>OW388303.1:2625692-3825692 GCA_936450465.1 Gibbula magus | reverse complement strand
CAACAGCTCTTATAGTTTGAACGGGTTTATATTCTCTGCCTCGCGCTGAGACGTGAGTTGAAAGAGCTTGATGGGTCCGTCCATTCGGTAGTAAGATGCGTGCTTGGTATATGATGCGAGGGTACTCATACTTTAAACCACGAGTTGAGAGACTCGTGGTGGACCCGCTGTCCATTCCGCAGTTAGTCGAGGTCTGCTATATGATACGATGCTACTCATATCTACAACCACGAGTTTTGATCGATTGTTTCTCCAAAGAGAGTTGACAAGGGATCATATTTCGATGAGAGCTTTGTCAATGACATGGTTATAAATGATAACGATACTCTTGCAGAAAACATCATACTATTCATATGTATTATGTATCACATATTTGCATATAGTAAGAAATTAAGCTATGTACAATCTAATAATTTTATGTTATGGCGAGATGAAATTAACAGTTAGTCGTACTATAATAATGTCTTTACTAATGAGAAGGTAGCTGCTGATCGATTCACCTTAATAGACACCTACACTGTGGGGCAAAAGAAACGATACCAACATAGTCAAACAAAAAAACATTTCTGCCGGATAAAGTCGATGTATCTGTGTCTGTGATGTGGATATATCTCGTAAAGAAATATACAAAATTTCATTCATGAGAGTATGCTATTCAATATTTCTTATCTGTCCACACTTTTGTGTTGGTGTGCTGAAATTGCTATTTCAAAGGGATTTTCTGGACATAATGTTTTGTATTTTAGGTATAATTTTATGAAGTATGAAAACTATGTTAGTAATGAGATGTTGTCGGCATAATGTACATTCTTCAACCTGTTGACACAACATTACTGTAGGACGTCATAAAAAAAGCCAAAAAGCGCATTTTGACCCGCCTTCCCGAAGATTCGGAAAACGATGATTTCTTATAACGTGTGTTTCTCACAAATATGAACAGGTAATGTTTTGAAATTTCAAATCAAATTTAGTTGGCTTCTTACTACAGTCGCATGTATCTGTCGCTGATTGAAATATCTTGTATTTTGTATTGTAAAGTTTCTTTTGCCCCTGGGTGTGTGAACGTTCTCCAGGTCATAAGGAAACATTTAATCCTTTAAGATAAAGAGAATACCGATCATAACTTGCAAAATTGACTCACATGACTATAACAATTTACAATTAGTTAGTCCTCTTAATGATCAAAACTTATTCACTCTCTGGAAAAGAATAATGTCTGAAACATATTAAAGTCACAATCTAATTAAGAATTTGTTTATCAATTGAACTCTCCAAGCGAGCTTGATTTTTGGAAATGTAAATGAAATTGTCTGGAAGTGTTTACTCACTGTCAATAAATAATCGACAAAGTGGTGAAAAGGAAACATGATATGATGAACCGATTTGTCATCGATTGACTAAATTTTAAAATGTTTATTACGATTAACGTCCCAAGCACTAATCTATACATATGTTCAATGTCTCTAACGATATCAAGTGTTTACACTGATCGTTACAGACATACTTAAAGTAATGTCTATCGACTATGGTTTGTTGTAGGTAACGGTGATGAGATAATGATATTTGGTAACGCTGCGAGAGCATTTGTACAATCGACATACTTGGAAATTGATATAAGTGTCCTATTTTAATCACTATTGAACATGGGATCAGTTTTAGTTCAATAGCATTATCATCATTAACACTTAATTTTCAACAAATCATTATTAATAATGACGCTACGTTTTCTATAAAGTTTATTTATTTAATGTTGTTAATTAAGTATTTCTCCAAATTAATGATTATGTGTTATGTTATTAACAAGCGAAATACATGCACATATTATATTCGACATTGAATATTTTATAATAAATGACAATTTTTACTCGTCATTATTAACACATTATTCCAATGTAGACAATGTATTTCAATGCGAAATGCAGATGAAAAGTTGATGAGATCAGTTTGTAAATTTTGCATTTCTCTTCACAATGTCAAAGTGATCATCAACGTAAAACTTGCAGTCATTTCATTATGCTAAGGATATATAAAATTGTGTGTAATTTACACGTGTTACAAACATTTATTTGTGACGCTTTAGCATGTGTTATGATATATAACAGGTTATAGACCACTGATCATGGAAAATAATGAGTGTAAACTCATTGATTATGGTTTATTATTTGTGCGAAATACTAGGGCAGTCTTTAAATATACAATGAAGTTAAATCAGTTCATCTCTATACGTCCTGCTTCCAAACGAACCCATGATCAGGTTTAACAAGTTTAACAAGTTGAACAGTCATCATCAAAACACCACAGGACAATTTGATCAGTTCACCAATTAAAAAACGAGTTTGAAGTTATTGTCAAGAAACGAAGCCAACCATTGGTATTTTTAAGTTATATTATTAAAACCTCCTGACATGTTAATTATTTGAATTCTCATTCTTATCAAAATCATACCAGTTTCCTTTACTGTTCATATGCAAACCTTACTCCCAGTACTCTTTAACTTCGCAATGTGATCAGGAATGGGAGTGTGATGGACCTACAGCCTGTAGGACGGGAAGTACCTCCGTCTCACACTTGTGCGATAATTATATCAGAGCTTTCAGATAGACAGTTGGTTGTGATATACACTAGTCATATTAAAAGAGAGTCTACTAATTGTTCTGCTTGTTGTTTTCATGTTAAATACTTATTCATATACCAATGTAGACTTGTGTACTTTCTTTAATTTGGATAACAACTAGACAAGAACTGCTTGTTGTGAGTTTGTATTGAATTGTAACCTTTTATCAACACATACATTCCCTTTAATTAATGTGTTTACACAACCCTCACAAGCTCATATTAGGTAAGATCTTTTTAGGAAAGGGGAATATTTTCTTGTTAACAACTTCTTTATTGTTAATGTAGACGATTTCAACGGGGGAATGTTGTTTTGTTCAGATAAATTGTAAATAATCCATTTATTTATTTCATTTGTACAACTATTTTCATTATTATTACACCTTTATATACGAGTTCAAACAGTTTTGTTTGTAGGTTTGTAGATTTAGCCTAACGTACATATTATTTATTAACAATACAGACAAAAATATGTATTTTATCTTTAATCTTAAAAACATACAGTAACGGATTTAATATTGCATGTAATATGTAGAAACGACGTTTTTTAAATCATTGTTTAACAGAGATAAACTGAATAGTATCCCCAACAATGCCGTTCACATGTTGTGATTAAGGGAATTTGCCTGATTTTCAAAGAATAAAACCTGTCAATCGATTTCATATTTGAAGTTCAGAGATTGGTTTATTCCTGCGAGTGATATTGAGAATATACCAAAACCAAAATATGCACCAGGGTCTCCGGAAATCGACTGCATACATGTAAGACATAATTACAATACCCAGGAGACGCTGAAAACATTGCAGGTATTATATTAAGAGCTAACGTAAGCGTCCTGAAATTTACCTGTAAGGGTAACAACACAAATAAAAACTATTTGAAAAAGGGATACTTACCAACAACTGGTTCTCGGCCATCGATTCTGCAGGTGAAGCTCGCAATTAAGAGTATCCACGATAGTGATGTTACCAGCATGGTGGACGGTGTGATAATGAACGTACGTGAGCGTTCTGACAATCTACCTGTGCAGGTAACAACAATCAGATCAATAAGTAGCTCAGGCGTACCTGTCTCACGCTACATGAATTATCCATCGAGGACGCTGTCGAGAACAATAGCGCGTATTACATCTGTATCTGACATTCAGACATCATTGATCTGGCATCCCTCGTCCAAAGGTTTCTCTTTAATTTGGTACAATGATTCGATTTGTTTTCGTGATCGAATATAGAATGTTCATGGGAAATCAATGCCCCTTAGGTAGATATACTTACGAGCTGAAATCAATTACTGTTCTCATTCTGCTTGTGACTCACATGGGTTGACAATTTTCTGTCTTTCTAATTTTTCTGAATTGGTTTTCGTGCTCATATGTGTACGTATTTAAGAAAATATCACTCTTGCTAAAATCAGTCGTCGTTCTGACTGTTTGAGTTTGCTAGCACATTTATGATTTCCTATTCAGGAATTCCTTCGACGAATTGCGAGTAAGAATGCTTGCTTACAAAGGTTTCAAAGGAAACCAATGCCCATCAAGTAGATGTCATTCCTAGTTGAAAGCTAAGAGCGTTTAATTATACCTGTAAATGACAGGGTTTGCCAAATTTTGTCTTACACAATTGTTTAGACAAGCTATTGCAGACAATGTTTGTTTTTGTGCTAATATTTACAAAAGCCACATTACATTTAAGTAGATACCGCTATTGGTCGAATAAATCATCGTTCTGGTTATGACTGTAAATGAAAGGGATAGCATATTTATGACTTTCTATGCGATATATGCATTACTTCGATGAGTTGCGGGCACCAATAGGTTTGAATACTTGCATATAGACGTTAAATGAGTAATCAATACCTATACCCTCTCAATCCCCATCCGCCCCAATCAGATTCATACCATACCGTTACCAGCAGGAATCTCCTATGATTCGTATCAGCCGTGTAAAGTTTTCCCTATGAATACTAAGACAACACTTCCGAGTTTGTTTTGGTTCAATGGCAACTGGAGCTGGAAAGTAGATATCATTACGAACTGAATCAATGGTAAGATATATGCTTCATTATCCTATTCATGCTAATGGTGTAAGGTATTGTACACAAGAGGTTTTTTTTATTTTCTACTTTTCAGAAGTGTAAATGTATTTGTTTGTTATTGTTCTGAATGTGTTTGGGTGCATTAAAAGCCATTATACCTTTCACCATTCCATTCCAAGTCACGACAAAACGAAACACGTGTCTTCATGTCAGTTTACTCTTCGATTGTGCCCTGTTACAAACTCGATGTGGAGTGACCTCCCTTGCTTCAGATGGACTACAATGTGATTGAAGCGTCCGTAAAATAACCTAAAATAACCCAGGTTTTAACATGTAAAATAATCTGAAATCCATTTCCCCCTCCTTGATATGGTGCTATCTTGAACCTATCAAAGAAATCTATAAATGCAAAGAAAACCTATTAAAAAAAAACAAAATTTACCAAATGTATGGTGATCATAAAAATAACTGAAGATAATTATAAAGTTATTAAACTTACAAATTAACATTACCTAACTTAGAGAAATTGTCCCTAAATTAACCAAGAAAAACACAACAAAAATAAGCTATTTTACTGAAAATTGTGATAACTGTAATTCCTACACTTCAAATGGAATATTACTCTATTAAAATTGAAAATATCAATTTTGAAATTATCTCCAATACTATAGCTGAAAAGACTGTCCAACTGAACTGTTGGCTGAAAAACAACTGTAAGTAAATAATTTTACTATTAAACTATGAGCTAAAAAACAGATACTTAGAAAGCAAAATTTAAATTTCTTATACTAGAAACACCTATCTAGCAAGCTACAAAAAAACATTACTTTGACTAGAAAACAAAACCTATGAGTTAAATACTATAACTTTCAACTTTGTCAATTGTACTATTGACATTTTATGACTTTATGACTTCTTCTTTATGACTACAAGTCAACATCTGAAAAAGTCACTCATTTTGCCCACATTCAAGTGGACACAGCTTTGTCACTGGACGAATGAACCGCCGTCCACCCATCACGATCTCGACCACTCGAGTGTGTCCATCAGCACCCGGAAAGGTTTTCGTCACTTTACCCAGAGGCCACTCGCCTCGGGGTGTGTCAGGATTGACGACTAACACAACATCTCCCTCTCGAAAGTCCTTCTGCACGCGATACCATTTCTTCGTTGAGTTCAGCTGAGGTAGCCACTCTCTTAGCCACCTTCTCCAGACATGTTTCATGAGCTGCTGTACATGTCTCCATCTCTTTCTGGGGTGAAAGTGTTCATTCTCTTCTTTATCAACTGCTGGTGCCAATTGTCCACCTGCCTGACCATGCAGAAAATGATTTGGTGTCAGCGGGGTTTCATCTCTGGGATCTGAACTCTGGTAGGTTAGTGGTCGGGAGTTGATAAAAGCTTCTGCTCCAGCGAACGCCGTCATTAACTCTTCGTCAGACACATCTGCATTGTTCAGAATAGCATATATGGCCCTCTTCGCTGACTTGATCATTGTTTCAAATACCCCACCAAAGTGCGGTGCACTGGGGGGATTGAATTTCCATTTCATACCTTGATGGCTTGCACTCTTCAGCAGTTTTTCTGTGTCAAACTCACCAATTAACTGCCTTAGTTCTCTGACTGCACCGACAAAGTTTGTCCCGTTGTCAGAAAGCATCTCGTCTGGTACTCCGCGCCGACTCGTCATTCTGTACAGAGCATTGAGAAAGGAATCAGTGTCAAGTTTGTAGGCTACTTCTAAGTGTACTGCTCTGGATGATAAACAGGTAAATAAACACAAGTATCTCTTTGCACGGCGCTTTCCACGTCCTTGTACTGTTATAAATGGCCCTGCGTAATCAACCGCACACTTACTAAACGCTCTGAGTGATGAACTGAACCTACACTTTGGAAGAGGCGCCATAACTTGCTTGGCTGGTTTAGATTTCTGTCTCTTACACTCTGCGCACTCATTTTCCCACTCGCGTATAGCCTCGCGGGCAGACACAATCCAGAATCTCGCAGACAAGCTTGCAAGAGTTTGATTTGTCCCTGCATGATGACCCTTATCATGATGATCTCGGACTATTAACTTGGTGATCCAACTTTTACGTGGAAGAATGATTGGAGACTGGGCTTCCGGAGCGATGAATTCAGCATACTTCAGTCGGCCGTTCATTCTCAACAGTCCATCTTCATCTATCACAGGTCTCAGACTAAGTAGCTTGCTGCTGTTAGGGAGTTGTCTCCCTTTTCTGAGAGCTGTATATTCCTCTGAAAAACTATCTTTTTGTGTCTGTACTATCTGGTTAATTTCTGAATCTTCTAGTTCATCTACACTCAACTCACCATGCTTTCTCTCTGACTTGGGTGATTGACAGTTTCTGATAAATCTGTGAACCCAGGCACAGATTCTGATCAATTTCTTCCACTTTGAAAATCTATTTGGTTCTAATTTCCAGGTCTGACTATCCATGTTTACTGGCTCTGCAACAAATAAGGTTTTGAACTGTCTCTTTGTTTCTTTCACTGCATCTTCTACTTTCTCTGGAATTAATTTCTCAGGCCACTTGTCTTCTTCCTCTTTTAGGAATGTAGGTCCTTCTAGCCAACTCTGACTGTTAACTAGATCAGTAGCATTCATGCCTCTTGATAACATGTCTGCAGGGTTTTCAGGTGATGGCACATGTCGCCACTGCGATATTTCTGTAGCTTTCTGAATTTCAGCGATTCGATTGGCGACAAAAGGTTTACAGTTCCGACTCCTCCCACGTATCCACCACAATACGTTCATGCTATCCGTCCAAAATGTCATTTGACATCTGTGTATGTCGAGTACTCTGCTTATCGACAATGCAAGTCTCAGACCGATGATGGCTGCTACTAACTCAAGACGAGCAATACTCATCGCATCTATAGGAGCAACTCTAGTTTTCGCAGCAACCAGTCTGATGGCAACTTGTCCATCTGTGAATGTAGTTCTCGCATATGTCACGGCTCCATATGCGGACTCTGAAGCATCGACGAAAGTGTGCAGATCTGTTTTTTCTATATTCTGGTTAAGCTGACCCACAAGACACCTGGGAACTCTGATTGCTGTCAAGTCTCTCAATTCACTCAACCACTGTACTACTCTGTCATGCAAGTCTCTGTCCAGACCCTCATCCCAGTCTAGGCCTGCTAGCCACATGTCTTGTAGAATTATTTTTCCTCTTAAAGTGAATGGTCCCAAAAAGCCCAAAGGATCAAAGAGTTTGGCCACTGTACTGAGAAATCTGCGTTTCGTCCAATCTTCCTCCTCTGGTACCGATACTTTGAATGAGAATACATCTTCTTGGGATGACCACATCACACCTAGTGTTTTCACTGAAGGAAGTTGTCCCTCAACCAGGTCAATCTCCTTTGCTCTGTCTGTCTCTGGAACTTTCTCCAACAGTTTCATCGAGTTTGATAACCACTTTCGTGCATGCATTCCTGCACTTTTCCATAGTCCTGATAGTTGTCGATGCAACTCTATTGCGGTTTCATCATCGTTGACGCTGTCCATACAATCGTCCATGTAGGTGGATTTCAAGACTGTTTCTGCTGCCATTGGGTACTGATTTTTGTTGTTTTCTGCATGTTGCTGGGTAACAAACTGTGCAAGAAATGGAGATGCATTGACACCAAACACTACTCTATTGAATTCATACCTGTCTGGTGGCTTATTTTGGTCCATGTCTCTCCACAAAAATCTGTGGAATGGTCTGTCTTGTTGCTTCAGTTCTATTCGAAGATACATTTCAGCTACATCACTTATGATTGCAATGTTGTGTCTACGAAATCGCAACAGCACGTCAAACAGTTCTCTCTGTAGTTTTGGTCCTTGATTGATAAGACAATTCAGCGAAATGCCTTGACTCTTAGCTGATGCGTCAAACACAATCCTCGTCTTTGTTGTGGCTCTGTCCATACGAACAACTGGAAAGTGAGGCAGGTACCAACTATCTTTGGGCTCTTTTTCTTCTTTCTTGACTTTTCTTATGTATCCTTTTTCCAGGTAACTAGATATTGTTGTTCGATATGCCTGTGCAATTGTTGGATCTCTAGCAAGCTTTTTCTCTGTGTTGTTCAGTCTCTTTAATGCCATATCATAGGTGTCTGGAATGGAGGGTTTGTTGTTCTTCCAAGGAATACCGATTTCATAGCCCTTTTTAGTTTTTGAAAAGCTGTCTTGTGCTATTTGTAAGGCTAATTGATCATCAGGGTTGATAATTGGATTCTCCTCTGTAGTTCTTGATTCTTCAAGCTCCCAAAACTTCTTCAGCAATGTGTTGACTTCTTCAACTTTATTTGTCCTCTCAACACACACAAAGGTTTTATGACTGAAGTTTGTGTACTCCATACTATCACTTATCTTTCCGATGCATGTCCATCCCAGTGGCGTTAGTCTTGCGATTGGGTCCCCTGGTTCAGTTCCACAGATGTCACGGTAAGACTGGTGAAGCTCTGTAAGGTCACATCCAATCAAAATGTCCACAACTGGTCTCTTTGATATTCTTGGGAACTTGATGTTCGCAATGTGTGACCATCTTTGTGCATGCTTGTTCCAATCCACTACTTCAAGATCTCCTGTTACTCTATCAGCAGTGTAAACATCAACTTTCTTTGTCAATGATCCATCAATACTTTGCAGCTCTACTTTGACTGGACTTGTTACAAAAGTCTCTGATCTACCATTCAGTACATTAACAGTCACCTTTTTCTTCTCGCCTTGAAGTCCAAGTTCTGCCGCTACGTCACTGTTGATGTATGATTTGGTGCTCGCATCGTCTAGTAATGCATTCACTGTAAGCTGTCGATTCCCATTCCTGAGGATAACTGGCACAGTCCTCATTGCTATGTATCTTGAGTTATGCTGACTTGTTGTGTGTGATCGCTCCCCCTCCATGGCCGATGTCTCTGGAGTTTTATGTTGAGTCTGACCTGATGTGTTTGAGTTCGTTGTCACTTGCACATCTTGATGCAGAAATCTGTTATGCGTCCTCTTGCAACCATTTATGCCGCATGTTCTTGTACGCGAACACATCTTAGCCAGGTGATCATCTCCAAGGCAGCGAAAACACAAATTGTTTCCTTTTGCAAAGTCCCATCTGTCTGCAACACTTTTTCTCCTAAATCTATCACAAGCCCACAAACCATGATCACCGGAGCACTCTATGCAAGGTTTAAGTTTTTGTGGATTATCTTGTCTTTTGACGAAGAAGGATCTTTGTGATGGCGATGATTTCTTTCTGGTAATGTTTCTGTTTTTGGCGTTAGTGTTGACATTCAGTCCTTTGATTGTTTCTGATGCAACAGTTTGGAATTCAGCTTCTTGAATTATGAATTCTCTCAAAGTTTCTACTGATTCAACTCTCCTATGTTCATAAATCCATCTATTGTACTGACTTAACAATTCTTCTGTCAACTTCTTCTGTATCTTGATGTAGAGAGATCCATCCCTTAATTCCTGCTGTCTTCCTGCATCTCTCAGGTTGATTACTGCTATGTCTAACAGGTCTGCAAATTTCTCTAAGTCTTCAACATGTCCATGTCTTATAGGCTGAAAACTCTCCAACTCTTCAAGGTAGACTGCTATCTGTCTTCTTGTTCCTCCATATTTCCTTTCCAACCTATCCTTTGCTGCTTCATATGACGCGGGTGAATGTCCTAAATTCTGTACAACTGTGAGAGCTTCCCCTGATAGATATTGCCTGAGTTGAAGAAACTTATATTCAGCGGTGGCAGGAGCTTCATCTATGCATGCTTTAAATGCGGCTTTCCAATTGCTGTACTGTCTCTTGTCCCCACTAAACATAGGTATGGTTACTCTCTTTAACTGTTTCCACATATCACTTCCTAACGAAAAAGAAGGGTGATTTGAATGATTGTCAGTAACTTGTCTTTCCCTATATCCAGTTTCATTCTCTCTCCTCTTATTCTGTGTCTCATTATCTTGAAAGTGTCTCTGTTTGTCATAATACTGTCTCTCTAGCTCAATTTCTTGATCATCATATTCGTCGGAATATTCTTCAGCATCAGTCCTAATTCTAGAAATATTCAAGTTTTCAAATTGTTGCGGTAACTTTTCTGAATATTTTTGTTCCAACATTCTTGACTGTGGTCTAGTTTCTCTCAAGAAATTCTGTGCTATTTCCTCTGTCTCTACAAAATCTTCCTCTAATTTGTCTATCTCTTGGTTTATCCTTTTCTTTGTTTCAATGTCATACACTGTGGTACATTCTTCTATCAAGTTGACCATAACATCTACAGCCTGGTTTTGCGCTTCACTCAACTTGTCTATTGTATCACGTACGCCAGTCCTATGTTTTTCCATGGTAATTGGCCATACTATTTCCTCTTCTATCAACTTCAAAAGTTTATTTTTGAGTTTTGTGAATTTCGTTTTAACCACTGCTTTTTCTTTCTTTAGTTTCAACATTCTATTTTCACTGTCGCTTTGTGACATAACCGAGAGATTTTCTACACTGTTTTCGTCTATATTGTCAATGGTGTCCCAGTTTTCGCTCATGATTCACGTGTGCACATTCCCACTGCTATTTCTATCCAAAATGTCTATATTCCTCATATATAACCACGCTCTGCTACCAAAAATGTTCTGAATGTGTTTGGGTGCATTAAAAGCCATTATACCTTTCACCATTCCATTCCAAGTCACGACAAAACGAAACACGTGTCTTCATGTCAGTTTACTCTTCGATTGTGCCCTGTTACAAACTCGATGTGGAGTGACCTCCCTTGCTTCAGATGGACTACAATGTGATTGAAGCGTCCGTAAAATAACCTAAAATAACCCAGGTTTTAACATGTAAAATAATCTGAAATCCAGTTATCACAATGTCTGCGTTCGTTTTATGCGTTTGTTTATTGTGTATTATTATATGATGAATTTAAAAATGGAGCCATTGCCTTTTGAGGTGATCAGGATATTGGTGATTTATTATAGGATCAGCAAATCTAAACTCAAAATGTATCTTATATAAGCTATCACCATATTGTCCAATCCCCATGCACCAACATCCCTCTCCACACTCCATCCCCCCAATCAATGCTGAAGTAGTAAAAGGACAGGACCAGCATCAACTGTTTAAACTGTGATCAGAGACGTACAAGGTATTTGACACTGAACTGTTTTGTTAGTTTTCCAAATTCTTTCTGTTTTTCTCCAAAGCAATTTGGTATTCATCAAAGCAATTAGTCCTTGATGAAATCATGGACGGAAAGAGTTGACATTTGTGACCTCGCTTGTTAATATTGATAGAACTTTTATGATTTAGAGATATTGACTTGCTTTTGGAAATAGAGAAATATATATATATGGACAACGACTTATATGATAGGCGATTTTCGACACATATTATTGTGTCGTTATCAACCATTCAAATCTCTAAAATTCCTCTTAAAGAAATCATTTGCTTTGTATTGGTTAACGTCACTGATGATATGGTTGTAATTATAGGCTGTGTTCCATCGTGAGAGATAAGTGCAAGTATGTGTTTCTCACGTCAAAAGGTGACGTTTTACTAAAATCAACCAACTCCTGGACTTTTCACCATTCACTTTTCAATCTGTCAGCATTTGATGAAAGCGGAGACGTCATCACATGATTTAAATGACATCATCCTCCTTGTGATGTGTTCACAGTAATGACACATTTGATATCCACAAGTAGGGGAAAAGACAATAATTCTAAAGAAAATCAAGCTTCAGTCGTTAAATTAGCACATAAAGAATGCTTTATTATATATGATATCACAACTCAATTAACCTTTGCTAGTATATTCGCAGAATGTGAAACTTTTGCAAGCGACAAACACTTGTGAAGTAGTTTAATCAATGGCAACATTAATAACTACCAAAAGATCGAACACTGGAATGAATTCTTGAGAAATGTTCGATCTTATTCTTTTCTTTATTTGAACTCAGTGCACATAGAATCGAATTCTCTTGAATTAAGTCGTCTGATGTCGAAATCTATTTGTCAAGGGTACTCACGATATTCAATACATTTCAATGTACATAATTCTGCATTATATCGTCTTTAATGTAAACCTGACGAGGCATTTTAAAATGACACATCAATATCATATAAGAGGTGTGTATTTGAGATCAGATTATTGAATGGCTAGAACGGTTTCATCTTGTATTTGCATTGTGACGAGTTGCGGTTTATAGTCCTCGGACTCTTGAGTACTTTTCTGACGAGTTTATATACGCTTCCGAAAAGGATATTTGGCATATTCTTTCTTTAATTTATACAATTATGTAGCTAAATTGAATACAAATAAATAAATGAAACTAAACATATTAACAGTGTATCAACATTCTTGAAATGAAAACGCAAATAAAAATTACAAATGCTCTAATTCCGAGACAAGCGGTTATTATGAAAGGCATGTTATGCTTTACCGTGAGCACTCCTCTTTCAAATAAGTTGAGATTTGCAGCGTAAATTAAAATGAATAACAAATCTACATTATTTTGAAGATCAAAATTAAAGCTTTATTAGCATCAGGGCAGTTTATAACATACAAGTAAGTGTTTAGTTGTTTATCAGAACATCACAAAACAAACAACACGAAATCAACAAATGAACTGTTAAAACTGACTGTGGCTATGGGTTACCATTTGGACATATATGATGTCAAGGGAAAAAACACTATTTCATTGACACATTTGAGAGAGGGACTGGTTTAAATAGGTTACATAAAGTAGTCAAGTAAACAAGTAAGTAACAAGTAGTCAATGTTATCAGTAATTGTCGTTATATAGTTGATTCTTTATTATTTTTTTTTTTTTTAAAGATGTAGCATTATTCGATTAACAAGCGTTAACAGATACTATGTTCCGTATCGTACATAACAAATCTCAAAGTCCAATAATAGCATATATCAAGGCGAAGATAGATATAAGTATATATGTAAAGTAAACGTTTAGGTAGACTTCGGAGGAAAAGTACATAAAAAGCGCCCAAAAGGTAACGCTTAATAAATAATGAATACACAAACCATGACATCATTAGAGATATAAAGTTGGAATTACCACAATTGAAAAAAGTTTGCAGAAACTTCTGATTGTCAACACACAGATCAAAGAGTAATCATATATACACATTTACAACGGCAACATAATTATCAATTTATCAAGCCACGTTCAAATGTGCAATACATGCTACTTTCGGGATATTAAGAAAACAAATATACTAATAAACTATTGCTTGGTGATAAAAGGGCGACTTCATATGTTCTGATACATATTTTACAAGAACGACATAAACAAACCAACACATGTACAACTGCCATTAATATAAACAAATTGAAATATCATGTATGTGCATTTTGAGAGAAAAATACATTAATGGTTACTATGAATTTGTTGTTTTATTATTAGCGCACAGCATTTGATATTATAAAAATGTGATAACATTATGCGTATGTAATTATTTATTATATATATACTGTTTGGTTTTGGACTGCCAATTTGAAATCAATACTTTCCAATTTGTAAACAAGGTATTGTCAATCTTAATATTGATTGAATTACTATTCAAATGAAAATACAAATGAGATTCTCTTATCATCTTCCCTTTGTTGACAATGTATGAAAGACAAATATGCATCCATTCATTTTCAAGAACTACAAATATTAAAACAACACTAAAACGTTAAACACATATCGCAGTGTGTATCAAAAACATATCTTAACATCATATAGTACATATCAAAGACAACGAAAATCAATAGAAAAGGATGAATTCATATTGCATTTTGTATCACAATCTATGGCACGGCTTGATAACAATAACAATATATAACAATAAAACTTCCCCACAAACATTACAGACGCTCGACCATTTCCAGAAACCCCCCATTGATATGTCCCTCCTCCTTTTTCTCTGGTTTATGATCAGTGGTTCCATTTTGCTTCGGATCTCTGCCGAACACGCTCTCAAAGCCGTTCTCAAAGCCGCCATTGGCGAGAGACACTGAGGACACTGTCGCCTTGGTGAGGTTGGTCTGGGAGTTAATGTTGTACAGCTTCTTGGTTCGTTGTTTGGGTTTAGACTTGTACCAGTAGCACTCCAGGGCCAGGGTGATGAGGGCCAGTCCAGACCCGATCACGATCACCAGGAAGACCCCGCCTATGTTCTTGATACTGATGCCATCACTCTCGTCCTCGATCTTAGGACAGTCGATCTGGTCTCGCTTCCACCAGTTGGACTTCATCTCTTCTAGCTCCCGCTGGTTGATGAGCTGGAGGATTCTGGAAGTGAGTGTATAAGTGTAAAGGGACGATATTTATTGTGGAAACGAAATGCGACGGTATGCAGTGAATTTCTTCCAAGTGTCTTGTTATATCAACACGAGTTGATAAACGTAACAAATATCCGAAACTTACCGAAGATGATTTAATTTCTTCACTAAGTGTTCATTTATACAGACGAGATAATACTTATCATCCAAATTATTTCTTCATTACTTTCAGTGACAAATGAACAAATTTGTGAACACAGCACCGTCATTAGCATTATGACTTCATCATGTTGAAGATGACATCATGACATGATGTGATCGGGGACTTACCGACCTGATATTTCAATCGGCATTTATGCTTTTATTGAATATGTACCTTATAAAAAAAAACATATACCCATGTTCTTTCACAATGGATCCGATTTTATCTAGGAATATTGCTCTCCAATTGTATTCCACTTCTACATGTCCTTCAAAGACTCGTCATAAGAATGGTCTAACCAATAAACTAAAACCCAAAGCACGCATAAATAGCATGAATACACAAGGGGAGCAACATGAAGCATGTACGTCCGCTAGGAAATACACACCTCATCGAACTGTCCCCTAAGCTAAATAGTATTACAAGAAGCAGTTTATGTAGCAGGGGTTTTGAACTGGTATACATAGTACATATTCGTTTACAGATACAATGCCTGAGCACTATCAAACCTGCAATATGGCCATGCTAGATGATCCAGCAGAGGTAGATCACGGTACCAAGACACAAAGGTTCAAATTGTTTTATATAATCTCTAGGACCATTCTGCGCATGCCTTCATTCTTGAACAACAAGCACATCAAAACTTACATGTTGGAGAGTTCACTCCTCAGTGGAGACCCCTCCTGTACAGCCAGGGCGTAGGGTTTCCTCGAGAACTCCTCCCCAACCTCCCACAGGTCGCAGTCAGTCAGAGTGGAGTACTTGTTCACTGTAGCATCAGCTGCAATAAAATCCAAGCATTATGTTTCATGCGACAATCAGTTTCATGACAGACGACAGGTGGCCATATCGGAATATCAGAAACTTTAGCATTTAAGAAACCGCATTCAATTATATACACGTCAGCGAAGTCCATTGGCCGAGTGGTTAAGCTGTTTGTACATTCAGTAATGTATGACACATAGGTTCGGGTTCGCAAAATAATCATCCTGATAGTGTTATCCCAAATAGGACAGTGTCACATTAACGCATTATATTCAAACTTCATTTTTCAATGGTTTTTTCTGCGGGCCATTGGCTTTTTAAGTGAATAAATTGTCTGTCTGTGGCGCTTCAGCCTGCATATGGTCTGAAGGTTTACACGTTATACAGCTATTGTTTATAGTATATGACATACAACATATCATCCAGTCTGTGGCAACATCGCTTATGGAGAAACTGCAGGACGTTTATGACACATTATATTTTAATCTCAGGCCCGAATAGACCAACACAGGTTAAACCACAGGCCATATGCCTGATCACAAAACATGAATTTCACTAAAGCTATTGATTATTTCATATATGATACAGTAGGTATTCATTCAAGTACAGAATAATAATTAAATAAACTGCATGACGTTATAATACTCTTTACATTTCAATGCCACACTAGACTATTACAATTTAAAACAGATTTTATAATGCTTTAACAATATTCATCGGCGCTGTATATAACTATTGGTTAAAACACAATAAAGACCAGTGCGCCATTTAGTTAGTAGTAAGTTGCTATTAACAGAGTGTCTGAAGGCCATTAGTCATTTTAGGGCATAGATTATAACCATATAGACCTCTGAGATCCAGTCATAGCTATATAGTGTATAGATACTACATGGTTTTGGGAAAATTCAAAGGATATACAGTCATGTAATCAAATACTTCACACATGATTAATAGAACCACTGCAATGTATACAATATTACATCATTCAAACGTGTTTGGTTTATATGTCTTATACTCGAACATACCACGCCAGTTGAATGTAGCCCTGTAAAAGTCCGAATTTAACTATAACTCTCGCTCTCGCTTGAGTAATGCACATACTCAGAATCACATTGTAGAATGCATATGACAAATACACTATTGTCACAACATGTATATATATATCTTTGATGGGCATTCTAGAAGTTGAGATGATGAAGAATGAAGAACAATTTTATGGATACACAACTTCTTTATTCTGTATAGGCGACGTTTCGACATAGATACTAATGTCGTTGTCAAGCAGGTGGTACAGTAGAACAAATTCCCAGGGTTTATATACAAGTAGTGTTTATACAATAGAGGAGGATGAGAAGATTTTGAGTTGTTATTACAGTAGATAGGCTTGATGTACACATATTGAGTAGAAGCCAGAGAGAATGATTTACAGTGTTTGTACAGCAGATGAGGTTGATGTACACAGCTTGTTAAGGAGATTAAGAACAGAGCTTGTTTAAGGATATAGATGATTTAACAACATGATTATTGATAATTAAGGGTAATTAGGAGATGTACACAGCAATATGGTGATTAAAGATGAGGTAAATATGAATATGAGTGATTAATGTAGCAAGTGATGGTAGGCGTTTGGGATGTAGTATCCTTCGTCTCTGTTCAGGGCTGGTGCTATTTTCTTAATGTGGATGGCTTCGAGGTATTTCCTTACTTTGTAGTTGGCCTGGTTCTTTTCTAGGACCTTGATGTTGCTCCAGTTGATGTTGTGGTCTACGTCGGTGAAACATCCAGACCATTGACCCTCAGAATTAAGGAACACCAAGCATCCGTCAGAAAAAAGGACTCCAAGTCAGCCATCTCTGACCACACCAAAACCAACCCAGACCACAACATCAACTGGAGCAACATCAAGGTCCTAGAAAAGAACCAGGCCAACTACAAAGTAAGGAAATACCTCGAAGCCATCCACATTAAGAAAATAGCACCAGCCCTGAACAGAGACGAAGGATACTACATCCCAAACGCCTACCATCACTTGCTACATTAATCACTCATATTCATATTTACCTCATCTTTAATCACCATATTGCTGTGTACATCTCCTAATTACCCTTAATTATCAATAATCATGTTGTTAAATCATCTATATCCTTAAACAAGCTCTGTTCTTAATCTCCTTAACAAGCTGTGTACATCAACCTCATCTGCTGTACAAACACTGTAAATCATTCTCTCTGGCTTCTACTCAATATGTGTACATCAAGCCTATCTACTGTAATAACAACTCAAAATCTTCTCATCCTCCTCTATTGTATAAACACTACTTGTATATAAACCCTGGGAATTTGTTCTACTGTACCACCTGCTTGACAACGACATTAGTATCTATGTCGAAACGTCGCCTATACAGAATAAAGAAGTTGTGTATCCATAAAATTGTTCTTCATTCTTCATGTATATATATAAGAAAATACTATACGAAAGTCGTGTCTACTGTTTTTACGACACGGACATAGTTTAATAGTAGTAATAATTTGTATGTTTACCGATAAAAGCAAAGTTGCCAGTTAGAACCTTTTTGACGGCTTCATTCTTGCTACTCGGGAAGCCGGAACTCTTCATGGTGTCCCAGAGTTTGGTGTACTTGTCACTGACCGGGTAGTCCCACACAGCAAGCTTGGCTCTCGCCACCACGTCCAGACTGTCGTCCAGGGACATGTTCTTCCAGATTCTGTAACGGGAAATATATATATGGTTATTAATATACGGAATAACTAAACGATATCCGACGTACTATTTCTGTATTACACGAGAGAATGGTTTGCTATCTAACGATCGATATTATAAAGAATGACGCTTGACATCAGTATCAATGTAGAAACGTCGCCTTCCATATAAAGAAGTTGTATATCGACTTATTGTTCGTCCTACTTTGTCACCCCAGGTCATGTTAGATACCAATATCACTCACATATTTCATAAAACGTGTATTACCTGTATTAGTATTTTGATTGAGAGCAAGAGCTGATGTGTGTTATTTGGACACAAAGCTAAGTAAATATGAAATTTAATTATAGTTAATTCAACTACATTTAGTGATAATTGCGGACGAAGCTGATGTATTTGATCTGTTGGTTTGTTGAGAACAGTTTTGAAAACATCTTTTGTATGATTTTTTTCGATAAATAAGTAACTCGGTTTAAGCCATAAGTGTCAAGGTTGCTTAGGGTATGCCTTTGTGGTACGACTTGACGATTTCTAATTTATTGTAATATTTGCAAAGAGTCATGTCGGTATAAAGTGTACTTATGTAAACTGTGCAAATGGGTTAGTTGATAAGATAGTGAGAAACAGTGCTTTAACACTGATTGGAACTGAATATTTGAATTCGTAATTGTGACTTTGGTTTAAAAAAATATTCTAGAAATATCCACAACTTGTATGGGACAAGTCCATTGTGGGATTTTTAACACACATCCTATTAGAGTCCCCTAAATGTCCCCGAAATATTACTTTTGCAGATAACAATGTTTTGTCACCATTTTAAGGGCATTTATTACTGAGGATATTCATACGTTTAACCAAACACATAATTAGAAAGGTACCATGGGCAATGTTTGTTATACATTCTTGAAACCCGAAATAAACTCACACATAAAACTTGTTTTCGATGTCCGCCATTCTTTGAAAGTAGATCTGAGCATTGCTACCGTTCATTGGCGCATACTTGACCTTGAACTGGTTGGAGAGGTCATCCAGGGATTCTATGGGTGTCTCAAGACGAGACACGGTCAAGAAAGCAGCCAGGTTAGCGGTGTAAGTGGCGATGATGATGAACCCGAACAACCACCAGGTGGCGGCAATCAGTCGTCCTGACAACGCACGAGGTGTCTCTCCACCACCTGGTAGAAATGGCAGATATAGCGATACTAATAGTGCATAGTTACTTCATACATTTGTTCAGGCTCTGATGACTTACGAAAGGGCGACAAGTTATGGCCATTGTGTCAGGACATTAGCTATCGATTACATTCGAATATCCCTGAGGATGATACAAATGTTGCCATAAATTTATGAAGATTAGGATTGTTGGTTGTCCTTTAGGGTATTTCCCATTCTGTTCTCTTAGATTCATTATACAGGCATACAGACAACATGTAATATGAAAATGAAATAAAAAAGGAACGAGAACATCGCTACCCTAACTTTATGAGTATAGTACATGAAAATTATACATATGCATCTTAGGCTTGAGGCATCTTCAGTGCGAATTGATTGATTCATGAAAATTAAAAAAACTCTAAGTAGTTTTGTTTAATTTGAACCACATGCTCTCCTTGGGAGAATTAAAGGACATTCTGTTCCAAGTTCATCCCCCTTGCTGCACATGTTCCAGTAGCTAAAAAAGCTCACTGCATGGCCCTGTCAAAGAAAGCCCATATAATACCAATCTGGCTCACCTTGAGGTGTTTCCCGACCGCCTGATGGGAAAGGGCATAACTAGCGAAATGGACAGTGCATAGTTATATCATACATATGTTCATGCTCATTAACTATCTATTTCAGAGAGAGAGGACATGTGGTTACATTCATTCCAGTCCTCCTTGTCGTTCCGGTACTTTAAAGACCTTTCTCTGTCAAATAAAGCCAATAATACCAATATTGCCCACCTTGAGGCGTGAGGGACATCATGCAGAACCAGATACCCTCTTTGAGGGAGAAGATCCGAGGCTCCGGCCCCTCCCCGGTCCATTCCCTCTTGTTGTTCTGGTAGCTGAATGGACTCAACTTATCGAACACACAGATGAGGATACTGAACAGGAAGAAAGCTCCTATGATACAGCCCCACACATCTTCATCCAACACACTGAGGAACTTGACGAGGGAGTAGTCAAAACTTGGTTTCTTCATCAGGATGGTGAGTCCGACAAGGTCGTAGTATGGCACTGTGAAGTCCACCACGTTCTCCCGTTCTGCCATCACTGAGATTGGGCCAACAGCGATATCGGCTCTCTTGTTTACAGATGAATGTGAGCATTATTAATAAAGCTGGCTTATTAGTATACATAATTGCGGGTAAATAAAAAATACCAACCGCATTTTGATAAAAAGCTTTAACGTTTGAACTGTATTATTGTTTATCATGTTTGCAATGATGCATAATGCAATGAATACAGAGTTTGTTACTCTTGTACACTTATTAGCTTTCACTTATGTCACTTTAAGTGCATGTTGCTCCTCCTTTATCAAGTGGAAATAGCATTTAACAGAAGGCAGGTAGTTCAGGACGTGCTCTATGTTAAGTCGATCTCGTCAGCACCTGGGAGACTTGAAGTCACTACTCAGTTTTCTAAAGTCGATCTGAAACAGTACTCCGTCACATTTTCGGATGGGGATTGGGGACACAAACTTTAATGTAACTTCTCGACTTTTTAACTTGCTGATGTTTCTATGTCAGGTCATAGTTCATTAATTTAACATTTCGTATTTGGACCTAGAAACATATCTCTTTCTCAACTTTTTATGATACACTGTGTGTAGAGACTCCTGAAAGCCTATTCATCTATTGTCCTATTTCATCCAACTAAATGACTATTATCATAAAACAATACCCTATCTTGTCCCGAAATGCAGACATATCCGCATAGTCGCTCCGATATTACAAACCAAAGACAACCGTTCTCAAACATACACCTACAATATGACATGGCAAATCACATCGTCTTTACCTTTTCAATGAGCTCCTTAATGACTCCATTCCAGCTTCCGTCTGGAGCCATGGAGCCGACGAGACCATCAGGACTGTCATATATCTCGTAAGTGAATTCCATCCTCTCCGCTATCTTGTCCAGGAGCTCGATACAGTAGCCGTAGTAGTGATCCTTGGTGCCGTTCACACCCTCCTCTTTGTACACGAACGGCTTCATCTGGAATAAATATATATATATGAAAACTTAATACATTGTGTATACGGTGAAATCCAAACGCATTGGCAACATCGTGGTTGGTCGACACCAATCTTCAACATCCCCAGAGCTCTTTCTCTTTCTCCACTTGTCAATCGCGACATGATTTCGTACATGTGTTCCATATCATGCAAAGTAGGCACCTTTTATACCCTGTAGAAGCATCCAGTTCATGCAAATGCTGCTTGAATTTTGCTACATTTGAGTGATAATGCGTTTGCGTGATAAACAAAAAAAATGAAAAGTTTTCATTTTCAACCAAAAATATTCACATAAATAATCGTCTGTGTTCCTAAACACTATTAAGTCATTTGACAACACAGTAAACTCGTTTTCACTAAGATAAATTACGAGAACAGATCTCTAATGACTAGAAATATATTTCATAAGTTTCACACTTACTCTATAACAGTATTTTTCATCGTTTAAGGGTTATTAAGTAAAGCATACAACCTTTCTGTCTTGTCACAAAAGTAAAAGTTTACTTTCAACTTCTTCTCGACATCAAAATCACACGTACTGGTTACTACCAGCCTGGTCGAAAACCGGACAATTTTAAACTTCATAAGCAAGCTGCATTTTTCCACAAAATGAATCCATCAGGAATTTTAAATATTATTATTATTTATTATATTTATATAATAGTATATGTTATATGCATGAAGCCACGTTATTCAGCTTTCTTCCATTCATTTCTCAAATATCTTTGTTACTTAAAAAGTTAATCAAAAAAGAAGTGGGGTAACGTTTCATTTGGCGTTTAGTGTAAGTACCTGGGTTCACCCAGATACAAATTGCTACCTGGTACCGATTGTGTTGGAGGTGACCTACTATCGACATGTATGTCAACATAGGTTAGAACAAGATGATAATGTCTGTTGTAAAGGATCTGTGAACAGCCTAACTGAGACTCTCTGTAAATCGACATCTTGTTCTGGTCCGAATGTGCCTCAATCATTTGGTGAAATTAATCTGACACTCTCTGTACTGATCCATGGCCTTGTTTGTTCAGAGGTGGTACAAATATGATATCGTTCTACATTGTCAAAATATATTTTATTTTATCTTTATCTACATTTTATCGTTATATCTGCTAAACTGTATATTGAAGCTTTGTAATGGTAGAACATTTCCTGACTTGGAGTTTGGCTGATTAATGTCACATCATATGGTTATTAATACCTTACGTGCATATGGTGAAATTAGTAATATTTAAAGAAGTCTCTCTTCAATCACACCTTAGCCCCATCCCTACCCCGTCCCCGGGCCCGCCCACCACACCCATCTCTATCTTTGTCACTCATCGCTCTTGAACGTCACTGTGTATGTCCTTAAGAAGAAAGTATAAAGCCAACGGTGTTAAAGAAACACGAAGACGAGTAAGGTAGTTTATGTACGCTTCGTGTATTAAGGGAATCGGTCAATAATCATGATAGTGATTCGTTTTGGATGAATGTGGCCAAGTCAATATCATTCTAAAAACCATTCATCGGTAAGACACAAATTGAGCGGTAGAAAACGAATAAACGAATAAACGGAGAATAGTATGATGGGATGCGAGAGTTACAGGCATGTCATGTAACACTGAGAGCATCAAAATGCAACCACATATCAGATGAGAACAAAGTACAACGATCGTGGAATATATTACCCCTGGTACTGTGACAGCTCTGTAGTGTCTCTTGGCGTTTGATCTGGTGAGCGAGTCCACCTTTAATGCCAGTCCACTCTCCTCTGTCCAGAGGGCAACCTTAACAGGGACAGCATAACGCATTAGAAATACAAAATATACATACTAGTCGCAACAATGCGTGCATTCGACATTCATGTGCCATCTTGTTCTTACAATGCTTGAATTTGACATTTGTTTGTATTCGACACTAATGTGCAAAGAATTACTTACATTGCTTGCGTCTTACATTCGTGTGCAAACCATTCCTTACACTGCATGTATTGGATATTCAAGTGCAAACTTGTCCATACAATTCTTGCATTTGACGTCCATGTGCAAATCATTCAATACATTGCTTGCTGAATGCATTAGACACTCATGAGCAAAATAGTCTTTACATTGCTTACATTCGACATTTATGTGCAAACCATTCCTAATATTAGAACTGTGGAATTGAATTGTCTGCGATAGATTGTAGAGGGTTAACGTTCTTCATCAAATAACATTCCTTTTTGGTTATAGTGTATATTTGTTGTTCTAAACGCCATTGCACAAACTACAAAGATGAGACATTATCCTTTTCATTACGCAATTAGCAAAATGATAATAGAAATAATGTGTAAATGTTCAATCACAGTACTATGTGGTAATTTTAAAAGTTTATGAAATAAAGTAGTAATGGTTATTTATCAAAGCTCATTGGAAATGTACGAAATATTCATTGCATTTCAATTTACGAAAACACGTTTACGTGACAAGTATCTTATACCTTTAGTGATAAACTTTATAACTAATATAGTTGTCTTAATGTTTTAATTTTGTTTAATGTTTCACCAAAATAGCTCACCTCGGATTTACTGGACACTTCTCTATCAGCACATTCTATACTGTTGAGTTTCAGTGTCATGTTGTAGCGGAGGGTTCCCTGTTGTTGAGTTAGGTTTCCAAACACGCCTTCGGTAGAAATCTGACAAAACAATATCCCTAAATACATCACACATACTATAATAAGGTTACATTTGGGATAACACTACCTTCAATAGTGCAAATCCTTGTACTTGTTCGGGCCGAGTCCCATGCCGGATTCGAACCCACACCCTCAGAGTAAGGTGACCATCGACAGCACTGACCGTACCATCACACATACAAATGACAAGGATAGCACAACACATTGGTTTGCTAATGAACGTTCAAATGAAATGTAAACTAAGATGACAAATAAATGCGGGTGACAAACTGTGACAAAATATAACATGTTGCCTTGCTGTGGTTTGATAATATAAATCTAAACATGAAAAAATGAAATGACAAATATAAACTAAGGCATACGCGTGTGCATCCTCGGTTACCCAGGGTTTTATATATGCTCCGTTACTCTCCACTATATCAACCCTGGGAAACTCTATCAGAGAAATCTGTACTAAAATTACCCTGGTGACGAAGTCAGTAACCACAGAAAATGCTCAATAGGATAAGACGGAAAAGGTCAAGGGAGAAGCCGGTGACGGATGGCTAACAAAATGACCTCGCGTGCTTTGCAACGAAGTGATATGAATTGTCATTGGCTCGCAGGTCCAAGCTGCGTAGCAGTTTGATTGGCTCACGCCGGCAAAGGGCGGGTAATTTTAGTACAGATTTCTCTGATAGAGTTTCCCAGGGGTGATATAGTGGAGAGTAACGGAGCATATATAAAACCCTGGGTAACCGAGGATGACGCGTGTGTTAACTTTTACATGTCATTAACAAATGTAGGTGTTCTTGTCATGTATTTCAACCAAGCTGCTATCACATTGAGATATGGTCAGTTTAGGCGAGGAAAGCTCTGTCTTAATGTGAACCCAAACGTTCTTGCTGTACGATCAAGTGAGAGGAGAAGCATTCATAAAATCACAGACAGCACAACACAGCAATTCCTTTGCATACATTACTATTGAATCAATATCGGGAATTCATCAATGCTTTTCCTTTACATTTCACGACAGTCGATACAGTATCACTCATGTAATTGCCAAGCCATTATGTTATTGATTGTATAAGTGAATTGAGGAAGAAATTGATGTCTCCTTATCTATATCAGCCTATCGTGAGTCAATCATTCATAAACTGTTATAGACGTACGAACAGCAGGTCTGCAGGACTCATTTATATTTCAAAGAAACATTGTGAATGACAGATGTTGCTGATAGGCAGACAATGCCATTTTATGAACACGTGGTCTAACCACTTATTTTCAGCGATTCATTTATTTATTTCTTATTGAATTTGCCAATCCGTGTCCTTTGGGGGTTTACTGTCGTATTGAGTTGACCATTGCCTTCATTTATACATAACGGCAGCTCGTAACGTCTCAGAGACTGACAAGACCTTGGACATGCAGTGAAATCTACGAACGTAGGCTGGGACTAGTGAACTAGGGGATATTGCAAAGAACTTCACTGAAGCATTCAACCCAATACTTTCTACATTTAGAACAGAAATCTACTGTGATCTTTACAAATCGAGAAGAACGGGACATAATCCGAACACGCTAATAGACGTCAGACACTTTGCAAAATACTAATATACATTTATTTTGTTGAAGAGAAATAGGGGAAATGCTCAATTGTATGGTTAATGCAAGTAGAAAGATGGATTCGAACCTTTGCGACAGCTTGGACAGACAGCAGTGGGTTTATGTCAGCTGGTGGTCATTATTTCCAGTCATGTATGTATTGTTTCTCATATTTAAAACATTATATGTATAATTGTATAAATATATGTATTATCAAACGATGTCCTATGTTTGGCTGAACATAGTTGACAGGATGCCCAATGCAGCATAAGACAAAGCTCTTTCGCGTTTTCTCATTAATGCAAGCTCGGCGAATGCCACTCGAGCTTAAATGCCAAAACCGCTGGAGACATGGTCATTACATGTCACTTAGCCACTGCACTTTCCAGGTACAGCTGTAGTGGGCTTGTTATATTATCTCTCTTATTAGGGTGAATCGCTACTCTGGGACTGATAATGATTCAACGGCAGATTTAAAGAGGAAATCGATAAGACAGTATTATATATATTGACCGAGTCACTGAGTATAGTTCAGGTTATTTGAGAAAATGTCGAACATAAAGCGAAATCAATGTGGTTATCACTATTATTTTAAAATAGATTTGCGTAGTGTTGAACATGACTTGTAGCATATTCTTTCAATACATGTATATATGAAAAAATGTAAAATTTTTGAATACATTTAAAGCAATATTTTCGCTTGTGCACATACGCTCCATTTGGCACACGTCACGTTGTGCAGCATGTGTTTATAATGAATATCAAAAGGGAACATGCACAAACAACATTATCCCCATCATCAAATAGCATTCCCATAAACTAACCATATGTCCAAATTCCTTTTTAAAATTCGACGTCGAACTCATAAGGGTTAATTCGAGAATTTGTAAATGCATAAACATGTACACGTTTAAAGGACATATTTCAACATACGAGTAATCAATACATCATAAATGTCACATGTAACCTATCTTTATTTGTAATTTTACTCAAATGTTACTCCATTCACTGATAGTTAGTAAGTGTATAAATCATACTACCTCTCGAAGGACAGTGGTAATGTTCTGACTCTGTGACAGATCAGCTGCTTTAGGTCCCGAGATGTCATAACAGTCTTCATACACGACTGGCTGCAGGTCTGTGAAGGTCGAGAGCGCCTGCTTTAATATGAGAGCCAGGTCATATATGAGCGCTTCGTCCATCTGTAAAAAGTAGGCATTGTAAATAGTAATGTAATTATGTCCTAAATAGAGATATATATTTTGAGACTTGGGTTATACATAAATAAATTCAGACTTTGAAATTTAAGCGATATATGCATTCTGCTGATTGGATTAAACAAGGTCATGTGACCGGTAAACATTCTCATAAACACAAGACTGACAGCTCAAAAGGATAACCTTCATAACCTGACGTTTACAAAAAACAACCTGCGGTACTACTTTATCACTGTATCATTGCGCAATTACAATGTATTATACTGCTACCACATGCTCTTTTCTTGATTAAACTTTTTAAAAACCTAAAAACGTGAATTCTTATTGTAGTTTGATTTGAAAGTTTGATTAAAAGAACAAAAAATTAAATACTTTAATCATATTTCCTGTGAACTACGTTTTGCGCGTGGTGACACATAAGTGATGCGGTATTATTGTGGGCGGAGCTTAGCGCATGATCTAAGACAATACTTAACATTTGTTTTTCAAAGTTTGAATTTATGAGAAATAGATAGACTACAGTTTATATTTAACTTGCACCTTTCAAACCGTTTATAAGCCAGTGGACAAACACATTATGAAATATTTTTCTTAAGTGATTCGACGATCTGCAGAAACATGTATTATAAATAAATAAATATACCCACCAGTACTGCAAGTATGCTAATCATGGTATTTATTATGAGGACATATATGAGCGCTTCGTCTATCCGTATAACAAGACATATTGCAAATATCAAATGGCTTCTCTTTATCTATGAGTTATCCAAGTATACCCGTTATAACGGTCTTTATTATGCGTATCGCGTCTGTAATCATTACAAGAAACATTATCAAGCGTTGCCTAATGTTATAGCTTCCTTAGGAAGAAGGTGCTAAGTTGTTGGGGAGGCACACAGACATCCTATTATTTGTGGCTTGACGCTTACATATAAATTTACAAGATCCTTTGACCGAGGTTACTCCTGTTGGTGACGTCTTTAAGGATATAATAATATCACACATCATTATCGAGCTAACGGAATATTCTTTAAGAATATATGTATGTATCATAGACACGATTGAACAAGTCACTCTTTTCAAACTATAACAGTAGACTAGGAACTGAAGTGCATCCCTAATGTTGATGATGATCAGATTGTCGCATATATTGATGCATAATAAGTAGAACAATATTTTTTTTACTGTCACACTGCATATACACCAACAAACCCGTATGCATAATAAAAAGCAAGTAACAGATGCTGTTCCATGTCATAGGATTTATAATTACAAGAACAACACACATGATGTTTTCGTAATCTGAAGCGGTTTGAACTACACATGTACTATTGATGTGATTTTATAACGTTCTTCCATTATCATTATGAAATATTGATTCGTCAAGTATTTGCAGGAAAACAAATCCCAACTGGTTACGCACCATACTAATTACACGTCTACTTGCTGGAAAGTTCAGGACACAATCTACAAGAACCCCGTGTACAGTGTCAACATATGCCTTTTTTAATATTTAACCGGTCTTGGAAGTGGATGGAAACTTATTTTATTCATTCGAGATAAAGAATGGGCACAGTTTATCCAACTTAGAAAAGATATATACATGATCAATCTCACAACACTGTACAGCTTGAGACAGACAGGGAGATAATGTATGTACTAGAGAATTTAGAGAAAAGGTTTTTGTTTGAGAGATTTTGAAACAAATTAAATATTCTGACTTACATAAAACGTGAACTCTGAATTGCCATGTAAAATGATGTTAATACAGATTAATTCTCGGTTTTCAATAAACTTATCATCATATCTAAACAGAGTTGTTTTCAGCATCATCTACAGGTGTTAAATCTGAAAATATACCAATATCGTCATGACGAGAAAAACAATACCTGTCATCATGCGGGTAATACAATTTGGGAGTTAAATGCATCGATTACGGTAAAGTATTAACAAATTAATTTCACGAACTTTAAAGAATAACGAGATTTGTATGTTTCAGTGTTATGATCACCTTGATAGTCTCCTTGTTGAAGTTCTTCAGGAAGGAACTCATGAACTCTTCGTACACAGCGGACTCTGGGTGAACGGCACGTGCCATTATCTGGATAATGCGGATTGGATTTTTGCTCGAACCACACACAAGACGGGCATCCTGAAATATGGCATATTTGAAACATGGACTCCAGCATTAACAGTTTGAACCATATGTAATCGTGCAATCTGATTTTTTTAAACATCATGAATCGTGTGATATGGTATGGTTCAAACATAGGACATTCTTCAGTCTTATATATTGTTTAAACATAGAAAATTATTCAGTCTTATATGGTTTAAACAATGAGAATTATGCAGTCTTATATTGTTTAAACAATGAGAATTATGCAGTCTTATATTGTTTAAACAATGAGAATTATGCAGTCTTACATTGTTTAAACAATAAGAATTATGCAGTCTTATATTGTTTAAACAATGAGGATTATGCAGTCTTAATATGGGAGGAATAAATAATACATATGGTTTAAACAAAGGGACTCCTGGAATGTGGTATGGTTATAACATACGACATTCTAGCGTTTTAACATACGGAATCCAAAAACTACATACTTGCAACGGTATTACACGCAACGTGGTATGGTTAAAACAAGCTCTTTTTCATAAAGGCGGCTCGGGAGAAGTGTTTCAAAATGTAACTGAGGTAATATAGGTCAGTAATAGGCGTACTATCCGAAATTCGAAATGTGTTGTATGTGTGATATGTTGACAATGTTTTGATTTATATAGTCTGGTTATGGACAGGATAAACGGTCTGTCTTCATATCGCCAACACCCCATATCGCCTACACCATTATCAAAACAAATTTATAGATGAGTGCACACCCCACTGTTAAATCCATCAGATGATATCTCTAAGACATTGATAGTCGTGAAGACAATAGTACCGGAAGTACTATGGCAGTCACGTGTTGATGTATCACTCTGTTGTCTGCTAGTAAAGGTGTCGGAACTATACAGTGTGTTGAGTGTCATTCTTTAAAGATACGGGACCAAAGATGATAACAAAGACAGAATAATTATAATGATGTAAAAGACTTTGATTACCTAAACATAAATTGATAATACAACAAGTGAACGCCTGATTGACTATCACCATGGATACTTTTTAGTATAATTATTCTAAAATATATAATATATAATATGGCATTAAATAATTAATGTTGCAACTTTTAAAAAGAAATATGATCAATGGACGACACATCAAGTAAGTACTGGATGAAGTATATCCTTACAACATATAGATCTCCAGGTTATCATGCGAGTGTGTTTTGGGTGGTCAATATCAGGCATCAGTTAACCTTGTATTTGCCCTGGAGCCTTGGAGAGCTAAATGCACATTGTAAATTCATTATGAAGGTCATTTATCAATCCAAACAAACGAGCATGATATCTTTATTATCATAGAATCATGTTATTCTTCATTCATTTTGCGGAGAAATGAACATTTGTTTGTCATTATTTGTCATAAAATAATTCCGCTTTAAAAATGTTGCTGCCATGTGTTACTTTATAATTTATAAATACATATTCATCATAAAACCTAAGGTTGAATGTCATAATTAATTTTGTATCCGACAGAAGCTTATACATTACCGCGCATTATCTGAACTAGTCGATTGGAATATAGTATGAGCTTCATATTAACAGCTGATCACTATTGAAAGCTATCATCTCAGCTGTGATATTTGTATTCTCTTTGATAGAAGAGATTAGTGTACATTGTGGTATGCCTTTCAATCAATACCAAATCTTTGTATGGGCTGATAGCACTGTACATTAATTAGTCATGAATGTAGGTTTGATATATCCATTCACCTGTTCAGAGGAAGATAATCTTTCCTACATACACAGCTGGTGGCTCGGGTAATGATGACGTCATCAAGCACAAGAACAACGAATAGTATTGATGGCATCAACAAGCCGTTTTTAGAATATGTGACAAACGCTTTCAGCTAAATCTCTGAGTAAAAGGAGACTGTATCTAATAATAAAGGAACCTTTATGAATATTATTATATAAATTCAACATGCGGAATGAATTACTCACTTGAAATCGCATGTGATACTGAAAATTGGCCGATGGGATTTTGTTCTCGTTTCGTTTTTCGCATATTATGTTTTCCCTTAGTACAATCACAGGCTAAAAGGATACTGTAACAAACACGGTTCGTGTCAGGTGTCTAGTTTAAGTCGAACGCTGAAAGATATCTGAAATTTTTTACGGCATAGTTTTCACTTTTTTGTTGATATACAACATACTTGGTCATTATCGTATTTAAGTTTTCGTCCATTTGATTAAAACAAAAACAATTTATGTAGAACAATTAAGCAATTTCACTAGCTAACTATATATGTAAATGAATAATGTTTACACTGCTATTTGGAATGGTGCACGATGAATATCGAAATTGTTGAGAATACATTAGATAGCTTCAAGAGAAACTATAGGAATCCATTTAGTTCAAACGGCATCAGTCCTCTGTGAACAGTGACCAAACCTGTGATCAGCTTTCGCATACATTAACACATCAACTTTCACTGGGTACATTCACTCACTTCTTAGCTGGACTATATTTAAAACTTTGTTGAATTTTTCATAATTTTGCTGAACATGTTATTATTAAAAAAAAATTCACGTACAATACTGATGTTTCCCCGCTCTTCCGTATTGTTTGACAACGACATAATGACCGAGTCAATACACCTATTGCTTCTCTTGTACGTTTTGCTAATTGTTAATAGGCTATTTTGAATTTTGTTACATAATATTGGGGTATTCTTGATTTTGATTAGTTAATTTTGTAAACTTACCCTTTGTTGATTGATATTTGAAATTCGTTTACTTAGATTGAGGCCGACCCAAGATTATAGTTTTCTATGTATGTTAATATCCGCGTCTTAGAGAAATCTGAGAGGTGTCGTACTCGACTCATAAACTGCTATGTCTCCTATATTTTCTATTGCTTGAACAATTTTATCTCTATTGTAATGTCGTAATGAGCTCTGTGGAAACGACGAATTCGGTTTTAACATATATTTTATTTACATGAGGAATTGGATTGGTAAACAAGCTATGCCTTTCAACAATAGCACAAAAAAAGCTTTGTATTCTTACAAAACCTCGTAATACTTTTGACTCTGATTTCCATCCCCTCATATCCAACGAATATGTCATATTTATACAATACCTACCTTTGTCAGTACAAACCAATTTACGTCAAAGTTACTGTTTGTGTTGAGGTTGGCCTGAAAAAGAATGAAAATGGATATTGTATAATTCTTCTATTATCTCCATACTAAATATATCCATAACAGAACAATTAGATTTTGATTAGATGATGAACTACATCATGTATGAACATCGTTATTTAAATGCATAGTGTTACATGTATAATAAATAATTAAATATAAACGCACATATTCCATATTTTCGGAATGATCATATATTTGACTGTTTTAGTTAGAATTCATTTGATAACAATAATAAAAGCACAATTACACATGTTTGTGTTTATGCATTGTTCGACATGAAGATACGATATGTGACATATGCTGTCAAGTAAGCGTATGGCATGAAATGTTCTGATTTATAAAGGCATTATATGTATAAGGCTTAAAGATGAGGTATGTATACATGTACTATTCGACTTCATAGCAGGGGGGTGAGGTCTGACACATTTCGACCACAGGCCCCTGGGTCAGTGTTATTCACACATTAAAAGATATTTTTAATAATAATAAAAAATGAGATAACCCATAAGCTCAAACTTTTTTTATTGAATAAACGTGTGCACGGGCCTGTGATTTCGATCTCTCAATTGTCGTTGGACAAGTCATCAATCCGCGCTGAACCCTGCTCACGTAGCTGAAGTACTTTATAGCAATCACTTTGCTATGTCAAGACATTAGTAGCACGTAAATGTTACAAAGTATATAACAGGCCGTTATGAGTAGCTATTCCCATCTGTGTATTGATAATGTTGATGATGATTGTATTCTATAATATTTTGGAACAATATAACATACAATGGAGTCAAGGCTTGTAGAAATTCCATATGCCAATACCACTAACACCAACATTTTATACGTAGTATTCCTTCTTGAAGATACATGTGTGTGAGGCCTCGAGGAATCTGTTCCTCTCAACATTGGACATCATGAAGAATAATTAAAGGTAGTAGGTATCTATATATTTAAGAACATATGAGACTTTAGCATATGACTCTATATCGTTCAGAGGAAGTTAGTTGCGCTGCCTGTTTTTAATTTGATGCATGCATGTTTTTGCTTTGCATTGAAAATGACGACCATAGTTATATATGGAATAAAATGGGATAAAGGGATTTCGAAGTAATATACGGTAACATACATGCAAGCTCTTGGCATTGCCAGCTGACGCATGCATATGTTGTTGATATTTAAGTAAAACGGGGACTAGTTATCGTTATATGAAAAGTACAGCATTATTTTTTTTTTAAATTATTCCGAGGAAGCTCTTAGCGATGTCTGCTTGGGGATGATGTAGATGAACTAAACGTCTTGATATTTAAGTAAAGAGGGGAGCGGGTTTATGTATCAGAAACATTAAGCAATTAATTAAATGATAAGAATCCTTACAGTTCCGAGGAAGCTCTTAGCGTTGTCTGCATTGGAGATGATGAAGATGTTTTTGATCTCGATGTCCTGCAGCATCTTGAGTTGTTTGATGGTCTCCTCCTCGCTGGGCGTGTAGCGGACATACAGGTGCTGGGCGGGCACGTTAGTCAACACTCGCCGGGGCGTGTTCTGGATATCTGCATGCATTTAGGGATATCATGTATAAATACAACTACAACAAAAAATTCATATATTTATGAACAATGAACATTTGCATTAAGAGATTTTGATACATTGTATCAAGTTCTTCAAACATGTGTGATATGCTTTCCTTTTATTCCTTTATAATAAAACATACAGATGTGCTGTAAGATGTACATGATCCTGCATCATATAACTGTTCACATTCCTTCACATATATTTACAAGAAAATGTAACAAGATTAGTTTGATATCAAGTGTCACAAGTATAACGTCGTATAAACACCAGAGATAGTATTCAATTTATCTACAATCCATAATATTATAAAGTCCAATCCTTTATGTTATTAAACAATAGTATAATAAACAATAGAAACAATTTAGTCTGTTCATGGCGAAATAATCAAAATAAATTGATGGATTTAGTTCATTGATTGGTATACACATATACTATATCCCATTGTCTCTCGTTTACATACACGACACGCCGTTACCTACCAAATGAGTCGTCGTATACTATGGCGACGTTGTTGAGCTTCTCGTCCGTTACTATGGAAGCAACAACCCTCAGGAGTTCCACGGAAGTGGGTTCAACCTCGAAGTGGATGCTGTTGTCCCCGGATGTATACCGGAAGTACGAGCTGTCCACAACGGAAATGTAGGCAATACCCAGGGTGCTTGAGAATGACCTCATCAGAGGCGCTACAGTTGGTGACGTCATATCCACTATGGCCACAACCCCGTCTTTGACAACTTTACACACTGTAACATAATCGTATTCATATTTTATTATTCAGTTTAAGAAAACAGAATGATAATTGTGATTTTGTTAAATATCGTCTCTTTATCCATGAATAGTGTTAACCTATTTAAACTTCCTATGGTTCATTAACGAGTCCCCAGATATCGTATATGGACGTCAGTTGTTCTACTCCGACTAGTTAAGTGTCAGTGTAAGTCTATTCACTTTTACAGCAACCATTCCTCAAAATTCCATGTCATTAGTTTCACGGAACGTTAGTATAATACAAATAACCGTATGCTGTTCCACAAACTGCTCGTATCCCTATGAACTTAGCCAATGTTAAAACATGGGTTTGTGACCGATCTCATTCTCTAACGACAGATGGTACTGTGTGGAGCGACCTCTGTGGGGAGAGAATGGACTGATCTCATTCTCTTACGACAGACGATACAGTGTGGAGTAACCTCTGTGGGGAGAGAATGGACCGATCTCATTCTCTAACGACATATGGTACTGTGTGGAGCGACCTCTGTGGGGAGAGAATGGACTGATCTCATTCTCTTACGACAGAAGATACAGTGTGGAGTAACCTCTGTGGGGAGAGAATGGACCGATCTCATTCTCTAACGACAGATGGTACTGTGTGGAGCGACCTCTGTGGGGAGAGAATGGACTGATCTCATTCTCTTACGACAGAAGATACAGTGTGGAGTAACCTCTGTGGGGAGAGAATGGACCGATCTCATTCTCTAACGACATATGGTACTGTGTGGAGCGACCTCTGTGGGGAGAGAATGGACCGATCTTAGGCTTCGTAGTTTCACCTTTCAAGAGTGGTAAAATAAATAAAAATCAAATCTAATAAATTTTAGAAGAACGTTTACCACATAAAATGGATGAAAAAAAATGCAATATAAGAAAGTGAGATAATAAAAGCTTTTCCCTAAACGCACTAATGGGAAATTATGAATTAAAGATGATTTCCTTCTTGACATATCCATCCCTTTTCAACAAGGAAATCACTGTGAAAACTGCCCAAATGCTAACCTGATTAATTTGTGACCGAAAGTAAAACGCTGTGAATGATTAGAAAGCGTCTGAGATTACCTTCCTCAAGCGTAGTGAGTGCATCGTTTTCAGATATGACCACTTTGAACTGGACGGCAGTCGAGCCTGTCTGTCCTTTTCCATGTTGGGCAATATTCTCCAGTGTAACTTCAATGTTTTCATTTTCTCTTTGAATCACCTTGTCCAAAATGACAACTGAAAACATAAAGCACATATGTGATAAAATATTATGATATAAAATTACATGTTTGCAGTTCATCTAGATTCTTAACATTTGTTAACACAGTTTTAGACGCGTATGAACATGAATCAGTTGAAGGTGCTGTAGCATGCTTTTTGCAAATTTCGTTTTCTCAAATTCGCTATTATTATTAAACATCTCTTTACACGACCCGATAAGCCAAGGTTATCCGTATTGAAAGGAAATGATGCAACGCATAACGCGACAGTGGTGAGGATTTCAGACAGCAATTATTAATTAATATGGTTGGCCATTCCATCACGGTGCCATAATTAACACTCTACTCGCTACATCAGGTGTATCACTTTTATTACCTTAGATCGCCCTTTTTATTTGAACATATAAAATGGCCGCTCGAAGGGAATTGGACTTGGCATGGCTTAACCAAACTATGCACGTTCGTTTTGCAACTTTTTTCATTGATTGATGAGTATTATTTAGCCATTGGTAACATATATTTACATTTGCAACGACGCCTTTAACCCTTCCATTACATACATACATACGGTTAAGAACATAACATGCACAATGGAAAAAGTTTCAAATAAAGTATTGTATATTCTACATAAGTTATAATGTAATTTTATTGAATCTTGACCATGATCCTTGCAGTTAAAACGGATAAACCGGATCCGAAAACGATTCGAATATTCTTAATTTAGTACTTTGTAAGAAGATATTGATCACTCTTTCGTTATTTGGTTATACATGACATTGTATATACAATTTAAATGTAAAATCCAGTACACATATTCATTACTGATTACATGTTTATTATTTTATATTTTGAACTACGGTCTGGTCGTGCAACTTCTTTGTATATAATGACTCTTTATTGAATCAATATAGTATTGTTTTTGAGAGCACAATTACGTTTGTGATTAGGTAAAGAGTTGAGAGATCCATTAGTGATGTCCCATCTTCTATGTTACAAACAACACAATAGACAATAGACTGTAGCCAAAATATAAAAAATATGGTGTGTTCATCACACGTGGTACATCACCAAGTAAGTGCACTTTACACTTGGTACATCACCAGGTAAGTGTTCATTACACATGGTACATCACGAGGTAAGTACTCATTACACGTGGTATATCAACAGGTAAGTACTCATTACACGTGGTATATCAACAGGTAAGTACTCATTACACGCGGTATATCAACAGGTAAGTGCACTTTACACATGGTACATCACGAGGTAAGTACTCATTACACGTGGTACACCAACAGGTAAGTACTCATTACACATGGTACATCAACAGGTAAGTGCACTTTACACGTGGTACATCACCAGGTAAGTACTCATGACACGTGGTATATCAACAGGTTAGTACCCATTACACGTGGTATTTCAACAGGTCAGTGCCCATTACACATGGTACATCACCAGGTAAGTACTCATTACACGTGGTACATCAACAGGTAAGTGCACTTTACACATAATACATGAACAGGTAAGTGCACTTTACTCGTGGTACACCAACAGGTAAGTACTCATTACACATGGTACATCAACAGGTAAGTACTCATTACACATGGTACATCAACAGGTAAGTGCACTTTACACATGGTATATCACCAGGTAAATGTTCATTACACATGGTACATCACGAGGTAAGTACTCATTACACGTGGTATATCAACAGGTAAGTACTCATTACACGTGGTACACCAACAGGTAAGTACTCATTACACATGGTACACCATCAGGTAAGTACTCATTACACATGGTACATCAACAGGTAAGTGCACTTTACACGTGGTACATCAACAGGTAAGTACTCATTACACGTGGTACACCAACAGGTAAGTACTCATTACACATGGTACACCATCAGGTAAGTACTCATTACACATGGTACATCAACAGGTAAGTGCACTTTACACGTGGTACATCAACAGGTAAGTACTCATTACATATGGTACATCATCAGGTAAGTACTCATTACACGTGGTACATCAACAGGTAAATGTTCATTACACATTGTATATCACCAGGTAAGTACTCATTACAAGTGCTACATCAACAGGTAAGTACTCATTACATATGGTACATCATCAGGTAAGTACTCATTACACGTGGTACATCAACAGGTAAATGTTCATTACACATTGTATATCACCAGGTAAGTACTCATTACACGTGCTACATCAACAGGAAAGTGTTCATTACATATGGTACATCATCAGGTAAGTGCACTTTACACATTGTAAATCAACAGGTAAGTACTCATTACATATGGTACATCATCAGGTAAGTACTCATTACACGTGGTACATCAACAGGTAAATGTTCATTACACATTGTATATCACCAGGTAAGTACTCATTACAAGTGCTACATCATCAGGTAAGTGTTCATTACATATGGTACATCATCAGGTAAGTGCACTTTACACATGGTAAATCAACAGGTAAGTACTCATTACATATGGTACATCATCAGGTAAGTACTCATTACACGTGGTACATCGACAGGTAAATGTTCATTACACATTGTATATCACCAGGTAAGTACTCATTACAAGTGCTACATCATCAGGTAAGTGTTCATTACATATGGTACATCATCAGGTAAGTGCACTTTACACATGGTAAATCAACAGGTAAGTACTCATTACATATGGTACATCATCAGGTAAGTACTCATTACACGTGGTACATCAACAGGTAAATGTTCATTACACATTGTATATCACCAGGTAAGTACTCATTACAAGTGCTACATCAACAGGAAAGTGTTCATTACATATGGTACATCATCAGGTAAGTGCACTTTACACATGGTAAATCAACAGGTAAGTACTCATTACATATGGTACATCATCAGGTAAGTACTCATTACACGTGGTACATCAACAGGTAAATGTTCATTACACATTGTATATCACCAGGTAAGTACTCATTACAAGTGCTACATCAACAGGAAAGTGTTCATTACATATGGTACATCATCAGGTAAGTGCACTTTACACATGGTAAATCAACAGGTACGTACTCATTACATATGGTACATCATCAGGTAAGTACTCATTACACGTGGTACATCAACAGGTAAATGTTCATTACACATTGTATATCACCAGGTAAGTACTCATTACAAGTGCTACATCATCAGGTAAGTGTTCATTACATATGGTACATCATCAGGTAAGTGCACTTTACACGTGGTAAATCAACAGGTTAGTACTCATTACAGGTGGTATACCGACAGGTAAGTGTCATTACAGGTGGTACATCATCAGGTAAGTGCACTTTACACGTGGTACATCACCAGGTAAGTGTTCATTACACATGGTACATCAACCGGTAAGTACTCATTACACGTGGTACATCAACAGGTAAGTACCCATTACACGTGGTGTATCAACAGGTATGTGCTCATTACACATGGTACATCTTCAGGTATGTGCACATTCCACATGGTATATCGCTAGATATGTGCACATTACACATGGTACATCATCAGGTATGTGCACATTACACATGGTACATCACCAGGTATGTGCACATTACACATGGTACATCACCAGGTATATGCACATTACACGTGGTACATCATCAGGTATGTGCACATTACACGTGGTACATCATCAGGTATGTGCACATTACACGTGGTACATCACCAGGTATGTGCACATTACACGTGGTACATCATCAGGTATGTGCACATTACACGTGGTACATCACCAGGTATGTGCACATTACACGTGGTACATCACCAGTTATTTGCACATTACACGTGGTACATCATCAGGTATGTGCACATTACACGTGGTACATCACCAGGTATGTGCACATTACACGTGGTACATCATCAGTTATGTGCACATTACACATGGTACATCACCAGGTATGTGCACATTACACATGGTACATCACCAGGTATGTGCACATTACACGTGGTACATCATCAGTTATGTGCACATTACACGTGGTACATCATCAGTTATGTGCACATTACACATGGTACATCACCAGGTATGTGCACATTACACATGGTACATCACCAGGTATGTGCACATTACACATGGTACATCACCAGGTATGTGCACATTACACGTGGTACATCATCAGTTATGTGCACATTACACGTGGTACATCATCAGGTATGTGCACATTACACGTGGTACATCATCAGGTATGTGCACATTACACGTGGTACATCACCAGGTATATGCACATTACACGTGGTACACCACCAGTTATTTGCACATTACACGTGGTACATCATCAGGTATGTGCACATTACACGTGGTACATCACCAGGTATGTGCACATTACACGTGGTACATCATCAGTTATGTGCACATTACACATGGTACATCACCAGGTATGTGCACATTACACGTGGTACATCACCAGGTATGTGCACATTACACATGGTATATTACTCACCAGGTATGTGCACATTACACATGGTAATCACCAGGTTACTGTATGTACTTTTATAACTAGACTCGCCTTAATTGAATTACTAAAATCAAACAAACATTTAGTGCTGAAAAGAACGACGTTTATAACAATACAATAATCGATCGTTTGTTCGAAAATACATGTATATTCTGGTTGTCACAAGATCTTCTCAGTCAACATTAACACATCTTACATTAAATTGATACTTTATAATAATTACATTTAACACGCCTCGCATACCAAGCAACACACACTACACAACATCGTCACACATGGTGCACCGTATATAACACATCTCACATCACTCATCACACTTGAAACGAGAAATATCACACATCACACATCACATACCACACATAAGGAGATAAATATCGCACCTTATGCGTGACATAAGACGATAAATATCACACATTATATGTCACATAAGACGGGAAATATCTGATATCATTTGTCACATCACACATAAGGCGATACATATCACAGATTATGTGTCACATCACAAATCACACGCGACACATAAGACAATAAATATCATACATTATGTGTCACATCACACATCACACTACACATATAAGACGATAAATATCACACATGATTTGTTACATCACACATCACACATTAGGAGATAAATATCACAGATTATGTGTCACGTCACAACTCAGACACGACACACACGACGATAAATATCAGACATCATGTGTCACACCACACACCAGATATTGCACATCTGAAAATAAACTTCAACAATACTCAAAATGTCATATCATATCATGACATAAAACAGTATTTCCACAAAAGTTGGCGACACATATAACAGCATATATGAAAACAATAAGTTGTTTGCAAACTGCCTCTGTCAGTGACCAGTGTTGTCTCGCCAACTCGGTATTTGCACAATTGATTCGCACATCCCCGGTGCCTCAGTTACATATTTGGACAAACCTATATATCAATAGGTTGATCAAATATTTGCATTTAATTATGTCCATAATTATCGCTTTGCAAGCAAGAGGAGATCAAACGTAGATTCCACATATTTATTGACGTTTTTTTCTGATCGTGACGTTACTATGGCAGCAGTGGAACCCTTTTCTTTTCCCAGATTTAAGGTTGACAATAGAAATGCTGTTAGATGAACATTATTTGTGAACCTTATACAAAATTAACACATAACACCTTAGCCTTTTAAACTGAGGAGAAATAGAATAGAACCGCCTCATGCTGACCTTGTGTTTGAGTTTGACTGCACTTTGTCAACGGTAGAATGTTTTTTCTTCTTTTTCTGTTCGATCTGGACACTGCAGACTTACAATTGTTGTAACGTGTTACCGACATTGAACAACTTCTAAGTTATCTCTGAATATATATGGGATCTGTAATATCATCTGCAACGTTTGTATATATTTCCATTCAAAATATAAAATAAAATGTATATTTCATCGAGTTCGGAAGGAAGGAACAAGTCGAGAAGTAATGGCAATATTATGTAGATTATAATCTAAAACAATCGACTCACTCAGGGAAGTTCGTACAATGACGTTATGTTATTCCTAATAGCAATGATTTCATGTCATCGAACACTGGTGTTGCTTAAGTTTACTGAGTAGAATAACATGGTAATTCGAAAACACGAAACTCGAAAATGCGGTATACATGTACCATCCGTTCATAACATGCAAACTTATAGCGATTCAACATTTGCCATGATCGAAACGATGATGCTATGCTTACTATGACTGTTATTAAAACGTTTTAGTTTTATTCGAAACGGAATTTAATAAATCCCTATTATGTTGATTTTTTGATAAAATAATACACATGTTTTCATGGTTTTATAAACACGGTATACATTATGTGAATGTATGTGACTGTGGTTTTTGTATAAGCATGTGTTTTATTAATTTACTTATTTGTAAATATTAGTGAATACTATTTGATCTAGTTCAACGTGTCATCCATCACAAGTTAGTAAATGCCTTCTAACAAAGCAATATTACCATCAGTGCTTAGTAACAATTAGGGAATCTATAGAAGTTTATTGTTTGACAGCGAGCTTTTCTAACGAAGTACAATCACTTTCCTGATTGTCTGTATTTGGGCGGGGAGCAGAAAGGGAATAAAGTCGCCAGTTTAATACAATGTATCCCCCTTATGTATATGTTAGAAAGGGAATAGATAGTAATGTATTTATAACTGTGTGCAGACTAAAGCAACAAACCTAACACCCCTAAAACCAAGATAGCTTATCCACTTTATTGGAAACAGTGTAATGATTCACTAAGTGTCAGTTTTAATATGTTGATCATCAGGATTCGAACTCAGGATCAGAAACCATAGTACACGCATTACATGCATACACTAGCCACTGTACAAACCCTGCTCATTTGTTGACGTGGACATGCTATTGACGTCAAACTTTACAAATAAACTTTTGTACTTGAGGTATTGTTTGCAAAGGGATGCAGACATCATTAGCGACCTGGAATGCTGTGGTTGGGAATAATGCCAGGTGATTTTGATGTGTTTCTGATTGATCACTTATTGGGTAAATAGACCCATCCTTCTGTGCTCTAGTCCACCAGAACATCAATACCAGCTCGGTTAACTCATTACAGATATAAGTACGATGCATTAGTGGGTTGCTAGATTGATGACACAAACATTACGTTGACATTTTAAACATACGTCATTGATGTCGAAACAGAGTGAAAACAAATGAATGACTCAACTATGCGGTACGTTATTCACTAAGAGCATGTGGATGTGCTTTTAAAACCTCAAACACATGTTTTTGTTAAAAAATTAAATATATTAACATTTCCTGCATGTTTTCCTGTTAAACATATACCGTCGTTGTATGCGTGGGTTCGAATCTCTCAGGCAATTCGACCCCAAAAAGGTGGAATAATGTGTACTAATGCAGATAATGTGTTCTCCAAATACACCACTGTTACATTGGTTCGCTTTCTAAATGCATGCATTTCTAATGTTGTATAACTATTGCACAAATAATAACACTCGTCCATTTAGTTCCTTGTCCAAAACCTTAATTTGACTTTTAGTTAATGTTTTCTTAGCCAAAACAGTTTGAAATAGACGAATATTCCCACACATATACCATTGTCGTAATAATATTTAATAGTCGAGTTAAGTTGTTTTGGATCACAAAAGTGTAAGTTTGAGTCACCAGGATTTTGAACTCTAACATGTGTCAGTGATAGCAGCCGGAGTCCCCTTGTAAAGGTGTTGCCGTATTGAGTTAGCTCCCTTCCCGGACCTTCCGCAAGTTTCAGCCAACTTCCGGTCTGGGTATAGGACCGCTTTAAAATATTATTATGGAACGATCTGGAAGGCTCTGTCAGTGTGTGTTACTTTCTAGAGGCAGTTTGGGTTTAAATACTGCTGTGTTTGGGAAAAGACTTTCATTCTATACTTAGATTTCTCTTATTTCTTGGATAATCTGTCACCACTGACAACAAGCTCGCTTATCAACATCATTCGGACACTTCACAGATCAAGACCGGCGACAATACCGGTTTATATTTGACTTTTAATTTTATCCTATTAAGTCTATACTGTATCTCATTTGAAATTATGCATTGTTAATCTGAATACTTGTACGTTGTAATCAACATAATTTTAATAATATATTGGACTTGTTTTTTTCCATTTGTTTGTTGTATATGGGGATTTCGTTATCTAATTAGTAAACTGTAGCAGTGAAAACCGCAATGACTAAATAAACTTACATATCAATTTACAAAATGTAATGTATAGATATACAATCATTGCCTGCGCACGTCGGTTTCGTAGCATCAACCTTTTTTTTTTAAATTATGCCATTGTGGAAACATAGCGTAAACTAAATTAAATTAGTCAAGGATATGGAACATTACTGATTTTGTCTTTTTGATTATTGTTTTCTACACCTATGACAGTTTCCTATTTTGAAATGGAAGAATGGTTCTTGTACAAGCTGGTTTCCAAATTGATGATATAAACATGTACTGTTGACGATGAGTCAAGTAATTCCTGGATACAATGTCTCTTGGTGCATTTAATGTGTATAATAATTAGGTAACCTGGGACATTCTGCAAAATTGAAAAAGTAAAAGATAAACATAAGGATTGCAAAGTGTAGATAGTACATGTCGGTTCATGTATGACGTAAAGGAGTTTGTGTTTCCTGAGACAGCCTTTTTCAGTTTAGATATTGACATACACACATATATAGTTATATTAAGGGTAGGGACTTACATGTATGGTGCATATTGTTTTCTATCAACTTTATTCTATCAATTGACGTTTCTAATTTTAGCAACCCGAACCGAACCTACTTAGAAATAACATTACTCATGCTCTGTCGAGTGACAGCAACATCAGTTATCCTTAGTACCGGATGATCCGGATGGATTCGGTTGTTCTTGGAGGTCCAAGATGAACTAAGCTGTTGAGACTTTTCGCTGCAGAAATGTCTATAGCTTTCCTTTATGAAGATAAATGCCATCGTCAGAGCAAATTACGTTGCTTGGGTGGTAAATAAACATCATCCATATCAACAAAAATATGTATTTGCTTTGCTGTAATAAGAGTTTGCTCTGACATGCATTTTCTAGTTCGTATGTAAACAGATGGAAAGTTTGGTTTCCGAGATACCTTAATTATTAAACTGTCACCAAACGACAGCGTGCTTGAGATGTACACCGGCTGTGCATATGCTATAAGGTTGTTGGGTTTAGGACCACATCACCGTTATTGAAGTGGAAATACGATCGGGAGCCCTGTATGTAGTATAAAATCAAACGGGGTTCGTTTTACATTGATTTATAATTTGTTTACATACAGTAAAGCTAACATATTGGTATATTGACACTTTGCTTAAGAATTACTTATCTCAGTCACTTTCTAAGTCAGGGTACATGGGGATACATGGAATTAAGCTTTCCCTAACGTTTCTCTGACGTTACCAGCTATTAATATCTGATTGTACTGACAATAGAAACCTAATGATTTGATTCGGGTTGTTTTGAAATTTCACAGTAACACAATGTTAATTTATTGGTCTCTTATATGTGCAGATTTACACTCCGTCGACGAACCTGTGTTGTCTGTGGACACACAATCATATTAAGAATATAAGAAGTATTTCCATTTGATAATAACCATATGAAAGTCTCTCGGTTTGAGTGGACCTAAAGAAACACTACAATCACATTACATATACGTCTGAACTAGGGCTATTGGGATTGTCATAACAGGTTAATGATGATTACATAGCACTGTCATACATTATCATTTAAAAACATGTATTTTTATCGTTTACGTAATAACAAGTATACATTGTAAAACCAAACGCTATTATTAAAGACATGTATTCGTTTATTATTTGATGACATCCAGTAAGTTGTAGAGCTTAATAAAGTATCCATCTGTCAACAAGTGTTAACATGCAAATCTCAATATCGTGAGTGCATGACGAACATGTGATAATGGTTATAATACATGATTGTGTGTGGAGCCACATAACCAGGAGACCGACTGCGCACTGGAGCTTAAAGATGATGAAATGCATTTTTCTCAAGAATGACAGATGATTACCTCTACATATATTGTCTATCGGAATCAATTGAGCATAAAACCGAGACACTTGCAATTGATGATTAAGACGATTTTAATTCACCCATTTTAACACTGTCGCAATTAGTGGGGCGATTCATTTTGAAAATGCTCATTGAGGCGTGACTGTGATACGCGACATACGGGGCCGGCTAGACAGCTACTCCGCCGAGCCTCGTTAATAAATTAATTAATGATGACTCTCTCTGCCGCTAAATGAATTGATAAGGTGTATTACATGTTTATGCAATAATTGTGTAATTGTCATCTGCGGAAGTACCTAGTTGGATATCTAAACATATATCGATATATCGATATAGGGGAAATTTAAGTTGGTGTATTAAAGATTTTTTTGTGAAATTAACAATCAAAATGTTGCGAAATTACGTTGAATCTATTGACTATCGACGATAATGAAATTACTCCAGTGACATCACAGAAGTCATCCCTTCAGGGGCCATACCCCCGCAAACTTTCATTCTTGTCGCCGTGGCTAAATTAGGCGTTTTTTTAAAAAGCCGTATATAAGTAATTTAAGGACCGATTTCAGAAATGTTTAAATTGAGCAATTGTCAAATCATCTGATGTCAATATACCTTGGGATCGTTCAACTTAAACTTCAACTAGGCGCATATTAAGTTGCTTGATCACCCAGGTGATAGAATATACTCATTGTCAGTTTGCCAGTTTCGATTGACTTGGACATTTACTCGAAGTATTTGAGAATAATGAGTGTTACTAATTCCGAAGATGTACCCACTTCTTGTTTGCTGATAATTTACCAACGGATTTGTTGGTTCTGTTACTATTAGAGGGTTGTCTCTGCAACCGTTTGCACATTCGACCGAGACAAAATTTATCATGTCTGCACGAAAAGCCGAAGAAGTGTGTATATATGACGACGATAAATAGGATAAAAGTTATATCTGAGAAAATTAGTAACTTTACATGGCGAATTCCTAACTGCAATTCTTCGAATAAACACTTTAACAAATAGCGACGATGACGTTTGCAAGCGCTGATGGTAACAGACTGCCGACAAGAGAGCACAGACTATCCCGGGTATCAACATTTAAAAGAACAATAATAAAGTCAACTCTTAATTTTGTAGCAATATCACATATCAAAAACAGACGTTTCGCGATAACGAGATTTATGAGTTAAATACTTCCTGTGATAACAATGACTCGACATCGTTGTCAACATGTACAACATGCGTAGTGACAGCAATATGAAGGTCCTTGTCGGCCACGTTGGTAACTATGACGATAGTGTATGAGATAACACTTATATATTTGATAACAGTATGTTTAAGTAGCAGATATACAATTGTATCAATTATGGGAGCGGGTAATATTGTACAACAATGTAACTCAAAGAACCGTAGTGCCTAAATAAAACCACGTACCAATAACAGGGTCCTTGGCATCGACGACGTTGGAGAGTATAACGAAACTGCTAATGATTACTGCTACTGACGTTGTTATCCACAGTGTCGCCATTGTTGTGAAGTGCAGCGAGCCAGCCACGGCGATTCAGCCCGTGTGATTCCTGCCACTACTCACCTGTGCAGGTACGCGTGCTGGCGTATATACAACAAGGGAATCAATAAACGTCAGCAAACATATCACACCACAATTAACATTTATCATGAATATTTTACGTGATCGTTGCAAGAGTCAGAATATAGGTGACATGTGCAGCTCATATGTTTACAATTTAAAAAAAGAATCGCCGTATTTCAATGTCTGTTAATTAGTGTCTCTTAAAGCCAAACACGTAATGGAATTTCCCCGGAAGCACTTCGGAATATCGATTACACAATCATTTTATTGATAGATCTGAATGAGTACTTTTGTGCTGGTTAATAATATAATGACTGATGTGTGATACGCATAATTTATCACCGAATTGCAGTGACAATACATGTATACCATGAGATAAGTTAGTTTCATTCTGGAGAAGTAACTTATTTGGAAAGTGCTGTCTTGACTGTAAACTTGATTCAACAAAACATCATTCTCTTTCCATAGTGGACGAGAATGACTGAGTGAAGCAACCTTTATGGGAGGAGAATGTTAACGCACGCGTGCTTCGCGTTTATTAATATAATGCACTTTAGTAGATGACTCATGGTGTCAACATTCAAGCGGTTATTGAACTATTTATAAACGTGCTGATCTAAAGCTTTAGTTTATGTTTTATGGATGTGAAATAAGTGATGATCCACAAATAATAAATATTCCATCTGTCTCTTCCTTTAATTTACTTCATATACTTTTAAACGTATAAACGAACATATTCGGTAATTTCTGTTCATGCTAGAATATAAAGCACAACAACACAGATGGCAATTGGACTTTGTTTATACACACAATAAACACAATACTACTGCATGCTGGTAGACAAGGTCATACACTGCATCACGTACTATTAATCATGTCTCTAAAACAGAGGTATGTTGACAGGAGACATTTTGTCAATATTAAAATTAATACATATCTCGTGCAGGGAGTGAAACTTGGGATACAGAGTGTATGGGTACGAGTTAGTGTTGTTTATTCGAATGTTTAATGTATCAAAATAGAAGAATATACTTGCTGGGAAACTTCTTGGAAGGCAAATACGTGTGTATGACATGCAGACAGTTCTCAACATACCATAATCTGTTCTCTGTCATTTCTTATATTTGTTCATATTTTTTATTGTTGAATATGTTGGAATATGGATTGTCGAACATCAGTACGTCTATACATATTCGTTCGGCCTCCCAAGCAGCGTCATGTCGAAAACTCTATTGCGTAAAGCACAAGGAGTTCCTTCTGATAATGCCCAATGAAAATAGAGGACTGCAGCTAGTTTTGACTTCAAAGAAAAGAGACATCTGATAATAATAGAGTAGACTCAATGGTACAGCCACCTTAAACAATACCCTAAGATTACCTTATCAACATAAGGTCACATTCTTGCTTTGTGAAAGGAATACGACATTGTTTACTTTATTGACAGTCTTGCAGTGTTTCTGCGGGAATGTAATCGCCCAGTATGTCAATGAGGCCGGTGATAAGCTCAGTGTCGGATGCTGTACACTCGTCATATGTAAGAAGTCTCGTTGTCACACAATTCCATCGAGATTCGGCGCTGAAATCAACCATATAAAACTAATCTTATATGTGACAGAAGTGATTTTAGAACACCTTAATCTGGATTCGAACCTCGTTGAGAGAGCCCGAAGCTCTACACATTTAACTAAAGAGGTATCCAGTTCGCCGAGGCTACTAGGAATACGTTCATCTCCAATGCCACATTCAAGTACATCTGACATGTACAGGAGAAATCACGACTCCAATGATTTATAAACAAGCTAGCCATTGGCTCTGTAGTTCATCAGGTTTTAATAACAGACAAAATAACTTAATTTTCCAGAAGTATTTATCGAAGGCATGAACAATTTCAAGTACTTTACCTAATGGAGAGAAAGTTGTCAATAGGTCTGAAGATTAATATTAAAATACTAATTGAAACAATTCTCAAACGTGCTGTGCAGGACCGATCTAAAGTTTTAGTTTATGTTTTCTGGATGTGAAATAAGTCATGATATACAGCGGATAGATACAGTCAAGCCGCGATAATCCAAAGTCCGAACGGTAGCAAGCTGTAACCAAACTAATCTCTATATAAACTCATTAAATGTGGATTCATTAATCCGTTGCTTCCGGATCCGAATCCGCTCTAACGGATTAGTTAATTACAGCTACGTATACACAATAGTTCAGCTTTCTAGATCTTTCCATTCAAGGAGATGAAAATAGGGTTTTAAGGTCGCCCTTTAACCTCTATTAGGGGTCACAGGGTCACCAAATCTACAATTTAGAATCCCCTTCTGACAAAAATGCTGAACATTTCAGCTATCTAGAGCTTTTGGTTCTGGAGAAGATGATGAAAATATTTTGTTTTGGTCGTGACCCCCGTGACCCACATTTGGGGTCGTGGGGTCACCAAAATTTCATTTTAGAGTCCCCTTTATCGAAGGAATTTGTTCACAAAATGTCAACTCCCTAGAGTAAGCAGTTCTGGATAAGAAGTTTAAAAAGCGACAGGTGGCATTGTCATATCCCTTGCCTGTATATTAAAGGATATGTTTCCTATAATGATAGATCGTTGCCTGTAAACAGTGCATATCAAATGGTGATTATTTCCAATCTTTAAAATCAAAACTAATCTCACCAGTTATTATCCTGAGCAACGACTGGACCATTCAAACAGCCCATCCAGGCCGACCGGAAGCCTTTACTCGTCAAACACGGAGCTGACATCAAGAATCCTGAAACGCATTTAAAGTGATACTCTCAGAAAGGATAAACAGAAGATGAATACTACAATCAATGACGATTCAATAAACCCTTTTTAATGTTATTTATAGCATTTTAAAGAAATAATTTCTATAAACGAGATTTCAAAATCATTATACATGACGTACAAAGTTTTGAAGTGTCCGTATTCTGCCAGTTAAGCAAAGGAGTGATATTCCTAATTTCCAATGACGCATTAAACTAAGTTTTTGACGTTAAAATTTATATTTAGAAACTTAGGTCAAAACAGATTCTAGTCTGGTTTGAATAACTTTTTGTTGCAAGTCAACTTTGCACTAATATGGTTATCGGGAAAATAAATGACCCAAAATTACAGATACCAATTCTGATGCCGATATGTTTAAAATAAAATAAAAAAATATGACAAATCAAGAGATTGATATTAACATTTAAAGTTTAGTACACACTGTAATAGTACTTTTATTAATGTCCAAGTACTTACTGATCGGATGTGTACACACATAGGATCTGATTGCAGCTAGTCCAGACGCCATGATGGGAACCGAGCATATCCCGTTGTCAGTGTCCACGCAATGCTGTACCTTTGCGTCGGCAACCACCCTAAAACATATAGTACAAACATGGTGTACGACAGATGAGGTGAGGTGAGGTCATTTGGGGTTTACCGCCGCTTTCAAGAGTATTTCATTTGTATCACGGACCATTGGTGGGTTTGTGCTGAAATTCACTGTAGCATTGTACCCAAACCTGGCGGGATTCCAGATCCCTAAAACCGAAGCCGAACGCGCTAACCACTGCGCTATCCCGCTCTTCTGTATAATTCTGCTCTGACGCAAATCAGTTAACTAATCACAAGACCTCCAACAAAAGTTTTCGGTGCGAGAAGCTAGGGGCAGATAACTCCAAACAGCCATCATTTCATCTGTTCCGAATGCTTTCAAAACGACGACCGTTTAAAAACTATAATGTGATTGGTCAGCTATTTTACTAAACTTTGCCTGCGCTTAACTGGTACGGAACACGCGCCTATACAGGGTGTTCTCAGACCTTGTGGCGAGGGATCTACAGAACCAGTTCGTATCCCGATATGAAATATTTTGCAGATGTATTTCCTCGGAACAGGGTCGATTTTAGTCAGACTAGCAGCTTGAAATGGAAACGATTTGAATGGATCAGTGACAAGCTGCAGCACCAATACTCACGAGCAGTCCAGATGTATCTTTCCGTTAGTTACGAGAGAGGAAGGATCCAGGAGAAGGTTCAGGACCGCTGTTGGACCACGATACATGACCGGGTAGCACTCCTGGATCCAAGGGATACAGTCCCGGGGAATCTCAAACTCTCCTCTCGTCCCTGAAATAATGAATAAAACTTAAAACTCGACTTTCCTGCTCCATGGCCACTTTCGGACCACATTAAAAGACGTGCTGTGGTGTAATTTCAAGGAAAAACTCATACAATAAAATAGAATATCTGTGACGCTTTTTTACAAACACTATATTTATCTCATCTAACGGTCATGTTACAATATGGGACGGGTACTTCAGGGTTTCACTTTTATCTTATTATTCAAGGTAGAGAATCCAACTTTGGAGGTGAATGAAGCTGGATTATATGTCCAGTGGTTGAGTTATTCACTTTATTTTTAGAATTTCTTTTTAAAAATCATGGCCACTTCCGGTGACCTGACAATTCACATGCCAAGTTTACTATGTTTGATGAAGGATAGCATTTTTCTCAATTAACATTTGGATTTTAAAAGTTCAATTTATTTTAATTAGATATTTAATTCTAAAGATAGAATGAAGATAATGACACAATTTAAATTTTTTCCATACTCGTTTTATTACTAAAATACCGTCCCAAAAATGGGACGATATGCAATACAGTTAACCATTATTTGGTAATTGTCTGGGATTGGGATGGTGTTTTGGATATTATGCTATATGGGCACTTGCATTTGCATGCTTTTCAATTTCAGCTCTCGGTAATTTAGTCACATGAATAACAGTAAATGAATCACTGGACATGCTTCTTTAGGATGATGAGGAAAGTACCAACATATACATGGAACAGAAAAAAAACTGTAAACTTTTATTAGAATACGGTTTCATATTTCGGTCATTTTGGCACCATACAATTCATCAAAGGGTCGGATTCAAAGATGTCGGGTCTTATTTTGTAACTAGGTATCTTTTGCACCTTCTGACACTTTTGCACCTTACAAGCGTGCTGGAACTGTGATGGTGATAGCATGGACAGGTATTGGAGACTCTGCTGTACTGGACCTGGTGCCATACGTATTTTGACAATGCTTTACATCCTTTTGCAAGCAACAGGATTCAGAATTTCACTCTTGACAAATCTGCTTCCATGGAAAACAGCTCTAAAAGGAGATCCGTTGAGTTTCTTAGGGACACGAATTCGGATCGTACCGTCATTACATCAGGGGCATCAGGATTAGCAACAATGTTTAGATTAAATGATTATAACAGGCACAACATTAATATTCTTTGAATGTGTACGGCACTTGAATGAGACATCTGCTTGATGGTGATGTGTCTCTGAATCATTTGTCCAGATTGATAGTTATTGTATAATAACTTATAAACATATTCAAAGAACACTGGATGACTTTTTAAAATAGTATCTTTTATTTTTGAAAACACTGGATAACTGATATAAGCAGTCAAATTTTAGAAAAAGTTCTGATGCATACTTACCAAACATATCTTTTTATTCAAATAAACTGAATATTTTGTTACATTTTATCACACAACATTAACTCAGAAAAACTGACCCAATTTCATTCATTTACTCAAACAAAACGTTCCAAGTTTTGTTATCGCCATTGTGTGCCTTGCAAAGAGTTCACCTATGAAAATCGGTAAACAAAACCCAAAAAACTGCACCCTTTCGTGCATAACGTCCCATTTGTGGGACGCACTTTTTACATGTAAAAAAAAGTATGGAAAACATTATTTAACGATTAAATGACATCCAATTCCTTTCATTGTGTGACAAAATGATGTAGCTCACACATGACCAAAATCGGAGACCTCGTGCATATATGGGTTAAACTAAATTTGCGGGTGTTGAATAACAATAAATCCCGGAAATTTTACAAACGCAACTATTTATCTTATAAGTGATACGTACCAGGGCATGACACACATAGGATGATATTACACGGGTAATGTTATGAAGTCAGAAACCTGATGACATCACAATGCCACGATGTCATAAACATGAATGCCGCACCCACACTCAAACTGACTTACATTTTTTAATTAAACGTAATGAAGAATACCTTTTGAGCGATAAATATAATCTTACCTTTACGCCGACTGATATTAAATATGCCAACACACGTTGACGAATTAAAATATCCTCGGCAAGTCTCGGATAGTTGTAACTTTCTTCATCTCGTGTTGAAATATGTGATATAAGAAGATACTTCTGATATTTGGTTCTCATTTTAATTCTTACCTGAGATCATGAACATCAGGAAAAATGTAAGCATCTTCATTTTGAATTTAAAGAATACAAATATTCCACTTCAGTTTTCACACCTAGTTCTCAATTTAATATAATATACGCTATTGTACAGGAAGTGAGGGCATTTATTCGTCTAAATTGTTAAATTGGCGCTTATTACAACCCTTTGACCTTTTGCGGAGTGAATGTCAATTGCGACGGTAAAATATGACTGATAATACCACTTGACATTGAGAACACTCAATATCGTACTGATAAAATGTATATAAAATACTCAATCTCTTCCTGTAAAATATCTACATAAACTTTTATACCTTATATTTTTACTGTATAAAATGTATAACAAATTGTAAATTTAACTGTATACAATAATGTCAAATAGTATATCTTACTATAAAAAAAAGTATATCAAATAGTACATCAATGTACAAAATGTATACTAAATTGTATATCTTACTGTATTCAATGTATATCAAATAGTATATCTTACTGTATACAATGTCTATCAAATAGTATATCTTACTGTATACAATGTATATAAAATAATATATCTTGCTGTATACAATGTATATCAAATAGTATATCTTACTGTATACAATGTATATTAAATAGTATATCTTATTGTGTACAATGTATATAAAATGTATATCTTACTGCATACAATGTATATCAAATAGTATATCTTGCCGTGTACAAGGTATATCAAATAGTATATCTTACTGTGTAAAATGTATATCAAATAGTACATTTACTGTATACAATGTATATCAAATAGTATATCTTACTGTATACAATACATATCAAATAGTAAATCATACTGTATACAATGTATATAAGATAGTATATCTTACTGTATACAATGTATATCAAATAGTTTATCTTACTGTATACAATTTATATAAAATTGTATATCTTACTGTATACAATGTATATCAAATAGTATATCTTACTGTATGAAATGTATATCAAATAGTATATCTTACTTTGTACAATGTATATCAAATAGTATATCTTCCTGTATACAATGTATATCAAATAGTATATCTTACTGTATACAATGTATATCAAATAGTATATCTTACTGTATACAATGTATATCAAATGGTAAATCTTACTGTATACAATGTATATCAAATAGTATTTCTTACTGTCTACAATGTATATCAAATAGTATATTTTATTGTGTACAATGTATATAAAATGTATATCTTACTGTGTACAATGTATATCAAATAGTATATCTTACTGTATACAATGTATATCAAATAGAATATCTTATTGTATACAATGTATATCAAATAGTATATCTTACTGTATAAAATGTATATCAAATAGTATATCTTACTGTGTACAATGTATATACAATAGCTTATCTTTCTGTATACAATGTATATAATCAAATATATCTTACTAAATAGAATGTGTATAAACAAATATATCTTACTGTATACAATGTATATCAAATAGTATATCTTACTGTATACAATGTATATCAAATATTTTATCTTACTGTGTACAATGTATATCAAATAGTATATCTTACTGTATACAATGTCTATCAAATAGTATATCTTACTGTATACAATTTATATGAAATAGAATATCTTACTATATACAATGTATATCAAATAGTATATCTTACTGTATACAATATATATCAAATAGTAAATCTTACTGTATACAATGTATATCAAATAGTATATCTTACTGTATACAATGTATATCAAATAGTTTATCTTACTTTATAACTCAACCGTGTTGAGATCACTCATTAGATAACATTGAGTTGGTTACACACATGTGTGATACCACCGCGTGCTACCGTAACGTCATAATCGACGCGTGACGTCATAGTCGTTTTTGCTTGACGTCACAATGTTAGCGGGTGGCCTTTTTGCAAGTAAGCGTCACTAACAACGATTTTCTTGCAATTCAGCGCTATTTACATCATTGAGGCATAAATAAAATACTAAACTCGGTCCCGTTTGATAACATGTTTTTGAAACTCGTGAATGTCATCGGTATTTAACTCGCTTTCGCTCGTTGAAATACCAAACCATCCACTCGTTTCATAAACACGTTATCAAACGGGACGTCGTTTAGTATTCTATATGTATACAATGTTTATAAAATTGTATATCTTACTGTATACAATGTATATAAAATATTATTACCCTTTAGATAAATTTCTTGAATTCTGATTCGTCAATAGCTAATGCATACGAAGCCGTGTAGGTGGATTTGCCGGGGTATACCATCCGTATGACCCGTGAAGACAGGTCATGTGACTAACTACACAGGTCTTACGGATGACCTTGACCTTAAATGGAACGCGGAAGTTAAACGGTTGCTCGACTCGGAATTTCAGAATCGAAACTTACCTTAACAAACATTAGTTCGCTAATTTTAAACTATACACAAACATTATTTTGTTTGTGTCAATAAACTAATTCAATAAAAACACGTGTCTCTCTATTATTCTTCAGGAAATTAGAAATTGATAATCGATAATTTTTTAGCCGCAAAGTTATCTCCCTTGATATGGACCGGTAAACTCTTTACAGTGTTTTTGCTGTTTCACAGTGTTCGGAGTTTTTATCACAGACAGAAATAGCTATGCAGGCTACATATTTAATCGGAAATGGGTGAAATAAGTACAAATAATAGATCTAAAGAGTAATAAATTCGTAACACGGTGTTTTGACAGGGTGTACGGGACTGTAAGACCCTTGTATATTCCGCATTTCCTTCGGCTGTGCCTCAGTAAAATACGGTATATACAAGGGTATTACAGTCCCGTACACCCTGTCAAAACACCGTGTAACTAATAGAATATCTTACTGTATACAATGTATATCAAATAGTAAATCTTACTGTATACAATGTATATCAAATAGTATATCTTACTGTATACAATGTACATCAAATAGTATATCTTACTGTATACAATGTATATCAAATAGTTTATCTTACTGTATACAATGTATATCAAATATTATATCTTACTGTATACAATGTATATCAAATAGTATAACTTACTGTGTACAATGTATATACAATAGTTTATCTTACTGTTTACAATGAATATCAAATATTGTTACATGATTTCGGTGTATCCTTGATTCTGATTGGTTGATTTGCCTATGTTGAATTACAATGAATACCCGCAAATTACTTGAGGCGAATCATTTACATCATGTTCACAAGATTCGGCCCGACTCAAAATTTTATTTTACTATTTCTCTTATTATGTGCTCCTTACTCAAATTTGGCAGGTGGTATTGTCATTTACTTGTGTAAAGCAGTATAGGTCACAACTAACTCTCAAAATTAATTAGTTTCAAGTAAATAAAATGTTTTCAACTAGTAAGATTTGTCCAAGTTTGACACCTTCTTCCATGCCGCTGAGCTTACCGAATGCCGTTGCCATGGCGTGACGTCATAGTGATCAACCGTTTTGACGTCACAATGCTAGCGTCATTGTCACAATGAGTTAGGGCAAGTTTAAGATTTTTGTTCCTAGGTCTTTTACTATGTTGATGTCGTAGAAAAATGTTTATCGCCATCTAAAAGGATAAGTGAATATTGTGAAGTGAGCATAGTTGAGTGACACTGTTTGAGCTTATGTATAAATTGTTGCTTATGTTCATATTACGCCGGGTATTTACATTTGTTTTGACCTGACCACACCTCTCACAAAAATGGAACAGTTGCAAAATCCTTTTCACTCGGAGAAAGGTACGCAAAAAGAGATTCGTTTCTAAACGCCTGATAACTAACGGTCATGTTACAATATCGATAAATAGACTATCGCCGTCGGTTTTAAACTAAATTTGCGGGTGTTGAATAGCAATGAATCCCGGAAATTTTACAAACGCAACTATTTATCTTATAAGTATATCCTGCTGTATAAAATGCATATAATGCGCACATATCACGTTTGCCTGACTTACTGTATTTCGTCGTCTGTGACGTCATATAACTACCGTTCGTGACGTCACTGTAGCTTGTCGTCGCAAGAGAGGTGGGTCGTTTCATTTTATGAGAATCAAATGGAATAGAATGGGTTATAAAGAAATTATTAAACACGAAAGTTTCGTAAACAACATATGGCACACTACATCGGCTATAATGTAAAATAGAATCTATATTTGAACAAAAGCAAATAAAGTCATATTTGCACTGCAGCGCCAGTATTATATGGATTTAGCGGTATGCTGCAGACTGTTTCCCGTGGCGGTTACCTCCCCTGGACTTGTTCCGATGGCTGGTCACTCTTGCTGTGCTCGTTGGTTGCGGTCATGTTGTAACTCAACATCTTGAATAAAACTCAAGAGAAACAATTCTACATGTAGTAGACTGTTAATTCTACTATAGTAGGAGAGGATGAAGACCTGTCTGCAATACTAGAGAATATCAATATCGTTGTATTGACATGGTTGAGGTTAGTACATCCTGATTAACAACTTGTTAAACAAAGATATGGAACTGACCTAAGAACAAATATTATTTCAGCACTCAATCTTGAAATTTCCAAAACTCTTGATTCCTTACTTGGGGAGATAAGAACCAGTGAAGATGCTAGAGTACAACATTTAAAAGACAATCTTTCATCTCATCAGGAAAACAAAGAAAATATTGTCCTTTATGCAGTTCATCTGATAGACCAGACAACCATTTCTTAAGCCAGGGCAGGTTTTTACCAGAGAAAGACCGCAAATTTATGGTCAAGGCCCGACAGATCTGCAATATCGTTGAGGACAGTGATCCTCAAGATGACCATTCAACAGACGAGAAAGAAGAAGAGCAGGAGCCCTAGAATTTCAACTTTCCTCTCAACAGTTAGTCGTTTTCTGTGCGCCATCTAGCCGGTGTTGCTAACAGTCTATCAGACTTTGCAAGTCGTAACCCTGCTTCATGTGATGAGGATTGTTGTAAAAATTTGCGGATTTATCGAAGAAAGGTGGAGATATCATGCAAGATCTTGTTGATGGGAAGAGTCGTCTGCCGTATACTACAGAGCTGTCTGGCGATCACTCCAGGAGGACTGTGAAGATCTTCGGTGAACACGTGCACACCTGTTACACGGTACGCGACCCTCTAAGAACGTTCAACTATCATGGCACCCCGGATCCTTTTCACGGGTAAAACTCCAGGGGATACGTTTCAAAGTGAAGCGAGCGAAACAATATACTCTTGTTTCCAGGATGCTATCAAGGATGTTAAAAGATATCTTCACTCTGTGACCATTGCCAGGGATGGTTTACTCATCGTTTAGCATTCGGAACCCCTGTGCGCAGTGAAAGAGCGCGTTGTAGTTCCCAGACAGGTTCTCGACGGCCTACTAACCTCATTACACATTCAGCTCCAACACACAACACCTGACCAAATGCAGCAATTTTGTCATCGATATTTGTATGCCCTAGATTTGGAGAAATGTATTGAAACCACATGAAAAGGTTGTCATCATTGTGCTTCACTGACCCATGCTCTAAAGTGTGTTGCAGAACAGTCAACTGAGGATGCCCCGTAACAGTAGTCGAATTCATGCGATGGGAGAGACAGTGCATCTTCGTTGCTAGAGAGTGTGTTACATCGTTCACAACAGCTTGCATCATTGAGGATAAGCAAGCGAAAACATTTATGATAATAAAACCTCTGTTTTGTTCGATGTTAATTCATTTATTCATATAGACAATACTTTCAAGTAAACAAAACACTAAATATTATTTCGAAGCGTCACCTACTTAGCAGGATATCGCGGTTTAAAGTGAGTAAAATTGGCCTGCTAATTATCTCATTCTTGAAACTGTTTTCAGCGGCGACTCAGTGTAGCATTACCTTCGTTAGCGATGTGACGTCATACACAGGAGTTGCTACAATGGAATACTTAGGCGATTTGTCAATTTTTGTCTTTTTTATCCCCCGCCACAACGAAGTTGGCGGGGGGATATAGAAATGAGCTCCGTCCGTCCGTCCGTCTGTCTGTCCGTCTGTGCGTCTTGGCTTTTCCATTCCGGCCTCAAACTTCAAAACTATTCAATATATTTTGCTGAAACTTTGTACAGGTATCAATCAAGTAGTCTAGATGTGCCTTTTGCTATATAGAAATTTGAGAATATATATATTTTTTTTAATGAATGCAAACAGTCTGGACTTAGAACCAAGAAGAGGGAAAACTATATTCCTGCCTCAAACTTCAAAACTATTTAATATAGTTTGCTGAAACTTTGTACAGGTATCAACCAAGTAGTCTGAGATGTGCCTTTTGCTACATGTATATAGAAATTTGAGAATTTTTTTTTTTTTTTTATGAATGCAAACAGTCTGGACTTAGTTTTCCCTCTTCTTGGTTCTATATTCCGGCCTCAAACTTCAAAACTATTCAATATTCTTCCTGAGCGATGTCTAGAGGTGTAACTATACAGAGCGGTTGCGATACAATACATATACATTTATCAACGTGTTCAGGTTAGAACTATCATTTATGAGTTATAACAATTTTCAAGAAAGTAAATGCATTATATATTCAAAATGCATAAATATATTCAAAATTCCTACATGGCGGAGGATATGGCCGACTCTGTCTGCTTGTTTTTATTCGTTTAAAACATAATAACAACTTTTGACATTGTAAGTTTCCAATAGAATGGATATTTGTGCATCTGTAGGGAGTGATTTTTAAGCATTTTTCGATATTCAATCGCTGGTTTTAGTTTTGTTCTTTTCCCAATCGAGCCTGAATAACCGACAATTCAAATATAAAAACAATCATGCAATTTTCAATTATAAACGTCATTATTATTTAAGTTTTTGTTGTGCTTAATTTTCTGTTTCAAGAGGCCTGTATAGTTTGAGGTCTACTAAGTAAATATTCCTCATGGTAACTTATTATTGATAATAGAATAATTGCATTATAACTTAGAAATCATACAATTTTCAACATTGTTACTGGTTTACAGTTTTTAGAAAGAAAAAGTCGGGCTTTCGTTAAATTTACTTACTTATATTCAGGCAGTTATTTTATTCAGTGTAATAAAACTAGAGAAATGTGACGGGAGAAAATGTGAACAGATTTTAAAGCCTACAATGATTTATCATCCAAAACTGCGTTCCACAGGAGATATCGCTTGTATGAGATCAAGCGATATCTCCTAGGAGATATCGTTTTGACAGTAGATTTTGAACAATGCCCTGTTGGCGTCAGCTATATGACATCACAATGGTTTTGCATCATCAAGTAATGACATCACAGTGCTATGACGTCATAATCATGATGACATCACAATGCCATGACATCACGGCACTGGAAGCCAAATGGCAGTTTTGTATTCAGATATGTTCATTTTTCATTAAAAACTAATGAAGAATGATTTTTGGTGATAAATAGAATCTCACCCTTGTGTCTTCTGATATCAAATATATCAACTCCTGTTGATATATTTGATATCAGAAGACACTTGGGCGAGATTCTCTATATTTGCATATGATAAGGAATCATGATTAATTTCAAATCGAAATGAAAAAAGCATTTTCTTTTTTGGTACATATTTTCTTTCAGATTCTGTTCAATCAAAAACTTGTTATTTGGGTAAAATCGATGAAATGCTGAAAATGTCGTTTTGAATTTAATTCTATATTTTTGAGATGTTAGTCATGAAATCAACACTCACTAATTACGCTTAATGCATTAACACCTTTGCTTTGATGCCAGATAAATATATATATATCAGTCACTGGGCCGGTTCCATTATATAAGAAGTCGTGCGTCAGGCCGGATATTGTCAACGTCCTGTCATATGACGTAACTGGTGATACTAAACTGGTCGTTAGTAAATTAAAGATACACATGTAGGCGACATTGAGTCTGGACATAGTGAGCCAATGAAAGTAAGGAAATTAAGAATATGATGTTCTGTTGTTTCGTCGGTGATAGCAGCCGGTCATTCACTAGTATGTATGATGCACACCAGTGTATATGGATTAGCAATCACCTGGTGCCAACAGGTTCGTTATTTAAATCAATATCTATCATCTAATTAGATGAAACTATCATCTAATTAGATGAAACTATCATCTAATTAGACATTTAAAAAAATATTTCATTAGATGAAACTATCGTCTAATTAGATGAAACTATCATCTAATTAGATGAAACTATCATCTAATTAGACGGTGTGTAAATTTTTTCTCACTGCTGGCAGCAATGCGCTTCCATAGATTTGCCCTTCGGTACGAAAGTATCATCTATTTAGACGAAAGTATCATCTAATTAGACGAAAGTATCATCTACTTAGACCTAAAGTACCTTCTAATTATACGAAGTATCATCTAATTAGATGAATCTATCATCTAATTAGATGAAACTATCATCTAATTAGATGAAACTATCATCTAATTAGATGAAACTATCATCTAATTAGATGAAACTATCATCTAATTAGACATTTAAAAAAATACTTCATTAGATGAAACTATCATCTAATTAGATTAAAATATCCTCTATTAGATAAAACTATCATCAAATTAGATAAAACTATCTTTTAATTAGATGAAACTGCTATTTTAGACTTTTATGCAGTTTGGCTCAGAAAAATAGAATAGGGACAGAAAAACGGGAAACGATTCAAGTGCGTTAGAAAGTCCAAAGACGGAAGCTGTCAACTATCTGGACGACTTTGGTGGAGCGGATATCCCTTCCAAGGCAGAGGAGAAATTTATCAACATGGTTCTTGAGATTGACGCAGAAAGGTTGTCTGATGGTCTCAATATGTTGACAGAATGGAAGAACAGAAGCTCTGCCACCTTGAAAGAAGTTCAGGACCTCATTGGTAAACTGCAGTTCCTTGCCGCTTGTGTCAGAACCGGTAGAATTGTTATATCCAGGCTGCTAAATTGGTTTAAAAACAAATTCTTCTTCAGGTGAAAGAGATGTCCCTTTCCAGGTGATGAAGGACATTGACTGGTGGTTGCCTTTTCTTCCAACTCACAACGGTGTCTCTCTCATAGCTATAGAGGAGTGGTCTGATCCAGATGAAGTGTCGGCGTCTGATGCATGTTTGACTGCATGTGGCGGAGTGGCCGGTAATGTTTCCATGTTTTGTTCCCACAGAATATCACGGACCGAGGATTGGACATCAATTGCCTTGAAATGTAAGGCATTACTATCAGTTTTTGCGCAGTTTCCATCGCCGCCGCCGCCGCCGCGTTTTGTATTGGCTATAACTTTTTTCCTATTAGATTTTGAGAACTCATATACATAACTTCTTACTTATACCCCTGGGGAATTTTTTTGACATGTTCACATTCAAGGTCTAAGGTCAAGGTCACGAGTTCTGAAATCGCTAAAAAAAATCCTTGTAAACACGATAACTTGAAAATATTTGTGCTATCAGGCTCTTCTTTGGTGTATATCAACTATGGAGAAAAATTCCGTCAAAGGTCATAGCGAGGTCACAACTTAAGCATGCTTTTGCGAAAATGTCTTATTTTAACTATTAACACTTTGAATCATTATATAAGTGTGAAACAGAATGAAAAGTGATCAATGATTGTGTGACCTTGAAATTTTAAGGTCAAGGTCACGAAAACTTTTTTCCATGAAGATATTAACACCTCATATAGATAGTTTAATTTCTTTCTTATACACCTTGTGAATGATTTTGACATGTTCACATTCAAGGTCAAGGTCATGAGTTCTGAATCACTACAACAATCCTTGTAAACATGATAACTTCAAACTTTTTGTGTGCTATTAGGCTCTCATTTGGTATATATAATCTATGGAGAAAGACCAAGATTTGAAAACGTTTTCGCTTAAATCTGTCAAAGGTCAAAACTTAAGCATGCTTTTGTGAATATGCCGTATTTTAACTATGAACACTTTGAGTCATTGCACGATTGTTATACGTGATGAAAAGTGATATTATCAAATTTTGAAAGAAGAAATAGGTTTTAAGAACAAACTTGTGAAAAGTGACCCAAGCGATGATTAGTAATAACTCAAATAATGAACAAATTTTTGTTAAAAATAATTCCCATTTTATTGATGCTGACGAGAAGGCGGAACAGGGAAAGGCGAGGCCCTAAGCTTCGGAGCTGCTCTGCTTTTGCGGTGTCCCGCAAATGCTAATCTAGTATGTCTGAAGCTGTGGGAGCATCACTGGTGTGGAAAAAAGACCCAGTTCTTTTGCGACAACGAGGCCTCTGTCACAGTCATCAACTCTGGTAGGAGTCGAGACAGATTCATGCAGGCTTGTTTGACAGAAATATGTATTCTTGCTGCTTCTTTTCAGTTTGAAGTCAGAGCCAAACATCTCCCAGGTGAAGATAATCGTCTACCCGATCTTTTGTCAAGATGGACGCTTCGTCAACAGCCGTCAACCCATTTGCTTTCAGGAACGTCGCCTCGGAGTTATTCAAGTTCTTGCATGGTAAATGAACTCATGTTCTATTTTCAGGTGAGCAGTTGAGGCAACTGCAGACGGACTTGCGACGCTCCAAGAAATCAGCCTTTGCTCAAAGCACACGTAAAAATCTTCATTTCCAGTGGAGTGCCTTTTTACTGTTTTGTGCATACTTTAATTTGTGTCCTTTGCCAGCTTCCTTAGATACAATGTGTTTGTTTGCACAATTCCTCTATCGTTCCTTCAAATCCATTCAATCTATACACAATTACATTGCTGGTATCAAGTGATTGTGCCTTTTTACAGATTCAACATCAACTGGGATAGTTTTCAATGAAACCTAGCCCTCAAAGGACTTGCCAGGCTCAAGCCCCATTGCCCCAACCAGGCTCTATCTATAACTCCTGATATACTACTCTCTCTTTCACGTTTTCTTGATTTAAGGTCGCCCACAGACGCTACATGTTGGTGTTTATTTTTATTTTCCATCTTCTTAATGACCAGGAAGTCTCTCTCATGTGCTTACAAGGGCGGACGTCATGCATGTTGATAACATGCCGCAAGTCTCTTTCAGATGGTCTAAGACAATCCAGTTTGGAGGTGGCTTATTTTACCCTTCCTCCCTATACCAAACTCCCCCTTTGTCCAGTTGCTGCTCTAATACGTATGTTTAAATTAGCTTCAGCATCGGGATCTGACCCCTGATTCCAGGAAACACAGGCTTAGGTCCAGTAACATACATGTACCCCCTTTTTCAGAACACCCTAAGAATGTTGCTTACAAAAGCTGGTTTTGAGGCCTCCAAGTTTTCCTCTCAGTTTGAGAAGGGGCGGGGCTACTTAGGCCTTTCGAGTCAAGGTTCCAGTGGAACTAATTCAGTTGCAGGGAGATTGGCCGTAGGTGTGTAGGACCGTGTATCGTCCGTAGGTGTCCGTCGATGTTCGCCGGATCGGCACTTTACGCAATTCAGAGTTTTGAGCAGCTCAAAACTCCGCTTCGTGTAAAAGTTTTACGCAGTACTGCGGTGATTTACGTAAGTTTTGCATAGTTCTTATGTGGACAGTGAGCGAAATATGTGTGGAATGTCAGTGATCGTTCGCTATCGCGTTTATTGACGACTTTCCACTGACGATTAGAAGACATACGATGCATGGTTCGCGCGTATACAAAGTTCATTAGTGCAAGTGCGCAGATTTTGCATGGTTTTTCAGCTGACCTTTCATCGCTCACAACCACGTGTTCGCCCTGTTTACGTGTCTATGCGCTGAAGTGCGTGGTTTGTTAGTGATTTGTGCATTTCTTCCCATAGTTCTTGCACAATTCATCGGTGATTTTTAATCGCGTAAATCATTGAAACTGGTCAAATTCTCGACGGAAGGCACGCACAACCAAACGTTATGCGTGATTCGTGCATTTAAGCAATTTTTTGGCTGTGTGACCGGCCCTTTATGTTCATCGCATAGTTTCGGCACAGGAACAATAGTTATATGGGTTAAAAAAAAAACCCAGTAACATTGCAACTTCAGTCGTATATTTTTCGTCGAAGACGTTAGTCATTAACTATCCTATCTTTTATGTCTTTAGTGTTTAATTCAATACATGTATCCTAAAATTACCACAGCATCACAATTTAGGTGTCAATGTAGGGGGTGCAACACTTTGTTAGCTATGTACACTTGTAAATGCTTTCTGCTTTTACTCCCAGCACATATCCTGCTCTGCCTACTCTATATCTTTTCGTATCACTTGTCCTTAACAGGCTTAATTCCGTCCTGTATTTTGGCGGCTTGCGCCTTGACGGCTTATGTGCAATTTGCGATTTAACCTTGTTTTTATCACTTGCAAAATACATAAATATTTGACTACTGCTTACACTGTTTGCATTTTTGTCAACGCCTATGTCAATGCTTATGTCTTTGTCAATGTGTATGTGTAACCATTGTCTTTGCGTTTGCGGCCAATAAACTTTTAAACTTTTTTATTATGTTTTCATTTGGGGTGATTTTGTTAAAACTTTTCCAAAAATATTTTTCTAAATTTGTTTCCCCCTCTCTTCGTCCCGGCATCCTTTGCCTTCAGCTAAAAACTCGCACGTGCATCACGCGCAACAGTTTCACATACTTTTTCATTCCCCGCCCTTCTCCCCCCAAATTTATCTGGTCGCTTAGCTATATTCATTTTTTGCTCATATTATTTTTCCCACACAATTATAAAATGATTCTTCTAAAGTTCATTACTCTATTTGCATTTATTTTTTTCGTCTTTTTACGGCTGCTTGTATGTGCAATGTTCTATTTTACCTTGTTTTTATCACTTGCAAAATACATAAATATTTAATTACTACTTACACTGTTTTTACTCGTGTTTGCGGCCTGTTTTGTCAACGCCTATGTCAATGTTTATGTCTATGTCAATGTTTGTCAATGCATATGTTTGTCAATGTTTATGTGAAACCATTGTCTTTGCGTTTGCGGCCAATAAACCTTTTCTTTTGTTTTCATTTTGGGTGAGAGGAGGGTACATATAATTCGAAAACGTGGAAAGTTTACGGACGCTGGACGATGGCCCATGCCATAAGCCCATAGACCTTTCGGGCCTGCTGAGCTGAAAGGTAGAGGGGTGTAGCGATATCAATACCATATGTCCATTTAAAGTTATATTTCAAAATGTTGTCAGCATATTTCCCTACAATTAATATGTTATATTATGTCAAAGTCAATGTGTTCCTACAAGGGTTTTTACTAGGTATCAGGGTCTTCAACCTTGCCATATCCGAGCTTGAATGGTTTCTCTATATTATCAACCGTTTTTAAGACACTTTGTTATCGCATTATATTGAGGATTCCTGTTAAACAGAGTCGTTCATAAAATCCCCGTTTTCCCAGTCTGGAATCTCTGTTTACAGCCACGCTATAAGTTGCTTTTATACCGTTTACTTCAATGTTTTTCGGTAGGACTAAATCGTGACCTCACCTACCACAGGTGGTACTGGATACGTGTTAGAGACGTATTTTCGACAAAACATTTGCAGTTCATATTATGACATGTATGTAATACATTTTTCAAAATTAGTCTTTGAGATTTATTCAGATATTTACTTCGGATTCAATGGTATTTATTATTAAATTCAGATCGTAATTAAGCTCCACTACGTTTCATATAGAATACGATCTGACTATAACTCTATGAGAGGACTTGACCCTCAATTGACACCAACCTATCAGCGATAGCGATACCCCGTATTCTCGGGTTGCGGCTGAGCTCAACTTTGCTTTGACATGTACTCGGAAAACGAACATTTCCAAGTGTTTTCAAGTTTTTCCGAACCTTTCCGTTTTCTGGTTACTAATGGGGCAGCTGGATTTGTCATCTATTTTAGTTGCCGGTCAGCCGGCACAACCCTGTCCATAGAACTAAGTATGATGCAAGAATTTTGTGTGTATCATTCTTGACTGCTTTGCAAACTGTGCTTTTATTGAATGATAATGAATTCTGCAAATGGACTTACGCAAGAACAAAATAATTCTCAAAATGTATGTCTATGTGAATTATTTAACGGAAACTAAAATATGTTCTGCTGGCCGAATCCCGTTCTCGTAATAACGTTAAATGACGTAACGTCAGCTTCGCCATCAGAATGGTCTAGGCCACCTAAAAATTTTACCTTAGAGTTTAGCAATGATGTGGATGCCTTAGATACATGAGGTTTAGGAGATCCATCTTTATTCAACAACCGTAAATATCAGTTTTCATCCCTTCGATTGACTGCTTCTAATAATGATCGTCTCTTTAATATTAAAAACTAATATTCCTAATCATGTTAATTAATCAAAACCACATCTATTTGTGCGACGAGTGTTTTTCGAATAATTAATTACAATCGTGTTTGAGGCATTTATGTGCAATATATGCTTTGTTTAGCAAACTGCAATTGGTTTTATTAAACGTTGCAAACAGAGAGGGGCATTTTGATTGTTCGGATTAGGCTTCGAGATAAATAGGTCAAACTGGAGTCAAGAGTCAAGCTGATGGACTGTGTCACTTGGCTCAGTCAGACCTTTTAATGTGTAACGTAGTTGACTAATTACGGTCTGATTTTAACTAGGTTGTTATTATTGGGGTCTGTTGCCATGCAAAGAGAGCGCAGCCACGATCTGCTTGCAACGTGTACATAGGTGAGTAAATATTTTCTTCAGATGTAAGTTTTTGGAAGTTCACAGATCCAGTTTAACAATACACGTTTCTTCACAGGTTCCTACTGTGGTGTTACAGTTCTCAATCATTTGTATTGCTTTCATCAGTGTCTTCCCATCGCGTGACTGCAGAAAGTATCCCTCTCTGAAAAAAAAAACACACACACACAAAAACATGTAATACATATGTGACAAGAAACTATCACTATAGCCCTGTTTATACGGCGAACTTTGCACATATGAAATATTGCTTATGGTGGATATATATTCACGTGAGTACAAATAAATAAGCTTCCAACTTTTTTAATATATTAATAGAGAATTCCTAAAACATGCCAATCAATATCTATTACAGTCAAACCACGATAGTCCGGCCACCGATAATCCGAATCTCGCAGTGTCCGAACGGTAGCAAGCTGTAAACAAACTAATCTCTATATAAACTTATTAAATGTTGATTCATTAATCCGTTGATTTGGTTACCGAATCCGATCACCAATTATCCATAACGGATTAGTTAATTACAACTATTTCTGCTTCATTAATCCAGCGGTTCATCAAAAGCTTTCGGGTAATCCCCTTGACAAGCGATGTAAACTAAATAAATGATATAATATATATCTGTCAACATTGGTTTGACTATATCTCCCTTATTATAATGAAAATCGGATAGTCGGGTGGATTTCGAAGGTCATCACGTGCAAGAAGGCGATTATCCTATATAAAGAATTTGAAAAACAATATTAAGAGTTTCTATAATATTTCTGTGATATATTTTCTGAACCTGTGTGAAGTCACTATGTCTGTATATGACGTACTTTTACTTGAATAGTGAAAATTTACTCACTGTAGTAAACATTTGCACCTCCCCCTGACGAAATTGCTTATGATAGTGAAAATTTGCCTACGGTAGTAAACTATACATTAATGCAAATGCGTCCATACGGTTCATATGTGTAATGCTTTACTCATATGCAAACGCTCGCTGTATAAACAGGAATTAAGATGACATAGTCGTTTTCGCACTGGAAAAGAAGATCAAAAAGTTTTTAGGTTGTGGACCCTTTGGTATATATTTGGGGCCATAGGATCACCAAATGTACAAATAACAAGAAGACATAGTCATCAACATCCCCCGCCAGACCCAATTAATCGGAACAAGGGCAATCATTCGAGAAGAAATAATCATGCGCTTCTCATTTTCATTTTATCAAGGTATCTTTTCCCTCAAACCAACTGATTTGATCTGAAACAGTCTCAGAGAAAATTTTAAGATACTTGAAACAGAGTCGAAAAAATGGATGAAGGGCAATAACTCCGGAAAGAATAATGACAAGCTTCTTATTTTCAAACTCCATCAAGGTATTTATGTCCTCAAACCACACACTAAATTTGGAAATCCTATTCTAAATAGTTTCTGAGAAAAGATCAATAATGTGTCATTTCTTCATATAGTTAAGCACTTGTGTACGTTTGAAGTGTGTCGAAAATTACGATTTTCGAAAAATGGCAATATTCAATGGACTGTAACATGGAAACCTTTATAGATCCATGCTTGAAAAATATTCTGCTTAATATAATATCTTTCCGCTTATAAGATTCATGTTTGTATCTTTATTGGTTGAAGAAAAATAATTCTCCAAAGTAAAAGCCCTTCAAAAAGTCGCAAAATTATCAAATTTCAAATGTTATTAAAACTGCTTCAATTATGCCCAAACTATGAACTTTTATATGATAATGTTCTGTAGTTGTAAAGGTAACTATGTAAAACAGATTGCAAGAAATAGATTACTAATAAAACAATTTCTGACAGAGTTATGTCCCTTTAGAATCAAAGGCCGCAAAATCCTTTTTAAAAAGATTCAATTTTTAAAATGCTGTAACCTGTGAACAATTCAATGTAGAGCTTTGGTTTATAGATTCATGCAATGTGTCGGCTTTAAAATGGGCTATACTATGTGTCTGTATGTGTTGCCGTTATTTAGGAGAAGATTTTAGAAGATGCGTACCCTCAAATTTGCGAAAATTCACCTGTTTTTCAGCTATGGGCCTAATCGATGGGGAATGTTGTTGCCCACATTTTGGTGAAAGTTTTATGAAATTATCTTTTTAAGTTTTCGAGTTATTGAGTTTTGAAATTTAACTCTGGAAAAAATAATTGCGTGCTTCTCATTTTCGAACTCCATCAATGTATCAATGCCCTCAAGCCACACACCAAATGTGGTTGTCCTATCGTAAATAGTTTTTGAGAAAAACTGTCCCCTTTATCGCGGACGGACGGACGGAAACACGCACATGCGGACAGACGGATGGAACTCAAACCTATATCCTCTCTCCTCTTCGTGGGGGGGGGGGGGGGGGGGGGGGGATAATACTGACTAAGTAATCGGTACACACCATTTCAACTTTCTAGGGCTCTTTGTAATGGAGAAGAAGATGAAAAGTGTTGTTTAGGTAGTGACCCCTATGACCCTTTGGAGTGACATGGTCACCAAATCTACAATTAACAAGCAAAAACGTGAGCGTGGCTCACTAATATCCCCGACTGTTAAAGTTTGGCTTTTTTATTTTTTGTTTTGTTTTAAGGATTGATAAGCTATGAATTGTAATTGCTAAGATTAAACTGTTTGTGAAAAGAGTAGGACAAGTCTCTTCATGTAAAAAAGGTGGTTTAAGTAAAAGTAGGAATAATAGTAACTTGAAAAGGTAGGGGTAACATTACACATTACTGCCATTACCACTGATTTCCACTTTATTTTGGAAATTAATCCATCATAATGATTTATTCAAGTGACTTGAAACACAGTGAGGGAGATACAGCAGTTTATGGCTGAAAGGAAATAAAATATAACTTTTTAAAAAAAATAACCAGTTGAAATATAAAATAGTAAAATCATCAAGAACACAGAAGTAGCTTTTGATGAAAGTTACATAAACAAGAAAATTATAAAGTCAACAAATGACAACACAAAAGCAGCTTCATTCATTCTAGCTCCGAATATGAAATAATTTTAAAATGTAAAAGAATTTAAAAATTCGCCAAAAATTCAAAATTTCACCAAATCATGTTACATTTCGCACTGCACCTCTCCTAGTGGTTTAAGAAGGTATGTGCCAAATGTGAAAAACATGAGATGAATAGTTTTTTTCTGTAATCGATCGGACAAAAAAATGCTCAGAATATGACTAAGTTAAAACAATATTTTAAAAATCGCCAATTTCACACTGCACCTCTCCTAGTGGTGAAGAAGACATGTGACAATTTTGAAAACGATGAGATGAATACATTGTCTGTAATCGATCGGACAAAAAATCTTTTGGACGGACGGACGGACGGAATCATTGGTATTACTATAGACTCCCAACCGTTGGTCGCGGGTATAATAATCAGCAATTGCTAAGATAGGAAGATAATCCAGTACAAAACATTTTCAGACATCCCGTTATACATTTTCTTCCCATAGAGGTTACTCCCTGCAGATTTCAGATCCTAAAGTCTCGTTCTGAACTTGAAAGGAGGTTGAAGGTCATAAAATTCTATTGAAACCTTACTGTTACTGTGAAAGTTATTGGCAAACAGATAAAGAATCAAGTGATTAGTTCTCGAGGAATACTAACCATGAAACAACGCCGCTGATAGTAACCTCCCAAAACTCAGAAAGCTAAAACGCAGAACTGTTAAAACAACACTATTTATGGTTGGTTGCACACACCGAAACCCTCATAGTATAATGGAATGTCCCAAACCGTCCCAATGTCCAAAAATAACGATTTCACTACTCACTTTGATTATAATCAATCAAGATTCTCGACTCTTCGACACGAAATAAATACACTTGTAAATATAGGTTACAGGTTAAGCATTGACTTAGATAAGAACAGATTTTAAAGGAGAAACATTTCACTTACTCATGTGGAGCTGAAACCAGCAAGGCATCATCCAGTGGAAACACTGCGTTATACCGCTTGTGCCCCATTAGCATTTGTGGTGTCATGGTCCCTAGAGGAATCTCCCACACCTCGGCGTATTTCGGCAGATATATAAGTCGATCACCTACATACATATTGCAAAACTAACATAACGGTGAAAATCAGGACAAAAATAAACAGTTTCCTCTGTTTCTTATCCAACTCAAACTCTTTGTTCTCAGAAAACCGCCCACGGCGGTACATGAGATAAACATGTATACAATTTATATAATAAACAAGATGGCCGCTTATTAACATACAACGTAGTAATCATTTTCAGAATACATTAATAAATTTAATCATGAATACAAATACATGCATATGGTTGATGCATTTAGTCAGGTTTTTAAGTTCTGTGATGCTGGTAGTTGTAAAGAGATTTTATTAAAGATGGACATGTTTTGACATATACTTGGAATGCTCAATCATCGGCCTGTTTCATTTGGTAATTGGTGGTTAGTTCTGAATTTCAGGATTGGATAATATATGTTTTTAGGAAGGAGATTGTTTTTGAAACTAGGTTGTGTTTTGAAATATTTTTAATACTTTCTTGTAGAAATTGAGTCAACGCTGGATCTCCAATTTTGGAAAACGTGTGATCTGTAAATGTTTTCAACCATTGTGACAATCCAAAGCGTCGAGCATACCGACGGAGTTATAACTATATAGGTTAGACCACAGTTATCAATTATGGTGGTTTAACCTACACAACGTAACCACGGTATGTTATTTGTAATGTCAAAGATAAGCCTTGCACAATTGTATATAAGCTGGGATGGTTTCCAGGGTGTCGTTTCAGAGGCTAGTTTATGCCAATGTGAAATTATTCGTTCATAGATTTTTATACGGTTCTCTTCCAATTTCATTGTAAAGCATGTAATTTGGGGTGTTATTTTTCAAGACGGGAGGCAATTGCATGAATGTCCTGCATGTCATGAATATCAGGGTTTGCAAAATTAGTAACATGAATACTCTAGACCAGGAATGGGTAGATGTAGTATTTTGCAAGTTTTATTTTATTTTTTTAATCAGACTGACAAGCGATCGAGTTAAGCTAATTTGAGTCAGACTTGGAAAATAATTATTTCACATAAACTATAAACTTTCACATCTTCATTGTTAGAAATTATCTACTGATCTCACCTCTCACATCGAGCTCCAGATTGACTATCGTGTTTGGTAGTTTCACCTTCTTGCGTTTTCTCGTGTTTGCAATCGCATACAAGTAGTTTTTCCCATGGAAATGTGTGTATACAGTCCTGTAATTGCAAGAATTTGATAAATATATCTTGCTGCATATCTATTGTTGCATATTTGTTATATATATATGTATATGTGTGAGCACTAAAAGATCCATACAATAATTTGAAAATACACTGAAGAGTTGGTCACGTTAAACACATCTATATAATTCTCCATCATTCGTTTATAAATTTGATATATTTGAAAAGACTATCAATAACAATATTGATTATATATATGTGTATATACCGTAATTCGTCCTTAATTTTTTGCTCGCAGGTTTCACCGCAATGCATAACCACATGGCATTGCGGGCTTTCTCCCTGCCATAATACTAGCAGCCGCGATATAAGTGAAATACTCTTGAAAGCGGCGTTAAACCCTAACTCACTCACTCACTCACTCCTTAATTTTTCCCCTCTATAAGTTCGCCCACGTAAGATCATCTGACAGGCTTTTTTCAAAATACCCTGCAAAATTACGACAGTGTGCCAGTGTGACCACATTCCAAATTTTGAAATCATATTATTTACAGTCATGATATACAATCACCTCATGTCATCAATAATTTTGGGAACTGTTTTAACTTGATCAAGCTTGTCACAATACTTTCTAATCGATAAATTATTTATTTTCACACTAATCTTAATGTATTCACTTACCGTACTTATGACATACATTTACGAAGCATCTTATCATATTATCCTTTATCAATGGTTTCATTTTTCGTAAGTTAAAAGGCAGCAATCACTTCCATGTGAGGCTCTAAATAGATATCACTTTGACTGTAAAACACGGTAATGCTACACTATGAATTCGCCGTTAACTAATTACGGGTACCTCCTCCCATGTGATATTCCGTGGGAGAAACACCAGAAACACACCTATGGCAAACGAAGTATCATGATGCCAAACGCGTTTTTCTTTTTGGATTTAAAAAAAAGATAGTGTGTAATCATTAATGGTACGAATAGTTTTATTCAAACCCAACTAACTCTTGATCACAATTCGATTTCGTTGTGATATTTGAAAATTAATGATAAAATCTGCTGGTTATTTTTCAGCTTATGACTTTTTTAAAAATATGACAACCAACTATATTGAATTCATACCACTCTACGTACTTCAAACTGCAATATTATGAAATTTACAAACGATACATGTAAGTGATAACTTGCGCAAAAATCATACTCCCACCATAACCGTGCGTACTACAATTTGTGTAGTACTTTTGAATTACCGGCCGGCAGGCTACGCCGGTTATTCAAGTTAAATTTCACGTTTCAAACAGGTTATAATCGCGTGGACAAACACATTGTGATATTCATTTCTTAAGTATACTGGTCACATGACCTTCTTTTATCCAATCAGAAGAGAGCATATCGCTTAAATTTCTGAATTAATTCCGAAATACTATCAAAAAGTGTGCTATAGTGCATCCTCGGTTACCCAGGGTTTTATGTATGCTCCGTTACTCTCCACTATATCACCCATGGGAAACTTCATCAGAGAAATTTGTACTCAAATTACCCGCCCTTGGCCGACGAGAGCCAATCAAACCGCTACGCAGCTTGGACCTGCGAGCCAATGACAATTCATATCACTTCGTTCTGAGGCATGCGAGGTCATTTTGTTAGCCATCCGTCACCTGTTATCTCCCTTGACAATTTTCGTCTTATCGTATTGAGTATTTTCTTTGGTTACTGACTTCGTCACGCCAGCCAAGGGCGGGTAATTTTAGTACAGATTTCGCTGACAGAGTTTCCCATGGGTGATATAGTGGAGAGAAACGGAGCGTATATTAAACCCTGGGTAACCGAGGATGGCTATAGTGCCGTTAACGTTAATCCTTGAATTAATCCTCAGATTAACAATAGCAAGCCGGTCAGGTCAATTCTTGCTGATCTTCACTGATATGAAAATGAATCACACACGACGCCATACTTTTAAAGTGTATTTTTCGGAGAGATTTTCTTTTCAATAAGTATACGTAATTGTAAGGATATTGAAAGACCTCAAATACTTACTTGTGTTTTTCGCTGTAGGCTGTTCTACAGAGCGAATGGAACATTCCACCATAAATTGTGGCGTGCTTCCCGATAGCTTTTGAGTTCATTGAGATAGTTTTAATGTTTTTTAATTTCAAATAAAAAATTCGCCTGTTTATGGAATCGAAAGAAATTCCAGCACCTACAAAATAAAATGAAATACTGTAAGGCGTTAAATGTCAGTTTAAGGGTGAGCCATGTCATTTATCAATCAATTGAAATATGAAACATAATCAAATCTATATTTAAAATAACATGATATTCTTCTCAGAGATTCTTGTAGTGCCCTTGGATGTCATCAGGTTGACGTCATGAGCTAGATGACGACGATCATATGATCCAGTATGACCTACGAGGGCAATGATACCGAGGTTCATAGTTTCATACGATGTCCTAGAGCAAAATATCACTTTGTCATGGTGACGTGACGTCATAAACAAGGCCATGACGTCACGCTTCGTATCTGATGTTGCGTTCTAAATGCTGCGAAGGCGGGTCAATGGTTTCATTAATTTCACGACTACGGTAATAAACAGAATTATATTCGTGTCTATGTCATACACTTACGTCACTCTTGCCTGAATATCGGTATATCCCTCGTTCTCGCTCGAGGCACATATATTCAGGCACTGGTGTAGTGAACATAGTATGTCATAGACACTCATATAATATCCTCTAAATATACATTGTAGATATATCGCTACAATCAAATCGCCATAGTCCTATAATTACATCATCCGTTAAAGGGGCTGTAGCACGTTTTGCACATTTTATTTTTTCCAATTATCATGATAGTTTATGTCATTTACTTTAGAGGGTACAACATGTTATTACACAAACCAATTATCTGTAGTGGTAATAACGGTGTTACGCATAAAGCAAAAATTGCATGGCGGCCATTTTAATCTGAACACATTTTATTATTTCGAATTATAAAAAGGATTCCCATGGTTTTACCGAACAATGTACACTCAATTGTAGCTCATCAGGCCTGAAAGACCAGGTGGACTTATGGCATCGGCCGTTGTCCGTCGTCCGTCGGGCGTCGTCCGTTTACTTTTCACATTTTCGACTTGTCCAAAATTGCTACATCCCCAAAGCTGTAATTTGGTGGGTGTGTACCTTACACCTACATGTAGGGGGTCAAAGTTTCTTCATCATGAATTTTAACGCCCACACATGTGGCCACCAGAGGCATTAAAAGTAAAACCTTTAGCGACTTCTTCTCCGAAAGCGCTTGATATAGGAATCCGAAATTTTGCCATTAACATCTTTGTGGGATGGATATATAAGTTTGTAAAATTGGTTGAGATAAATGATGAAATATGAACTTTGGAGGGGGTTCACCACTTCTTCTCATAAACTAGCAATAGGAGATATCCAGAAACCTAGGCATTTCCTAAAGTTTGAAATTTTAATGATGGCAGGGGTTTATGTAAAGGTATATTTTTCATCTCAGAAACCAATGACCCTAGAACACTCTATTTTTGAGGATATCATCTATGTTTAGTGAATATCAAGAGTTTCAAGTCTTTTGCACAAAAAGTAAGAAAGTTATAAATGAAAACATTTCGCATCCAAAATCATTTATACTCCAAGCATTGTTTTATGCAATGCATGTAATTTGAGTTCAATGTCTTAATTTTATAAAGGTATAGATATAAAAGGTGTGTTCGAGAGCTTTCTAACGCAGTCATTGTTATGTTTGTATCATAATATATATTCTAAATCGCAAAGCCAGAAAGCGTATTCACTGTAGAGAGGAGCCATGAAATGGAATTTGAGCCTCTTATATAATGTCCTCCCTCCCTCCAGCCAGCTGGTCAGTTTGATTTGCTTGTCTCCCCCACTCCCTATCCCCTCCCTCTCTCCCTCTCCCTCCCTTAGCTCTAAGTTGGTACAAGCAATGCAGGCAGATAGCTAAATCCAGCTATCCAATGACCCTTGTAACATAATTTATTATTTTTATCTTGATATGACACCTTATAGAATGTCTTATGTAAATACCTGGGGGACAATCATTAAGTTCAAGACATTAGCAACACAGTGACTTATTCTATTGTAATGTGTGTTGTATAATGATTTCGTTGTTTTCACTCTTTAGTCTTTCCCAGTACTATGTATCAACAGATCATATTATTTCATCTTAGATATTAAATGTCATAAAAAGTGAGTGAGAGGTCAGTTTGTTAGTTAGCTTCTGAGTACTGTGCCCCGTGTAGTTTGTTTTAGAGGTGCTATTTAGCAGGTGGTGTCTTACATAAGAAGAGAGTAGGGAGAAGTGTCCCTCTTGGTTACCTGAAGGGAGGGAGGTTGTGTTTGGGGCTGATGATGGGTCAGGGAACATAAGGGGATGTAGCAGAAAAATAGTTGAAGAATTTGTAAAGGTAGTTAGGAAACCTATATTTAAAGCAAAACTTCCCGAACCTTTTAATTTGTTCATATTGTAAGGACCACATGAGCAATGCCATATTATTTAATACGTGAGAGTTATCCTTTTATATACATAAGGGACCATTTGACAGTACAAATAATTGTATGATATGATATATGATAGAATTATAAACTTAAAAGATAATGTTTCACTGCATTTGATTAATATGCAGTTTTACAATATTGGTTATTTGACGTCAGAAAAAAAGTATTGTTATGTTGAGAACAGAAGATGAATATTGGTTGTTTTAACTTGTGCTATTCCATTCTTCCTATTCCACTGATCAAAGTTTTAACCAAAGGTCACTAGTTACAACAAAATGGGACATTGAAATCTCACACATATAGGCGGTGCAACACTTTTTGTTATTTTTAAGGTTATGAGGAAACCTGTATTCAAAGGAAAACATGTTGAACGTAAGTTTGTCCAAACCACAAAATACATATGAGTGACTGTATATTATTTGATGTATTAGGTTTGTCCTTATATATGTATGACAGGACATGTGAGCTGCAGAGCCCATGGCTCTATTTTTTAACTTGATTTTCCGAAGAGAGAAGGGTGTTTTACTATTAGTGACATTATTTCCCAATACATTTCTTCAACTTATTTGAGCGAAAAAAACGTGTTACTGCCCCTTTAATGACACCACAAGGCTTTGACATCACTTAGAGCATGGCTGATAATGCTATGGCGTTCCAACGTTGATGACGTACAAAGGCTATGATGCCATAATGTTGATTACATCACATTGCTATGACCTCACTGAGATCACTGCCTGAGCAGCTAAATGGCAGTTCTGTACGTCAGAAATGTTCGTTCTTTTGCTGATAATTGCTGAAGAATGAATTTGAAGGATAAACAAAATCTCACCCTCGTGTCTTCGGTTATTAAATATATCTACGCTCTTTGATTGAATAAAAATATCCGAGGCTTGCCGAGTAACTTTAATCAACTCGTGTTGATATATTTGATATCAGAAGACACTGGGGTGATATTCTCTATATATATTTACCCGTCTCTTGAACGTATGCCTTCGTTTTGGGTTGATCAAGATCATCAAACTTGCTCAATGGAGTTATCATTATTGACCTCAGGGTACCGGTTTTATCCGCTGTGAAGAGGGATTTTGTCTTCTTGTCATAGAAGCCCGAATTCTTCGGCATTGATAAACCAGCTTTATCTCGAAGGTAGGACTTCCATTTAAAAGTTTTTAGATTCAAATAAAAAGGCGTCTTGGACGCATGGATGGCAAACATCAACAGGATCGGAGTTTTGTCCTCTAGGACTAAAAATGAAAAGAAATTAGTAGACTGCTTCCAGTGATGTGTACAACTACTTAAATAACCCTGCATTCATCAACAGTCTGATGTTTTTATTAACTATACGTACATACAAAAGAAACATTCCCCACAATTTTAAGAGAGTATAAAACAAATTACTTCTATTGGAGAAAGTAGATTTTGAATTCATTTGATAGACAAATGTTTAGTTAAGAAGTACTCACAATTTCATACATCAGAGTACGCTACTTTAATTATTATGTATAGTCAAATACACATAAGGAGCTAAAATCGCCATTCCAAAGGGGTCTTCTGGGCATAATGTTTGGTATTTAAGGCAACATTTTATGAAATACTGAAATTATGTTACTATATGATGTTGCCGACATAAATCACTTGCTTGGACCTAAATTTGTTGACGCATCTTTGCTGCAGGGCGTCAAAAAACAGACCAAAAAGCCTCTTTTGACTCTCCAATCTCATCTAGTTCGATAGCGACGATATCTTGAAACACGTGTTTCTCATAAATATGAACAGATAATCCTTTGAAATTTCATACTTATTTTTGTCGGCTTCTGAAGGCATTATGCAACTCTGTTTCAGTCGTATGTAATGCTCATGGATTGAAATATTTGACATTTTGTATGGGACGTTTCTTTTCCATCCAATCTGGTTCTATAGACGTTTCTATTTCCATAGGCATGGGCCGCCATCTTGGTGTCACGTGACTGTCCGCCATTAAGGTGCTGAAACGTCATCTTGCCTGACGTTAGTGGTAACGTCACACTTGTTTGCCTATTCCGACCGTCATAGACTGCATAAATACATTATACCATGATATCCTGATTTATAATATTACTTAACGTGTATAATTCATTGAATATGAAATTTAGTTTTTAAAATCCAAGCGCTAAGAGAACTTTAAAGAGAGGATTAGTTGCATGCTGGCCTTAATACGTTATATATTTCTACGTTAATATCGAGATACAATATTCTTTGTGAATAAAGATCTAGTTAAGATTATTAATAAATATTTATAAAATGATGTTTCCCAAATAAAAATATACAGCACCATGGTCAAAAGAAATATTTTGTTTCCCGATGACATGTTTGTTTGAACCAACTGAACTACCATGATAAAACAAATGAAACAGAATTTTTTTTCTAAAAATGTTTCAGCCAGTGGTAGTGCAGGAATATGCCCAATAAGTGTACAGAAGAAATATATTGGTACCTTCGTAAGAACGTCTTCTCTTCATATACAACCAATCTGCTACCGTCTTGCTTACTTTTATGGCCAATGCATTCCCGTGAAGGACACAATCTCCAGTCAAATATCTGTAGAAATAACTGTTGCATTTCATAGTTTCCACGCACAGCTGTGCACACAACAGTTTCCGCTTCAATTTCGCAGTTAACATATTCTCTGGTACAACTAACGAGTCGTCGTCTGTGCTGCTATGATGAATAAAGTAGCCTTCAGTTTGGGAATGACAGGAAACAGGTGGATGTAAGTTTATGTTGACAAGTACTATAGCACACAGTACAAGTAATATTACCATCCTTGTGGGTGAAACACAAGATGAAAGTCACGCAGTGGCTGTAGATAAATAAATGTTTACTTGCCAACTTCATGTGGTTGAAACACGAAACGAAGGTCAAAATAGAAACGTCGCTGTATGTGATGGTTTCTTTGCTAACTTCGAAAGTGACTGTCAGGTAAATAATGATACATGTATGGAGTTACAATTAATATATGCAATGATTTCCCCGTAACCTTGAACATTTGAGAATATTAATTGTAATGATATATGTGTATACTGTGTTGCCACATAACACACTACATTTCAACGTACTGTTCTTATGAACCGATACAATTCATTGCGTATGACATTCCTGCACTTACTATACCCTTAAAGAGCCATCACGGATGTTAGTGTTTCAAATTTTTGGAAAATATACTGTTAACGTCATTCGCCAGAGAAAACTTGTATCTACAACATGGCATATATTAAATAATTTTCATATCAAGACAATGTATTGCAATTTGGTTTCAAAGAGAAGTATCACTTCGACTAGCGCGCGCTACGGGTATCTGACGTATATAAACAGAGTCCCCTTTTTTGCGTAATACGTACTACACAAACAGCAAGCGCTTCCGAAGCGTGAAGGCTCGTCTCTAGCGCAAGTTGCCATAACAACCCATGTGCTGCACATGATTCACGTGTCTCTCTTGCAAAGTACCCTTGTCACACATTACTGAATGTGACGATTGCTTTACAAACTAGGTAATTTAATGTCCTGAGAATATAAACATTATTTCCTGTTGAATGTTTTTTTTATTGAGATAAGACCCAGCAAATTATGACAAATTTTTACTCTCATTAATTAAAAAATTCAAGAAAAATACCTAGTTGGGTAAAACAAATATTCGAATATCTGTAGCAAATACATAATTAAATGAAATGGTAAATAAATAACCGTCAAAAAATTATATATTTCGATTTCTTTCATTGCTCATATTTTTTTTTATTCTTTCATGTCTTTGTTTACTGTGTGTGAGCTAGACCATAATGCTTTGCGATTGAAAATAATAGACCGGATCTATATTTAGACTGGAAAACACGTTTACTAATTAATGGAATTTCTCGACTTATTTAAAGTCGGAAAAATTAGGGAAAAATTAAGTGTATTTATTTCACGGAGATAGATTTTTGGAAAAGTTTTGATATTTTCATCAACATCCGTGATTGCTCTTTAAGGTTGAAATGAATCAAACAGTAACCCGGGAACGGCCTCTGATAATAGAAAATGTTATTAATATTATATTAACGTGTAAAACCACGGAGAAAGGAGATGTGAATAGGATACTTTGATCACTGGAAACAGTTGGTGGTAGTCTCGCTATTTACTTGATATACATTTGTATGACCGATGTGTATGACATGACACAATCGTAAGAGTACACGGAACAAAATTACTTCTCTGCTTATGTCCCTTCACCCACGATTCACGTTGCAAATGTTTACAAAAAGGTGCGCCCTTATTCTTAAATAACTTATTTGAGCTGACAGATTTTGACAAATGATTTCTAGTCTCTGTACTCGATTATTTGGAGCTCTGACTTAGTTTCTTCCTTACAGACAGTAGATTAAAATTATTTTTATTTTTATAGTAGCTTTAAATAACCGGTACCGGTTAGACTAATTCATGAAATGTGAAAGTTAGATAAAATGATACGAAACTAAAACCTGTATTAGCAACTCAAGGACAATGTAAAATAAAGTCGAAAGTCACACATGACACTATCCAGCATACGCTATCATGACGTTATGCCACCTTGTGTTAAAAATGACATTGAAATGAACAATGACAATGAAATAGAAAATGTTTGGCTCCAGAATTAATGCAAAAACTCTTTTGGAACACTGTGAGGGATAAAGGGAAAGGTTCCTTCACTTCGGAAAACATATTCCAGCAATGATCTGAACATTTCAGGAGATTGTTGCCGAGGATTTTTACTTGGGTCTGTACATTAAAGGTTAGATGAAATGACATTTGGTCACTTTCGTATTCATTGAAAAGGGGTTTCAATTTGACAATTGCTCGATTTTAAATTTCTGAATCGACCCATAAATTACTTATATACAGCTTTTTAACAAAGTGCCTAATGAAGCCCCGGTGACCAGAATGAAAGTGCGCTGGCGGTCGTCACGGTATCGTGCTGTGATGTATGTGGAGGAGTCTTATGGCCGCTAATCTTAATTTAACGCGTTTTCCCAACTTTTAAACTGATCATATAAAATAGAAAACTTCATCAAAACAACCCAAAATTTCGATAAATGGATTACTTAACTATTCAACTAGCGATTTCATATGGTTACAACGACTGAAACAATTTGGACTATGTCTTTATGCTAGGGTTTGTTTCCGGAACATAACTCTAAATTTGGTATACTGCCTCTCCATATCACCTTCACTATAAATGTGCCTTATGGGATATTGAGCTGCTTGTCAATTCAATTTCTTTCTGGTCCCGTGGCAATACTTTTGGATTTAGTCTTTTCGAATGGTAGGGTTTGTGCTCAGTGCATAACTTTTAAGATTGAACTATTTTGCTATTCTAAGGTGAATTGGAGGAAGGGGGGACATACTTATTTTTGTCGGCTTCTGAAGGCATTATGCAACTCTGTTTCAGTCGTATGTAATGCTCATGGATTGAAATATTTGACATTTTGTATGGGACGTTTCTTTTCCATCCAATCTGGTTCTATAGACGTTTCTATTTCCATAGGCATGGGCCGCCATCTTGGTGTCACGTGACTGTCCGCCATTAAGGTGCTGAAACGTCATCTTGCCTGACGTTAGTGGTAACGTCACACTTGTTTGCCTATTCCGACCGTCATAGACTGCATAAATACATTATACCATGATATCCTGATTTATAATATTACTTAACGTGTATAATTCATTGAATATGAAATTTAGTTTTTAAAATCCAAGCGCTAAGAGAACTTTAAAGAGAGGATTAGTTGCATGCTGGCCTTAATACGTTATATATTTCTACGTTAATATCGAGATACAATATTCTTTGTGAATAAAGATCTAGTTAAGATTATTAATAAATATTTATAAAATGATGTTTCCCAAATAAAAATATACAGCACCATGGTCAAAAGAAATATTTTGTTTCCCGATGACATGTTTGTTTGAACCAACTGAACTACCATGATAAAACAAATGAAACAGAATTTTTTTTCTAAAAATGTTTCAGCCAGTGGTAGTGCAGGAATATGCCCAATAAGTGTACAGAAGAAATATATTGGTACCTTCGTAAGAACGTCTTCTCTTCATATACAACCAATCTGCTACCGTCTTGCTTACTTTTATGGCCAATGCATTCCCGTGAAGGACACAATCTCCAGTCAAATATCTGTAGAAATAACTGTTGCATTTCATAGTTTCCACGCACAGCTGTGCACACAACAGTTTCCGCTTCAATTTCGCAGTTAACATATTCTCTGGTACAACTAACGAGTCGTCGTCTGTGCTGCTATGATGAATAAAGTAGCCTTCAGTTTGGGAATGACAGGAAACAGGTGGATGTAAGTTTATGTTGACAAGTACTATAGCACACAGTACAAGTAATATTACCATCCTTGTGGGTGAAACACAAGATGAAAGTCACGCAGTGGCTGTAGATAAATAAATGTTTACTTGCCAACTTCATGTGGTTGAAACACGAAACGAAGGTCAAAATAGAAACGTCGCTGTATGTGATGGTTTCTTTGCTAACTTCGAAAGTGACTGTCAGGTAAATAATGATACATGTATGGAGTTACAATTAATATATGCAATGATTTCCCCGTAACCTTGAACATTTGAGAATATTAATTGTAATGATATATGTGTATACTGTGTTGCCACATAACACACTACATTTCAACGTACTGTTCTTATGAACCGATACAATTCATTGCGTATGACATTCCTGCACTTACTATACCCTTAAAGAGCCATCACGGATGTTAGTGTTTCAAATTTGTGGAAAATATACTGTTAACGTCATTCGCCAGAGAAAACTTGTATCTACAACATGGCATATATTAAATAATTTTCATATCAAGACAATGTATTGCAATTTGGTTTCAAAGAGAAGTATCACTTCGACTAGCGCGCGCTACGGGTATCTGACGTATATAAACAGAGTCCCCTTTTTTGCGTAATACGTACTACACAAACAGCAAGCGCTTCCGAAGCGTGAAGGCTCGTCTCTAGCGCAAGTTGCCATAACAACCCATGTGCTGCACATGATTCACGTGTCTCTCTTGCAAAGTACCCTTGTCACACATTACTGAATGTGACGATTGCTTTACAAACTAGGTTATTTAATGTCCTGAGAATATAAACATTATTTCCTGTTGAATGTTTTTTTTATTGAGATAAGACCCAGCAAATTATGACAAATTTTTACTCTCATTAATTAAAAAATTCAAGAAAAATACCTAGTTGGGTAAAACAAATATTCGAATATCTGTAGCAAATACATAATTAAATGAAATGGTAAATAAATAACCGTCAAAAAATTATATATTTCGATTTCTTTCATTGCTCATATTTTTTTTTATTCTTTCATGTCTTTGTTTACTGTGTGTGAGCTAGACCATAATGCTTTGCGATTGAAAATAATAGACCGGATCTATATTTAGACTGGAAAACACGTTTACTAATTAATGGAATTTCTCGACTTATTTAAAGTCGGAAAAATTAGGGAAAAATTAAGTGTATTTATTTCACGGAGATAGATTTTTGGAAAAGTTTTGATATTTTCATCAACATCCGTGATTGCTCTTTAAGGTTGAAATGAATCAAACAGTAACCCGGGAACGGCCTCTGATAATAGAAAATGTTATTAATATTATATTAACGTGTAAAACCACGGAGAAAGGAGATGTGAATAGGATACTTTGATCACTGGAAACAGTTGGTGGTAGTCTCGCTATTTACTTGATATACATTTGTATGACCGATGTGTATGACATGACACAATCGTAAGAGTACACGGAACAAAATTACTTCTCTGCTTATGTCCCTTCACCCACGATTCACGTTGCAAATGTTTACAAAAAGGTGCGCCCTTATTCTTAAATAACTTATTTGAGCTGACAGATTTTGACAAATGATTTCTAGTCTCTGTACTCGATTATTTGGAGCTCTGACTTAGTTTCTTCCTTACAGACAGTAGATTAAAATTATTTTTATTTTTATAGTAGCTTTAAATAACCGGTACCGGTTAGACTAATTCATGAAATGTGAAAGTTAGATAAAATGATACGAAACTAAAACCTGTATTAGCAACTCAAGGACAATGTAAAATAAAGTCGAAAGTCACACATGACACTATCCAGCATACGCTATCATGACGTTATGCCACCTTGTGTTAAAAATGACATTTTCATTTCTCTAATATTATAGCATGCTTTTTTTTGGTAATGTTATATTTCATCTGATAAACAAGGTAAATCGTAATATCCCCTACAACACGTATTCAAGCGTTTTCACACGTGACCTTGAACAAAAGTCAAGTGGTCATAGTGGGGTAAAATGAGATATGTTTTCTTGGAGCAAAATGTGATAGCAAAACACATGGTATAGTTGAAATTATATTATTTCACAAACCTTAAAATTCCTATAAGACATTCATAAAATATATGGTATATAGTATCCCAAATTACCCCAAGTTCGTGGCAAAATGGTACACTGTCAAAATACTACTACTTTCCATACAAGTCCATTTTAGTTCTGCAACCAAATTTTGTCAAGTCAAGGCTGTTCTGTTTGATGAAAACATGTATTTTGATGGTTTAAAAAGTTGTTATCTGCAACCAAATTCAAAGATTTCATGTTATAAATCATGCTATAGATAATTAATTCAGCTATCAGGAAAACCTCATTTGAAGAATTTTGAAGAGTTTGGTTGCATTTTATGGCTATTAAGACATCCCGTCATTGGGACCCTTCAATTTCTCTTAAGCCAAACTTTTTCAAACAATAAGAAACATATCATGAATATCAAATAGAAAATGTTTGGCTCCAGAATTAATGCAAAAACTCTTTTGGAACACTGTGAGGGATAAAGGGAAAGGTTCCTTCACTTCGGAAAACATATTCCAGCAATGATCTGAACATTTCAGGAGATTGTTGCCGAGGATTTTTACTTGGGTCTGTACATTAAAGGTTAGATGAAATGACATTTGGTCACTTTCGTATTCATTGAAAAGGGGTTTCAATTTGACAATTGCTCGATTTTAAATTTCTGAATCGACCCATAAATTACTTATATACAGCTTTTTAACAAAGTGCCTAATGAAGCCCCGGTGACCAGAATGAAAGTGCGCTGGCGGTCGTCACGGTATCGTGCTGTGATGTATGTGGAGGAGTCTTATGGCCGCTAATCTTAATTTAACGCGTTTTCCCAACTTTTAAACTGATCATATAAAATAGAAAACTTCATCAAAACAACCCAAAATTTCGATAAATGGATTACTTAACTATTCAACTAGCGATTTCATATGGTTACAACGACTGAAACAATTTGGACTATGTCTTTATGCTAGGGTTTGTTTCCGGAACATAACTCTAAATTTGGTATACTGCCTCTCCATATCACCTTCACTATAAATGTGCCTTATGGGATATTGAGCTGCTTGTCAATTCAATTTCTTTCTGGTCCCGTGGCAATACTTTTGGATTTAGTCTTTTCGAATGGTAGGGTTTGTGCTCAGTGCATAACTTTTAAGATTGAACTATTTTGCTATTCTAAGGTGAATTGGAGGAAGGGGGGACATCTTTCGCCATTTCCCTAGCCTTAATATACTCTTACAACCAATATGATGTAACATGGGTCAAAATATCACCTCTATTCCAAGACCCCTCCCCCCTTTCAGTGGGGACACTAGTTGTCAAAAATGTTGAAAAAGGGGATGGAATTTTAAGAACCAGTTCCTTCCATATTTTGCTTGAAAAAAAGATGTTTTGATGTGTGAAAGTCAACTTGCTAACAATCTTTTTGTTTTAGTCCTCTGAAACCTTAAGGACCGGTCACACAGCCCAAAATCCCTTCAAGGCATGAGTCACGCACACGATTCGAGTCTTATGCGATACATGCGTGATTTGCGAATTTCATCAGTTTGTCTGACGTGGACATGGTGTCCTTCAATTTCGCCGGATCAGCACTTAAAGCGAGTCTGAGTTTTGAGCAGCTCAAAACTCGGTTTCGCATAAAAGTTTACGCACTACTGCGCTGTTCCACTGACGATTAGCAGACATACGATGCATAGTTCACGCGTGTACAAAGTTCATTAATGCATGTGCGAAGATTTTGCATGGCTGTTCAGCGGACCTTTCGTCACTCACAACTATGTGTTCGCCCTGTTTACGTGTCTACGCGCTCAAGTGCGTGGTTTGTTAGTGATTTGTGCATGCTCTTTCCGTAGTTCATTCATCGGTGATTTTTAATCGTGTTAATCAGTGAAAATGGTCAAATTCTCGACCGAAGGCACTCACAACAAAGGTTTATGCATGATTCTTGCGTTTAACAACTTGTGTTACCGGCCCTTTATGTTCATCGCATAGTTTCGGCACAGGAACAATAGTTATTTGGGGGGAAAAAACAGTACCATTGCAACTTCAGTCGTAATTTCTTAAAATGTCAACATGAATATTTTTCGTCGAAGACATTAGTCATTAACTATCCTATCTTTTATATCTTTAGTGTTGAATTCAATACATGTATCATAAAATTGCCCCAGCATCACATTTTAGGTATCAATGTAGGGGGTGCAACACTTTGTTGGCTGCTCTGCCTTCTCTATATCTTTTTCGATTGCGTTCTATACCTCCTGTATTTTGACGGCCTGCGGCTTGGCGGCTTATGTGTAATTGGCGTAATACGTAACTATTTAACTACTACTTACACTGTTTTTACTCGCGTTTGCGTTTTTGTCAACGCCTATGTCAATGTTTATGTGTAACCATTGTCTTGCCATCTGCGGCCAATAAACTTTTTCTTTTGTTTTCATTTGGGTTGAGAGGAGAGTATTTATCAATTTTTTTAAATCTTTCAAAATATTTTTCTAAATTTGTTTCCCCCTCTCTGTCCCGGCATCCTTTGCCTTCAGCTATAAATTCGCATGTGCATCATGCGCAACAGTTTCACATACTTTTTCATTTCCCGCCCTTCTCGCCCTCAAATTTATCTGGTCGCTTAGCTATATTAATTTTTTACTCATTTTATTTTTTCTACAATCATAAACTGATTCTTCTAAAGTTCATTACTCTTATTGCATTTATTTTGTTCGTCTTTTTACCGCGGCTTGTATGTGGATTTGTTCTATTTAACCTTGTTTTTATCACAAAATACATAAATTTAATTACTACTTACACTGTTTTTACTCGCGTTTGCGACCTGTTTTGTCAACGCCTGTGTTGTCAATGCCTGTGTCTATGTTTTCATTTCGGGTGAGAGGAGGGTAATTCGAAAACGTGGAAAGTTTACGGACGCTGGACGACGGCCCATGCCATAAGCCCATACGACATTTCAGGCCTGCAGAACTGAAACGTAGAGGGATGTAGCGATGTTAATACCCAATGTCCGATTAAAGTTATATTTCAAAATGTTGTCGGCATATTTCCCTACAATATGTTATATTATGCCGAGGCCAATGTGTTCCTACAAGGGTTTTGACTGGCTATCAGGGTCTATAACCTTGCCATATCCGAGCTTGAATGGTTTCTCTATATTATCAACCGTTTTTAAGACACTTTGTTATCGTGTTATATTGAGGATCCCTGTTAAACAGAGTCGTTCATAAAATCCCTGTTTTCCCAGTCTTGAGTCCCTGTTTACAGCCACGCCATAAGTTGCTTTTATACCGTTTACTTCAATGTTTTTCAGTAGGACTAAATCGTTAGCTCACCTACCACATGTGGTACTGGATACGGGTTAGAGACGTATTTTCGACAAAACATTTGCAGTTCATATTATGACATATATGAAATACATTTTTCAAAATTAGCTTTTGAGATTTATTCAGATATTTACTTCGGATTCAATGGTATTTATTATTAAATTCAGATCGTAATTAAGCTCCACTACGTTTCACATAGAATTCAATCTGACTATAACCCTATGAGAGGCCTTGACCCTCAATTGACACCAACCTATCAGCGATTACGCCCCGTATTCGGGGGTTGCGGCTGATCTCAAATTCGCTCTGACATGTACTCGGAAAACAAACATTTCGAGTGTTTCCAGTTTTTCCGAGTACATCCGATTGCCGGTTACTAATGGGGCGGCTGGATTTGTCATCTATTTAAGATGCCAGTTAGCCGTCTCAACCAGGTCCGTAGAACTAAGTATGATGACATGAATTTTGTGTGTATCATTCTTGACTGCTTTGAAAACTGTGATTATATTAAATGATAATGAATTCTGCAAAGAACAAAATAATTCTCAAAATTTATCTCTATATGAATTATTAAAAGGGAACTAAAATATTTTCTGCTGGCCGAATCCCGTTCTTGTAATTACATTAAACGACATAACGTCAGCTTCGCCATCAGAATGGTCTAGGTCAAATTAAAAAATTTGCCTTAGAGTTTAGCAATGATGTGGATGCTTTAGATACATGAGGTTTAGGAGATCCATCTTTATTCAACAACCGTAAGTATCAGTTTTCATCCCTTCGACTGACTGCTTCTATTAATGATCGTTTCTTTAATATTAAAAACTAATATTCCGAATCATGTTAATTAATCAAAACCACATCTATTTGTGCCACCAGTGTTTTTCCAATAATTAATTGAGGCATTTATGTGCAATATATGCTTTATTGAGCAATCTCAACTGCAATAGATTTTAATAAATCCAGCCACGTTGCAAACAGAGAGGGGCATTTTGATCAGTCAGATTAAGCTTCGAGATAAATAGGTCAAACTGGAGTCAAGGGTCAACCTGATGGACTGTGTCACTTGGCTCAGTCAGACCATATACTGTGTAACGTAGTGCAACTAATTACGGTCTGATTTTAACTAGGCTGTTATTATTGGGGTCTGTTGCCATGCAAAGAGAGCGCAGCCGCGATCTGCTTGCAACGTGTACATAGGTGACGTAAATATTTTCTTCAGATGTAAGTTTTTGCTGGAAGGAAGTTCACAGATCCAGTTTAACAATACACGTTTCTTCACAGGTTCCTACTGTGGTGTTACAGTTCTCAATCATTTGTATTGCTTTCATCAGTGTCTTCCCATCGCGTGACTGCAGAAAGTATCCCTCTCTGAAAAAAAAACCACACACACACAAAAACATGTAAAACATTTTTGAGAAGAAACTACCACTTTAGCCCTGTTTATACGGCGAACTTTGCACATATGCAATATTGCTTATGGTAGTTATATCTTCACGTGAGTACAAATAAATAAGCTTCCAACTTTTTTAATATATGAATAGAGAATGTCTAAAACATGCCAATCAATATCTATTACAGTCAAACCACGATAGTCCGGCCACCGATAATCCGAATCTCGCAGTGTCCGAACGGTAGCAAGCTGTAACCAAACTTATCTCTATATAAACTCATTAAATATTGATTCAATAATCCGTTGATTTGGTTACTGAATCCGAACACCAATTAGTCATAACGGATTAGTTAATTACAACTATTTCTGCTTCATTAATCCAGCGGTTCATCAAAAGCGTTCGGGTAATCCACTTGACAATCGATGTAAACTAAATAAATGATAAAATATATATATCTGTCAACATTGGTTTGAGTATATCTCCTTAATTATGAAGAAAATCGGATAGTCAGGTGGATTTCGAAGGTCATCACGTGCAAGAAGGATATTATACTATATAGAGAATGTGAAAAACAATATTAAGAGTTTCTATAATATTTCTGTAATATATTTTCTGAGCCTGTGTGAAGTCAATACGTCTGTATATGACGTACTTTTACTAGAATAGTGAAAATTTACTCACTGTAGTAAACATTTGCACCTCCCCCGGACGAAATTGCTTATGGTAGTGAAAATTTGCCTACGGTAGTAAAATATACATAAATGCAAATGCGTCCATACGGTTCATATGTGTAATGCTTTACTATATGTAAACGCTCGCTATATAAACAGGACTTTAGATGACATAGTCGTTTTCGCACTGGAAAAGAAGATCAAATAGGTTTTTAGGTTGTGGACCCTATGGCATATATTTGGGGCCATAGGATCACCAAATCTACAAATAACAAGAAGACATAGTCATCAACATCCCCCGCCAGACCCAATTAATCAGAACAAGGGCAATCATTCGAGAAGAAATAATCATGCGCTTTTCATTTTCATTTTATCAAGGTATCTATTCCCTCAAACCAACTGATTTGATCTGAAACAGTCTCAGAGAAAATTTTAAGATACCTGAAACAGAGTAAAAAAAATGGATGAAGGGCAATAACTCCTTAAAGAATAATGACAAGCTTCTTATTTTCAAACTCCATCAAGGTATTTATGTCCTAAAACCACACACTGGAAATCCTATTCTAAATAGTTTCTTAGAAAAGCTCAATAATGTGTCATTTCTTCAAATAGTTAAGCACTTGTGTACGTTTGAAGTTTGTCGAAAATTACGATTTTCGAATAATGGCAATATTCAATGGACTGTAACATGGAAACCTTTATAGATCCATGCTTGAAAAATATTCTGCTTAATATAATATCTTTCCGCTTTTAAATGATATAAGATTCATGTTTTTATCTTTATTGGTTGAAGACAAATAATTCTCCAAAGAAAATGCACTTCAAAAAGTCGCAAAATCATCAAATTTCAAATGTTATTAAAACTGCTTCAATTATGCCCAAACTATGAACTTTTATATGATAATGTTCTGTAGTTGTAAAGGTAACTATGTCAAACAGATTGCAAGAAATAGATTACTAATAAAACAATTTCTTACAGAGTTATGTCCCTTTGGTATCAAAGGCCGAAAAATCCTTTTTAAAAAGATTCAATTTTTAAAATGCTGTAACCTGTGAACAATTCAATGTAGAGCTTTGGTTTATAGATTCATATAAACTGCAATGTGTCAGCTTTAAAATGGACTATACTATGTGTCTGTATGTGTTGCTGTTATTCAGGAGAAGATTTTAGAAGACGCGTACCCTCAAATTTGCGAAAATTCACCTGTTTTTCAGCTATGGGCCTTATCGATGGGCAATGTTGTTGCCCACATTTTGGTGAAAGTTTTATGAAATTATCTTTTTAAGTTTTCAAGTTATTGAGTTTTGAACTTTACACTTTTTTTAAAAATGCCAGATTTCAAGTACTCACTGTGAAAAGTGTATTGCCAATAAGTGCTCGTGAGGGGATTCCCAATATATATAATGCTTCAGCTACATTATGTGCAAATAGCAGCTCTGTAGAGCTTATATCTTCAGAGAAGAAGATTGTCAAAGGAGCATGGGGTCCGAAGATTTTTAAAAGTTTTTAAAATCAAGATGGCGGCGAAACCACGTGACATACAGATTCGTCATTCGTTGTGAGAGTTTGGAGTAGGCAAGTCTGTAGAAAAGCTGTCCCTTTTGGAGATACCTGTCCAAAAATACGGGACAAGGGCAATAACTCTGGAAAAAATAATTGCGCGCTTCTCATTTTCGAACTCCATCAATGTATCAATGCCCTCAAGCCACACACAAAATGTGGTTGTCCTATCGTTAATAGTTTTTGAGAAAAGCTGTCCCCTTTATCGCGGACGGATGGACGGAAACACGCACATGCAGACAGACGGATGGAACTCAAACCTATATCCTCTCTCCTCTTCGTGGCGGGGGATAATACTCCAAACTGACTAAGTAATCGGTACACACCATTTCAACTTTCTAGGGCTCTTTGTAATGGATAAGAAGATGAAAAGTGTTTTTTAGGTAGTGACCCCTATGACCCTTTGGAGTGACATGGTCACCAAATCTACAATTAACAAGCAAAAACGTGAACGTGGCTCACTAATATCCCCGACTGTTAAAGTTTGGCATTTTTATTTTTTTTATTTTAAGGATTGATAAGCTATGAATTGTAATTGCTAAGATTAAACTGTTTGTGAAAAGGGTAGGACAAGTCTCTTCATGTAAAAAAGGTGGTTTAAGTAAAAGTAGGAATAATAGTAACTTGAAAAGGTAGGGGTAACATAACACATTACTGCCATTACCACTGATTTCAACTTTATTTTGGAAATTAATCCATCATAATGATTTATTCGAGTGACTTGAAACAACAGGTACATAGAAGTACTACCCTGTAAGCACAATGAGGGATATACAGCAGTTTATGGCTGAAAGGAAATAAAATATAACTTTTTACAAAAAATAACCAGTGGAAATATAAAATAGTAAAATCATCAAGAACACAGAAGTAGCTTTTGATGAAAGTTACATGAACAAGAAAATGATAAAGTCAACAAATACAACACACCGAAACCCTCATAGTATAATGGAATGTCCCAAACCGTCCCAATGTCCAAAAATAACGATTTCACTACTCACTTTGATTATAATCAATCAATATTCTCGACTCTTCGACACGAACTAAATACACTTGTAAATATAGGTTACAGGTTAAGCATTGACTTAGATAAGAACAGATTTTAAAGGAGAAACATTTCACTTACTCATGTGGAGCTGAAACCAGCAAGGCATCATCCAGTGGAAACACTGCGTTATACCGCTTGTGCCCCATTAGCATTTGTGGTGTCATGGTCCCTAGAGGAATCTCCCACACCTCGGCGTATTTCGGCAGATATATAAGTCGATCACCTACATACATATTGCAAAACTAACATAACGGTGAAAATTAGTCTCTTAAATACATCTTATAAATAAGGACAAAAATAAACAGTTTCCTCTGTTTTTCTTATCCAACTCAAACTGTTGGTTCTCAGGAAACTGCCCACGGCGGTACATGAGATAAACATGTATACAATTTATATAATAAACAAGATGGCCGCTTATTAACAAACAACGTAGTAGTCATTTTCAGAATACATTAATAAATTTAATTATAAATACAAATACATGCATATGGTTGATGCATTTAGTCAGGTTTTTAAGTTCTTTGATGCTGGTAGTAGTAAAGAGTTTTTATTAAAGATGGACATGTTTGGACATATACGTGGAATGCTCAATCATCGGCCTGTTTCATTTGGTAATTGGTGGTTAGTTCTGAATTTCAGGATTGGATAATATATGTTTTTAGGAAGAAGGAGGTTGTTTTTGAAACTAGGTTGTGTTTTGAAATATTTTTAATACTTTTTTGTAGAACTTGAGTCAACGGTGGATCTCCAATTTTGGAAAACGTGTGATCTGTAAATGTTTTCAACCATTGTGACAATCCAAAGCGTCGAGCATACAGACGGGGTTATAACTATATAGGATAGACCACGGTTATCAATTATGGTGTTTGTTTTACACAACGTAACCACGGTATGTTATTTGTAATGTCAGAGATATGCCTTGCACAATTGTATATAAGCTGGGATGGTTTCCAGGATGTCGTTTCAGAGGCTAGTTTATGCCAATGTGAAATTATTCGTTCATAGATTTTTATACGGTTCTCTTCCAAATTCATTGTAAAGCATGTAATTTGGGGTGTTATTTTTCAAGACGGGAGGCAATTGAATGAATTTCCTGCATGTCATGAATATCAGGGGTTTGCAAAATTAGTAACATGAATACTCTAGACCAGGAATGGATAGATGTAGTATTTTGCAATTTTTATTTTATTTTTTTAATCAGACTGACAAGCGATCGAGTTCGTTAATTGGAGTCAGACTTGGAAAAATAATTCTTTCACATAAACTATAAACTTTCACATCTTCATTGTTAGAAATTATCTCCTGATCTCACCTCTCACATCGAGCTCCAGATTGACTATCGTGTTTGGTAGTTTCACCTTCTTGCGTTTTCTCGTGTTTGCAATCGCATACAAGTAGTTTTTCTCATGGAAATGTGTGTATACAGTTCTGTAATTGCAATAATTTGACAAATATCTCTTGCTGCATATCTATTATTGCATAAGTGTTATATATATGTATATGTGTGAGCACTAAAAGATCCATACAATAATTTGAAAATACACTGAAGAGTTGGTCACGTTAAACACATCTATATAATTCTCCATTATTCATTTATAAATTTGATATATTTAAAAAGACTATCAATAACAATATTGATTAAATATATATGTATATACCGTAATTCGTCCTTAATTTTCCCCCTCAAAACGTTCGCCCACATAAGATCATCTGACAGGCTTTTTTCAAAATACCCTGCAAAATTACGACAGTGTGCCAGATTTTCAGTATTGACAAATTAAAATTTCGACCACATTCCAAATTTGGAAATCATATTATTTACAGTCATGATATACAATCACTAATCTCAATGTTTTCACTTACCGTACTTATGACATACATTTACCAAGCATGATGTTATATCTTATCATATTATCCTTTATCAATGGTTTCATTTTTCGTAAGTTAAAAGGCAGCAATCACTTCCATGTGATGCTATAAATAGATATCACTTTGACTGTAAAACATGGTAATGCTACACTATGAATTCGCCGTTAACTAATTACGGGTACCTCCTCCCATGTGATATTCCGTGGGAGAAACACCAGAAACACACCTTTGGCAAACGAAGTATCATGATGCCAAACGCGTTTTTCTTTTTGCATTTAAAAAAAAGATAGTGTGTAATCATTAATGGTACGAATAGTTTTATTCAAACCCAACTAACTCTTGATCACAATTCGATTTCGTTATTATGAAATTTACAAACGATACATGTAAGTGATAACATGCGCAAAATCATACTCCCACCATAACCGTGCGTACTACAATTTGTGCTGTACGGTTAGACGTGTTTAAACTCCACGTGTGGCAACTTCATCACTTTGGAAACTGTCCGTTTCAACGTTGTAATTATCGATTCCAGGTTAATGAAAGCGAATTGGAATTATGTTATTGTCATTGTATTATGTTATTTTTATATCAATAGAAAGCTTACAGGGATACACAAGGCATTATAAGTCTTGGACTGTTAAGAAATATATTTATTAATGTGTTTGTTCACTGGCTCATAAACGGTTTGAAAGGTGCAAGTTAAATTGGTGTAAATGCCGGAGCTTGTCGACAAACATATGAACCAATGAACAAACATATTATTAAATATATTTCTTATCAATTCAAACTTTGCAATTTAAGCGATTTTTAATCAATAAATACAGTTTTGAAAATTAAAAATCTCTGCACCAAATGTGCAGTGCATGATAAAACATGTATTGTCTTAGATCAGGCGCTAGGCTCCGCCCACAAAAATACCGCATCACTATGCGTCACGCGCAAAATGTAGTTCACAGGAACTATGATTTAATTATTTCATTTTTGGTTCTCACATGCTGTATTAATCTAACCTCCAATCAAACTACAAATATAATTCAAGTTGTAAGGTTTTAAAAAAGTTTAATCATGGAAAGAGCATCTGATAACAGTGTCATAATTGCGCAATGATACAGTCATTAAGTAGTCCTGCAGGTTATTTTGTATTATGGTTATCCTTTTCAGCTGTCAATCTCGTGTTTATGATTTTTTTGATTGGACTAAACAAGATCACATGACCGGTATATACCTCGGTAAACAAAGGACTGACGTTTACATAAACAAAAATACAGCAAATGTAGGATACACGAAATCATGCTATTTTCCCGGGGATTTCCCAGTATCGCGAGTCTGGTCCTATCACATTCTTGAGAGTTGTCACTTCACCCATTATCTCACTTCTGATATTAATGACCTCACTCCAATGATTATAATCAATTTTAAAGGTATTTCTTTTTGTAGCATTGCAATGCAGCTGTTATCGATTCTGTTTGGTATTCCAGCAAACTTCTGCCATTAGGCTTTAACGCTAGTTTCGATTACCCAAACCTAATGTCAAAAGCGGCCCGTTTGAACTTAACTGCATTCGCCCAGGCTCTAAATATGGCATACACACGTCCTAAGTACGAAATATTATTTTCCTGACAGGTCATAAGAGACCAATGCAAGAGCTCCATGTTCAATTACCTGACTACATATAGGCTAAAGTTAACTGTTTGAAGTCCCACAATCCATGTCTATCAAAGTGTGTTGCGACAAGTCCACGCGTGCGATGGTTTCAAGGCCGCCGAAAGATGACCGTACATTATGATGTACGCCTGTTTGAAAACTAAATCCGTCAATGTCTATGACGATGTTAAACATCAGTGGGCCAACAAACCTTCAATAAATGTAATTTTACATGCAATGCAACAAATGCAAAACCGCTTCCCTAAGTTACGTGACGACCAGGCCCATGTCATGTTCATCAGCTGAGCTGGTGACCTCGCCTTGCACTCAAATTTGCATATTGAATCAATACGATAATTAGGTCGAATTGATGACACCTACTGTTTTCTGTTGCATTTAAAATCAAACTTAATATTCATTCTTTTATGATAAGAATATTGTTGTTGTTAGTAATATCAAATAAAACGTTTTAAAAATTCATAATTTTGCCTTTTATTCCTTGTTTTTTTGGAACTAGTTTATGCATGCGCTTGTATCCGGAAGAGACCGCCAGTGTGTGACTGGTATCTAGGTCAGTGTCACAAGTAAGTTATCTTTGCAGTGAGTTTTGAATGTAAACTATTAACTTATTTTCTAAATTTCAAAGTCTGAATTTATAAGAAATGAATGTCACAATGTGTTTGTCCACGCGATTATAACCTGTTTGAAACGTGAAATTTAAACTTTTGAATAACCAGCTGCGCAGGCTACTCCCGTTATTCAAGTTTAAATTTCACGTTTCAAACAGGTTATAATCGCGTGGACAAACATATTGTGACATTCATTTCTTAAGTATACTGGTCACATGACCTTCTTTTATCCAATCAGCAGAGAGCATATCGGTTAAATTTATGAATTAATTCCGAAATACTATCAAAAGTGTGCTATAGTGCCGTTAACGATCATCCTTGAATTAATCCTCAGATTAACAATAGAAAGCCGGTCACACCAATTCTTGCTGATCTTCACTGATATGAAAATGAATCACACACAGGATAACGTGCGACGTCATACTTTTAAATCGTATTTTTCGGAGAGATTTTCTTTTCAATAAGTATACGTATTTGTAAGGATATTGAAAGACCTCAAATACTTACTTGTGTTTTTCGCTGTAGGCTGTTCTACAGAGCGCCTGGAATATTCCACCATAAATTGTGGCGTGCTTCCCGATAGCTTTTGAGTTCATTGAGATAGTTTTAATGTTTTTTAATTTCAAATAAAATATTCGCCTGTTTATGGAATCGAAAGAAATTCCAGCACCTACAAAATAAAATGAGATACTGTTAGGCGTTAAATGTCAGTTTAAGGGTGAGCCATGTCATTTATCAATCATAATGAAACATAATAAAATCTGTATTTACACCGAGAAAAATAACATGATATTCTTCTCAGAGATTCATGTAGTGCCCTTGGACGTCATCGATGATGTTTAACACCAGGTTGACGTCATGAGCTAGATGACCCCGATCATATGATCCAGTATGACCTACGAGGGCAATCATACCGAGGTTCATAGTTTTCATACGATGTCCTAAAGCAAAATATCACTTTGTCATGGTGATGTGACGTCAAAAACAAGGCTATGACGTCACGCTTCGTATATGATGTTGCGTTCTAAATACTGCGACGGCGGGTCGCCAGTCAATGGTTTCATTAATTTCACGACTTCGGTAATAAACAGAATATTATATTCGTCTATGTAATATTATGTTTACGTCACTCTTGCCTGAATATCGGTATATCCTTCGCTCTCGCTCGAGAAGTACATATATTCAGGCACTGGTGTAGTGAACATAGTATGTCATAGACACTCATATAATATCCTCTAAATATACAGTGTAGATATATTGCTACAATCAAATCACCATAATCCTATAATTAAATCATCCGTTAAAACGGCTGTAGCATGTTTTTTGCACAATTTTGTTTCCAATTATCATGATAGTGTATGTCATTTACTTTAGAGGGTTAAACATGTTATTATACAAACCAATAATCTGAGCCTCTTATATAATATTCTCCCTCCCTCCAGCCAGCTGGTCAGTTTGATTTGCTTGTCTCCCTCACTCCCTATCCCCTCCCTCTCTCCCTCCTCCTCCCTTAGCTCTCCATATCCCTGGTTATGTAAGTTGGTACAAGCAATGCAGGCAGATAGCTATATCCAGCTATCCAATGACCCTTGTAACACAATTTATTATTTTTATCTTGATATGACACCTTATAGAATGTCTTATGTAAATACCTGGGGGACAATAATTTAGTTCAAGACAGTAGCAACATAGTGACTTATTCTATTGCAATGTTTGTTGTATAATGATTTCTCTTTTTCACTTTTTAGTCTTTCCCAGTATTATGTATCAACAGATCATATTATTTCATCTTAGATATTAAATGTCATAAAAAGTGAGTGAGAGGTGAGTTTGTTAGTTAGCTTCTGAGTACTTGTGCCCCGTGTATTTTGTTTTAGAGGTGTTATTTAGCAGGTGGTGTCTTACATAAGATGAGAGTAGGGAGAAGTGTCCCTCTTGGTTACCTGAATGGAGGGAGGTTGTTTTTAGGGCTGATGATGGGTCAGGGAAGATAAGGGGATGTAGCAGAAACATAGTTGACGAATTTGTAAAGGTAGTTAGGAAACCTATATTTAAAGCAAAACTTGTTGACCTTTTCATTTGTTCATATTGTAAGGACCACATGAGCAATGCCATATTATTTAATATGTGAGAGTTATCCTTTTATATACATAGGGGACCATATGACAGTACAAATAATTGTATGATATGATATGATAGAATTATAAACTTAAACTGCATTTGATTAATATGCAGTTTTACAATATTGGTTATTTGACGTCAGAAAAAAAGTATTGTTATGTTGAGAACAGAAGGTGAATATTGGTTGTTTTAATGTGTGCTATTCCATTCTTCCTATTCCACTGATCAAAGTTTTAACCAAAGGTCACTAGTTACAACAAAATGGGACATTGAAATCTCACACATATAGGCGGTGCAACACTTTTTGTTATTTTTAAGGTTATGAGGAAACCTGTATTCAAAGGAAAACATGTTGAACGTAAGTTTGTCCAAACCACAAAATACATATGAGTGACTGTATATTATTTGATGTATTAGGTTTGTCCTTATATGTGTATGATAGGACCTAGTGAGCTGCAGAGTCCATGGCTCTATTTTTTAACTTGATTTTCCGAAGAGAGAAGGGTGTTTTACTATTAGTGACATTATTTTCCAATACATTTCTTCAACTAATTTGAGCGAAAAAAACGTGTTACTGCTTTGACATCACTTAGAGCACTGCTGATAATGTTATGGCGTTCGAACGTTGATGACGTACAAAGTCTATGATGCCATAATGTTGATGATATCACAATGCTATGACCTCACTGAGATCACTGCTGAAGCAGCTAAATGGCAGTTCTGTACGTCAGAAATGTTTGTTCTTTTGCTGATAATTGCTGAAGAATGATTTTGAAGGATAAACAAAATCTCAACCTCGTGTCTTCGGTTATTAAATATATCAACGCTCTTTGATTGAATAAATCTTCCGATTCTTGCCGAGTAACTTTAATCAACTCGTGTTGATATATTTGATATCAGAAGACACTTGGGTGATATTCTCTATATATATTTACCCGTCTCTTGAACGTATGCCTTCGTTTTGGGTTGATCAAGATCATCAAACTTTCTCAATGGAGTAATCATTATTGACCTCAGGGTAGTGGTTTTATCCGCTGTGAAGAGGGATTTTGTCTTCTTGTCATAGAAGCCCGAATTCTTCGGCATTGATAAACCAGCTTTGTCTCGAGGGTAGGACTTCCATTTAAACGTTTTTAGATTCAAATAAAAAGGCGTCTTGGACGCATGGATGGCAAACATCAACAGGATCGGAGTTTTGTCCTCTAGGACTAAAAATGAAAAGAAATTAGTAGACTGCTTCCAGTGATGTGTACAACTACTTAAATAACCCTGCATTCATCAACAGTCTGATGTTTTTATTAACTATACGTACGTACAAAAGAAACATTCCCCACAATTTTAAGAGAGTATAAAACAAATTACTTCTATTGGAGAAAGTAGATTTTGAATTCATTTGATAGACAAATGTTTAGTTAAGAAGTACTCACAATTTCATACATCAGAGTACGCTACTTTAATTATTATGTATAGTCAAATACACATAAGGAGCTAAAATCGCCATTCCAAAGGGGTCTTTTGGGCATAATGTTTGGTATTTAAGGCAACATTTTATGAAATATTGAAATTATGTTACTATATGATGTTGCCGACATAAATCACTTGCTTGGCCCTAAATTTGTTGACGCATCTTTACTTCAGGGCGTCATAAAACAGGCCAAAAAGCCTCTTTTGACTCTCCAATCTCATCTAGTTCGATAGCGACGATATCTTGAAACACGTGTTTCTCATAAATATGAACAGATAATCCTTTGAAATTTCAAACTTAGTGTTGTTGGCTTCTGAAGGCATTATGCAACTCTGTTTCAGTCGTATGTAATGCTCATGGATTGAAATATTTGACATTTTGTATGGGACGTTTCTTTTCCATCCAATCTGGTTCTATAGACGTTTCTATTTCCATAGGCATGGGCGCCGCCATCTTGGTGTCACGTGACTGTCTGCCATTAAGGTGCTGAAACGTCATCTTGGCTGACGTTAGTGGTAAAGTCACACTTGTTTTCCTATTCCGACCATCATAGACTGCATAAATACATTATACCATGATATCCTGATATATAATATTACTAAACGTGTATAATTCATTGAAAATGAAATTTAGTTTTTAAAATCCAAGCGCTAAGAGAACTTTAAAAAGAGGATTAGTTGCATGCTGGCCTTAATACGTTATATATTTCTACGTTAATATCGAGATACAATATTCTTTGTGAATATAGGTCTAAATAAGATTATTAAAAACTATTTATAAAATGATGTTTCCCAAATTAATAACATACAACAGTAAAATACAGCACCATGGTCAAAAGAAATATTTTGTTTCCCGATGACATGTTTGTTTGAACCAACTGAACTACCATGATAAAACAAATGAAACAGAATTTTCAAAAGAGTGGGAAAAATACTGCTGCCGGATGAACTCTATTTTTAATGTATTTGAAAAATATGTATGTATGTTTTGAAAATTGTAAAGAAGTAAACATGATTTCATCCATAATGGTGCTTATAATTTAAGTAATAGTTAGACCATTCGGGACTTGTTGTCTGATCGTTGAAATGGTTAGTTAGACTAGATTCTAACTTACCATTTCAACGATTAGACAACAAGGCCCAAATGTTCTAACTTACTTAGACTATTGTCAAATAATAATACGTTTGTTAAGATGTATGTATCATACATTATCAACCCAAATTTGTGTTTATGTCTGTGGTAAATAAGTTTCCAAAATCGCAGTGCAATGTCCGATTGCGGAGGATCAATCTAAATGAATTTAGATAAGCAGGTTGCTTTTTAGAAAAGGTTATACCGTGTTACTAATTTATATTGAGTCGACTATCACCAAAATGGTAATTTTCGGCAACAAGGAGTTCTTCCTGAAAACATAACACCATTTATATATAACGTTTAGCTGAGTGACAGTGATTTTTTTTTCGACCGTTAGCCAATCAAAAACGAGTAATTTACTGTAAAGAAAGAAAACGTCGTATATGAATCCACGATATGCATACGCAGAGCTAAACACGGGAAATCAGAAAACTTAGGTCTTGGTCTACATTACAGCGGATGCCAAACAAAACTATTACATTCCGAATGTGTTGATCGTATCTTTTTCTAAAACTGTTTCAGCGAGTGGTAGTGCAGGAATATGCCCAATAAGTGTACAGAAGAAATAAATTGGTACCTTCGTAAGAACGTCTTCTCTTCATATACAACCAATCTGCTACCGTCTTGCTTTCTTTTATGGCCAATGCATTCCCGTGAAGGACACAATCTCCAGTCAAATATCTGTAGAAATAACTGTTGCATTTCATAGTTTCCACGCACAGCTGTGCACACAACAGTTTCCGCTTCAATTTCGCAGTTAACATATTCTCTGGTACAACTAGCGAGTCGTCGTCTGTGCTGCTATGATGAATAAAGTAGCCTTCAGTTTGGGAATGACAGGAAACAGGTGGATATAAGTTTATGTTGACAAGTACTATAGCACACAGTACAAGTAATATTGCCATCCTTGTGGATGTAACACAAGATGACAGTCACGCAGTGGCTGTATATTTACTTGCCAACTTCATGTGGTTGAAACACGAAACGAATGTCAAAATGGAAACGTCGCTGTATGTGATGGTTTCCTTGCTAACTTCGAAAGTGACTGTCAGGTTAAAAATGATACATGTATGTACTTACAATTAATGCATGCAATGATTTCCCCGTAATCTCGAACATTTGAGAATATTAATTGTAATGATATATGTGTAAAATGTGTTGCCACATAACACACTACATTTCAACGTACTGTTCTTATGAACCGATACAATTCATTGCGTATGAGATTCCTGCACGTACTATACCCTTTAGGTTGAAATGAATCAAACAGTAACCCGGGAACGGCCTCTGATATGAATAGAACATGTTATTAATATTATATTAACGTGTAAAACCACGGAGAAAGGAGATGTGAATAGGATACTTTGATCACTGGAAACAGTTGGTGGTAGTCTCGCTATTTACTGGATATACATTTGTATGACCGATTTGCACGACATGACACAATCGTAAGAGTTCACGGAACAAAATTACTTCTCTGCTTATGTCCCTTCACCCACGATTCACGTTGCAAATGTTTACAAAAAGGTGCGCCCTTATTCTTAAATAACTGATTGGAGCTGACAGATTTTGACAAATGATTTCTAGTCCCTGTACTCGTTTATTTGGAGCTCTGACTTACTTTCTTTCTTACAGACAGTAGATTAAAATTATTTTTATTTTGATAGTAGCTTTAAATAGACGGTACCAGTTAGAATAATTCATTAAATGTGATAGTTGGATAAAATGATACGAAACTAAAACCTGTATTAGCAACTCAAGGACAATGTAAAATAAAGTCGAAAGTCACACATGACACTATCCAGCATACGCTATCATGACGTTATGCCACCTTGTGTTGAAAAGGACATTTTCATTTCTCTAATATTATAGCATGCTTTTTTTTGGTAATGTTATATTTCATCTGATAAACAAGGTAAATCGTAATATCCCCTACAACACGTATTCAAGCGTTTTCACACGTGACCTTGAACAAACGTCAAGTGGTTATAGTGGGATAAAATGAGATATGTTTTCTTGGAGCAAAATGTGATAGCAAAACACATGGTATAGTTAAACGTATTTTATTTCACAAACCTTAAAATTCCTATAAGACATTGATAAAATATATGGGATATAGTATCCCAAATTACCCCAAGTTCGTGGCAAAGTGGTACACTGTCAAAATACTACTACTTTCCATACAAGTCCACTTTAGTTCTGCAACCAAATTTTGTCAAGTCAAGGCTGTTCTGTTTGATGAAAACGTGTATTTTGATGGTTTAAAAAGTTGTTATCTGCAACCAAATTCAAAGATTTCATGTTATAAATCATGCTATAGATAATTACTTCAGCTATCAGGAAAACCTCATTTGAAGAATTTCGTTGCATTTTATGGCTATTAAGACACCCCCGTCATTGGGACCCTTCAACTTTTTCAAATAATAAGAAACATATCATGAATATCAAATAGAAATTTGTTGGCTCCAGAATAAATGCAAAAACTCTTTTGGAACACTGTGAGGGATAAAGGGACAGGTTCCTTCACTTCGGAAAACATATTCCAGCAACATTTCAGGAGATTGTTGCCGGAGGATTTTTACTTGGGTCTGTACATTAAAGGTTAGATGAAATGACATATGGTCACTTTCGTATTCATTGAAAAGGGATTTCAATTTGACAATTGCTCGATTTTAAATTTCTGAATCGACCCATAAATTACTTATATACGGCTTTTTTAAAAAGTGCCTAATGAAGCCCCGGCGACCAGAATGAAAGTGGGTGGGCGGTGGTCACTGTATCGAGCTGTGATGTATGTGGAGGAGTCTCATGGAGTCTTATGACCGCTAATCTTAATTTAACGCGTTTTCCCAACTTTTAAACTGATCATATAAAATGGAAACTTCATCAAAACAACCCAAATTTTCGATAAATGGATTACTTAACTATTCAACTAGAGATTTCATATGGTTACAACGACTGAGGCATGCTTAATTGGAGTGCATTTTGCGCTTATGTATAGTCTGTTTGTAGCAATTTTAACCACGTAACTAGAAGGGAAGGTACATTCATTTACACGAACTATGTCTTTCAGCGATTCAGAAAATGACATATCACTTTCCATGGAGTGTTTGTCTTGAAGCTCAAATTCCATCATTTCAATTAAGATTAAGCAGCATCAATTGATCAAATTATGTTGAGTAATCGGCATGCTAATTTTGTTTTGTATGTATTAATAAATAAAGTAATATGGTAGGTATAATTTCATATACACTGAACGAGTGGCTGTTCAAACAAGCAAGACAACATTGCAGATTTATAAATAACGTTGTGTATTTAATAACAAAGATTACTGTATTTGAAGTTTGTCTTTTAAAATATTCTATATATGATGTAATGCAATACAAACCATTTTCACTTCACTTTAGTGAATAAATACATGAACTGGATTGGTTAACAAGTTCAATGACATTTACATGAAGATTTTTCTTTTGTACACGCAAACATATACATTATGATTACACAGATTGATATAGACAACGAACATTATCGAATGGAAGAATTATGTTACCAATGAAAACGAAATGGTTTAAAATATAGTCTGATAGCCTTTATGTGTCACTTCAGCACACCAACACACAATTCTCAGTTTAGCGGACCATATAGATGTTTCTTCCAGATCAAAGGGGTGAAGTGTTGTTAAAGCAAATTAGTTTACGCAATTAAGAAGCTGAGTATGTGAGAAGGAAAGAGTGTAATTATGTTTGTACAGATAACAAGTTTACTGGACCGATTCAATTATATAACAAATGGCATGTCTTTGACCAGCATGTATATGTTTATTGTCAAACGTTCTTTCTTGGTGACACAAAGGAAATACGAAATAAACATTAACGCGAGATTAAGTCTAGATATTGTCATCCAATGAAAGTAAGGAACATATCTCTATCAAGTTATCCAATTAAAACTCTGGATTAAATACCAATGTACCAATGAAATTATTTTTAGTGTAAAATCATCATAACTATTTGGTTTTTGCGAAAATACTTTTGCTGAAAGAGGGTTAGTATTTGACCATCTTCTGTTTCCAAGTACTGTCATTGGTGGATTTATAGGTTTACAATTTGTGTCTAATTTGCATTTGGATATTCATATTGTCCGTTTGGATACGTTAATAAGGTAAGGTTCTTACATCAACTGACACTTTTGCTGAAATGTCAATTTAATACGATGTTTATTTGATTTGATTTGACTAAACACAAATGTTATTGAAAACATTATTTTATTATCTATTAAATTCTGAATGTGTTAATAAGTGATAACTAAATCGTAAAATGTAACATTGGGATGCGGTGTTTTAAAATATGTCGTTAGCTGCTTTGATTGTTGTAATGTACTGTTAGTAAATTAGGTTGTCGACAGATTAACAACGTTGAAAATCAGGATGTTGTGTTGTGCTTTGATTATCGATGGCTTACCATAGGACCTACTTCGCCGGCGTCTGCTAATCTCACGTTTGTTGTTTTATTTTATACACAAACATTCTCCAACAAAAAATAACAACAACACCGAATATCGGATTTCGTTGTCTCAACTTTACTTCGTTCATGTTATCATATCTTGGTTTCATTTTGTCATCGTATATCTCATTAGCAGTGATTTATCCTTTGTCTTCGAACGCCTATGAATCCGCCGTCTCTCACTATTCATATAAATTATATTTGATATATATACCGATATTTTGGGACATTTGTAGAGTGAAACTTGATAACTAACATTACAGTTTACAGCAGAACAGCGATGTGGCATTATTGCAAAGCGTAGATACAACAGATTAACTGACCGATTCCCCAGTGTTTGCCATTGTACTATCTGCAAAAACTACTTTTATCATCTGCGAAACATAGGCCGCCACTCACCTGGTAAAGGTCAAAGCAACATGTACAAAAACATATGGTGATCGTACATTTCCAGCTGCTGGTACCCGACTGTGGAACGAACTCCTGTTGCACATCAGGGAAATTGAAAATCTGCCAAACTTCAAAGCAAAGCTCAAGTCCCACTTCTTCACTTCCTATCCATAGTGAAGTCAACTTCTCCTCGGAGAGCATTTGAGCAGTATGAACTGGATACCTGCGCTAAATAAATGCTAATATAGATAGATAACTAGATAAATAGTAAGCGAATGTTTACACCCCGTCCCTTCACGTACGTCACTTCCGGTATCTTCCAACTCTCTAAGCGCCGCCCCATTTTCGTTTGTTGCTCGCGGGTGAAAAGCAGACGATTTTTTGGACAAAGTTTAAGTCGCTCTAGTTTAAAATAGGAAGTACATATGCATATTGTGGGGGTCTCGTTTTTCACAAACTAGTCTAATGAGCCAATTGCAGTTAAGAATTCAATAGAAAATAATATATTTCGGCCTTCCTTTAAAATATGACACTCTCTGGCTTGATGTAATTTGTAAAATGACCCTCCCAATTTAAGTATGTGTGTTTTTCACGATCCCCCCTCCCCACCCAGCATACACACAAAGAAAACAGTTAAGCACCCCCTGATTACTGTGATGGTATATTTTCGAGAATATTTTGAATAGTTAAACAAGGTTCGGTTATGAGAAGGGTAGGGTTATGGCCCCGGAAAGCGTAAATTACAAAACTAGGTATTCATAGCACTGATCAGATTTACGCTCTCCCGGCCATAATACAACAAACTCTATTTTTTGCAGTTCCGGTACTACCTAAAATTGAATTTACGCTTTACCGGGCCGACGCCATGGGTAGTGTTTGTGCGATACGTTCCAACCAGTGATGCGTGACAGTTGCGTCTACACGTTCGGGTCATGCGCGTGCAACATGCTACGCTCGAGGATCACAAAAAGCAGTATGGCCAAACTGCATTTGGTGGTATGTAACGTTGCTTTCCATAGCCATTCAAGCATATCTATTGAACATACATGTAGCACGAAGACGATTGTCAATTTATCTCAGAAATCAAATTATTGGTATGTACTCTGCAGGAATGTCCTTTAAGGCGATAGGACGAAATCTGGGCTACCATTACACTGTTGTTAGTCGTTTTGTCCGGAAGCATGCGCAGACAGGAAGTGTCACTACACCTCGAGAGGACCGGCACCTTCTTCGACATGTACACCGAGAACCTTTCCTGACAAGTCCTCAGATGAAACGTCTGTTACCAAATCGAAAAATCAACACCAGAACAGTCAGAAATCGGCTCAAATCGCAGGACTAAAGGCAAGAAGGGTAATTAAATGTCCCTTGTTGTGAGAGCATCATAAACTTACAGGTTTGGCATGGTGTTTGGAATCTGAGCACCTGGCGGGAAATCCATTGGTCTGACCTGTTTGGAGACATACAGCTCATACCCCGAGGAACATCCAGCCAACTGTTGCGTATGGAGGTGGCTATGTTATGGTATGGGGATGCCTATTTCATGACTGCAAGCTGGATTTGGCCACCATCAGGGGCAACTTAAAGGGAGCTCAATACATCCGGGCCGTGCTACATCCGGTCGTTGTTCCTCATTCCGATAACGATGCACTTGCTACACGACCGCAGTACATGGACGACAACGCCCGGCCTCACCGATCACGTGCCGTTGTCGATTACATGCGAGCTAAGGCAGTGACGACTTTATCCTGGCCAGCAGTAAGTCCAGATCTGAAACATGTGCCAAGCATGCGTGGGATATTCTAGGGCGGCGACTCCAGGCTCGGAACCCTCCAGTACAGAATTGACATGAGTTGGAGGCAGCTCTGCACGCTGAATGGATGTTATTGACACAAGAACAGATCCGACGTCTGACTGGAGGCATGAGACGTAGAGGGCAGTGTGTCATCAAGGGAACGTGGCGGTCCTACCAGATACTGATCATTCTTATTGAACATGTACACTAGGGCCTACAAAGAACATTTAGAAGTGACAATACCAATTCGAATGTGTTGTGTTTCACTTGCTGGTCCATACTTTTGTGGACATTGTTTCATGGTAAAAACAGTACATCTGAAATATGACGTCGTCGCTTTTAAAGGGACACTGCGTCGAGGATAAAAATGAGGCTCATTTTTATCTAACTATGCTAATTAACGTGCCTGCTAACGAGTTACGCCTAGCTTCATTGTTAACATGCAGTTGGTTTTATTACTAATTACTTCAATTGTCTGAAATTTGGGATCTGTGACTCGTTGCCAGACACGTTAAACAGCAAAAGTAGATAAGTCTGATCTCATATTTATCCTCGACGCGTTGTTCCTTTAAATAATGATAACAGCTACATATTGTTGCCATTTATAGCCGAGAAAGTCCTCATAGTAGAACAGAAGTTAAGATCGGAAATATGTAGGGAGCAACCTTTGTGGGAAGAGAATGGGCATACACAGATGTTGGCAAGGAGATGAACTAGTTGTATAGGCCAGGCAAATATTTCATCAAGTACAACAATTGTTCATCTAACGTTTGCAATAGTTTATATACTGTTTAGTGATAGACACATAAAGCCGATTATTGAATTTCAAACAAAAGTATCCGGATCCGATTTCGTTTGGAATGATAAAAAGGAAAAGATTAACAGAAGTACACTGAACATATGTAAGCCTGAAGAGGGGATATGGTATGATCGATATAAAAGCTTGTATTGAATCATTGGAATTATCCAATCTATGCCTTTAAGGTAAAACAATCATCTGACAACAATCCACGTAACATTACTTTTAATTTATAATTTTTGATTTTCAAATACGAAGCAAATGTAACCAGGATTTTAAGGATTGAAAACCATTGGAAATGATGTTCTAAAAGCATGGACGAATTACATCCTGGTCCCCGGGCCATCGTTCTCGATACTCTTCTCTCGTAGCGAGAATGAAGGCCCGGGAACCAGGATGAGACGAATTACTGTAAACAGGGATACAACATAGAGGAAATTATCGCAGAACTGTTATGGCTGAACCATAATCATAAGCATTCTTAAGTTACTATGTTATTAGACATGGTTTGACCAAAAGACATGTTATAAACATAACCTGATGCTCTTTGTTTAGATAGAACAAATACAGAACAAGAGGGGCAATATTAGACTATAAGTATCAGACTTCAGATCTTACCTGATTTGTTCATTTAAATGACATTTTAAAAAAAACCCACTCACTCCTTCCTATAATTTCTGCCTAAATGTTACCAAAGAAATATATAAAAGCTTGCAAAAGGTTCAATAATATCTTATGAAAAGCTCATTTCTAAGAATGATAAACTTGAGATTTGTAATACATGGGAAATAATATTTAATGATTGTAATATTGACTGACACATTATGTTTAACATCTGTAGACATGGCTTTAATTATGTTAAACTGTTTGATTGTCCATACATACTTGTGTAGCTTTTACAAGGATGTGTCTGGGAGCATTTGTCGTGTTTATTGGGAATGTTGTCGAACCATGGAATTCTGGAATGAACTTGACCCCGGGTTAATAACTATTTACCACAAAAGGCAAACATCACAAACTATTTCATTTGGTTTGTTGCAGTATATAATAATGTTTTAATAAATCAAACCATTATCTCTGCCAAAAAATTATCAATCTATGTGATATTTAACATTTGATTCCCAAATTTAATAATTATAGGTAGGGTAAAAAGCAATATTTCTTTTTTTTAAAAATAAATTTCTAGAAGAACCAATTAAATTGGAAAATTATAATAAATGGAGCTAGTTCATTGATCCCATGTTTCAGCTATTAATATTAATCAAGCAAATACTGTTTAGCTTTGTGTGTAAATTATTAATATGTATTATCATATATGTTTTCATGTCCATTGACCTTGTAGTCTTAAAGGGTAAAAAGAAAAGAAAAAGAGACATTATAGAGGATACATTTCCGATATATTATACAAATTCAGAAACTAACATGTTGATGTTCACAACATTTCAAGTAAACATATCTGTGTGCCAAAGTGAAAAAGGTCTGAAAACGAAACATAGTCAATATGATTAGGTTGACTTCGGCCAAGTGTCTACTATTTCTTTGTAATAAAAAGAGTACTGCACTTCCTTTCATAATTGTATTATGTCGTCAAACAGTCTACACTAATAAACATTAGCAATAAACGTAGTATGATTAACGCATATAACGTCAATTTTGCATGATATGAATATTGTATATGTATGTGTAGAAAAGACGGAATATCTCTATCACCCACGAAATCGATCTACCAGGTGTGGGGTATCCAACTACACTAATTTTGTTATATAGCAACACTGCCAGCAACAAACCAAACTGTGTCAAGAAACTTAACAATTATTGTGATATTGCAGATGTGACAGTGAAGGGTTCAACTAAATATATTTTCTCGAAAATATTTGACAATTTGACAAAGATTAGTCATTAAAAACATACTTACAACGAGAAGAGAAAATATATTCATTGGCGTTTTATACATACTAATTAAGCTTAATTTTTCTTCGGTATAGAGTCAGGTCGGCAAATACCGTACACGCGCCCAATACCGTACACTTGAATAAACAATAAAACGCAAACTATTCTGTTTGTTGTTTCTTGCCACTTGTTAAAGCTGCGAAGAAAGGAGGTTCTCTTGTTCTATTTATAACCTACAATCCGTCTTCTAACGCGTTTGTTATCGATGATATGATTGGTTATTTGACCTGAAGTCTGCGCATGACTTGTTCTTTTTAAATCTGGACCGGGAAAACCTCGACGTCACGAAAAAGATCAAAGGAACGTGTCGACATTCCACGGTCAGTATAAAAAGCGCACACCTTGAAAAAAGGTGAATTATGATTCCAAAAGTGATTATCTTCAAGAAAAACGTATTAATTTGTCTTTCTCCATACAAAAAAATCGTACATAAATGTAATAATAAACGTACGGTATTACATGCCAAAATTTTAGTTTAAAAACTTTATGCTTTTAATTCCGTACACCTGGTGATGGATATTTTTGTAGATTCAGTACTGCGACATTGCTTTTCTTGATGTTCATTCTCGATTATTCCCATATTTTAAAATCTAGATTGAGATAAATTTTTACATTCATTTTCGGAAATAGAAGAATATTTACATCTCACATTACAGATAATATGGCTCTCTTGAAACATCTACAACAACGCCAGACTTATGGAATTGCATCTACAGATCGCCACCTAGCTTATCTCATACTTGAGAAATTGTGTTTTGGGGCAATATTTGAATCGGAAGAATTGTGTTTATTGCTTTCACTGAAAAGACTTTTGGACCATTCTTTGTATGGGAAATCTGTGTGTGAAACTATATATGGAATATACTTGCACCAACGTGATATTAATGATGACATGTCTATTGCCTTTTTGGCTCGACGCTCATTATCAAATCTCCAGAGGGATTTTGTCGAAAATGAACTTCTACAAGAAAGCACTTTCGTCAGTATGTTGTACATTTTGCAAAAAACATGGAGAATATTAAATAAAATAAAGGAAATTAAATAAATTACAATTCCTGATTTATGTTTCATTTTTTAAATATTTCAGATGGCGAAAAAGCGACAATATACGCCATTAGCTTTGCAAAGCGCAATAGAAGCTGTAAAACGGGGAATGTCTTTTCGCAAAGCTGCCATAAAGTTTTCAGTTCCTCCGATGACCATCAGTGATCATATTAACGGAAAAAGTGAAGGTGGTTATCTTGGTCGCCCAGCTGTATTGAGTATTGAAATAGAAAAAGAAATTGCAAAGAAAATAAAAGAAGCTGCAATAAAAGGTTTCGGGGTCAGCCGCCGACAGCTGGTGTTAAAGGTCGCCAGAATAAGCAATAAACTGAAATTAAAAAACACATTCCGAAATGGTGTTCCCGGTAAGGGCTGGATTGCTGGATTTCTAAAAAGAAATCCAGACATCAAGTTAAGAGCTCCGATTGCGCTTTCAACCGTTAGAGCAAAAATGCTAAACCCGACAGTCACCAAGAAATATTTCGATGAAATGGAAAACATTCTGACTGCTTTAAACCTTGTCGACAAGCCACACCATATATGGAACATGGATGAGACAAGTGTCCCCCTTACCCACAAACCGACAAAAGTACTGGCGGAGAGTGGTGTGAAGAATGTGCCCGGCCGGGTGGGAAACAGCCGTGATAACATCACAGTCCTCGCATGCATCAACGCTGGTGGTACTAGTATCCCCCCAATGGCCATAATAAAAGGTAAGACTGCCAAGAGTCTACAAGCATACAACACTATGGCTGGCAGGGGCGGATCCAGGATTTTTGAAAGGGGGGGGTCCCAAAACAATTTTTCTCCACTCAGTGGGGGGGGGGGGGGGGGGGGGGGGTGTAAATGTATATCCCAACTTATACATGGATTTGAAAAGGGGGGGGTCCGGACCCCCCCTGAACCCCCCCCTTGGATCCGCCACTGGCTGGTGTCCCAGGCGCAGTTTACACTTACCAATCGAGGGTGTGGATGGAGGACGTTCTGGGACTACGTCATTGAGTTGCAACAGCCGCATCTAGAAAATGAAATAGGCTCGGGCATGGTACGATGCGTTGACCAAACGTTATTTTATCGAGAAGTACTGGTTGTTGTCGAAAATTGCCGTTTTTATGCTAGTCGAATCAATATATAGTGACGATATAAAGGGGAAAGTATTGATTTCTGATCGAAAACCGGACAAAGCACCGCGATTGGCGCACGTCAATTAGTCAAACTTATCATGAAGCAGATAATTGGTCTCATACTGTGTTTTGTAATATAACATATATCAACACGAGTTGATAAAAGTTACGTATCCGAGGATATTTGACCTTTATCAACGAGTGTTGATATACAGGGCCTATATTTAAACTTTTATTAAAACGCCGGTGAGCAGCTCCAAAGTTGGATACCTTAGCTAAGGTACATAGCTCTGACAGACGTCAGAGCTGGTAATGTAGTGGAAACGATAGGGAGAACGGAATACCGGTATGTTCTCTTAGCTATGGATACCTAGGCGCTATATAAATGCATTATCATTAATTACTTATTTGATATTAAAATACACGAGGGTGAGATCCTAATATTTATCATCCAATATAATCGTTTTAATGACGTCATGGCATTGTTGTGTTATCAATTTTTTTTACGTCACAGTGTACTGTCAAAACGATATCTCATGGAGACATGGATTGATCTCACGGATACCAGTCAAATTGCCCCACCTTGCTACAACATTGCCCATGCAGCTGATAAGGTCAAATTGCCCCGCCGCGCGGATTTTTGGTCAACAGACGATCTCGTTAAAACTAGCTGTAACTTATTCATTCCCTAAGTCATTTTAAAGGGACGTATAACATAACAGCTAGTTTTAACTAAATTGGGTCCACAGAGTGCCATATGTATATTCAATCATTGTTATAAGACGAGAGGAAGATAGTATTTCCCACGTGTTTCCTGTTTACACCGGAAGTTGTCTTCTACTCCCAGTCGATGAGAGTTTGATGTGATTACAATGATTTTTGTTTTGATTGTGAGCTAGGATCTAAAATAAAAAAAGTTTCAAATGCAGAAGAAAATGTTTTCAAAGTTTACAACCCTGCTTCAGCAGGCAGTTGACTCGGTAGGTTTCTATAGTCTATATATATATGTTTCTATAGTCGATATGTCGTTAATCTGTCGTCAACTTTTCAAGCTGGTGTTCTCAATTTTTTACAAAAAAGGGGAAACCCACTAACTGGGATATTATATCCCGATCGGTCTACAATAACACTTTTGGAATATTTAATTATATCCCAATTGGGATATAATAAATTAAACGGTATTGTGTTGACCTATTGACAACATAGGCAATGTCACAAGCGCCTGTAGCAATTTGATGTAGCGTATGTACGCCATATAATCAAGGCAAGTCAATCGGCATTGTTTATGTTGGACTCAACAAGTCGATTTGTTCGTCACGGAAGAACGTTTTCATTGGTCAATAACTAAAGGGAAGTAACTAATCCTATAAAACACATTAGAGTTAGCTATTGGCCAATGAGAACGTGCTCTGCGACGAAAAAATCGACTTGTTGAGCTCAACACAAAAAATGCCTGCTGATATGCCTTTGTGGCAGGGTGAGATAAAAGTGTTCCTACTGGCTTCGGCTAGTGGGATATCCCTTTAGCTCAACTGGTAGAGCGCAGGCGCAGGATTGTCACCCGGAGGTCCCGGGTTCGATTCCCACTGGAGGTGATCTCACAATCACTTCTGTTACACCTTGATACTTATGTCGTAGGCCTATACTTATATGACCCATCAAATTGCTACAGGTGCTTGTGGACGATGTCATCATGATCATGCTCACCGTAGCTCTTTCCATTAAACAGGTTGGGGAAACCCAACCTGGTAAACCTCCATAGATCAGCGTAGGGAAGTTATATCAAGAGGGGCACGATTGTCGTTACCACCATATCAGTAGACATTAGTTTGAAAATCTTAGTTTCTTGAAACAATTTGGGATACCTAAAAAAAAATGGTTGAATGTTGATAATACATTATCCTGAAAACCAGACTTCTTTGTTTTGCTTGCTGCTCTTACAAACTGTACCCCTGGAGGTTTTCCTGTTCTGGATATAATCGATTCACTCTAACTGTAACCATCAATCACATAAAAGTCTCTAGCTTATCTACATATTCAGTCAGCGCTTTCCTTTTATAATTATTATATAAAATGTATACACACTCATCACCTTGGACTTTACATCAACAATAATGGCTGCTGTTCGTAGGGTACCGAGGCTTCATATTCAGTCAAGTATTGCATTAATTCACCTTTTCTGTGTGTATTATCAATACTATACATATCATAAATATGTTGGCAATATATGACAACATATTATGTTGTTTAATTTCTATTATATTACTATTTTTATGTTATTTTTAGTTTATGTATACAAATGATTGAAAGTGTGTAAATGTTTATCATTGTAGATATATGAAGAAGTACAGTGTCAAAAGTGGGCAAAAGTCCCCTTTTAAAGCGTTGAGTTGAAATTTTGGACAGGACATGATTTTATAGCACAACTGCTATCACTCTTTCGATGCAGAAACAGTAGATATATATTTGTTCAAAAATCATCCAACCTTAAACGGCCCTGCAGTAAATAGGTAGTTCGAAAATCACACAAGCCAGATGGATTGTAGGCCTTGTCGCTGTCTCTATCTGAAACTAACCAGGATTTGGCTGATGGGCAGACAGCTATTTCAAACACTTGTCTTCATTACATTTCATCTTTTACAGTTTGCTCCTAACATGACCCTTCAAGAGGAGTTTATACATCACTGGAAGGCCATAACATCTTACTTTGTGGATAACAAAGGTTTGTAACATTTACATAATTATCTCCAGCCACAACGAGGGGAGACGAGCTCCATCTGGGCATCCAGGCTTTTTGTTACTGGAATATTACTGGAGTATTGTTCATGATAGTTTCATGAAAGATCATATGTATCAAGGAAGCAGTGTAGATGTTTTTCAACTTCTTGGGACTTTTCGTGGCTTCCATGGTAACACAACTTAAAACTTGGCTACTGCATCAGAACTAATATAAAATAAAGTCAACACAAGCCCTGGTTAATTGTAGAAGAATTATGATTGTAGATGTTCATTTTAGACTTTTCAACTTCTTGGAATTAGTTTTGTTGTTTTCATGGAAATGCACATTCTCTTCCCACAGAGGTTACTCCTCTTTTCTTTTTCGCTTGTAATCGAGGACTCAGCTCATTACTTTAATGGTCAGCATCTTGCTAAAATACCTAAATCAATTCTGTTTTATGTAAACCTGTTTGTCATCTTTACTGATATGTAGTGCAAGAGTTCGTTTGAACTGACAGAAGAAATAGTTCATTTAGAGCAAAGGAACATTTATCCTCACTTTGAGAAGTAATGTCTTTCTGTTAATTGTCCCCCGCCGCAACGCGGAACGGGGGACTTTGTATTCAGCGGCGTCCCATCCTCGGTTACCCATGGTTTTATGTATGCTCCGTTACTCTCCACTATATCACCAATGGGAAATTTCATCAGATAAATCTGTACTCAAATTACACGCCCTTGACCGGCGTGAGCCAATCAAACCACTACGCAGCTTGGACCTGCGAGCCAATGACAATTCATATCACTTAGTTTCAAAGCAAGCGAGGTCATTGTGTTAGCCATCCGTCACCGGTAATCTCCCTTGGCCATTTCCGTCTTAGCACATTGAGCATTTTCTTTGGTTACTGACTTCGTCACGCTGGCCAAGGGCGGGTAATTTGAGTACAGATTTTCCTGATAAGGTTTCCCATGGGTGATAAAGTGGAGAGTAACGGAGCATATATAAAACCATGGGTAACCGAGGATGGCGGCGTCCGTACGTCCGTCCGTACGTCACAATTCTTGTTAACGCGATATTTCATGAAGCATTTTATCCAAAGTCGACAAATTTGGTGTCAGCCAACATTGTGGGAAGACGCAGACACCAGTCAATTTTGGTGATCATGACCTTATTTTCAAGGTCACCGCGAGACTTTTACCACTTTTCGAACTCTTGTTAACGCGATATCTCATGTAGCGTTGCATCAAGAGGTTTCAAATTTGGTGTCCGCCTACATTGGGGGAGGACGCAGACACCAGTCGATTTTGGTGATCATGACCTTATTTTCAAGGTCACCACGACACTTTCACCAATTTTCAAATTCTTGTTAACGCGATATCTCATGAAGCGTTGCATCAAGAGGTTTCAAATTTGGTGTCAGCCTACATTGGGGGAAGACGCAGACATCAGTTGATTTTGGTGATCATGACCTTATTTTCAAGGTCACCGCGAGACTTATACCCCTTTTAGAACTCTCGTTAACGCGATATATCATGACTGGATGAACCCAAAGTCTTCAAATTTGGTGCCAGGCTACATTGGGGGATGACGCAGACACCAGTCCATTTTGGTGACCTTGACCATATTTTCGAGGTCACCACGACACTTTCACCACTTTTCAAACTCTTGTTAACACGATATATCATGACCAGTTAGATATAATGTCTTAATATTTTCTGCCAGCCTATATTGGCGGTTTACGCAGACACCAGTCAATTTAGATGACCTTTACCTTATGTTCAAGGTCAACACATTGCTTCGACCACTTTTCAAACTCTTGTTAACTCAATATCTCATGAACCCAAGCACCCAAAGTTGTCAAAGTTGGTGTCAGTCTACATTTGGGGATGACGCAGACACCAGTCGATTTTGGTGACCTTGACCTTATTTTCAAGGTGACTAAGACACTCTACCAAATGATGTGTCTTAGTAAACTCAATGTTAACAGCGGGGGACATTGCCATGTTAATGGCAAACACTTGTTGCTTTTGAAACTTCTGAAAGATCAGTCTATCACACATGAGATGTATGTACCCAATGTGGGCCAAAAATAACACCACAAAGTTTACTTACTGAAGAAGTTACATATCAGGCAGTGTTAAAAAGTATCCTATTTCTCTAAATCTTAAGGGACATCAATCTAAAAGAGCAGGCATTCCCTCTAGGAACAACATCGTCCAGATGCAACTATGATTGTGACTGGAGACTACCAATTATTACCTTTGTTCCAGCAGTTCAGCCAGGAATGGTTTGATACTGGTCTATTCAGCTTGTCAAGGGTAATTAAATGTACTCTCATTACAACCAAGTATTTCTGTCTCCAGTTGAGCGGGGTCATGTGGAGCAGACCCAGATTCCCGGTCACCTCGACCAGATGATGCGCATCTTGTACGAGGAGGAGCTAGAAGCGCAGGAGAGCGGAACCACCGGACCGTGTCTGGAGTACGTGCTGCAACACAAACTCATGGAGACTCTCTATACCCTCGGCAGGACCGACGTAAGTCAATTTCATTAAGATTAAAACCTACCTAAGCTATGTTATGATTTTAGAGGGGCGGATTATTGTCGGTTTTGAATGAAGAGGTCCGGGGTTTAAATCCTTCAAGGGGCTCGGCAACTTTGTCTGCTGTAGAAAACTGTTCTATGTTCAGTAAGGTTCACCGTTTGGGTGCAATACTACACTAAATTGCAGTGCAGTACTACCAAATGTTTTGCTAGTTCCAGCCAATGCTCAAAGGATTAACTGTAATGCATAGCCACACTTTTTCAAAAGATAAAAGTGTGAAAAAGAGGGTGGTGTAGCCTGACAGTGATTCCTTTGTCTATTGCAGCACCCACCAGGAATGAAGCAGATCGTCCTCAGTTTCTTCACCAAGATGTTATCCCGCATCAAGCACCCCCTGCTGCCTCACATCAACGTTCATAGAGCAATACAGGTGAGTTCATAGTTATAAATCCAGATTAATCATGTGTTGTTATGATGGTGGTGGGGGATATAGAAATGAGTTCCTTCCCACAGAGGTTACTCCCTTCAGATTTCCAATCCTAAACTCTGTTGTATTACGCTTTACGTGCAGAAGCAAAATCCCCTAGTTGAGGAAAGCTGAATGTCATACTGTATCCCTGCTTCTTCACCAATGAAAACTCATCTTTCAGTGGCCATGTCGACTGAGTGACTTCAAAGATCTAGGCATTTTACTTGCTCATTAGCATATGTCCTTTGAATATAATACAAATGAAATATTTTTGGTATTTGTCTCTGATTTGATCTTCTTTATTTATTGGCATGTTCATGATCAATAGTTTTCACAAAATCAAAAAGCGTATTTCGAGATAAACACATTAAATGAGAAAACGCTTGTCTTACGTTTATTTTATCATTATGACGTATCATTGGCAAATGTAACTTTTACGACGGCGTCGCTGATTGCACAACTAGATTCAACCAATCAGGACACTCCCTTTCTGCCCTCGATTTCAAGCGTAAAACAGAGGTTATGATCGGAAATCTGAAGGGAGTAACCTCTGTGGGAAGAGATAATGCAGTGAATTTGATTCTCAACCAAAACTTGAAAAATGTTGTACATATGAGTTTTGACTATTGCTATTACAGAATTTCTGAAAGTATTAGTTTTCTTGTTTCTATGTAAAAAAAAGTTTACTTTGACCCAAGACAAGGTAAGGCTATCTTTTCAGAGCAGAACTCAAAAGCAATTCGAAATTTTCATGAAATTGTGTACATCTATCAAGCAAGCGTTGCTGATGTGCCTTTTGCTATTTTTGTTTCAATGTAATCTGGAAGCTGGGCCATACACTAGTCTGTTATAGCCGCTCAACTGAAACTATCATGACTAATGATGAGGCTTCGGATCAAGAGGTCCGGAGTTTGAATCCCGCCAGGGGCTTGTCGACTTTGCCTTTGGTAGAGAACTGTTCTTCATGCATTAAGGTTTGGGTAAAATGCTACACTGAATTTCAGCGCAGTACCACCCATGGTTCGCTATTTCCAGGCAATGCTGGCAGGTTTCACCACAATGCATAGCCACCTTTGCGCTGCAGGCCTTCTCCCTGCAATAATACTGACAGCCTTGAAATACTGTTGAGAGTAGCATTCAACCACAAATCACCTCACCTCCCTATGGATGATGTGTTGTTTCAGAGGATGGTCAAAACGTGTGGTGAAGTGAGAGCCGCGCCCACAGAGAAGGAGGAGATAGAGTTCCTCTGTACCGTGTGTGCCAAGATAAAAACAGATCCGTATCTAGTCAACTTCTTCATTGAGGTATGTAGTCTGAGTTTAGTCAGTTGTACATTATTGTGTATGCTTTAAGAGGTGGGTGATCAACATTTTGGAAAATCCTTTTGAAAAATGTATTTAGATTATTTGTGCAAAAGTGAAAAAGACTTTCAGTCCAGTGCTAAACTGACCAGGTTATAAGTCATTGAACAGGATTTATTTCATTCACTGTCAGCTTTTGCTGCAATCATTTGGGCTTCTTTATTTGTATATGACAAAAACATACCCAGAATCCACAGTGTAGGGCTTCCACGGGTCCAAAATATTGGACTCGAGTACTCGAGGGGTTGGACTCGACTCGGACTCGAGTACTCGAAATTGATACATTTCAGCTAAGTGGCAACATGTCACAATAATATTTTGTTAGTCTTTGAGGTTTTAGATTATAGATACAGTGGAACATTGATATACCACGAAGTACTACCCATATCGCAAAACAATATGGCCATCTGTCCCCAAAATTAAAAAGTACCAATACAACGTTCAGCACTACAGTTGATGAATCTAACACCATTTCAGGTTCAAATGAAATAATATTTAGGCTACTTATTTTCTGGCTCAGTGATAAAGAAATGCAGATGACAGAGAAGGAAAATTCCAATAAAATGATATTTACTTATGTTCTCCTTCAGTGACAAAGGCATACAGCACAGATGATAGAAAATGGTACCGTTGAATAAATGTGTGACAGTGTGTCGTTGTTCTAATTTTCACATCAAGTGTAAGAAATCTATATATGGAATGGTTAGGAAGGAATTTTACATCTAATGTATATATTCAAAACCATAATCGATAATCTTGAAAATCATTGCAGTGTATAAGACTAAGGCCACCACAACAAAGAATGGTCGTGATAATTTCATGAAAGGGTAGCAAGTATAAAAGTAGAAAATGGGATTTAGATACTTACTTTATAGTTAAGACATAATAAACAAACAAAGTTTACAATAAAAAATATTACCTTACTTGTACATAGCTTTAGAAAGATACTATTAATTCAATGTCAACAATTCGTAGACAAATTCACAATCCTACTAAGAAATGGACCGGTTATAGATTTACATTCCTTCTATAGATCTGTAACCCGTTTCATTTTCCATATTTGGATTGAGTTATGTCCAAGCAAAATTCTCGCATTTTGAATGGTTGTGCCCCCGGTGATTTGACCACACAGTTGATATGGAGTATTTAACATGCACCTCAAATCCTCAGTATCATTATTCTGTAGTGATATACGATTTCGATTATTGCCTTTTACTTCACAAACAAATAATAACAGAACACATTTATTTTACGTTATGAAAAAGCGTAACATTCATTATTAGATATTAAACCTGTCTACTGTCGCTTGTCAAATCGACCAACATACAATTAATAAACACAAGCTTAATTTCTAACATCACTATATCGACCAACTTGACCATATAAGCTTCATATTTATTTACATTTGTTGGTATAAACCTCATCTGACATCATCAATTCGATGTTTTATTTGGTTTCATTGTACAATTTTAACTGAAATTTGTGGCTGTGAAAGTAGTCGATTCGACCAAGGCTGGTGTCACTGTTCACTTGTTACGTAGTATATCAGGTACCACGACCAGGTGCCACGACATACAGGGTCAACTGCAGTTGTTATATCTTTTCAGGCACGATATGTTGAACTTGCACAAGGTGACTAAAATTAATGTGAAATTAATGTGATCTTTTATCGAGTCCTCGAGTCCCAGAAAATGGACTCGAGTCCAGCTAAACCCGACTCGTACTCGAGTACTCGAGTACCCGTGGAAGCCCTACCACAGTGTATGATGAACGGAAAAAAATCAATGTCACAATGATTGAATGATGGACTGATGAAGCTGACTTCTGAAATGGCAACATTCTTAAAACTTAAGCTGGTGAATTAAGAGAAAAAGCAAATGAATTATATGACAAAGTTTTCAATGGCGTCCGTCCCTCATGAACCATAGCAGCCATTAAGAATAGGAAGATTTTCTGGATAACAATTTGGTTTGAGTATTGATTCTAACCATTCGTTTCGATTAATTTTGATGCAAACAGCAACAGCTTTAATATAAAAAATAAGTTCATGCATAAAAGATTCGCAAGACTATACATCCTCTTCAATTCAGATTTTCATCTGGTAAAGTTTGAGTCGTTTTTACTTGAATTTGAATTTACAATTGAACCAAGCAAAACTTTGACATTGTAGAACAAAGATTGAATCTGGCTGGCTTGTGTGTTATTGTTGCACTGAACCAAATTGTTGCAGCTCTAGTTATGCCCTGGTATTTATTGTAACAAGGGCATGTTACAGGCGTGTGGTAAGTCTACCTGGTATTTATTGTAACAAGGGCATGTTACAGGCGTGTGGTAAGTCTACCTGGTATTTATTGTAATAACGACATGTTACATGCGTGGGGTAAGTCTACCTGGTATTTATTGTAATAACGACATGTTACAGGCGTGTGGTAAGTCTACCTGGTATTTATTGTAATAACGACATGTTACAGGCGTGTGGTAAGTCTACCTGGTATTTATTGTAATAACGACATGTTACAGGTGTGTGGTAAGTCTACCTGGTATTTATTGTAATAACGACATGTTACAGGTGTGTGGTAAGTCTACCTGGTATTTATTGTAATAACGACATGTTACAGGTGTGTGGTAAGTCTACCTGGTATTTATTGTAATAACGACATGTTACAGGCGTGTGGTAAGTCTACCCGGAGTCCAGGAGCAGTAACAGCGCCCTCTACTGTCATCTCCCAGCCTGCTAGTCTCGAGTTCTGTCTCGTCGACGCTCTCATCGCACTGTCTCAGAGTGCAGTAAGTAATATATATTGTAGTTTGATTGTTAGAATTGAAATTAGCATTTTAGAAAGTGTCTTGGCTTTATTGCCTCATTGCATCTTTAGAACTAAAGGATATCAGTGATTGATATATATATAATCAAACAATCTCATACTGTTTTGTTTTACAATACTTACACATTTTAGGTTCAATTTCATCCAAAGAGAAAAGTTGGGGGCTTGAAATATAACTTACACTTAAAGCTTCTACATATGTTTACACATATATGCTAAACTAAATTAGCATTGTGGTACTCGTTATACAGCTACTATATTCCACATTTGATTGCCTTTCTAAGTTCCATATACCAGGAAGTTGATTAATTTTGATTGCCAGGATGCCAGGATATCTGTCAAAGCGTGTGAGGGTCTGATGCTGTGTGCCAGTCTGCCGGAGGAGACTGCTGCTAAGTGTATTATAGCAGACACTAAGTTCAGCCCTCATCTGACTGAGAGACTCTGTGAACTGTATGACAATCTGCCAACTGTCATCAGTCCTGCGGATATAGACTCTGTAGACGCTAAATGGGGGTACGTATTTAATAGGGCTTGAAGTAAAAACATTTAATGTCTCTCGGGCATTGGTGCATTGTTTCATTTATGCACCTGTCAGTTGGAGTTCTGTGAATATTATCCACTTTAATGGAAAATTTCTAATTATTAAATGTTATGCTCAAAGGGAAGTAACTCTTGTCAAAGGGAAATAACTCTTGTCAATACTGTTATCCTAGCAACTAAATATATTTGTCCTGGCACTTGAATGCCTCATGTGATGAAATGAGTACTGTGCTAAAAGCTAATCAAAGCAACCCATTGAATAGAGGTAGCATGGAAGTTATTTAATCGTTTAATATTCGGAGAAATTATTTTAAATTTACAAATGTTTTCATAGGCATATATATATATAAACTTGTTACATTGCAATGTGTAGTCACAATTTTGGCTCATACTCATGGAAGTAATGTTAAACCCTAAGTCACCTCATCTCTTTATATCTGATTTGGTTGCAGATTGGATGTGTTTACTCAGAGAGAGGATCACCAGTCGTTTATCGGCAAACGAACGCTAATCTCATTTGTGTCCTGGCTGGACTACTGCGACCAACTCATCTCAATCGCCAACCCGCTTGTTGCCTGTGCCTTATCAACTGCAGTACACGAACACCTTCTGAAAGGGAAGATGCAACCCCAACTTCTTCAACCGTAAGTTCATCTACATCCTTGAAACATTCAGAGGCGATTATGCAGTACTTCTTGTGCAACCTGGTCCGTCCAGAGCATGGTCAATATGCTACATAATAAATATATGATATAGATGATGATAAGGACAGAGGCATTATGCTGATTTATAAAAACTTTATTATATAAAAAAAAGTTATTAAATTTAAAACAAAATTTATGATTCCATTAATTAGGTTAGTGTACTAGTCAGAAACAGTGATTTTGAAATTGATCACAATTTGCAAGTTCAACAATTCATGCAACAAGCAATAGAATTACTTTATTGAGATTAAAGTTCATTTGTTTTCCTTGTTTGTATACATAAGTCATGATAGAGATTTGCCTTGTATAATTTTCCATTTATATCTCATTGATTTATTAAATTTTATTTAAAAAAAAAATATATTTACTTAAATGATTTATTGAGAAAATAAAGATTATTGATAGTTATTATTCATGTTTAATTTCTAGAGGAATGTTTTGTTGTCTTGTAAATGTTATGATAAACCGATGAGACCTCACAATTTCTTATTTTGTTTTTCAATCATGCATTGGTATCACTTATAAACAGAATTTATATAAAATGACATTGACAAAAGGAATTTGTTATTGCAATAGAATGATTTTTCACTTGTATATGATCTTTCTATTTTAGATAATTTATAGTTGTCAAAATAAAGTAGGCTAACCCATGAACAGGTCCTGTATGACAGGCAAATGATGTTCACTTAGCACTTAGTATTGTGGTACTCGTTTTACAGCTACTATATTCCACATTTGATTGCAAAGGAAGTTTTTGTCGCTTGTTATTATCCACTAGGTTGAAATCTATATAGAGGGATATCTCACACAATCAGTTATTCGTTAACACAATATCCTGTTTGTCTTCTGTAGGAAGCAATACTGGAAGCAGTACCAACAAATCTATGATGGAGTCAGCTTGTCTTGTGTAAAATAAATTATGAATTGTTTCTGAAAGAATGATCATTTTAAGTATTTGTTTCTTGAATGTATTTACTGGACACTGTATGACATTGTTGGGCAACTACCCTCGCAAGTCAAGTTGTAAAGCAACTATCAGAACTTAACGATAAAGTTACATCATTGAATGTCACTGTAGGTTGGATAAGCCATTTTGTTAACTTCTCTGTGCTAGCATTGTAGCATTGTAGCATACACTGTGAAGTTCATGTGCAGCGAGCTGCTATACTAGCTTGGAAAAGTTAACAAGATGTAGCAAGGTTTAAATAACAAGAGATTGGGACTGGCGTGAGTAATGAATTGCAATGAAAGATTGACACGGGTTAGAAAAGACCATTAAAAAAAATCGTCAGGGATGTTTTCATTGGATTAATTTCGGTCAATATCAAATAAATGTTATATCCTCAATCTGTACAATTCAAGGTAGGGTTAAACCAAATGTAACAATGTTAGATATATGCTGAACCATGGCAATACCATACATACTGGTACATTGTATTTATAGATTTCTATTTTGTGTGATGTTGTATGATAAATTTGTTTCAGGTGTGAAACTGGTGCCATTATGGCAACTGCTTACCTAACTCGCTGTCTCAAAACTGTCAGCTCAAAAACACTTCTAACGGGTGAGTGGACACCAGTGTACTATATTTAGATGTTTCGTAGAAACTACAATTCTCTTCTTTTCTTTTTCCTTCTCTCCGTTAAGATATATTTTGTTACTCTAACCTGCATGCAATTACTTCAATTAGATTTGAATATCCTGGAATATAAAGAAAATACATTTTCAGAATTTTCATATAAGATTTGACAGTGACTTTTAGCAAAAATTTAAGAGGGAGAATGTGAAAAAATTACATTGAAATAAGTCATTAAAATTTATCCATTCCGACTACTGCCTTCTGGAAGAGATTTCCATAAATGGGCAGTGGTTTAGGCTGAGGCCATTACGTTCAACTTGTCCAAAAAGTCAAACAAAACACAGCGACTTTCCTCTTTTCCTACAAATATAACTAAAAGAGACTTCCAGACCAGGGCCCTTATTCTCGAAACGTTTGTAGCCCTACAAACTTCTTATAGTGGAGTACCTTAGCGACAAATTTGGGGCAAATTGAAAAAAATTGGCTTAAAGTTTGAAACTTGGCATGAATGATCATTATGCTTGTAGATATTCATTTTGCCTAGGATCCAAATTTTTGGACCGCGGGAACCTGGTCACGTGACCTAAAATCCAAAATGGCCGCCAAATTTTCGTGAAAATCAGTTCTAAGCTAAATAAATAATTATATGCATGAATTTACTCAGATTTTATATATATTTTAAATGAATGTCTACAGAATACATGTACCTAAGCATACAACATCCCTTATTTGGTTTAATTTATTGCATATTTTGTAGTTAATAGTCAAAATTTAAGTTTTTACAAAATTTTGGTTGAAGTTTTTAATTGTTCTTTTCTTTGTCTGATCTATGAACATTCTTGCATGTTGGATACACAATATGGGACCTTAGAAGTTTATTTATACGATATCTGAAAGATATCTATTTAATATGTACACTTAATTTATGAATTTTATGTTTGAAAGTCAACACCTGATTTTTTATGTTTCTAAAGCAACTTGTGTGATCACTTTTATGTGTTGGCGCGTGTTGTTGTTACTCTTGATCTGTATACAACTCAGTCGACCACTTTCAATGCAGTTCAGCGACAATGACACCCTTCATGGCTGGACAATCTGCGAGTCTGATGGGTGAATTCCTGTGCCCACTGAGACATAAGTTAAGAAATGGTGTAGCCTTTGGCTGGAGACTTGTGCCAAAATGTTCCTCTTTTCACCAGAAGTAGGCCTCAGGATGGTACTTAGTGAAGAATGTTGCGTTGGAGGTGGCCATCTATAGTATCATATATGACAGTTTAGTTAAACCAGTGTAATACTGTTGGTTGCACCATTAGCATACATTAATGGATGGAAATTACCGACAATATTGTTATTTTTAAATCAAAGTACCGGTAACCATGTACGGTAACCCAAATAAGAGCCCTCTATTGAAAATCCTTCCCCAAAGGCGATACATAATTAGCACATCTAGTTCATTGATACAGGCCAATATAATAAACATCACACCTTAAAAACATGTCTGTTAACTTCTTTCTTAGTTTGTAAAAGTTTTGAATAATTGTTTTGTGTTTAGACACATATTGACCAATGTGGAATATAAATTGTAAATGTATTGACTGTCCAAACAATAATACCTGACTAGCTACAGAGACAACTATCTATTGTTATTTTAGAGCCCTAATGCATTGTTTAGGCAAATCTAATTAGGGTTACCAACTGTAGTATTACAAGATACATTTATGATCTAAGATATACCTATTGATAAAGTTATCTAAAGTGATACATTGTTTAAAATTATGTGAAAATTGCATAAATATGAATAGCAAACAAATCAGTTGTATTCTCAACCCACCCAACCCTAGGGGCCCCCTCAGTGACCCTGTCTCCCCAGTAACACATCCCATTCTACATACAATACACATGAGGTCTGTATCTTGATGTTAACTTACCGAGCTACAGTGAATATGCAATGCTTGGAAGCCTTGGATGTACTGTCACTAAATTACTCTATTTTCCCTATTTATTCCTCCATACATAGCTATTTTATCAAATTGAAATATCATATTCATCAAAGGAGTACACCACTGCTACGTCCTAATTTTCAGGAGTAAGGCACTTAAATTTATACATCCAACAAAGATCATATTCCCCAAATTATGGTTCTTTGCTAGACGTTCTTTAAAGTTTTCAGGATTGGTTCCCTGTAACACCTAGTTTAGGGTGTGAAGCAGCTGAGGCTTATGAAGAAGTCGAAAATTATAAAAGTTTTTAGACAATATTATTGACAACGGCCTTTGCAAAAAGTATATTTGGCCCTAAAACATAGTTAAAATCTTAAACATTAAAATTGGTACAATTCGGTGACACTTTATTTTCTCTCGAATAGAGAAGGAGTATGAGATTGATTAGGGCCTCTGCAGCATAACTCGAACTTGTTACATGTTCTACCTGAAATCAAACCGCAGTTGTTATGAGCGCATATACGGTAGATATAATTGGTGAAGTGAAAAAACTCTCGAATAAATGGATCGATTTAAAGGAAGAACATATTAATTCGTTTTAGGCAATATACAAGCCATGTCCTTTTCAAAGTCGCTAGACCTATTCTAAAGTAGTTAAGTGATATGTTCAGAGACTGTCTGCTGTACATAAACACACGTACAAGTACAGTGTTTAGATAGATGTCTAATATAGCTCTTATGTGATAACTTTTCAATTAATATCAGTAGTTTATTAATGTTTTCAGAAAGCAAAATTTCTGGAGAACAACCGTTTTATTCTAAACAGATGTGAACCATCTGTTGAAGAAGTAAGCATACACTCTGAAACAATGTGTATATTCACAATAAAGAAGATGTGTTTTCTTCAATATTTGTAAGCTTAGCAATGTGAATGGCATAAACTATATATTTACATACAGAGAAAATGTTATAAACATCTATAAAAAATCTGCTCAGACCAAATCTTATTGATGTTACATTATTGCAATCCTCTGTCATTCATTCCCAAATACCAAATTTAATGAAAATTAAGCACAAACCGTGAACCTGTTCAAAAGATTAAATTACAGGTTCCAATTATTGTTAAATAATAAATAAGTTTTATATAGCGCTTTATCTATATGTTTTCTGCTCAGAACGCTGTACAAGGATGAAAAGTAATTGACAATCTGGTTAATGGTTTTGAAGAGATGTGTCTTTAAAAAATGGGCACGTTCTCATGTCAATCGTCAGAGCATTCGAGAGCGAAAAAGCACTGTAAATGTATACCAGTTACTATTGACCAGTATCAACCGACGTTTGTCTTTGTACCTGCTATAGAAAAGTTGCCAAAATTACGTTTGACTAATTGGTGCGCACCAGTCGACATACAATGTCTGGTTGTCAATCACATGTGTTCACATTTATATTGTCACTGTACAGAACTGGTTAGCATTAAAATGATTTTCAGCAAATGTCAGTACTTACTTCTTAATACAAATATCTAAATGACATTTGACTATTAAATGACTATTGATAACGTTTGGCATATATGACTCCGACAATATACTCAATGTTTCTTTAAGCGTTTATTTGTACATGTGTGCTTGGCCTTTACCATTACCATGACAGACCCTTACCTTTCCAGTTTTATTTAATTGAACAATTCACAATTCTTATATATGACATCTGACATAATGATGATAACCTTAAAATAAAATATCATGTCGGTGCTCAGTTGTCTTCATACCAAATCACATGTTGCTATGGAAACAATACAAAGGTGTTGACTATAAATCTAAGTTTTAGAATTTTAGGCCTACCGTTTCTGCAAATACTAAACGTGTAACATTTCAAATTTTATATCAACATGACCCAAATACAATAATTTGCATCAATCCTTCGAAGTAGAACCCTAAAATCTCAGCCAAAATTCTAATAAAAAAAACCTAAACATTTCAACAAATATGCACCATATGCACTTAAATAGTGAAAATTGTCACAAACTAGACATTGTAAAAGCAATATTTTATTTATTTGATATGTACATATTAATTTAATATTGAAAGGGTGTCTTAACTAAATGTATTGAATTATTTATTATGGAATAATATAATAATATTGATTTATATTATTTTAACTAATGGAAAATTGACTGCCATTTTGGATTTTAGGTAATTGAGGCAAAGCAAATTAATTCAGGTGTTGACTTTCAAATTTAAACATGGGAAAATAACTGTAGATATTAAATAAATACATATTAGATATTGTATAAACAAACTTTGTATATCCAACATTGTGTATCAGCATGTCCAACATGCAGGTGTATAGATCAGACAAAGTGAAAAAAGAAACAATTAAAAACTTCAACCAAAATTTTTTTTAAACTTAAATTTTGACTATTAACTACAAAATATGCAATAAAATAAACCAAATAAGGGATTTTGTATGTTTAAGTACATGTATTCTGTAGACATTCATTTAAAATATATAAAAAATCTGAGTAAATTCATGCATATAATTATTTATTTAGCTTAGAACTGATTTTCACGAAAATTTGGCGGCCACTTTGGATTTTAGGTCACGTGACCAGGTTCCCGCGGTCCAAAAATTTGGATCCTAGGCAAAATGAATATCTACATGCCTAATGATCATTCATGCCAAGTTTCATACTTTAAGCCAATTTTTTTCAATTTTGACACTAAGGGACTCCACTATTAAGCCCATTATTAACAAATGGGTTACGATCAAAGTTCAGAATTCTTAGTGCTACAAACGTTTCGAGAATAAGGGCCCTGCCTCTGTGATTTGGAGGAACAAACTGCTCTAAATCCATGACTTACTGACACTGAAAGCTTTTTCACCCCTGATAAGACTCTATTCCAAATGTACTGGACCAAGACTTTGGTACCTGTATTTCTGTCTCTCTACCACTCTCCATTGACTATATGAGCATGGATACAATACAGCATGTTGCAGTTCTTGTAATCTGTTGGCAGAGTTCACCCACTTTGTACTTGGGAATGAGACTGGTCCAGAAGTCAAAGGAGAATGCTCACACAAGCTACGGAAAACTCTGATAGATCGCTGTAACCATATCTCAGAGGAGGTGAGCATGTCTTTTACAATTATTTTAAGCTCATCAAGTCTATAATGCCAGATGGGCTTATGGTATTGGCAGTCATTCAATTGTTTACCTCATCAGGCCTGAAAGGCAAGATGGGCTTATCGCATGGGCCATTTTTTACTTCTCCAGAACACCCTGAAAGCTGAATTTCCATTGGTAGGTACCTTTTACCTTAGGGTTCAAAGTTTGTTCATTTGCTCTTCACCCTAACCCCAAATTCAGATATAGATGTGGCACGCATTATTGGTGAAACCTTAAGATGACTTTTCCAAAATCAGTTAACATAGGAATCTAAAAATTCCAGAATAACATCTTTGTTACATGGAGACTTTAATACATACATACAAACATTTGTAAAGAGCTAGTATCCAGTGTAAGCTGCTCAAAAGCCTTTGTGGCTGAAGTAACTGAGTCACTCAAATGCCACATTAAATATTATGTTTTGGGCCAAGATTTAAAAGTTGACAATGTTTGTTCTGCTGTACGTATGTACGTCACATTACTTGTTTACGCGATATCTCATGAAGTGTTGCATCCAAAGTCTTCAAATTTGGTGTCAGCCTACATTGGGGGATGACACACACACCAGTACATTTTGGTGACCTTGAACTTATTTTCAAGGTCATCACAAAGCTTTGACCACTTTCAACACGATATATCATGAACCCAAGCACCTAAAGTCTTAAAATATGCTGATCATCATGGCATTTTTTACCAGTAATGCAATATATAAAGTAGCTCCAATGATTTGTCTTACTAACTCAATGTCACTGGCGGGGGACATTGCCATGTTAGTGGCAAACACTTGTTGTAGAGGGATTGGAACACCAGTACCAGTATCTTGCACTGAATGCAGGAGTGCACTGGTCTTGATCCCCCCTCATATATGGGTGTGGCAGGTGTCCACTTTAAGCAACTTCTTTTCAAACACCAGTAATGCTAGAAAGCTCAAATTTTAGGGAATATGATATTTGATGGATGGAGACAAGGATTTGTGAATTTCATTTCATTTGGACCCCTTTAAGGGTATAGTCTAGGCACACATAATCACTTCTGCGCATGTCTGAATTGACGGCATTCAAACTGACAAGAAATTCACGTCATCAACACTAAACAACTATAAATAAACAATATGCAATGAAATATATGTTTCCAGATGATCTATGTATGTATTTATGTCAATGAAGCACTAAATATTAGCAAATAAGCACATTTAACATCATTAACGACAACCGAACAAATTGTGGCATTGTTTGTCAACATCGGTTCCAGTTTCATTCAACACCGGTCACTCGCTCCGTTTGGCGATCAGCTGGTCATCAGACAAAATCATCAAAAGACAAATGTCAACGAAAAACATGTTATTACTCAAGACGAAATAAGACATAAAAGAAGAAGATATCAGCGTTCACCGTTGCTGAACACACAGTCATAAAACCCGGCTTTTGTAACTTCATATCCTTTCGACTGCCGGTACTGTTTTGCTGTTAAACTGCCAATCCCGTCTCAAACGTAGTGAATTTTAACCTTCTCTGGCGCCGGTATCATTTTCCCGTAGACTGGCCAATCCGGTCTTTAGCGTGGTGAAAAAGGGCCTTCTCCAGTCGCCAATCCGTAATGGTGCGTTCCATGCGTATCCATGTTAATGGGAGTCATGGAACCCGTTACGCTTCGGCCCTTCCTTCACACAGATATGTGCATATCAGTCCGCTTTGGCATTCCTCTAGCTATCCTTATCTAAAGTATTTAGAAAACGGATATACGGGAACGGCTCCTCTAGGGAATGGGTAAAAGTCACATTTATCAGATTAGCCTTTCTAACACAGTAAACAAAGTTATCACAATTCCGGTTTGGCATCTCTGACCATTAATGCCAGACAGTATATTTACGGTCTGGCTACCCCCTTTCTGGGGTTGTTTGCGTTTGGTTTTCCTTTGGCTTTTTCTACACTGCGCTGCTGCAAGGGACAGACGGGAGTTTAACATTTGGTAAGATTATTAAGATATAATATAACAGTAAAAAGATATACCCATATTGTAATATTCTTAAATATGAGCTATCAAATGAATACATTTTAAAAATCATTTAGGATATCATTGTCATGATAAAATAACTATCATAGAAAACTATATAATTAATAAATAATTTACATAATACATTATTATTTCATATAGTTTTATATTTTCATTTTCATAATAACAAAAGTGTTTTAATAATGCTGTCATTATAATGACATCATTGTCATTTTAATAATTGGATAACCAATGTAGAAAACTATATAATTAAACAAATATTAACGATAATATATAATATTACGTATGCATAAAGCTTTATATTTTCATTTTAATACAGGTTATCTGTCATGGAATTACAAAAACTCATTCGTGATCGGAAAACAAAGGAGGTGGTCAAGCTGTTTGATTCGTTAATTGCAAGTGTACGATTGCAAGGAGATTTAACATGTGCATCTGGGATTGTGGACTCACTATCACTGGCATTATTGCCGGAGGACATTCCTAAACGATCATCCGAAACTTTGACACCCATGACTTCGAAGGGGGATTGAAACTGTTTGTTCAATTCAGTGTCTATCATTCTTAAAGGTAAGTATTGTTCCATGTTTTCACAAATCACACTAGGATGATACTAACATTTACCTTGATGTTGAACATTGACAGATTATACTTTTATTTACACGTTTTGTTTATCTATTGAATTTTCTAACTTAATATTTCTTGGAATTGGTCACTGTAATAATGTTCCCGGATATTTCTTCCAAAGCATAATCCCGTCTGCAGGTAGATCATACATGGATGCATTTATGCGTGTGCGTGTGTCTTCATATTTGTGCAGATGGGTGCATGTCACAATGTAAACATGGATTGGTGTATTGAGTATTTATGTCAACTTCATTTAGTGATATTTTAACATTAAATTATTTTGTATAACTTACTATATAGTGAACGTGTCTGATGCGGCATTAGGTCTTATGACTGAGATTTGTTTCCGTTTTATTTCAGGAACTGACTGTCTGGCTCCAACGCTCAGGCTCTTGACTGCTGCAGAATTGTACACAAATTCAGTAGAGTACGCCAATCACCCATCAATTACAAATTACAAGAAAGCTTCAGCTCATATTTCCCTTCTTCTCTCCGACGAGGGGGAAAATGTCAGGGGAAAATATGGACTGCAAAAAGCCATTTTGCATGAAGCAAGCAGCTACAAGTGGAGCCCATTTGGATGCTGATAGAGCCCGAGAACATCTCTGTATCTACATGACTGGTCGTGCACGTGTCTGCAAGCAGTGCACTGCAAACAAGGTAAAGACAAGATCTGGACGTACTCGTGAAACCAAGTATGGCTGTGAGCAGTGCATGGTCAACCTACACAGGTATGTGTATAGTTGTGGTTTAAAATTTGAAATTGATACAATCATAATCGATCTAGTATGTTTTAAATAGAGTTTGGAAATACTGTTCAATTTACATTAAACATAACAACTGAATAGCAGGTTGATTGTCATTATATTCCTTATTCATAGATAAAGATAACATAATAATACATTCGGCGTCGTGTAAATTACATCACAACATCCGTTCCGCTCTTTTAATGTATCTCATTTAGTCGTTTTGTTTCTTACTCGATATGTGGTTGAAATTATGTTTCATACATACACGCTTTTTTCAAAATATCCCAAACTGTTCACCTATCAATGTAGTACCTAATTGCAAGATCGTTTCTAGTAGGCCAAGGAATTGCATCACAGCTTAATTTTCTTTTCACGAGATAATTATAATCTAGCCCGCTTGAATGGTCTGACTATCTTGACACTGTGAGTGACTGCCAAAATTAAGTTCAGTTACCTATTTATTGACCAATTAAAGATGCATATGTCACTCTCCTTTACATTACCTACTAAAACCGTAATCTGTTTTCCTTTATCAACTGGCATCAATGTTACCGCTGCAAAAACACGTGCACCTCATTAGCCAACCATCAAGCTCAAGATAATCGAAGAGTGTGAATGCCGGTATTGAGAGCGTTAATTACTGTCCAAACAGTCAGTTTGGCGGTCCACGTCAGCTGAGATACGGAATGAAGTGATGCTGATTTATTGAGAGCTAACTAGTTTATGCAACACAAACTCGGTTAAGACTGCTTCTACTGTATATCATAAATAATGAGCTTTTTGATAAATTTAATTGAAAATATATTTATGTTTAATACTATCTGTTATTGATAATGTTACAGGGAATGCTTCCAGTCATTCCACGACTCGAAAGTCAAGCGAAGTTTGGCAATGAGCACAACTGGAACTCAGACGATGGCCACCCCGACAAAAGAGAAGTCAGCAACACCTATCAGGCGTTCACCGAGAAAACTAAGGAAGAGTTATAGATAAGAAAACAAATTTAATATTTTAAAGGTTGAGTCAGTGAACTTTTCTAGTCTGGAGTTACATATTTCAAAGTTTTAGATTGTGTTTTGAATTGCGGATCATTGTTAATGAAAAGAATCATGGTAAGGCCAATTTTGTCAGTATTGTGACAAGTTTGAGATATAATGTCACGATAAAGATCGAAAACGGACATGGACGGACATCAAATGGACACGTTTTGGGACAATCATCTACAGATACGGGAAACACATTTTGGATTTGATAGCATTTGATTGTTACTGCTGTTCATGTCATACTGCTGGACGTGTCATTTTGGTATCTGTACGTACTTTAAGTTTCTGTTGAAAACTATGTATACATCATACATTTGGCCTTTTGTTATTATAATGTGTGAATATATTATAGGGTATTCATAAGATGCCATACAAATAATGTTTTATGCTGCTGTTTAGATTTATCAATTGTGTAGGGATATATCATATTAGAATTTGCAAATGTAATTAATCTACATGCATATGTAGGATTATTCGTAGATTTGTAGCATGTCAGATATTAAGAGATTTTGTTATCATTGCATACCCAGTAAATTGCTAATGATCAGCAATGACGCATCTTTGTGAGAGTTTATAATATAGATAACCGAAAGTGCAATTAATCTATATATCAGACGCAATAATGGGCAGGTTTACTGATCAACAAAATAATTAAAATGTCTTGCTGCTTGGCGGCTTTACATGGTTTGCTACTTTCAAATGTTTGTTAACATGTTCATATTCTGAATATAAAGAATGAAGACGTTAATATAAACGTTTATAATAAACTTTTGCATCTTAATTCATAATATCAAATAGAAAACGCATGATAATTTGATGATCCTTTAAAGGTTCAGTCCAGGCATGTAAATATATTTCACAATGACTGAGCAAATGCATTTCGTGATATTTTAAAGGCAATTATCATACTATATATTTTTTTAATATTTGTCAGAGTTAAACATTTACATTATCTTTATAATAACTTGAGTTTCTATCATGAAATGCATGAGTATCATTTTTTGTTAATATTAATTATGTTTCAATAAATAATGTATATAGAAGAAGCGTTTTGTCTGTTCACCACGATGAAATGGCCGAAGCGTGTTTGAGCGTACTGAGGCGTGTCAGTCTGGTTTGGCTAAGGCGGGAGGGGAAATGAAAACGTGTTGAATGTTGTCTGATGCTATCTGAATACGCTCATTTCACGCTTTGGCTATTCTGTCTCAATGAAGTTTCAACAGTGCCAATCCGGGCCAAGACGTATTGCAAACATGTTTTGGTTAACAGAGATAAATCTCCCTCCAACAGCCAAACCGTGATAAGACGCACAGACCAGCCGAGGTCAGGGAGTGCCAATCCGTGTATAACGGAATAGCATGACCCCCCTTAATCAGCTGTTCCCGGATAAAGCGTATTTAATGGTTTTAGACCCCACATCTATTATGTCCTAATTAACTAATTTATGGACCATTTTATTTAGTCCTTTTCATCTTCCCTCGATACGCAGTACATCAGGCTTCACTGACATATAAGTTTGAAGCATGGAAATTAATTTACTGAGATACAAATACACGGACAATAGTTGTATTATTTTCACAAAATTGGAATCAAATACAAATTTGCAGAATGTGTCTAAATCAATCACTCATAAATCGTCTAGTATGTGAGGTCTAAGAATTCAGAGCATAGTCTTCCAACTAAAATATTATTCATTATCCATGGATACCATTGCTTCCTTGTGTAGTCACTCCAGCTGGAGATAATAGAGGTGTCAAGTTCACAGTATGCATTAAAATTCCCGGCACTTCTAGCCCAAATCACTCTCCCGGAGAGCGGCTATCAGAGGCTCGTAAAAGTGATACGGCTGAGTACGCTTTGGCTCTGCTCTAGAGAAATAACCCCGGCGCTGAGAAAGCCACAAAAATGATACGTTTCAATCCGCATTGGACGCGGATAGGATATTTCGATGACACCGACCCGATCCAAATGCCTGCCCGGCGTGAGAAGCGATGTATGCAGTGACTTGTTACTGTCACTCAATCATCCTACGACTTTGACTTATCCATTTGAAAATTTCGGTAAGTTAAACAAATACAAGCAGTATTTACAGTACATTAATATTTAATAACATTGCTTTTGAAAATTTGTTGACTACCGTAAATCCTTGAAAAGTTGAATAATCGCTCACAGATAACACTTACTGTCGGCTATTAGAAGTCTACTAATTTCAAAGCAAATCGAACCAATTAATTATTATATGTGAACGCAAAAATTCAAACTGAAAAAAAAAACCTTCCATATCGGATATATTTGTTTACATTGATAAATTTAACCCAGCAATTATTCAAGGCCTGTGATTATTTATTTCAGAAAGGTTAAAGGCAGGCAATTATTTAAAGGATTTACGGTAATTTGATACTGTTGGTCATGCTAAAATTTATTTGTGATTGTGCAATTAATTCTAAAATATGCTACTGTTAGATAAATCTGTATATATTTCTTAAAATATGCACAATTAAATCTAATCTCCCATCAGATGTCTTTGAAGTGTAGGTGGAGCCTGGAGGTTGTTTTTTCTGGTCTTTGTGTTTGTACATTTCTTTTGAAATACAGAAAAACAAAATTATGTGTGTAAAAAGGTACTTATTAAATTAATCTGTATTTTCAGGTTCATATTGCTTGTGAGACACTGAGACACCAAACTGATGCCAAAAGATGTCAAACTGAGGCAGGATGACACACATACTCATGACTGAAACTGGAACATGCAGAACACACAAGCTGGTTGGGTAATGTGTATGTGTATTTGTGCAATAAACATATTTTCCCTCTCGAATGACAGCCAGTCTTTAATAAACATAGAGTTTGTGTAATATTATATTCAATCCCAATTCTACATGCCACCATTGCCAGTCTGTAATAGAAGCAGGTCAAAAATAATAATTTAAATTAAAAAAGAGTCAAATTTACAATATTGAAAAGTATCAATGAAGTTGTCATGATTTGATAACATAAAATAATATTAATATTATATTTTCTCATCACATTTTCCGAATTAATGGGTTTGGTGGACATATCTCATGTTACTGCCTATCTTACTTCATGCCAAAAGGTTCACTGAAAATCTGAAAGTTCTTTTTGTGCGATGTAACTGATAAAATCAGGTTACAGGATAGCACAATAGTTTGAGCATTAATATTTTGTATCAAAAGGTAGTTACTTGCAGTAGAAAACTGTTTTACCTGTATTGATGTAGGTTCAATGAGTAAAATGCTGCATTCTACTTCACACATCATGGTGTGCTAGTTCCAATGATGACAGGTTTCATTGCAATATACATGTCCATATATACACTTAGAATCTGAAAAAATATTTTTTATATCTGAAAAAAATATATAGACAGAAATATAGAGAAAAGGAGACATCTGAAAATTCCATTTCTTACAGTCTACTTTTCAATTTTTAATCAAATAGTAATATTTTCAGAATATATACTTTTTTCAGAGTCTGAGTATCAGAATAAAGACTAATGTACTATGATGCGGATGGCTTTGACCAAGCTATAATACTGCAGGCATGAATTGATATAGATGAATTATTTTTTAAAGCAAGTTCAAAACATAAATTATCCTTACCTTAACACACCAGCTTAGCTTTATTATATACACTGGTAACAATTTTATTTACGGTATTGATATAAATATAGACTGTAGATTTTCCCTATATGCTCTGTATTGTTTTGTTTACATTTCAGATTTTGGACAATTGTTATGCTGGAATCAATTTCGCTTCTTTCTTCTACCTGCACAGAATTAAATTATGAACTGTATTTTATACAACCAACATTGTCCCTAGAGTGAAGGGTCATCCAGTACATTGAAGCTCAGTTGATTGCAGAAAGAAGTCAGAAATACACAATTAATCTGATCATGTGGCTAACACTTTGTCCATGAAAACATTGGATTCTCAAATCTTATTGTTATGTAAACTGTGCATACTAAATATGTACTTTATTTTGTTGACTTGCTAAGGTTCCTTACTATTTCATTGTCAAATGATTGAATTATTCATTATTGACTATTGTTAATATATTTGTCGGATTAATAAATAAAATGTATGTTTTAATTAAATTGTTTGTTATAATATATAGTTATGTGATAACATAAGAAAGTATTACTGATTCATCTGACAATCTTACTGTTGGATTAATAATACATTGGTTTCACATTTCAAAACTGCCATATTTCCTCCTATAGACGCCGGCCAGATACAGATTTGTTTATATATTAAAATACTGTTTATTTTTTAAATTGGTCAATATACAAGTTTCCAAGGATTTAATTTCACAGATTAACGAAAAACAATATTTTCTGGCAACACGTATTACTGCAGTTGAACTACATAAGTTTATTATCACAGGGGCTTGTATTGCTGAAAACAACACTGAAAACAAACAGTTCCTAGGTTCAATACTACGATACGACATACCTATACTTATCGTAGTATTGAACCTAGGAACTGTTTGTTTTCAGCAATACAAGCCCCTGTGTTTATTATCACAATCAGCTGTTTGCAACTCTATTGCAAACGGTAAACAAGTTAAAAATCCACCACTGGCACGACACGCTCTCAGTCGTGTGGATTGAAAAGTTTCTACAATAACTTCCCGATAGTAGTTTAGTCATCTTAATGATTACATTCCATAACTGGAGCTTACATATTTGCATGGGAAAAAGTGTTTGTGTGGTAGTCCCTTCAAGATTTCACGAACGGTACTCAACCCGAAAGTACATGTCGTAAGTTACTCGTACGGAAATCAGTCTAGTACATGACACGGGGTTACGCAAAGTTATATTTTTGATAATTATATAACGTTCACCTAGTTCTAATAAACTTCCTCTAGGAATTCTATGTATTTATTTCAAAGGAGGCTTTTATTCACATCGAATTTACATGCTGCTTGCCGTAATACTCGAAACAGTGTGCCGTGGCCCGAAATCTGAATAACAGAAATTCCGACACACGGGTTTGGACAACAATGTTTTGAGGCATATATTTATAACTTAAGCGTTTCTTTCACGATCAATCATTTTATTTAAAATACAATAGTGTTATACATTTATGCACACTTTGAGCAATGCGTGGATCACATCACTGCAGATACACCGGGCCGCCTCGGATTTCCCGGTAAGGCCCGCGCCATGGATGATAAAGGCGAAAATCGGACCAAATAATTTGCCGTGATCAATTTTCAAAACGTTATGGCGGATTAATTCATTCGGTGACCCCAACATATTTTTATTTAATTATGATTGATATAATGTAAATTTTCATTTCCCAGATTTTTTTAAAATCGTTGAATTTATAAAGTTGTTTTATTCAGCATAATATGAAAAAAAAGTGTCATAAAAATCGACAAATTGATATTGAATCCCCAAAAATGTAATATTTTTTTTAGTTTTTTTTAACATATTTTTGCAATAAATACAAAGGCTATCATTAATATATTTGATAAAAACAACAATAGTTGAAATCCGGTGCCAAATAATAAAAATATGATTAAAACAAGTAAAATATGTATTTCCCCGTTTTTTTCAATGGGGCCATATTTTAAATTGCTTATAACTCTTTAATTAGGTCCGTGACCCCCAAATTTTATTTCAAATTTGAATTCAGCACATTGAAAAGTACTTACAAACAAAAAATCAGAAAAATCTTGAAACTTTTGTTTCTTGGTAGACTATACCCTTAATGACTATTAGCAAATGTCCAATCAATCAAGGCCAATTCCATGTCTGTAGAGTCATTAATGCAAAAAACACCAAAATTGTGTGAAGAGACGAATATATATATATATTACTAAATACTTTGCTCCAACAACACAGACCATGTGCTTTTCTAAAATTAGCCCCCTCTTGTGTTTCACCTCTCTCTGCTAGAGCCACCTCAAGGCTTTGACCCGTCCCACTGCCTTTCACCAACTTGCAGCTTTAAACACAATGAAAAGCGATCATTGAGTTTATGGCATTGAAAGTCAAAGGTCAAGGCCACGAGATATGTTCAAGTTCATGAGTTTTGAAATCATCAAAAATATCCTTGGAAACATGAGAACTTGTAAAGTTTGTGTGCTATGAGGCTCTCATTTGGTATATATATCAACTTCTGAGAATTACTAAGATTTGAAAAAGCTTTTGCTAAAAACTGTCAAGATCAATGACTATGCCTTATTTCAACTATTAAAGATCAATTCTAATCTGCAATGGGTTCATTAGACTATTTTGTGAAAATGAGAACCAAAACAAGTGTAATATGTTGTTCCCAGAGCCAACTAGAGCGACATTGCATAAAAACCGTCTGCTTTTCACCGGCCAGCAACAAACGAAAAATCAGGCGGGGCTTAGAAGTGTTCGCCCAACGATATATTTTTCTTCAAATGAGTGCCATTGACAAAGAAGAATAATCATCCTATTCCTAAATTCCATTGGTTGAATATATGTTCCTAACTTTCATTGGCTGACAATATCTAGACTGAATGTCACTTTAATGTGTATTTCCCATTTTATGATCAGCTTTGTGTCACAAAGACAGGACGTTTGACAATAAACATATATGACATGCCGGTCACCGACGTGCCAGTTGTTATATATAATTGAACCGGTCCACTAAACATGTTACCTGTAAAAACGAGATGCGCATTAATATACTACAGGTAACATAATTCTTTCATTCGATCTTGTTTGTTGTCTATAAATCTGTATAATCATTATTTATATGTGTGTTCAGTGGAGCAACCTTCATATAAATTTCACTGAGCTTGTTGACCAATCAAGTTCATGTATTTATTCATGAAATAGGTTTTTTTTAATCATATAGGAAGGGAAATTGTTTTGCATTACATTAATCATTTATAGAATATTGTAATGGACAAACTTCAAATTACAGTAATCTTTATATTAAATACACAATGCTATTTATAAATCTCTAATGTTGTCTCGTTTGTTTGGACAACCAAACGTTCAGTGTATATGAAATAATGTCTTCCAGATTACTTTATGTATCAATACGTACATCGCAATGTATATATATAACGTCCCATGAATGGTGAGTTGGGATAGAGCAGTGTTCCTTCACTTCCTTGATCTATATTAGTTACACAGTGTTTTGACAGGGTGTACAGGACTGTTAGACCCTTGTATATTCCGTATTTTCCTGAGCTGAAGCCAAAGGAAATGCGGAATATACAAGGGTCTTACAGTCCCGTACACACTGTCAAAACTCTGTGTAACAAATTTATTACTCTATTTATAAGATCTATTATATGTACTCATTTCACTCATTTCCGATAGGCTACATAGCTATTTCCGTTTGTGATCAAATCTCCGCACACTGTGAAACAGCGAAAACACTGTAAAGAGTTTACCGCTCCATATCAAGGGAGATAACTCTGCAGCTGAAAAATAATCCATTTTGAATTTATTATTACCTGATGAATAATAGAGAGACATATGTTTTTATTGAATTAGTTTATTAACGCAAGCAAAATAAAAAATGTACATATAGGTTGAAATCACGTACTTATGTTTGTTAAGGTAAGTCGATACTGAAATTCCGAGTCGAGCAACTGTTTTACTACCGCATTCCATGTAAGGTCATGGTAATCTGTATGACCTGTGTAGTTATTCACATGACCTGTCTTCACGGGTCATACGGATGGTACACCCTGTCAAATCCGCCTACACGGTTTCGTATGCATTGGCTATTGACCAATCAGAATTCAACAAATTTATCTTTAAGGGTAATAATGTGCCATGACAGCAGTCCCTCTGTTCATGGCGACAAACATAATGTACATTAGTTAAAAAATGCACTCCAATTAAGCAGGGCCTGGCTGTTGTAACCATATGAAATCACTAGTTGAATAGATAAGTAATCCGTTTATCTAAAATTTGGGTTGTTTTGAGGAAGATTTCTGTCTTATATGATCAGTTTAAAAGTTAGGAAACTGCGTTTAATTAAGATTAGCAACCATAATGAGATTCCTCCACGTACGTTGCAGCAGGATATGCTTCAGGGACCACAGTGCCGCACACTTTCATTCTAGTCGGTGGGACTTAATTAGGCATTTTTTTAAAACAGTCATATATTTAATTTACAGGCCAATTTAAAAATTTAAAGTCTATTTATTGTCAAATTTAAACCGCTTCTCAACGAATTCCAAAGATAACCCATGGGTACAACATGTATCCTTTAACACTCTGAATCATAACAGTAATGTTACACACATTGAAAAGTGATCATTGATTTTGTGACCTTGATTCAAACTTATTAGAAGTGACTGTATGTTAGTAATGATTCATAGATTGTCATGAGATCTCAATGGTACTAGTTGTAAATGCAATTTCTTGAATTTTATGTTCAATTGTCTTTTGCGGTATGTTTAAATTTGGCTGTGGAGAAGGCGGAACAGGGGAAGGCGAGACCTCAGTTTCAGGAGTTCTTTGCTTTTGCAGTGTCCCCCAAACGCTAATCTAGTTTTCTTTGCCTTTTTTCTTAATAAAATACATTTCAATCACTATTGTTTCTCCCTGTTGAGATATATTCACAAGAAATGTATGAAGTGTTGTAAAATCCCCATTGAGTGTCCACTGTGGGTTAAACATGAAGTGTTGTTATTTTTTCATCCTTTATTTTTAGCTCATCAGGCCTAAAATGTCCGACAAGCTTTAGGCATGGCATGCCGTGCATCCATTCGTCCATCCATTCCTCTGTTCTTCCGTAAACTATTCGCTTTTTCGGCTTCTGCTCCAGAATCAATGACTCTAGAGAACTGAAATTTGACTCCTTGGTCAATGGGGATTCTAATTTGTAGATTTGGTGACCCCATAACACAAATAGAGTCACCGGTCACAACGGTCAAAAACCTATTTTCATCTTCTTCTCCAGTACCAACAGATCTGGAAAGCTAAAATTTTATGTGCAGACTCCTTGGCCAATGGGGTTAATTGTAGATTACAAGTGACCCCATGACCCCAACTATGGGTCACAGAGGTCACAACCTAAAATACCTATTTTCATATTTCTCAAGTACTTAAATGCTTAAAATTTGTTATACCATAACCTGAGATAAATTCTAAAAAATTTACATTTTGAAATTTATTTAGTTTATTGTTTAAAACTTGATGAGCTACAAAGCCAGCCAATGGCTCTATTTTTCACAGTCGAAATGATTTTGGAATAAGTTAGAATAAATTCTAGAAATTTATGTTTTGTTTATGAACAGTTTAGGATTTTCGAATTGAAAAACTAAAAATATCAAACTGACTGTTATTTCAATTCTTATTACTTGACAATAACCACTTAATGGTCAAGTTCTGATCACTATTCCTCAACTTGAATTAAAAACATTCTTTAGACATTTGTTGAATTCACTCAAAATACTAGAGAAATTTCATTTGAGTAATAGACTAACTTTAACCATTTATGACAGGATTTGTGCTGTTCATATGGGGAAAAAAACAGAAATACATTCCTCTTTCCATGGCAATATGGTATACGCATAGAAAACAGTATCATAATTACCTCATGCTATGTTTTGTTCTGTGAATTTATTGTCAATATTATTTTCTTATCTTTCTGTTGTAAACTTCTTTCCAATGTTAGATAGCCAAGTTTCCCTACAGACATAAATTCCTTGTATGAGACTGTTGCTTGCGAAAGTTTCACCCATGTGGCAGAAGTGGACAGTGCCTTATGATTACCATGTGATCAGAGGTGATGGACTTGAATACACTTTTTACTCATTCGAGGGAAGAAGTCCCTTTTGTAAGAGCCCTTTTTACAAATTTATTAAATATGGTAGGAAAACAGTGGCCATGTAATTATTGATTGCATTTCAATACTGTTCTTGTGAGTATATGAAAAAATATAGTTAAAAGTGAATTTGATGTGATTTTAGTTTTAGATTAAATTCATGAAGAATTTGTCATAATTTGCACATTCTCCCTTTGAAGTAAGACTTCATTGATTGAAGTTTATGATTCCTTAACAAGACAGAGAATAATTGTAATTACATTAATAAAATAACATTGAAATCTTGTTTATTTCCCATGATTAGATTGCAGCAAATTTCAAATTGTTATTTAATCATTTGCTAGATGGGGAAACCATGGTTACATATTTTGATAAAAACTAAAATCTCTTAGAAGTAATTCAAATTAGAAAATTAATGTGAAATTCATGTTGTGCAAGATTGAAAAGAATTTTTTTTGTGTTCACATTTTGATGACTTTTGTCAAAAATGAGAAATGAAATACTTGTAAAATTCAATTTTAACTTCATAGAAAGGATAGAATGGAAAATTTAAACTCATTTGCTGATTTATAAAGTGATGAAACAAAATTAAATATCTTTAAATTTCCCATTTGTCTTATAATCTGCTTGAGCACAAATGAATGATTTCAAAAACACTTGTTATAAATACATGGTTTGGAAATGATTTGCTCATAGTGACCTTATAACATACAGTGCCTAAAGGTTACTGTGTACTGGTGGTTATTACCCTGTAGAAATTGTACTTTCCTGGGCTGCTACTCAGCATGCGTTCTAGTCAATATTGAGGTATCCATTTAAACGGCTGGGTTATCTGAGTGTAAGATCACAAATGTTTGGTGCCTCCACTTGGATTCAAACCCAGCATGCTAATCTGCTACACAACTGTGCTAATAGAGACATTTGACATATTCAAGTAATATGGATCGATCACTCTTTGCTTTGGTTTATTTTTTTTTAATTAATAAAAAACAATTCAATCCAGAAGTTTTGACCAGCGCATTATACTTTCATGTTTGAAACTCACCTCACCTCACCTCACCTCACCTCACCTCACCTCACCTCACCTCACCTCACCTCACCTCACCTCACCTCACCTCACCTCACCTCATCTCTCTTCTCTCTTCACCTCACCTCACCTCACCTCAGCTCAGCTCACCTCGCCTCATCTAATCTCTACTCTCCTCACCTCACCTGGCCTAACCTCCCCTTACCTCACCTCACCTCACCTCACCTCTTCTCTCCTGATGTTTACTCTCCTCATCTCACCTCTCCTCTTCTCTTCTCATATCTACTCTTCTCACCACACATCAACTAACCTAACCTCACCTCGCCTAACCTCACCTCACCTCACCTCTTTCTCCTTATATCTCCCCACCTCACCTCACCTCTTCTCTCCTGATGTTTACTCTCCTCACCTCACCTCTCCTCTTCTCTTCTCATATCTACTCTTCTCACCACACATCAACTAACCTCACCTCACCTCGCCTAACCTCACCTCACCTCACCTCTTTCTTCTTATCTCTCCCCACCTCACCTCACCTCACCTCACCTCGCCTAACCTCACCTCACCTCACCTCTTCTCTCCTAATCTCTCCTCACCTCGCCTCACCTCGCCTCACTCACCTCACATCTTCTGCTCTACTCATCTCATATCTCCTCACCTTACCTCTTCTCCTCTAGTCTCCTTTCCTCTCCTTTGCTCTCCTCTATTATTCTCTAGTCTCCTCACCTCAACCCAACTCAACTCAACACAGCAACTTGCCTATAATTAAAGTCTAATAACAACCCTTTCATTCTCCTGTTATTGCAGATGTGCCTGTCTACACTGAAACTGTTTGACATCCTGCTACAGAAGGAAGATGTTCACATCTACCAGAACCTCTTGTTGAGGAATCTGCTGGGTCGGGGCTACCTCAAGCTTACCCAAGATCATGGGGCCTTGGAGTCAAATTCAGAAAATGTGGAAAGGACACAAAAGGGTGAAGATGAATCAGCAATGGATGGAACTACTGAGGAAGAATCTAATAAGGATAAGGCGGAAGTCAAGGAGGAAAATAGTAAAGATTCTGAGGACCTGAAAACAGGTAATTGTTTGTGTGTAATGACCAATATGTCTTTTTGAGATCCTTTAACAGATTCTTAGATATGAGACACATTTCACTGATCCTAGGTGACCAACTTATAAAGGGACTTGGAGTTAGTTCCATGTTAACACTTTGGTTCAACTGTTGAACAGGATCATACTAAACTCAAAACTTTTACTATCTTTAAAGGGACACCGCGTCAAGGGTTAAAATGAAATCGGAAATCTACAATCGGGATTAGCGTGTCTGCTATTGAGTTTTGCCTCGCTTCACTGTTTACTTAAGTTTTATTACCAATTAGTTCAGTAGGTTGGGTACAGGGGGACCCCACCGTGACCAGACGGGCTGGTGTTTGTAGAGTGGTGACCGGTTTCGTTCGGATTGAACTCATCAGACCAAGTGACACTACAGAGAAGTGAGAGTCTTTATATAGTGCTGAAGAGCGCTGCCGGGGTCTATTGTGACGTCACAATGACGCTATTTCCGGTTCCGGTTCCGGTTCCGGTTCCGGTGGAAGACACGTCACGGGATAGAGAGGCCATAGAGACGGCTGTGGGTCTGCAGAAGACTGCCTGGAGACCAGTGTAATCCGGGACAAATAGTGGAATGAGTTGACAACGTACAGTGATGGACAATAAAGTTGTCTATAGGTGTTGCACACGTCTTAGGGTTTATGTATTACAATTTGAATACACTGTTTCACATGCAACAGAAGAAGAAAGCTGAATGCAGCTAGAATTCAAAACAAAGTTGTGTTTTGTTAAGATAAGGATTTAGGGGTCTCAGTAATGTGAGACTCGGGGCCCTCATTTACTTGATGTAGTAAAGAGGTAAACAGACACATCGGGAATATATCAGCATTATATATGAACATGTGAAATTGTAATGGATTTTCACTGACCTGCCTACTCTGCTAATTTGTAGAGTGGGGTTGACTAAATCTGAGAAATAGCCTCGTTGAAGTTTTGACTCTCAGTATAATATATAGATAATTTAACAAGGTTGTTAAATTTCACAGTTCTATATAATATTCACATTGAGTTGCAACGTAAATTTATTAATAATCACAATATGACATCAACAAGTGTATGGAAGTCGAATGGTTGTGCACTTTACAATACTGTAATTGTATTGTACTAGAACTGTGAGAGCCTGTCTCTCCACCTGATGATTGTGGCTAAATATATCAGAGTGTACACAGGTGTGTACACGTTAAAAGTAAATTGACAAAGAGGGATAATTTAGCCATCAATTGGGAGACAAAATGCGGAGGAAACTTTATAGCTCAGGTTACCACCTTGCAGGAGGAAAAATGTATTTTCGATAGTAGGACTTAGATAGAACAGGGACTACAGTTTGAAGTTGAAAATGCCATGCCAACAACATGGTTATTTAGGTAATACTTTTCTAAACTCAAAGACCATATGAGATGACAGGGACCTTGATAATTGGCAGAGAGCTATGCCTTAATGGAATTGAGTTACCGGTACTTAAAAAGGAAAACAGACGTTTTGTTCTACACTTATTTATGGCTGATAACGATTTACAGCCAATTATCAGTCCAAAGATTATAACATTGCGCGCATGCTATGCCTCAATTTGAGACCAGCTGGAGAAATATGTCGCCTATATCTCTCTAGCTGGTAAATAACCATGTTGTTTGAAAGAGGGAACAATCATCCTCTAATCCACTCAATTGTCACTGTTGAGATAAATTCAACTCACACTAGACAAAAAGCCTAAAGCTTATGGCTTTACTATCACAACACTGTTGTCAAATTTGCAACAATGTGTCCTCAATCATTTACCTCCACCCATTTTGATGGACATGAATACACCCTTCTTCTCGTACAGACTTCTTAAAACTTTCTTTTCAGTTTCTGTCAGGTTTTCTACGCTGAATGTGTTACAAACTTTATCGTTATCGAGTGAGTCGGCCACCGCTATGTTTGTTTCTATAAACAACGGTAGTGATGCGTTTTGATTGGTCGAGTTGTTTACGCAGATAGTGTCTGCGTTACGTTTCTGATTGGATAACATGGACCCAAGAGGAGGTAACTAGGTTAGGGATAAATACCCTTACTGTTTTCCAGCGCTTGTTTGTAGATTTATCGGAACAATAGCGCTGGATTATCGAGGATGTACGGGCCCTGTACAGCTGTAATCCTTCCAGGGCCATAGCAGCTCTATCTGCTGTAGGAAACTGTCTAGATTCAGAAAGGGTTAGGCGTAATGCTACATTGAATTCAGTACAGTCTCGCCCATAGTTTTCTTGTTCCAGTCAGCACTAGCAAGTTTCACTGCAAAACATACCCATAGTGATATAACAGGCTTCCTCCTGCAATAATACAAAGCCTTAGAGTAAAAGTGTTTTACCAGCGTTCAGTAATGAAGAGATGCATTCTCCATCTTAATCAAAGTATGACGGCAGGTAACATGCATGTGTCTGATTATTTTGCATTTTGAACATTACATTTGAATTATTTGGCACAAAAATAAGAAATTAGGTGCTCATTTATCAGATATGGGACATTAATAATGTATGTGAATCAATGAGCAGTGAATTCTTGGTGGATTAATCTCCACATCACTTCACCACACTTTGATAAGAAATTTAAAAATATTATCACTATCAGTTTGATATTTAAGAAAGACTATATTCACATATTCATTTGAAAAACCTCAATAACATTATGTACTCTATTTCTTTAGCTCTTGCTCCATAAACAAGATCATCATGGGACGGAATTATTTTAAAAGAAAAAAATCATTCTGTGATTGATCAATAATGATATGCAAATTTATTCATTGTATAGTTGACATCATTGTTGAAATACAAATTATTCCTTTTGATGGTGTAAAATCTGATTTCGTGAAGAATGTTCCTAGAAGACTTGTGAATACTAATATCAAGCACATGAAATATTCTTCCAGGACCAATGCTGATTTATTCATGAATACACGTTTCATGTCCCGAAAAGAAATCTAAATTCTATCATAATTCTTTGTTCTATAAATCAAGGTTATGAGGTCCTTTGATTGATAGTCCCACTATACGGAACCTTGATGAAGGCTTGCATCTTCCTTGTATTAAAGTTTTATTTTTAATCAACTTGGGATAAGTGAGGTGTGAATTATTGCATCTTTTATTCATCAATTAAATGATATTGAAATGTCGGCTTCTTTTCGAAGATGACATGACTGATATTGAAACGATTTTTAAATCCTTTTTATGATAGTAGACATGATTGGTAAAGAATAAATTGAATTATATTAATAAATGTACTTGTAGAGAAAACGCCTTTGTCTCTGATGCTATCAAGTTGGGTTTAGATCCAGAGCACTGGGGTTTGCAGATTCTTCTGCAGTTGAGAAATGGGCTATATCTATTTGTTTTAATTTAAGATATCAGATCATAATGGAAGGTTTTTTCGTTACTTGAAAACTTTAGTGTGTTATTTTTACTTTTGTCACAATCTAAGAATCATTCAATAAACAATATGGAGTAACGGTAAATTCAATTCCAATATTGTTCTGAGACTTCCGTGTTATATGATAAAAGTTGAATTATTGAAATTTCTGTCATTTGCGATCAAGTTGTCTTCAATCAGATGGAATTCAATTATTTTCAAACAATTAAGATGAGACCAGATGCAATTATATTCTGAAAATTGACCTTAATGTTGATAGAGATCACTTGAACATGTTCAGTGTCCATGTGAAGTCCTCTGTTCCACGAGGGAGAGAGAAAATGATAAAAACACACAGATTGTGGAGATGTTTGTCGTCAATGACCTGCCCGCTTGTCACAGTCAAGAACAAATTTACATGGAAATGTATTCACAGTGACGATAATGAGATTCAAAGTCAACCTGTACAGGCCAAATGACAGGATTAATTGATGCTAAATTGAATTTTTCTTTAATGAGATTTAGACCTTGATTTTTGAGTGGTTTGGATCCTCTTGAGAAAAGAACATCGTCGGTGATAAGGTTACGAACGTGTCACTGTCAAATGTCACCGTCAGTGGGTCAGCGGCTTAGGCAAGAACAACTCTTGTCTTTAATGAACACACTTAACATTTGCACTGTGTGAGAGTATTGGGGATTTGATGCTCAACATTCAATTTGAAGTTTGTTCGAGATTTTTTCGTGTTTCTTCATTAAAATCTATTAAAAGAGGCCATGCTAGAGCCAGCAGTGTTGAAATTAAAAAAATTTTTTTTTTGAAAAGTAACTTCAAAACCAATGTTGAAAGTTATGGTATTGTTTGTCATCAAAACATGTGATTTTGTTAATGATTCAAAGTCGTAACAATGTGACACAGTGTTGACTCTGTTATAATCATATATATAGTTCTACGAAATGTATAAGGCTTCCTACATATAATTATGCTATTATGAGATAAACAAAGTATTTAAAGTGCCTTAGAACCCCAAATCTCTATTGATATATATTCTTTTGTTCTACAAAATCAGATATTAAATTTAAATCATGTTTTATGTTAAAAATGAATCAAAAGCCCAGCGGGGGATATAGTATTCGGCAGCTTATTAGGACCGTGTGAATTTGCAGATCTTGACATTTGTTTCAATTTTGAAGTATTAATTTGCAGCGGGGGATCATGTCACCATAGTGACAACTACTTGTTGTATTAATTATCAACTGCTCATATTATCATATATATAAATTGCTACATGGCCAGGACCATGACCTTTTTGGTAGTCAGTGCTTGTGATTTTTGCCTGACTCTTTGGTTGTGGGTTCAAATCCTGCAGGGTATTCATCCCAATAAAGTTGAAGAATTTGTACTATTGCATAGTGAATCCCAAATATAACAATGTTACATTTGTTAACTGTCTAAATAGCCTGCATTTCTAATAGTGTAATTGATGATAATGAGCATGGATAAAACAATTAAACAAGAAATAAATAAAAATATTTCCATCCCTCTTCAGATAACTCAACGAGTTACACAAGACCAGAAGTTCACAAAGTTGTAAACAGGTATGTTTGAATGATTAAAGTCTGTATTTCTTATTGTTTGTTATTGTCCTATACAATATCAACACAGGTAAACATTTATCATATCACGAGGGGTATTCAACCAATCATGAAAGTGTTGTATTTTCAATCTTATTTATATTCTTCTGTGACTGTAACATGTAAATTATTAAGAAGAGTTTGAAAATAACTATATCCATTGAATGCATGTGATCTTATGGCCAAGAGTTACAAGAACAAATAATTAGTCCTTAATTACTATGTTGATATCTAACTAAAGATAAATCCATAAAGAAGTGCAGTTATTGTTGCTCTAACATTTTATCATTTTATGAATTTGCATTATCAGTAAATGTGACAGTTGTCTAGAGTGACTTGACATTCAGTTGATTTTCAACCTCACAGCCACTGAAATATGGGAACAGACGAAAGGTTGCCAGGCACTGATGTTACTGTAATTGTGCACATACCATTGTTATGACCCTGATTATGTTTTTCTACATGTTTTACGCAATCTTCTTTGCATTTACACATAAATTCTCATTTTGTTGAAAAGCAACCATGTTGAGAATGTATGGTAGAAATGGTAGATCCAGAAAATTACTGACTTTGATAAAAATCATTTTTGTCAGTTTTCTAATGGTGCTTCCTGAAGATGCCAAGTCCTCCTACCAGACTGCAGACAGTGGATACGACATGTACCTGCGTGATGCCACCAGACAGGTCCGTCAGCTTTTTCTATGCCCCCGAATTGAAGAATGAGATATACTTGGTGTACAGTCAGTTTTCATTTACCCAGGCCCTCTATGTCCAGGAAATCCGGCCATCTGCACGAAAGTATTTCACATCTAATCTATGCTTTTCCTTGCAAATGATGATTCGCTTTACCGCACAACTCACTTTGCAAACAATCTTTAACTGTAACCAAATTGTGCGGATAAACGAGGTCTGACTGTATGTTGGTTTTCACCTCTCCATCCCTCTGTTGTTCCCTCTGCCTGTTTGCCCGAAAAGCTTTAACCTTCAACCAGCTAAACAACCTGTCTAAATGCAGGGTTAGTAGTATGAAAATCTACTGAAGGAGACAGTGACGGCACCATGGGTGTTGAGTAAAATTAAAAGGGTAGATCTGCCATCGACCCAAGATGTTACCCACAAAAAGGCCAGAAAAATATGTTGCATGTTTCGGAGTCAGTTGACACCTTTAATAGTCTGAAGAAGGGATCAATCGACTATGAAACATGTCACGTATTTGTCAAGCCTTAACCTTGGCATTAATTTTAACCCTTACGTTGCGTATTTCTATTTTACCCATTTTAGCCCGTGTGGCGGAATTTACAGACCCTCCAGCTCGCAGCAGTAGTTTTGCTTAGACACTAATTAGCTCTACTGACGGAATTTCAAGGCGGCGATTCCGGTACCGTTTTTACGAAATCGCATCTACATTGCGAAAACGGACTATATACGGGCGTTCAATACAATTTCAAGTCGCCGCACCCGTACACAAATGGCTAATTCATACCCGTGACTTTCAGTGAATTTTCTACGATTTTTTGTCTTTATTCTATTACTTTCGAAAGATTGTCTTTAATTCGGGCCTCATAATATCAAAAAAACGAAACGAAAAAATTCAATCTATGTACGGAAATGAAGACAAGAAGTCTGGCTTCACAATGATATAAAAATTATTAGAATGCGACCTTTGGTTATAATTCTATAGCTATGTAAAGTTTGTCTTTATTTCCACCTATAAAATCGTAAATACTTACAACATGTATGCGGCATTGCAAACGGTAGTTCATCGCACTTTTCCAAGAAATCATAATCTCGAACCAGTTGACAAATAAGCACATGTCAACCCAAATATAGTTATGTTGACCTTTCAAATAAACTCTAACCTCAAACCATAACCGATGAAAATATGTTGATTAGTTTGTGTGTCGTTTGGTTTTACATGCCTCTCAGAAAGGTAAAATAATATATAAATAATGAATAAATATGCGCATTTTATATAGAATAAAAGATTATTCTTGTCAGTTTATTGTGATATAAAAATTATGAAAATGCATTGAAAAGTTTAGCAGTGATAAATTGTGTAAGAAGTTGTGAAAATCGCTGATTGTTTCAAAATTTATTAAGTGTAAACATGACCTTTTTCGCGGCGCTTGCTGTGTCTTTATTATTTTTTTGACATTTGCGAATTTTATATGGGATTGTAGTCTTTTCTTTCCCCTTTATTTTGGTTTTCGTTCACATGATATGAAGTGCGGGAGTAAGGCAAGTTACCGATTTTTTTCCCGTCCCGCGAGATGCAAGGCAGATAGCATGTACGGGCAATGCAAACCCGAGGCAATGCAAACACGTGGGTGAAAATTAGCCCCCAGGGAGATAAGGCTTCCGGGCGAAGCCCGACAAAATTGTCCTTTTGTAAAGCTAATTATCGATGCGTTACGGGTCAACAATGCACACACAATTTGGTGTGATTTTTGCTGGACATTTCGCCCAGACATTGACAAAGTCTCGTTATCGTGGCGATTTGTGAGATGTATATAAACAAGTCTTCATGTGGCGATCCACAGACACACTTTGCATTTCGCCTGGAGACCAAATATAATTGTTACTGACCCGGTATATGCATTAAGTCCAACGTACGCATCTCGCCAAGGGGTAAAACATTTTTCTCTATGAGCCTTCCGGATCAATACGGGACCCGCAAGTTAAGGGTTAAAATCTAGTGAGAATAACCAGTAACCCATTTACCTGCTGTACTAATTAGTATCAAACCATTCCTAAAGGGTTGAAATGCAGGAATCAATTGGTTGACAAAGGAATGATGCAGTCTTGGCCAATGACTAGTGATAGATATACCTAGATAATGCTTATTATCGGTCAAAGGTTAAAGAAATATTTATCAAGTGCAATCTGAAAGAGGCCTTAATTATTAAACCTGATTTTAGATACGGTTTGTGGATGTGAATGAAAATTTTAATTGTTGTTTCTAATTCCTATGTATTTAGCCCACATGTCTCTTCCAGTTCACGTGTATAGACGCTGTGTTCCGCACTTGGAAGTGGCCTGAAGAAGCAGTCCAGCTGAATGAGTACAAGTCTGACATGTTCTACGAGGGAGATTTCTTGCACATGCTCATGAACAGGCTGAGTTCGCTGCTCAAACAGGTGCCTGTCTTCCCTTAATTTAAATTTAAATCATTTATGAAGATTTTATTACACATCCCAAACAGTTAATGGCTTATCGGGTATGTTAATTTGGGAATTCAGTTCCTTAAATTAAAACTTGTTGCAAGCTGTTCCAAAATGTAGGTCCCTGGCTCTAGAACCTGAATACTAACAGCCCTTCTACAGAGGCAAAGTTTTGTGTTTCCACATTGAAACAATTCAATATCAAATTGTTGCATACAATCCATCCTCATTCACCCAGGCCAATACTTGGCACATATACTCATTCAAAGAAGTAGCGGAACACCTGGTTATTTGTTTGTTGGACAAACATCAGACTTCATCTGTTATAATGGGCAATTTCAATAAAGGAATGTTCGGAGCATTCATGGAAACAGAACAATGGTTGATGGCAACTATTTTGTTTGCATTTGTATGAATGCAAAAGGTCACAAATTTTCTCTAAAATGTGTGTTTTTGAGCAGTCTGAATAAAAATCAACAAGTTACGACGAGTTAAATTTGTAAAATAGTGCATCTACTTGGATACTAACAGGTTCTTTAGATTCCTCTCCATGAGATCTGTGAACACCCCAATAGGTGCGTCTTCTGTGCCAGTTTAGTGCAGACAAAACCTAATTCGCATGGCTGACAAATCATATCATGGTTTTTAATGGTCACAGTTTTTAAAGGTACATCCATTGTGTTTCATAAATTTTTATTTGGCTTTAATACGTTCCAACACACCAACTGTGCTGTTTACAGTACAAATAAATTCACTCAGCTTGCATATTCATTCCCAATCGCAAAATATATCATAATTACTAGTTTCCAATTAAAATCGAGTAAACATCATTATGCATGTGTAGAAACCGAAACTGCAGGACCCATTTACATGCACAGTAGTTATAAGACCTGTTAAACATTATCAACACAACTTTGTCTTTTTGCCTTTTATAAATAAGTTTCGAAAATTACGTTTGACTGATTGACGCGCACCACAATCGGTGCATTGTCCGGTTTTCGATCAGAAATCATTACTTTTACCTTCATATCGTCAATATACTATGTCGACTATGACCAAAATGGTATTTTTCTGTAAAAGTCGGTACTTCTCGATAAGGTAACACTATTTATAACGTTTGGAACATTTGACCCCCACCAACACAATGGATGTACCTTTAAAAGTGTTCAGAATCTTTCCTTAACAAGTTCCTCATGTTACGGAAACCAACAAAAGTATGGCTGTTGAGAGTTACTTGCCCCTAACTTTATGGCTGTTGAGAGTTACTTGCCCCTAACTTTATGGCTGTTGAGAGTTACTTGCCCCTAACTTCTCGTACCGAAAGCTTTTGTTGGACAGTCTATGATTGGCTAACTGAATAGCATCAGAACACGCGAGTTTACGGGTTGTTATCAGACGCTTTGGAGAGGAAACCCGAACCTCCGAATGATATGAGTTTGTATCCCGATAGATGCACTATTTTGTAACTTTTATTCCTCAGAAAGCGGTTAATTTTAATCAGAACACTATCTCTTGTAAAAATAAGACGAACGCAAGCATGCATGTGCTTGACATAGTTCTGTTTAAGTACATATGTAGGGTATTGAAACATTAGCTCTTAATGACAGGATGTATATTGGTAAGCAGTTAATGAATTTTTAATACTAAACAACGATGGATTCACCTGTGACAGATCAGTTTGATAAAAGAGGATGACAATATGAGCCCATGCCATGTTTCTTGTTTCAGACGTACTCCATCAACCTGGTGCTGACCTCTGTGATAGCCAGAGTTGCACATATCCCGCACCCAAACCTACATGAGTATCTTCTAGATCCATTCCTCCCTGTCAACAAGGATGTACACACATTACCAACAATACTCAGAAAGGTATCGAGTCCTTCACATTAATTTTGCCTTGTTTATGTTCTGATTGCCTCATCTTTAAATAATATGTTCAATTATAATTTGTTGTTCAGATTGTCCAAGTTTAATTTAAAAAGGAAAAAAAATATGGTGTTTTCTCTTCAGTTACACCATACATTTTCATTGTTCTTTTGAGTATTCTCAGTGTGAATTTGAACTGATTGGTTCATGGGTAGCCATGGAGATTTAGACATACCCATTTTGAATCTTATTGGTTTAAAGGTAGCCAATATGATTTAGACATTCCCAATTTGAATTTGATTGGCTTACAAGTAATCGATGAGGTTTGGAGTTATTTTGAATTTGATTGGTTCACAGGTAGCCAATGAAATTGAGACATATCTGAAGACAGAACCGCACTTCACTGACAAGCTTGTTCTCGCTAGAAAACAGCTTCTTGGTATCATGGATACGATACACAGGTGAACATCTCTTTGTTTTCACTCATTGATGATTGTTTTGATGATGTTGTAAAATACATTTTGAGAAAAGGTAAATTGTAAATTTTTATTTAAAAAAACATTTGCTGTAGACTTTCTCAACACATCTACAAATACTTTTTCACAATCAGACTTTTTTTCAATACCAAAAAAAGATAAGAATTCCTCATCTGTTTGGATTTTTTAAAGGGCAGAATTTAAAGTTTGCATGTATATAAACTTTATGAATTAATTTCTGTAAATATTTTCTCTCTTTTTTTCCACGATTTACACTTTGCCTCTCTCAAATGTATGCATATGAAAACATCTTTTGAATGATGACTAAACTTTGCTTTGAATGCAACTGTCATGTCTCCTTAACCAGCATCTTGATGCATTTTGAATAGAAGTCATTTATAATGTAATTGTTTATTTTCTGTTTCATTATGCATTGGCTGGAATATTTGAAGAGGAAATGTATCCATTGGAAATTGCTTTACCCTATGAAAACAAGCTGTATGTTGTGTAGAAAGTTTGAATTTAATTTTCTGATTACTTAAAGCTGAAAACTCACACATGAGTCCTTTTGGAAATATGACCTTCTGTCCACATATGATTGAATCCGAGCATCAGTACAAAAACCAAATTGATTGATAAGATTTTGTCTTTATGTAGTTGTAGTGATCATAAAAAATAAACATTAAAAATCCCTTCTGATATTCCATGGCTGTTGTGTAGCAGACAGAAACCATACTTGTGAAACACAGACATTCAATTAACTTCCCTTGCAAGTCTTAACTCATGCCAGGTTCCATCACTGGCTTATGTAAGCCTTGCTGCATTTCATTTACTCTTCTGGGCTAGTGTAGCAGCTACCGTACCTGAACTTCAGAGGGCACACTGCTATGCCAGCACAAATATGTTAATAAAATGCAAGGCTTAACTTAACCAGCGAGGTAAACTATCGGGAGTTATGACTTTCGGGGGAGGTTGAGGGTCAATAGAAGCATGATGTGTTTCTTTCTTCTGTTGATGATATTGCCTGATGTTCTTCTTCATGTTTGTGTTACGATATTTCATTTTTCATGTCTTGATTATTTGTCATTTATAATGTAATAGGCGACACAAGAATTTTCGTAGGTATGAAATCGTATTCCCACTAGTATAGACATGTTATGTATCTTTGAGAACAAATGAAGATCGATAACTTGAGCATGAGAAATTAAGCTTGAAACTGAAACTGAGTGAAATTTTGCATTTGTTCCATTCTTTCAGCATAAAGTTACACAAGATTTATTGAGACTTGTTTGGCATCTCTTATAAGAACTGTCTGACAGTTCATAACCTCGTCAGTTTTGATCCAGACTGACTTTTAGGTTTTCTTTAATTTTGCAAATGAAATTGTCAAGGTAACACTTTTGGGATGCCCACTTTCAAATCCTTATTTCGTTATACCTGAGCTTGACTTTGTCCTCAAAGATAGATACATCTGTAACATATCTATGTATATTATGGTAATATATGAACAATTTTATGTTCTTTTCAATCTAATATAAATAAAAAAAGAATGGTTGTACAAGTACAAGTTCCAATTTCTAGACAGGAAAGAAGTATTTACAGTTGGAGATAAGAACATAACTACGATTCATTTGTACACCTAACATCTGTATTTCTTAAACTCTTGTATGATATCCACATACTTACATAATTAGAAAAACATTTTGATAACATGAGCCAACAAGTCTAGAGTCTAGACTAAGCGGTTTATGTCACACACGGAATCATTAATGGATAGCAATCAAAAACATGCTATCATAATTCATAATATCATAACAAAGAAAATAACAAAGAAATAAATCTCCATTGAGAACTTTAGAACAATGAATTCAAATTAATGAAATTATTTATGGGACTGAAGATGTAGATGGGAGTTCAAATTTATAACCGTAACTTTAATTTGTTATTTTGAAGAATTTGGACACTACAGATACTCATTTCTCGTATTCTTCTTCCACTAATTATGGAATGTAAAATGCATTGCATTTTGAAGCATGTTGAATGCTCAGGCCCCTTGTTATACAGTACTTGTCTTTATTAACATGTCACTCATGCTAACCTGTTTGTTTGTTTGTTTGTGTTTGTCAGTGTAAGGAATTCACTAGCTAAGAGTGATCCAATTGGGTAAGTTTGCACACTGAAAGTCGGCCACGGAATTGGTGAATTGGTTTGCTTGTCCCTGCATGCTTGTGTATAGTTGAACACTTATTGCACTAAACCTTTCATTGCAGCATTGACATTGGAATGTGTATAAGGAATAATTTGTAGATGTACATATAATTACAATATATTTAGTCAATGGAATTAATGATTAACTAATGATTGATATATTATTAATTTGGTAAAATGGTAATGCTATTATTTTCTAATAAATTGAATTCAGTTAATGGCCTATTTTACTTAAATATAGTTGTCATAATTAAGAAGTAGAGACAGCATTAACTATGTATTTTGATGCTTTTGTAGTCATTGCTTTGACTTCTTTGAGAATTTAATTTGTCCTTTTATGTATTGTAATGATAATAAAATGATACATAGAAATCGGTTTGTGGTTTAAAGGGGTTACAGTTGAAATAGGTGCTATTTTCATGATTTTATTTAACATTTGTCTTAAAGTGGTTTTTAGTTTGGGACTTTGGTAGATTTGTTTGAACTGGTCCTCTGACTGTGTTACTTCTCTGTCCAGTATTATCAGTTCATAGTTTGGACTATAGCTTAACAAGATTATCTTTTTTCTCTCAAGTGTGGAATGAAATCAACATATTCGCAATTATTTTTATCTTTTATGTGATTATGAACTAAGTTGTAGGTATGATTCATTATTCATGTCCTGTATTTGTTCACACCACAGGGGACAAGGTTAAAATGTTAAGGTTATTTGTCTCAAGTGTAAAATTAAACAAACATGTCGACCATTACTTCTTCAGCATCAGTTAATACAAGATGAGTTGGATTTCTCTGGATTGTCACTTTTCTGTTCAGTGATATGCATGAGAATGAAATGCCAATGCTTTGATAAGATGAACTTGTTTGATTGTAGATTTATTTGTCTCTAGTGTATCATGAAGATAGTTTCAATTAGTCAGCTGCATCATCATTATTTGATTTGGGATTATTTATTGCTCTCATTCCCCAGTTTTCTGTTCATTGTCATGGTGGCAGGGGATAAAAGTAAAGTATTTATGTCTCTTGTGTAAAATAAAAAGGACACATTGGAATTTCTCTGCATACACTTTGTTGCATATAATTGTTGATTAATCATTGATATATTAGGACACTACTTGTTTACATTAGCAAGTCTTTTTTGTCAGATAGATTAATGGTGTGGTAATCTTTCACTGAAAACTATTGGTAAATTAAAAGTTCTGTCACTGTCAATGTCTATTGGTTAAATAGAGCTTGATATTTATATAATTAAATGCTATTTATTTATTTTCTATTGATTTGTAATGTAAGAGTACCTTTGTCAGAAAAATGAAATGTTTTGTCATCAAGTGCTTTCTAGTTACCTCAATTTTGGAATAAAAGTTGTCTCAATTAAATTAAATCAGTATCATTTGTTTCCAATCAGTGTTTAAGTACTTGCTTATTGTGTATTTTCTTCTTCGTTGGATGGTTAGAAAGATTTAACTATGGACTAAAATTTGTCTCAATGGAAAAAGTAAATCATTTGCTTCCAATCAGTGCTTTAGTACATTCTTCTTTCATGGCAGAGTATGATGGTCAGAAAGACTTAACTGTGGAATAAAATTTGACTCAATTGAAAAAATTAAATCAGTTGTCATTTGTTTTCATTCTGTCTCATACTTGATGTTTATCAATGTATTTTCCTATCTCACAGCTAAAGATTACAGCCCACGTTTAATTTGATTTGTATCTATCTCTTTTTCAACATGAAGCATATATTTGTCATGCTTCATAAAGATCCCCACTCTGTAATCATATTATGTTTGTCATCGACTTCCATTTCCCTCTGATGATAGTGATACGTTTCTACAAAGAGAATGAATCTGTTACACAGTGTCTGCTTTGAAGTTGCTTGTGTTAAGTCATGATGCTATAATACAATATCATTAATTGAGTTGTGCCATGGGTGTAGATTTTATTGTTCCCCTGACGGTAACAAAATAGAGCTTGGTAACAAAGTAGTGCTTGTGTTATTGATATTTGCTTGTGACATCCCTCATCACAAGGGCATCACCGTAACTCTGATAACATATTTGTTCAAGCGGTTTATTTCTCTGAAGCTATGATTTGGTTTCTCTCAGCTATTTTGATTCTGTGTTATCAAGTTTCTGCCTACAATAAGGTTAATTGTTTTGTTTTCATGGAATATTTGAGAATTACACAATGCTGAGTATCAAGGAAAATGGAAGTATTTTTGTTTATCATAACATTTATCTTGGACCGTCAGATGCATATTAGGATAAGATTGAATAAGATAATGTTGAATTCCATTCCTGCACACATTTGTTTCTGATTTTGCATTTGGACACTGTATTTCTTTTTTGTTGTTGTTTTGTTTTCTGGTCACCAATCTGTTTAGTTTATTTTGCATAATTCCTTTTCATTTAGCAAATTGTTTTATATTTTTAATATCTTTATAAACGTAATTTCATATATTCACATTCTTAACAGTCACTTTATATGTTTTGTTTACTGAAATTGGTTGTATCATAGTTTTTTTGTGAAATTCTCCTTATTTATGTTTTACAGGTATGATCTGACCACTGAAATTCATTGGCTATGCAGGAGTTAAATTTAGATATCTTTATTAATAATCACATATATAATATCTTTTTGAATGTTCTAAAGATTTGAAAGGCAGTAACTGTTATTTGGAAATATTCAATGTTCACACTTTATGGAGTTAAAGTATTCCTGTATTTGTGAAATGAAAATAAATTAATAAGAGATGCATGTCGTAAAAATTCATGTAGCAGGGTTGAAGATTGTACATTCTACTCATTCAAAATGCCAGAATAACTTTTATGCAGATAAGATAAGATAGAAAAATGTCTATAAAGAAAATGTCTGAACACATTGACTTCAATTTTCTTAATTACATATAATTAATAAATAGTATATAAAAATATATGAACAGTGATTTAGTCAATATTAAGCAATTGTAACAATCCATAAATATTGATATTTTTCTATAGAATTTGATGGTCATGGTCTATTATCATATTGATATTATTATTATCATTATGTTTTTTCGATCAGATTTGACTAGGGGTGTAACTGTACATTTGAACTATAGTTCGGTATACATGTATTGTATCTTCGGTTTCAGTAAATTTTAGTTTCTGTTCAGATCCATAAACACAACAAACTCAGTCCACAACAAACACATTTTTGCCTCAAAATAAAATCTCATCAACATAAAATTTGAAAAGCTAAAAATATAAATACAATTTAATAACATAAAAATATGGTATACAGTACAAACTGAACATACACTTTGATTGACGTTGTACCGATCTGAAAGCAAAATACTGTGGTTCAACCGACATAGTTGTGAACGGTTTCACCCTAGATTTGACTAGAATTTTGTGTCTGGATACAGCACTCTGTAAATACCTATTACTATTATAATGTCATGTTTTTTTTCCCCATCAGATTTGACGACCAGAGTCAGCTGGAGGCTATCATTGTGATGGAGGAGTTCTGCAAGGAGCTGTCGGCCATCACCTTCGTCAAACATCATGCAGCAGTTACAAGATCATAAGCATAACTGTGATATATATCTACAAGAAGAGGAATTTATGGAAATTGTCCTTTGGGTCGTCGTGCCCATTAGTTCTTGCATTATTAGAATCAATCCTGTTCAGACTTCTGAGGAACAAAAGTTACAAATTATTGCCTTTGTCAGCATTACAAACTTATTTGATGGTTTTCTCTCCAGAAAATCTTAAGGTACTACTAGTTAAGCCAGCTAGTTACAAGACTTCAAACAGTTTGAGAACCTAGCGAAAAGTTTGCCGCATAATGGCTGCAATACTGCCTGAAGCGGCTTTAAGCAATAACTCACTCACTCACCTAGGGAAAAGTAACTCTTGAGAGGCATCCCTTCTTTGTGTCTCTAATGACTGTAGCATGCAAACAGATCATTTTGATTGCATAAAGCAATCTTTTTGTATGTTGTGATTCGATTGGTCCGCTAATGAGTAGGTTTTGACATGCGACAATATGGAGTGAGAGACTGTGGAGAGGCAATATGTTGTAACTTTCATTCCCCAGAACAGGGTTGATTTCGATTGTACTGTTTCATGACTTAATGCTATATCCTCCTTAAAACTGATTTAATTGAAATGTGCAGAGTGTTAAATTAAAAAGAGATATCTCCTTTGTAGAGAATCGCTTGTCAAGAAGATTGACTAGATGTTCTGATTTCATACAAGTTGTCCTCATTTTATGTGACTAAAGATACATAGTTCTCCTGTTCTTTATGATACACTGTTCTTCAAATGAATGACTGCTTGTCCCATGCAAAAGGTCTCATACTGTATTTTATTGTTTGATAGTCATTTTAATTTGCATAGTGTTAGCAGTAATTGCATAATTATGAGAATCGTGTAAGTTCCTCAAATTTTAAAATTGTTTTGAAAAGGACTGATTTAAGGCAAAATTAAGAAATGTTTCAAATTAAGATGTCTCTGTTTATTCATATACCGTCTGCTTGACAAATGAATGGAGAAAATTATTTATATTTACACTTTTCATGGTATTGTTCAGTGTTGTTCCTAGAGGGGGTCCTGGGGATATTTGCCTACCTTTCTGGCTAGGTGTCCCTTAAAATTTGGAGAAGTAGGATACTTTTATCATTGCAAATGGCCAAAATAACCCCCTCAGGAGATCACCTAGGAACAACACTGTTGTTACATTAAGAAAAGCAAGATATTCTGTTAAACAAATTTGTTTTTGGGACCATATGCAATCTTTCTGAGTTTACTCCTTAAACAGATGAATTGGAAGGAGTAATCGTATACTCAGAAGCGTTGTGTATGTAAATGATAATAAAAGTTGTTATCCAGAAAATAATTCTTTTCTAATGTATTCCACTTTTAAATGCCCTTCAAAACTTGATATGTGTTAACTTCATAAGATAAGAGAAAGAGTGATGACATTGAATGTTTTTCAAGGTTTTTCACTGTCAGTATTTGTACAGCGTTTTATGAATAAGTATAAAGGCATGTTGTCCACTTATTTTCTCAAAGGTAATCACTTATGTCTCAGAATGACATTGTTTACCACATGTAAACTTCATATATTCATCTTGATATGCTAACATGTATGCATATATACAGAGATGAATTTTTAAATAATGTTATCTTAATTTCCAACATTTTCAGTATTATAAAACCACTTTACTATTCTCAAATTATTATTAAGCCAATTTAATGGTATTCTTTTGAATTTATTTTGTTGATTTTAGCTATATATTTTATCTTCAAATGTCAAGACACCAAAGCCATAATGTGCCTTCCCGGACTATGCCGGGATTCGCAAGTTAAGGGTAAGTTTAAAATTGTTAAATCTATATATTTTATTATATAAACTATTTCTCGAATAAGTTAAGATAAAGTGTATATAAACTCTTACTCGATGCACTTGTTCACTTGACACTCTTGTTCACTTGACACTCTTTCACTCTTTGCATTAATATGATCATGATATATTAAAACATTTTTCAATTATTTTATTTAAAACATGACATGAGTGGAGGAAATGTACTTTCAAGGTATTTTAACCCGTCTGTGCCAAACGTATTTGTGCAATACTTGTCTTCATGTTTTTGTTTACAGATAACTAATTATATTTTACTTACAGATTTTACTAATAATTATGAAAAAATTCTGAATTTATTATGTTTGACCATGGAACATCTGGCAAAGTTGGGGGTGGGCTATAACCTGAGAATAACCCCAACCAGTACAACCCCTGAAAAGTGGGGATGGTCTAAGGCTCGAGTATGGTCTTATACCCGGGTCTTATACCCGAGAGACTACGGTATTGGTAAACAGTACCAGTATATTTATCTTGTTGAAGATATAGAGACAGCACTATGACACTATACACCAAATTCTCATGTAGAGACTCCTATCTGTCTTGCAGTAGTTCTGTTGCTATACTTGTTTTGATTGCAGTAAAACGTTTTAGATGAAACTATGAGCAATCCATTTCTGGATAGATAAGCCACCTAAGGATGAGGTTCTTGTATGAGCATTTTAGAGGTTGTGAAGATGAAGAAATAACCAAGGTCTGTAGAAAGGTAACATCTTTATTGCAATAAACTGAACTTGGTTTTTCTTTGTATTGCAAAAAAGAAGTTCACTCATCAATAGAGATTAGTTTTCCTTCATCCATATCTAAAATGCTTCATAAAGAAGCTATTAATGTCTTTATTGATGCATGGATATCAAGTCCATCTGGAGAATCAACTTTGTGTTTCATTGCAAAAAAAGGTGACACTCCACAGAACTGTGAACCTAAGAAAAGGAACTATCCTTTAGATTTATTACAGTTACTGGCAAAATTCATAGAAAATGTTCAATAATTCAGATTCCAAACGAAGATTGGAATCGTCAATCATTGTCTAACTCTTCACCATGGCCATGATTCGTAATGAGGATTGTTTGAGAATATTTTTATGTAACTGGCTTATTGGTTTCACAATTCACTCCACGTTTAGGGTATGACATTTTGGATCCCAGATGTTGGTTTTGTAGCATGTCTTTGTAATGAAACTACAGAAGTGCAACAGAGTTTCAGCAATGTGGTGTGGGAGCTTTAAATACATCATAGTTCACATCATATTGTATTTGACATGTTTTAACAAGAATATCACAATATCATATTCGTCTTTGTTATGATTATTAAATGAAACAGTCATCATTTCATCACTTTTATTGTCTTCCATCTATTCTTAGAGGATGTTTTTTTTAGTATTCTCCAATGTTAATTGAATTGCAAATGTTTTGTCACAACTTGTCTTCCCTTTGAAACCAGCAGCAATGTCCGTTGTATATGTCTGTTGTGTTACTAAATTTGTTCTTTGACTGATTTGAAAATCATGTTTTTAAAATTTCTTTGTTTTCTTGTTTAAGTATGTCTTCATTGTTGGTAACCCATTGGGTAAAGGGCAATACATGATGCACACTTATTTCTGGTTCATTCCACAAAGCCATCCTAGCCCTAGGATTAAGATTAGAATTAGCCAATGTAAAATATGGAATTACTGTTGATTACACATCTGAGATCTGTTAGTGAAATGGCTCCCTGGGTAATCCGTAACTGTTTCTGCATATTTCCTTTGAATATTCATAACAGTATCAGTCAATGTATGACATATTTTGTTGTTAGAAAGTTATATTTAATATCTCCAATTGTTCCATGATATAGCAGAAGTGGTTTGAAATAGACACACGGTTCATAATATCTGGCCCTACTTGCACAAAATGACCTTAGACTTTACTCAAACTCAATGTTAATATCATTGGCTAAGGGTACTGAGTTAAAGTAGACTTGGTCCAAGTGGGACTTGAGGGTTTTATGCATTCAAAATTGTAAAATGAGTAGAAAGTCTTTGTTATTTACTTCCTCCAATCAGTTTTCTCAGAAAAATGTAACATTATAAGCAGAATGGATATTAACTACCTGCTGCAATATAGATGGAAATAACAATGTATTCATCATTAAACCTGATCACACCACTCACCTTGATGAAATGTACATGTAAGGACGGTTGGTCGAAATTGGTTAAGGTTTGTCCACAGTATGAAGCTAAATACCAATCAAGCTTCCCAATTCCAAGATTTCAACTTTCCAATCTTGAGTATATGTTTAGAAAGTTTACCCATGTTTATTACCAATGATATGTCCTGTGTTCCCTGTTGTGTTAGTGAATCATATATATTTGTCATTTGGTGCTAGTCAAACAAAGGTGATGCATATTTAGATTGAATGTAGTTAGTTTGTAAACCACAATCTTCACTTTTTAAATATGCATGTTATAAAATTCTGTTATTCTGGTTTTCTTTTCTTCAGAATGTTAAATCTCTCAAAATGTGCAGTTTGTTAGGTGTCATAATGTTGTTAAATATTGCAGAATTGGTTTCAACCAAAGAATATATTAACTATGAATGTGGAATATCATCCTCGGTTACCCATGGTTTTATATATGCTCTGTTACTCTCCACCATATCACCCATGGGAAACCTTATCAGAAAAATCTGTACTCAAATTACCCGCCCTTGACCGGCGTGGGCCAATCAAACTGCTACGCAGCTTGGACCTGCGAACAAATGACAAATTCATATCACTTCGTTGCAAAGCATGCGAGGTCATTTTGTTAGCCGTCCGTCGCGGTTATCTCCCTTGACCATTTCCGTCTTATCCCATTGAGCATTTTCTTTGGTTACTGACTTCACGCTGGCCAAGGGCGGGTAATTTGAGTACAGATTTTTCTGATAAGGTTTCCTATGGGTGATATAGTGGAGAGTAACGGAGCATATATACCGTAAAACCATGGGTAACCGAGGATGGTGGAATATGTACAAGATCTGAAACAGATTTCTATCACAAAACTATATGCAATTAAGATTATTTAACATTTCTTCAAAATACCAATCAAAGCTTGAACTGCAGCTTGATCTTTATGTAAATAATGTGAAAAATTAAGGACTATTTTATGGAATACAACTTTTGATCCTATGTGGGTGACATTTTGATATAACTTGCTTTACAAGGATATTATCTATGTTCCATGGTTGTCTGCACAATAAAGAAGTTGTATATCAATAAGATGGTTCTTCATTCTTCATCTCATCTAGAATGCTTATAAAAGATGTTAAAGAAAGAGTTCATTATTTCAGATTATGAATGTTATTGATTATTTAAAAAAAAGGTGAATAACATTCAAAATAAACAGTTCAACATCACTACATTGTTGTCTTCTTATTGGAAAAGTTTAACATTTCTTACACACTGGCTCCATTGTTGTCTTGTGAAACCCACATGCAGTAGTCTTCATCGTGACTATAATCTGGTGTTATAGCCATTTAAAAAACCTGATGTGAGTATCCTTTTGATTTGTAATCTTATGTTTGTTTAGACTTGTATCTTGTCAGCAGCACATTAACACATGCATTGCACATACTTTCAACTAAACCTAAACTACAACTCTACAAAATGTATGATTTCTGATCAAGGGATGTTTGAATATAGTGCAGTTACTCTTGTACGGTCCCTTTCATCACCTTATCAAAGAACCCTTAAACACTGTGGCCTGCTATATAAATGTCTTTGAAAATGTGTGAAATAAAATAATTGTCTCAAGTTGTCTTTCATTTAACTGTCAGAATTTGTTCATCGGTATTTCGTGCACGGTCTCAGAATTAAATGGATCAACTGAAGTCAGTATTGACTTTGTCCCGTAAAACCACTTTCATAATTGATTTATTCAAATTTCTGTCTGCAAAAAATGTCAAACTTGTCTCCTATCACTGACAGTTTTTCACCAAAGCAGAACTCGAACAAGAAAAGCTCTCTATAATTGAAACCAAATGCATTTAAGCATGTGGCGACTATTGCACAATTGTTATTTCCTCGATTTTTTTTTTATCAAACGACATTGGTGTTGAAGGATGGGTGTATTTTCTAGTCTACTCGTATGGATCCTTCTTATTTCCTCCACTATAGGTTGATCCTCAATAACGTTTCAAACATAGATCGCTACACTGGAACCTAATTTTCATGCAATTCGGCATCCTCGGCCAACCAGGCAATTTCTTTTTGTTAAGTCATAATGAAGGAGGATAATAAGAGTCTTTTTATGGAAACGTTAACCAATGGACAGGCTTGATATACGACGATAGGAACAGGTTGCATGGTAGGAGATCACAATTAGCTGTCTGATAAGCTGAAATTCATAAGCGTGACCTAAAACTTCCTACAGTTACCAGAATCTTCAACTATAGACTGATGTGAGACGTGTGGAGCTATAGACGTGGAGTATCCCTCGTGGCCTAGGTTGGTAATTCATTGGTTTCTAACTTTCTTATAAACGTTATTGTCATATTATTGACATACCAGAGTTTTGAGAAAATCGCACAAACACAACGTACGGGATACAAGAGTATAACTGAACTACAAAAAAGATTTTAGTGCCATTTCATGTTGACCTCTTATAGAAACATACAGACTTCGTCCTCTCCTAACACATGCTGTTTGCCCTGAGATAATAGCATCATGAGGGTACATGAGTGGGTTGTTATTTTACGGCTTCTCATCTATGATCGGTTATATTTGATTAAATTATGCCTATTATATTGGACTGAATGTCAAAATTACATTATTAAGACGTTATATTCTATTACCATTATAAACAGTATACTGTTCCATGCTGTTCACTTTATTGATCTAAGTACAGTTCTGAGACTTCCACAGTTGGATACGATAAGTGGAAACTATTATTTGATGTATATACTGTTTCTGATGAAATGATAACATGGGATTGTGACTGACATGTACCGACAGAGGGAGCACTGTTCTGATGTCTTATGGCGACCCTTTCTTGATTCCCCGGAAATAGCGCAGTGGAGAGCGCATTAGATTTTCGGTCATTCGGGATTAGAATTTTCGTAAGATAGAGAATTATTGTACATGCAGTAAGGTTTGGTTGCAATTCTACACCTAATTTCTCAAAGCATTACCACAAGGATTTGCTAGTTCGATAGTCGCAGGTTTCACCAAAATGAATAGTCACAATAGGGGTCTCTGCAATAGTACTAGCAGTCGTGATCTAAGTTAAAGGTACATCCATTGTGTTGGCGGTCAAATATGACAAACGTTATAAATGGTTTTATTTTATCGAATAGTACCAACTGTTACCGAAAGCAACCATTTTAATGATACTCGACTTAGTATAATGACGATATGATGGTAAAAGTACTGATTTGTGATCGAAAACCGGACAATGCACCGCGTGTGGCGCGCGCCAATGAGTCAAACGTAATTTTGGAATCTTATTTACACCAGACAAAATAACAAATTTGGGTTAATTATGTTCAATAGGTCATATAACTACTGTGCATGTAAATAGGACATGCACTTTCGGTTTTTGCACATGCATAATGATGTTACTCGATTTTAATTGGAAACTAGTAATTATGATATGTTTGGCGATTGGGGATGAATATGCAAGCTAAGTGAATTTGTTTGTATTGTAAACAGCACATATGGTGTGTTGGAACGTATTAAAGCCAAATAAAATGTTATGAAACACAATGGATGCACCTTTAAAAGCTAAAATGTCCTCACCTTCTTGACTTTCCCGTCTTTTGATAGATATGTAAACTCTGTACAACATATACTTACAATATAGTTCACTGTTATAGCTTGCTGCAGTTAATTTATCTAATAGAATACAAGTGATAGAGACCTTTGTAAGACATCATCTGTCGTCAGTTTTTGCAGTCAAATTGCATTTTCGGGTTACGTTTTTAATATCTATAGTTTATTGTTTGGAGATGACATGGTTTGTGTTATAGTTTCTCCAATAACAGTAAATAAAAATGTGTTTAGATCGACCCAATATTATAATCGAAATAATTCATAATGATAACCTTGCAAAATACCAGGACATAAACAATTGAATATGCCTTCAGATATTACACATACTGACACTGATTCTTAGGTTTAACTAATTCAATCACCTGGGTGATTTTCTGATTGAACATGCTATAACATGATACTTCAACGTGTGTTAAAACTCCTCAATTCACAGTAGTTTTAATATCACATATTTTAAAAGAGTTTATATCAATAAGCTAGCTTTTATTTTAATTTGATATGTTATCATACAGATTATATTAATTATCAACATGAGCTGATTATATATAGCTCAACAAATGTGATATTTTGTCGATATCACTGCATTTAAGATTCCAAGATAATGACTTTGTTTTGGTAAACTTTTACCATTGCAGCGCCACACCATACTCACAGTCACTTTAAACATTACCCTTCAACAATGGGTCTATAACTTAGATCGATTTTCTCCGTAATGGATGTCTACTCACTGAGCTGACATTGATAATTAACTCACTTCTTAAAGTACAACGTCAGTAATAGTATCGATTCAATGGTTGACTTGTATATCATTAACACTGACAGCTGATTGAAGAAAATTGAGCAACTATTGGTCGTATAGAATACAATGTGAATTCCAACCAAGATTGGACAGATACATTATATGGTGTTGATATAGACACTGTTATACTGGTCAGTCTATTACTCTAAATAATGTGGACAATTCCTGTCCTCCATTTTCTAAGGTGTCAGTTTCAATGAGTACGGTAATGGTAGAGCTGACTTCAACTTTAAAGGCCCTGAAGCATGCCGTTCTTACTGAAATAAAGTGCTCCCACGAACAGAAAAATAAATGTTGTCAATGGCAGTACTAGTATTTAACAATACAAGTTAACATTGCCTTGGGTTGATTACCTCCGTGGTTTTTCAAACTGTATTGAAATTGCACAATACACGTTCTCGTGTACATAATCTGTGGTATTATGGACGTACGTCGTTATATAAACTACCGGGCAAAAGAAAGGACTCACCTCAGTTGACTTTATCATATGTATGATTTTCAAATGCAAATATCTCAAGTTTTCGATGTGATTATCCAAAACTGATAAGTACAGGTGTTTAGTTAGCAGTCAAAGAATACTTCTACATGTTTTTTAAATTTAAAAAAAAAAATGAAATTTTAAATCTAATTTTTTATTAAAATTATTTTTGATGATACACAATTGTTCACCGACATATAAGACATATCCTATGTGAAAATAAATAAATGTGCCTGATTCTGCACACATTTACAACATTTTAAACACGGTAGGGGTCATGTTGGTGTGAATTTAATTCTTAACCCTGTCTTCATTACGAAACGATATTTGAACTAAAAATTAACCACAGTCACCAACAAAGTCATCCAAACTACTGCAGATAAGTATAATTGTATCGTGCCATAGTCAAATACATCTGATTTCTTTTAAATATTGAATTAATAGAAACAAACTTAGGTGAGTCCTTTCTTTTGCCCGGTAGTTTATGATAGCCGTTCGAGTGGACTTTTTTAAACGCTGTAGTGTGTACATTCGGCTCTTATTTAAAAAAAAATGTAGATTTAGCTACTGGCCATCTCTTTGGATAAATGAATTACCACTCACAAGCTGACTGTCGTGCAATGCAGTTTATGAAAATCACTGCAGTCACTGCAATTTTCTTTTCAGAGACGAACTAATACAGTTTTCATTGAATAATGGTTGTGGTAATGATATTTCAGTTCATTATCAGTGTCATGTTCAAATTTGTTCATTTTTATATGGAGGGATAATGCATCAATTCATGGATATATTCCTCCCACAATTGCGTTTTAATATCAGCTGTAAGTGACTTACTCAGTTATATCCACACAATCTAAAGCAGATAATATTGTCTCAGCGCGCATGTTGAGATCAGAATTCCTATTGATGTAGAAACTATTTTCCTTAAATGTCACTTGAAGTAATTAAGGAAGTTGCTCAAGATCAATATAAAATTCTCCTTTCAAGTACAAAGGACTTTAGACGTTCTTTTAATAACATTCATGACATGTGAAAGTCAACATTGCAGATGACACAACTAGAGGAGTGTTTAGCCAAATATTTGAATAAATGATACAATAGCACTTGCAAAGCCATTTGGAAAATTGCAACTTCATCAAAGACCGTGTCTTAGCTGTGAGTCTTTCCTTTGTGAATAATGTTTAAAAATGTCATACCTTTCAAAATATCACTTTAGGTTCTTAAAGTAAATGATATTGTCTCCTTTGTCTTTGAATGATAGAGACATTGTGAGAATTATATATGTCTTACCTACCGTCTCATTTGTCTTAATGAATGTAATATTTAAACAACAATTGATGTGGTTCTTCACATTTGCCAACTAGTGTACAGTGTATCTACAGTGTCAAATTACCTTTACGTAACCGTGTCACTTGCAAATGAGACCATTTTTAGCTCATCACGTCTGACAGGCCAGGTGGGCTTATAGCATACGTCCGTCCGTCGTCCGTAAACCTTTCACCTTTTCACTTCTCCTCCAGAACCGCTGCAACCCCAAAGCTGAAATTTTGTCTGCACCTAGGTGGATCCACGTTTGTTCATTTTGGTCTCGCCGTCCCACAAATATGGGCGTGGCAGGCATTATTAGTAGAACCTTTGAACGACACTTTCAGAATAACATCTCTGTTATGTGAAGATTTAAGTTTGTTCATTTGAACTTGACCCCCATCACCCCAGGAACTAATGCTAGGACACTGAAATCTTTGGAATATCATCTGTCTATGATGTGTAATACTTTTAAGTTTCGCTGTTATATTCCTAAGGATAAAACATTTAAAGCTATCATAAATTCACGTGTTTGGCCCATCAGGCCTGAAAGACCCGATGGCATTATGGCATAACATTGCGTCCGGCGTCCGTAAACCTTTCGCTTTTTCGACCTTCCTCCAGAACCAATTACTCTGAAAAAATGAAATCTTATGTGCAGACACCTTGGCTAATGCGGATTCTAAATTGTAGATGTGGTGACCGAATAAGGGTCACAGGGGTCACGACCTTAAACACCTATTTTCATCTTCGTCTCAAGTAAGAAAAGGTCAAAAGAGCTGAAATGTTGTGTGCTGACTCCTTGGCTAATGGGGATTCTGAATTGTAGATTTCGTGACCCCTTGACCTCAAATGGGGTCACAGGCGTCACAACCTTAAAAACCTATTTTCATATTTTCCTCAAGTACCAGAGACAATGGCTCTATTTGTTTAGATTTTCGATCTTATATACGCAATCATGCAGTTCCTGATGAGCTACGGAGCCAATGGCTCCGATTTTGCATATGTGACAGTATTGTAACAAAATGAATAAAATTTACGCCGTTTTCCACTGTCTGAGATTCATGATCAGTGATATTCCAAAGATTTCAGTGTCCTAGCATTAGTTCCTGGGGTGAAATTTAAGGTTCGAGTTAACACCCTGCCACGCCCATATTTGAGAACAGTCTCTTTATCTATCAATACATTGTTAAACATGAAACGTATCAAGGAGGAAAAGTATTGTTACAACTGTCCTTGGTCTGGAACTAATCTATCCCTGTTAAACCAGGGTAAGAAAAGTCTTTTGTATTCAAACAAGGTGAATAGTTAAAAACCTGATAATCTCCAACGTTTTTATCTGAAGATCATGTCATCTCAAATCAACTAACTTAACTCATAAGCCGAGGCATTTCATAAACACACTCGTAGACAGAGTAAATTATGCCAATTTTGTGACTTAATTATGCCTCTCAGACTGATGTAATTAGATAATAGCGTACACAAAGTCTTTTCAAATCTGTTTATCTCCGAAAATAAATTTCGAGAATTGGAAAATCATACTTCAACTGGTAAAAACTTCTGATGGTTGTCCATTTGTACTGTACTGTTTGCTCCTGATGGGTGAATGCTAAATAGACACACAATCCAATAATAAAGGTTGATTTACTAGAACTATTGTCAATTGCCATCCAAAAATCACAAGAGTTACATAAAATGTCTTCAAGAAAGTTGAATGGTTTTCACTTTCAGCAGAATGAAATTGAACATCACTTTCTTGTTTCACGTTCATATAGTTTATTTATATCTATTGCAGCAAGTAATGTTGAAAAGTTAAAATTTATTACATCTAAATGATTAAGGTTATGTTGACCTTGATAATTACTAAACAGGACTTCTTGTTATGTTAAAATGTTCATTAACATGTTGCAATTAAATTTGTTTGACGTAAATTACATACTGTTTGAAATTTGTTTTATCCAGAATCTCGCCAATTTAAACTATTCCAAGATTGACGATGAAATAAAATAATTAATTAAGGATTTTACTTTTTGTAATCTGTGTCATAGGTATTTACATGAACTATGACATATATTCCTAGTGGCCTAATTACTTTGTAAACAAGTTCAGGAAGTTATAAACTGACAGATAAGCCAATGGCTATCAACAATGAATGCCTTGTCAATGTTGACAGATTAATGTTTTAAAAATGTAATAATTAAAAAGCTGAAAGAAAATGTGAATCCTGATTATGGGTTTTATGAAACACTTTGCCCGTGGGGTACACACATCCTATCACTATCATTGATCGACATTACACAGCAGGACTCGATGCTCACGTCGAGGATAAAGTCAGGTAAATGTTTTCCATAGATTTCTCATTTTATGGACGAGATCATCCATTTTCCATAGATTTTTCATTTTATGGACGAGATCATCCATGAGGCCTGTTTAAGCCTTTCACTAAAACATTACATTTTCAAGCAGTTACCTTTTACACAATTACCAGTGGCTACTTTTAAATCGAGCCCTAGAAAATAAAATTAACCTCTCTCTTATTATAGAAAAAAAACCAAAAATATCTTCGAACCCTGTTAATACATCATAAAATAGTATCATGAGGCACAATCCTATCATCGTGTTAATGCTGTTTATTATGAGCACCTAACAAAGGAATGAGCTCACGGAGGGAATCGATGCAATTTCCCATTTATTTTCATGGGCGATTTCTTTCATAAAGTTTCTTGATACAATTTATAACAGAAATCACGTTTGAGAAGATTGAATATATGTGGAATGAAATGTGAAAAAGAAACCGTGCCTAAATCAATTATCCTTCCACGAACTTCATGAATATTATCAACGAATCCTTTCTAAATTAAAGTCTTGTCTGAGAACGTTATGGTACAGATGCTTCTATCACAAGAGGTTGTCAGTATGTTTACACAACATTGTACGTTAGGTACATGTGGTGTATTGGTAGAATCGCTTTTGACATCTGTCAAAGGTGTGTATACAGCAATAAACGGATCGCATATTTATGACATATCCACATTTTGTTGCCAAACTGAATGAATACGATACCAGTTCTATAAAAGGAATGTATTACAGTAGTCAACATCAATTTCACTTATGATAAAGGCAGCCATCAGGGGATATCACAGACAGAAGATCAGAGCTCTTCTCTGGCTCTCTTTACGTAAATATCACGCCAATGGTACACGTTGTTGCATTCATAATGTCATAGTTTTGCATCAAACAATATAATTAAGAGTTAAGACATCTACTATCTATGGAAGTCAAATTAAAAAAAGTCAAATCATCTTCACTCATACACACGAGATACTCCAGACCAGTTGTATCAGCACATGGGATCACATACTTTCCAACATCAGAAAATATTCCTCATCAGAAATATTTCTCATCATACTTAAAAGGGTTAAAGCAGTTATAACCAATAAGTTACAAGGAGATAATATTTTCTCACCAAACATTGAGGTATCTGAATCACCATTGAAGTAGAACCCTTCATCCCAACAACAACCCAGTAATGGAGAAATATCCAGGACGAATTCTCTAAATCTCTGATGTCCAGCAACGAACGAGTTTGAAGATTCTATTTCAGAAATAAATTCACTCTATAAAAGACCTTTTCAATCTTGAGTGTTTCCTTTAGTGAGACTGTTTAAACAAATCATTGCTTAAATGACGTTCAAATTCTAAAGCATAAGATGTTACTGTATTTACATTGTATCACACAACAAAGGTTCCGAACTCTGGATGATTCCTTCATTTAGCCTGTATAAACACGAACTTGCTTTTATGAAATAGCTTTACAATTCCTGATGTAACCGTCAGTAAATCGTTTTATCGCACAATCAACAATCTTTTCGCAATTCTGGATGTACCCTTTGTAAGCCAGTTTGAAGATGTCATTGCTGTTATGAGATTGTTTTATATTAAATCATTCTTTGTCGGGTTCTTAGCTGATAAAATGTTGAAGACGATGAAGTGTTTCAAGCAAACAGGAATTGACGCACTGATGTGGCAAGAACCTAAAACTATGCTGTCCCGTTGTTCATTTTCACGGTTTTAGAGAGTAGAGGATCTGGATTGGCAAGCCCTGATGTGACCTTTTCCGGTTTTTCGATTTTCCTTCTTTTACCTTCATATCGTCCATATAATAAATCGACTATCATCAAAACGGTAATTTTCGGTAACAGTCGGTACTTCCCGATAGACACTATTTCTAACGTTTGGTATATGTGACCCCAAACAACACAATGGATGTACGTTTAAGTTTAAATCCAACCATAACGTCCTAGAAACGGAAACAGATTACATTTGCGAGTCTCTCATTGCTACACTAGTTTTTTCTTCGTCAGAGCATATTCACATTTGTTGAGACACCTGAAAATATATATAATTTATTGACCTTGAAGTATGATATAGGAATACACGTCACCCCAGTGACATACGTAACGAAATAACTCTCCTGTTTCCGGGGAATATTGACCAGCTGGAATTGAGATTGACAGGATCTCTCAGAGGCTATCCTGTCCTGAACCAAAGCTGCTAATTTAATGCAAAAGCGGACACCCAAAACAATTTGATAAACAAAGTCTGAAGAGGTCAGGGTTTATCTCGGGTGTCATCTACCTTGATTGGATGTTTGTGTACATGTTTCGCTGTGCAGGCATTCATAAGAATTCCTTTATAGAATATATTTTTTAAAGAAACGAATTTTGATCAAAGAATGTTTCCAATATATTTTTATATTCGAATTTTCTTGAGTTATTCATTAATTAATCTCTGTAATGACATTAAGCACAAGTTAAAACATGTGACTCACTTTATTAAGAAGTGAATACAATGCGGTAGTCATAGAGAGTCATGTAGGCCAGCATCTCCGGTGCAATGAACTCTATCGTCGCCTTGCCATTCACTGCCTCTGCGCAAACTTCATTTTCTGATAAACAAACACAATAATATCAGTTATTATATGGAGGCATCTTACTGCTCAGATTCGTTACCAATGTATGTGTTGGTAAACATAAAGGAATACAATTAATTTTTTTTAAATATAGAAATAAAATGAATGATGGTTAACCAGTACGTTTGTTTAAATACGTTTGTCTGACAAATTTCAAAACTGGAATAATAGTTAATTGTATGGCAAGGTTAGACTCAATCCAAAGTGCATGGCTAATATTAGTAGTATAAGTATATTTAGTATTATTAGTATAACTTTTAAAGGCTTTTGAACATTGTATCTTTCAAAGAATCTAAAGATCAATTACTACAAATAAAAAAAAACGTTGACTTTATTGCGGTATCTGTGAGGAGCATTTGATCACGATCAAACATATAACGATGTATCAGAAGTGAGAAAGCGCTGACATACGTTAAACAAACTTTTGGAAATCGTAAAAAGGATTGCTTACGTTCAGACGGATTGGCCAATCTCCTCTTGCCAATCTCGGTCACTTCGTAGAGAGCTTCCAGCAGAGGTCCCATATCTGACCTTATACACACATTGAACCGTGTGTGACCCCTAGGGCTAAAGGTCATCTGTAGTGATCCTCTGGGGTAGGTCCACCAGATGCTCCCATTCAGACACACATCGTTGGCGACCTCCTTTTGTAACGTGGCCGTTTGAAGTCTGGAACATTATTGATTATGTTGATGAGTAAAACAATGTAAGAACGGTTACCAGGTGTGTTAAGTGTTAATCTTATATGTATAGGTATCTATGTATAATGTTGTTATCCCTTCATATCAATATTCGTGAAAACTGTTTACGAATCCAAACTTATACGCCGCAACCTTGGAACAAACAATATTTATACAATGTCGATACTTCATTGGTTTTAAGATAGAGATACCACGCATAGCGATAGAATTGAATTAACTATAATCTTATTATAATGATAATAATTGGCCAGGTCCACAGACGTAGCTATAGCCATTTCTTCCCACGTAATCTATGTTACAAGTGGGACACTTTCTTGGCAAGCAATAGTGAAGCCTGATTAGTTGCAATTCAGTTAGCTGTGTAACTAAGCATTCGGTCTGTTTCCGTATTCCTCGAAGATGGATAGACTTCCTTCCCCTATCATCGAAGTCACTCGGAGATATAAAGCGACTGTCGATTGGAAATAAATAAAGGAGAGTAAATGTGTTGAAATGTTCATTCTTAAAGAGGCAGTGGGACGTTTTATCGCTCAAATAAGTCGATGAAATGTATTTGAAAAATAATTTCACCAATCTTAAAACACCCTTCTCTCCTCGGAAAATCAAGTTAGAAATGAGCGTACATGGCTCAGTAAAGCCATCGGGGTCGTTTTTGTCATTCGAAATAATAAAATGTGTTCACAATAAAATGGCCGCCATTAATTTTTTGCTTTAAAGCAACACCGTTATCACTACTACAGATAATTGTTTTTTGTAATAGGATGTTTTACCGTCTGAAGTAATTTAAATGGCACAAACTATCATTATAAATTGGAAATTAAAAAAAAATGTTTTTGCAAGAAACGTGCTACTGCCCCTTTAAGGGATTTAGTTGTAATGCGAAATGTGGCGCAATTGCGACAGAGGTAAGATGGGACCATGACTTGAGTAACATATGTTGGGAGAAAATGGACACGGGTGGCTGACATGAGTTGATAGATTGAGGTGTCACCACTGATGCTTTATTCGAATCAGGCCTTATCTTATCCTGTTATAAAGCATGTACCTGGCAAAGATTAACTTGAAGCAACTTTCAACTTTCATTTATTGCAGCTTGGATGAGGTTATTGTGCATTAGTGTGTGAAATAGTACTCTATCCTCTCACATTGTATGCACATTTACCTACTGTATTGAACATCTAAATCCATTTACTGTACATTGGAAACAAGTAAACCAGGGCCATGTTCAAGGGAGGTTTCAAAGTAATCGCTTAATGAGCGATTACTTTTAAACCTCTCTTGCACACTGACCAGTACATCCACTTTGACTCAAACCACCCACTCAGAACTAAATCCGGCATCATCTCCACTCTAACCCGCCGTGCTATCAACCTATCCTCTGACTCCCCTGACTCCGAACTAAATCACCTCCGGCATGTCTTCACCCAACTCAACAATTACCCAACTCATCTTGTTGACCGTGTCATCAACCGCACTAAAAATCCAGCACCTAAACCTACTACTACCAAGCCTACCCCTGCCCCCATTCGCATCCCACTACCATATATTGGTAAAACTTCACATCACATCAGCCGCCTACTCAAGCAGCAAGTAGGCATAGACACATACTTCTCCACGGCCACCCCACTCAAAACCATCATTAGGGCTAATGGTAGGAAACACTCCACAGCTAAACAACAACCTAAAGGCGTAGTTTACAACATCAGCTGCAACTGTGGCAGTAACTACATTGGGGAAACATCCAGACCACTCAACATACGCATCAAAGAACACAAAACATCCACAATCAAGGCAGACAACAAATCAGCCATTTCAGAACACATCACCAAATTTCCACAACACAACATCAATTGGGACGCTGTCAAAACACTCACAAACAACAAACATGATTACACCCACCGCCGTTTATCTGAAGCTTTACAAATTTTGAGACATAACCCCTCTTTGAATAGAGATCAAGGCTATTTCATCCCATCAGCTTACAACCACTTAATCCACAAATAATTAATCCACTCTACTCACTCTGGCTTCCTTCATTATCCTCCACTGATTGCTCACCCTCACTGCTGCATTGTATCCTCATCCCAACTTAATTAACTTACCTTCCACTGGTATCCATGTTATCACTACCTGCTTGTTACAGCTTTCATCTTATTGTTATCTCATCTTGTTGTCTTTGTTATCCCATTATCATACCAAAAATGTTTCATGTATATAACCTCTGATTTTATCATCTCTCCCATATGCTTGATAACGGTATAAGGATCTATACCGAAACGTCGCTATTGTTAATAAAGAAGTTGATCATCCATAAATATTTGTCTTCTTCTCTCTTGAACACGATTGCTCAATGTAGCACTACGTAGCAAAGCGAGCAAACTTCGAGGAATTTTCGTTCAAGAGAGAATGAGCGCTACTTGAGCACTACATTGAGCAATCAATGAGCGATTATAAGCGCTCGCTGTTATGGAACGTAGCCCAGACATATCTGGATAACATACACGATGAAGCTGAGTTTATGCTTTTATACTATTTTATCAGGTGGAATGTGCTAAATAGTACTGTAAGTAGTAATTCCGTCCATACGTAGTATAACTAGTTTGCACTGTTTGAAGATATTAAGTACCCAGCTCTTATTCGCTTCTTTTAGATAGTAGTAAACATGAAGATATATAAAAGCAACAATGTATTGTGGTAGTACATGCAAAAGAAGGTGGATTTGGCAATTAAAATAAACTGATGGTTATGCCATTTATAATTCTAAAATTATTAAAACAATATATAAGAATATTAAAGGTATATAAAGAATAGTGAAGACAAAATACATTAATTAATCAGTTGTTAATTCTAATCAGGTATTTCTTGTCTCATGAAATTAAATATTTGAATGGAATTTCGTCATGATCGTCTAGATTAAACACATTACTGTGTACATATACAAACCCTTGTTGAAATATTTGTGATGGTCATTCGTCGTTAAGTCCGAACGCAGAACAAAGCGCTAACACAAATCCAACGAACACTACTGCAATAAATGTCTTCAGTTTTCGTTTTCGAGTGTGAAGAATCTACTATGACAAACAGTCACTTGTTCTGGACATAATAATAATAATAATAATAGTCCATTTATATAGCGTACATATCCATGCACATTGTATGCTCAAAGTGCTGGTCGACAAATGACCCCTGGTCAACGAGTACAGAACACTCCCTGAATAGAATACAACCGGTCGCCTGTCAGGCGCTCAAGGTTCAAATTCAGACTACCATCGTATCATACCAGGTACCCATTTACTGCTGGGTGGACAGAGGCACACTTCGAACTAAGTCACTTACCCAGGGTGACACCACAAGTATCTCAAATTATGTCCCAGTGTGGCGCAGGGAATAACCCTTCAACTCTCAGTTTATCCAGCAATGGTAACCTACCCATGCGGCGAGCCGCGCCCAATGTTGCTGAACTTCACTGATAGCGGTCGATTGAGCTATACACAGGACCACGTGTCACCACATGTGCCAAATAAAGATAAGAAATGATAAGATTTTGTTTTTGTGTCATGTGTTATAGTTTCTCCAATAAAAGTAAATAAAAATGTGTTTAGATCGACCCAATATTATAATCGAAATAATTCATAATGATAACCTTGCAAAATACCAGGACATAAACAATTGAATATGCCTTCAGATATTACACATATTGACACTGATTCTTAGGTTTAACTAATTCAATCACCTGGGTGATTTTGTGATTAAACATGCTATAACATGATACTTCAACGTGTGTTAAAACTGTCCTTAATTCACAGTAGTTTTAATATCACATATTTTAAAAGACTTTATATCAATAAGCTAGGTTTTATTTTAATTTCATATGTTATCATACACATTATTTTAATTATCAACATGAGCTGATTATATATAGCTCAACAAATGTGATATTTTGTCGATATCACTGCATTTTAGATTCCAAGATAATGACTTTGTTTTGGTAAACGTTTACCATTGCAGCGCCACACCATACTCACAGTCACTTTAAACATTACCCTTCAACAATGGGTCTATAACTTTGATCGATTTTCTCCGTAATGGATGTCTACTCACTGAGCTGACATTGATAATTAACTCACTTCTTAAAGTACAACGTCAGTAATAGTATTGATTCAATGGATGAATTGTATATCATTAACGCTGACAGCTGATTGAAGAAATTTGGTAAATTGGTCGTATAGAGTACAATGTGAATTCCAACCAAGATTGGACAGATACATTATATGGTGTTGATATAGACACTGTTATATTGGTCAGTCTATTTCTCTCAATAATGTGGACAATTCCTGTCCTCCATTTTCTAAGGTGTCAGTTTCAATGAGTACGGTTATGGTAGAGCTGACTTCAACTTTAAAGGCGCTGAAGCATGTCGTTCTTACTGAAATAAAGTGCTCCCACGAACAGAACAATAAATGTTGTCAATGGCAGTACTAGTATTTAACAATACAAGTTAACATTGCCTTGCCTTCCATTTCCCTCTGATGATAGTGATACGTTTCTACAAAGAGAATGAATCTGTTACACAGTGTCTGCTTTGAAGTTGCTTGTGTTAAGTCATGATGCTATAATACAATATCATTAATTGAGTTGTGCCATGGGTGTAGATTTTATTGTTCCCCTGACGGTAACAAAATAGAGCTTGGTAACAAAGTAGTGCTTGTGTTATTGATATATTATCTTGTGATATCCCTCATCACAAGGGCATCACCATAACTCTGATAACAGATTTGTTCAAGCGGTTTATTTCTCTGAAGTTATGATTTGGTTTCTCTCAGCTATTTTGATTCTGTGTTTCTTCCTACAATAAGGTTAATTGTTTTGTTTTCATGGAATATTTGAGAATTACACAATGCTGAGTATCAAGGAAAATGGAAGTATTTTTGTTTATCATAACATTTATCTTGGACCGTCAGATGCATATTAGGATAAGATTGAATAAGATAATGTTGAATTCCATTCCTGCACACATTGTTTCTGATTTTGCATTTGGACACTGTATTTCTTTTTTGTTGTTGTTTTGTTTTCTGGTCACCAATCCGTTTAGTTTATTTTGCATAATTCCTTTTCATTTAGCAAATTGTTTTATATTTTTAATATCTTTATAAACGTAATTTCATATATTCACATTCTTAACAGTCACTTTATATGTTTTGTTTACTGAAATTGGTTGTATCATTGTTTTTTTTGTGAAATTCTCCTTATTTATGTTTTACAGGTATGATCTGACCACTGAAATTCATTGGCTATGCAGGAGTTAAATTTAGATATCTTTATTAATAATCACATATATAATATCTTTTTGAATGTTCTAAACATTTGAAAGGCAGTAACTGTTATTTGGAAATATTCAATGTTCACACTTTATGGAGTTAATGCTTAAGTATTCCTGTATTTGTGAAATGAAAATGAATTAATAAGAGATGCATGTCGTAAAAATACATGTAGCAGGGTTGAAGATTGTACATTCTACTCAACCAAAATGCCAGAATAACTTTTATGCAGATAAGATAAGATAGAAAAATGTCTATAAAGAAAATGTCTGAACACATTGACTTCAATTTTCTTAATTACATATAATTAATAAATAGTATATAAAAATATATGAACAGTGATTTAGTCAATATTTAGCAATTGTAACAATCCATAAATATTGATATTTTTCTATAGAATTTGATGGTCATGGTCTATTATCATATTGATATTATTATTATCATTATGTTTTTTCGATCAGATTTGACTAGGGGTGTAACTGTACATTTGAACTATAGTTCGGTATACATGTATTGTATCTTAGGTTTCAGTAAATTTTAGTTTCTGTTCAGATCCATAAATACAGCAAACTCAGTCCACAACAAAAACACTTTTACCTCAAAATAATTTGTTTTTCCCATCAGATTCGACGACCAGAGTCAGCTGGAGGCTATCATTGTGATGGAGGAGTTCTGCAAGGAGCTGTCGGCCATCACCTTCGTCAAACATCATGCAGCAGTTACAAGATCATAAGCATAACTGTGATATATATCTACATGAACAGGAAATTGTCCTTTGGGTCGTCGTGCCCATTAGTTCTTGCATTATTAGAATCAATCCTGTTCAGACTTCTGAGGAACAAAAGTTACAAATTATTGCCTTTGTCAGCATTACAAACTTATTTGATGGTTTTCTCTCCAGAAAATCTTAAGGTATTACATAGTGTGGCATGTTATGACACTAGTTAAGCCAGCTAGTTACAAGACTTCAAACAGTTTGAGAACCTAGGGGAAAGTTTGCCACAAATGGCTGCGTAACTGCCGAAGCGGCGTTAAGCAATAACTCACTCACTCACCTAGGGAAAAGTAACTCTTGAGAGGCATCCTTTCTTTGTGTCTCTAATGACTGTAGCATGCAAACAGATCATTTTGATTGTATTCAATAAAGCAATCTTTTTGTATGTTGTGTTTCGATTGGTCCGCTAATGAGTAGGTTTTGACATGCGACAATATGGAGTGAGAGACTGTGGAGAGGCAATATGTTGTAACTTTCATTCCCCAGAACAGGGTTGATTTCGATTGTACTGTTTCATGACTTAATGCTATATCCTCAAAATTAACAAATGTTCCAATTAAGATGTCTTTGTTTATTCATATACCCTTCTGCTTGACAAATGAATGGAGAAAATTATTTATATTTACACTTTTCATGGTATTGTTACGTTGAGAAAAGCAAGATATTCTGTTAAACAAATTTGTTTTTGGGACCATACACAATCTTTCTGAGTTTACTCCTTAAACAGATGAATTGGAAGGAGGAATCGTATACTCAGAAGCGTTGTGTATGTAAATGATAATAAAAGTTGTTATCCAGAAAATAATTCTTTTCTAATGTATTCCACTTTTAAATGCCCTTCAAAACTTGATATGTGTTAACTTCATAAGATAAGAGAAAGAGTGATGACATTGAATGTTTTTCAAGGTTTGTTCACTGTCAGTATTTGTACAGCGTTTTATGAATAAGTATAAAGGCATGTTGTCCACTTATTTTCTCAGAGGTAATCACTTATGTCTCAGAATGACATTGTTTACCACATGTAAACTTCATATATTCATCTTGATATGCTAACATGTATGCATATAATATACAGAGATGAATTTTAAAATAATGTTATCTTAATTTCCAACATTTTCAGTATTATAAAACCACTTTACTATTCTCAAATTATTATTAAGCCAATTTAATGGTATTCTTTTGAATTTATTTTGTTGATTTTAGCTATATATTTTATCTTCAAATGTCAAGACACCAAAGCCATACTGTGCCTTCCCGGACTATGCCGGGATTCGCAAGTTAAGGGTTAAGTTTAAGATTGTTAAATCTATATATTTTATTATATAAACTATTTCTCGAATAAGTTAAGATAAAGTGTATATAAACTCTTACTCAATGCACTTGTTCACTTGACACTCTTTGCATTAATATGATCATGATATATTAAAACATTTTTAATTATTTTATTTAAAACATGACATGAGTGGAGGAAATGTACTTTCAAGTATTTTAACCCATCTGTGCCAAACGTATTTGTGCAATACTTGTCTTCATGTTTTTGTTTACAGATAACTAATTATATTTTACTTACAGATTTTACTAATAATTATAAAAAAATTCTGAATTTATTATGTTTGACCATGGAACATCTGGCAAAGTTGGGGGTGGCCTATAACCTGAGAATAACCCCAACCAGTACAACCCCTGAAAAGTGGGGATGGTCTAAGGCTCGAGTGTGGTCTTATACCCGGGTCTTATACCCGAGAGACTACGGTATTGGTAAACAGTACCAGTATATTTATCTTGTTGAAGATATAGAGACAGCACTATGACACTATACACCCAAATTCTCATGTAGAGACTCCTATCTGTCTTGCTGTAGTTCTGTTGCTATACTTGGTTTGATTGCAGTAAAACGTTTTAGATGAAACTATGAGCAATCCATTTTTGGATTGATAAGCCACCTAAGGATGAGGTTCCTGTATGAGCATTTTAGAGGTTGTGAAGATGAAGAATTAACCAAGGTCTGGAGATAGGTAACATCTTTATTGCAATAAATTGACTAAACAAAAAACTTGGTTTTTCTTTGTATTGCAAAAAAGAAGTTCACTCTTCAATAGAGATTAGTTTTCCTTCATCCATATCTAAAATGCTTTATAAAGAAGCTATTAATGTCTTTATTGATGCATGGCAATCAAGTCCATCTGGAGAATCAACTTTGTGTTTCATTGCAAAAAAGGTGACTCTCCACAGAACTGTGAACCTAAGAAAGGGAACTATCCTTTAGATTTATTACTAGTTACTGGCAAAATGCATAGAAAATGTTCAATAATTCAGATTCCAAACGAAGATTGGAATCGTCAATCATTGTCTAACTCTTCACCATGGCCATGATTCGTAATGAGGATTGTTTGGGAATATTTTTATGTAACTGGCTTATTGGTTTCACAATTCACTCCACGTTTAGGGTATGACATTTGTGATCCCAGATGTTGGTTTTCTAGCATATCTTTGTAATGAAACTACAGAAGTGCAACAGAGTTTCAGCAATGTAGTGTGGGAGCTTTCAATACATCATAGTTCACATCACATTGTATTTGACATGTTTTAACAAGAATATCACAATATCATATTCGTCTTTGTTATGATTATGAAATGAAACAGTCATCATTTCATCACTTTTATTGTCTTCCATCTATTCTTAGAGGATGTTTTTTTTTAGTATTCTCCAATGTTGATTGAATTGCAAATGTTTTGTCACAACTTGTCTTCCCTTTGAAACCAGCAGCAATGTCCGTTGTATATGTCTGTTGTGTTACTGAATTTGTTCTTTGACTTAATTGAAAATCATGTTTTTAAAATGTCTTTGTTTTCTTGTTTTAGTATGTTTCCATTGTTGGTAACCTATTTGGTAAAGGGCAATACATGCACACTTATTTCTGGTTCATTCCACAAAGCCATCCTAGCCCTAGGATTAAGATGAGAATTAGCCAATGTAAAAGATGGAATTACTGTTGATTCCACATCTGAGATCTGTTAGTGAAATGGCTCCCTGGGTAACTGTTTCTGCGTATTTCCTTTGAATATTCATAACAGTATCAGTCAATGTATGACATTTTTTGTTGGTAGAAAGTTATATTTAATATCTCCAATTGTTCCATGATATATCAGAAGTGGTTTGAAATAGACACACGGTTCATAATATCTGGCCCTACTTGCACAAAATGACCTTAGACTTTACTCAAACTCAATGTTAATATCATTGGCTAAGGGTACTGAGTAAAAGGAGACTTGGTCCAAGTGGGACTTGAGGGTTTTATGCTTTCAAGATTGTAAAATGAGTAGAAAGTCTTTGTTATTTACTTCCTCCAATCAGTTTTCTCAGAAAAATGTAACATTATAAACAGAATGGATTTGAACTACCTGCTGCAATATAGGTGGAAATAACAATGTATTCATCATTAAACCTGATCACACCACTCACCTTTGTGAAATGTACATGTAAGGACGGTTGGTCGAAATCGGTAAAGGTTTGTCCACGGTATGAAGCTAAATACCAATCAAGCTTCCCAATTCCAAGATTTCAACTTTCCAAACTTGAGTATATGTTTAGAATGTTTACCCAGTTTATTACCAATGATATGTCCTGTGTTCCCTGTTGTGTTAGTGAATCATGTATTTGTCATTTGGTGCTAGTCAAACAAAGGTGATGCATATTTAGATTGAATATAGTTAGTTTGTAAACCACAACCTTCACTTTTTAAATATGTATGTTATGAAATTCTGTTATTCTGGTTTTCTTTTCTTCAGAATGTTAAATCTCTCAAAATGTGCAGTTTGTTAGGAGTCATAATGTTGTTAAATATTGCAGAATTGGTTTCAACCAAAGAATATATTAACTATGAATGTGGAATATCATCCTAGGTTACCCATGGTTTTATATATGCTCTGTTACTCTCCACCATATCACCCATGGGAAACCTTATCAGAAAAATCTGTACTCAAATTACCCGCCCTTGACCGGCGTGGGCCAATCAAACTGCTACGCAGCTTGGACCTGCGAACAAATGACAAATTCATATCACTTCGTTGCAAAGCATGCGAGGTCATTTTGTTAGCCGTCCGTCACCGGTTATCTCCCTTGACCATTTCCGTCTTATCCCATTGAGCATTTTCTTTGGTTACTGACTTCACGCCGGCCAAGGGCGGGTAATTTGAGTACAGATTTTTCTGATAAGGTTTCCCATGGGTGATATAGTGGAGAGTAACGGAGCATATATGAAACCATGGGTAACCGAGGATGGTGGAATATGTACAAGATCTGAAACAGATTTCTATCACAAAACTATATGCAATTAAGATTATTTAACATTTCTCCAAAATACCAATCAAAGCTTGAACTGCAGCTTGATCTTTATGTAAATAATGTGAAAAATTAAGGACTATTTTATGGAATACAACTTTTGATCCTATGTGGGTGACATTTTGATATAACTTGCTTTACAAGGATATTATCTATGTTCCATGGTTGTCTGCACAATAAAGAAGTTGTATATCAATAAGATGGTTCTTCATTCTTCATCTCATCTAGAATGCTTATAAAAGATGTTAAAGAAAGAGTTCATTATTTCAGATTATGAATGTTATTGATTATTTAAAAAAAAGGTGAATAACATTCAAAATAAACAGTTCAACATCACTACATTGTTGTCTTCTTATTGGAAAAGTTTAACATTTCTTACACACTGGCTCCATTGTTGTCTTGTGAAACCCTCATGCAGTAGTCTTCATCCTGACTATAATCTGGTGTTATAGCCATTTAACAAACCTGATGTGAGTATCCTTTTGATTTGTAATCTTATGTTTGTTTAGACTTGTATCTTGTCAGCAGCACATTAACACATGCATTGCACATACTTTCAACTAAACCTAAACTACAACTCTACAAAATGTATGATTTCTGATCAAGGGATGTTTGAATATAGTGCAGTTACTCTTGTACGGTCCCTTTCATCACCTTATCAAAGAACCCTTAAACACTGTGGCCTGCTATATAAATGTCTTTGAAAATGTGTGAAATAAAATAATTGTCTCAAGTCGTCTTTCATTTCACTGTCAGAATTTGTTCATCGGTATTTCGTGCACGGTCTCAGAATTAAATTGATCAACTGAAGTCAGTATTGACTTTGTCCCGTAAAACCACTTTCATAATTGATTTATTCAAATTTCTGTCTGCAAAAAATGTCTAACTTGTCTCCTATCACTGACAGTTTTTCACCAAAGCAGAACTCGAACAAGAAAAGCTCTCTATAATTGAAACCAAATGCATTTAAGCATGTGGCGACTATTGCACAATTGTTATTTCCTCGATTTTTTTTTTATCAAACGACATTGGTGTTGAAGGATGGGTGTATTTTCTAGTCTACTCGTATGGATCCTTCTTAGCTGTATAGCTTTCAGGGCTGGTCATTTCCTCCACTATAGGTTGATCCTCAATAAAGTTTCAAACATAGATCGCTACACTGAAACCTAATTTTCATGCAATTCGGCATCCTCGGCCAACCAGGCAATTTCTTTTTGTTAAGTCATAATGAAGGAGGATAATAAGAGTCTTTTTATGGAAACGTTAACCAATGAACAGGCTTGATATACGACGATAGGAACAGGTTGCATGGTAGGAGATCACAATTAGCTGTCTGATAAGCTGAAATTCATAAGCGTGACCTAAAACTTCCTACAGTTACCAGAATCTTCAACTATAGACTGATGTGAGACGTGTAGAGCTATAGACGTGGAGTATCCCTCGTGGCCTAGGTTGGTAATTCATTGGTTTCTAACTTTCTTATAAACGTTATTGTCATATTATTGACATACCAGAGTTTTGAGAAAATCGTACAAACACAACGTACGGGATACAAGAGTATAACTGAACTACAAAAAAAGATTTTAGTGCCATTTCATGTTGACCTCTTATAGAAACATACAGACTTCGTCCTCTCCTAACACATGCTGTTTTCCCTGAGATAATAGCATCACGAGGGTACATGAGTGGGTTGTTATTTTACGGCTTCTCATCTATGATCGGTTATATTTGATTAAATTATGCCTATTATATTGGACTGAATGTCAAAATTACATTATTAAGACGTTATATTCTATTACCATTATAAACAGTATACTGTTCCATGCTGTTCACTTTATTGATCTAAGTACAGTTCTGAGACTTCCACAGTTGGATACGATAAGTGGAAACTATTATTTGATGTATATACTGTTTCTGATGAAATGATAACATGGGATTGTGACTGACATGTACCGACAGAGGGAGCACTGTTCTGATGTCTTATGGCGACCCTTTCTTGACTCCCCGGAAATAGCGCAGTGGTGACCGTATTAGATTTTCGGTCATTCGGGATTAGAATTTTCGTAAGATAGGGAATTATTGTACATGCAGTAAGGTTTGGTTGCAATTCTACACCTAATTTCTCAAAGCATTACCACAAGGATTTGCTAGTTCGATAGTCGCAGGTTTCACCAAAATGAATAGTCACAATAGGGGTCTCTGCAATAGTACTAGCAGTCGTGATCTAAGTTAAAGGTACATCCATTGTGTTGTTGGCGGTCAAATATGACAAACGTTATAAATGGTCTTATTTTATCGAATAGTACCAACTGTTACCGAAAGCAACCATTTTAATGATACTCGACTTAGTATAATGACGATATGAAGGTAAAAGTACTGATTTCTGATCGAAAACCGGACAATGCGCCGCGTGTGGCGCGCGCCAATGAGTCAAACGTAATTTTGGAATCTTATTTACACCAGACAAAATAACAAATTTGGGTTAATTATGTTCAATAGGTCATATAACTACTGTGCATGTAAATAGGACATGCACTTTCGGTTTTTGCACATGCATAATGATGTTACTCTATTTTAATTGGAAACTAGTAATTATGATATGTTTGGCGATTGGGGATGAATATGCAAGCTAAGTGAATTTGTTTGTATTGTAAACAGCACATATGGTGTGTTGGAACGTATTAAAGCCAAATAAAATGTTATGAAACACAATTGATGCACCTTTAAAAGCTAAAATGTCCTCACCTTCCCGTTTTTTGAAAGACATGTAAACTCTGTACAACATGAAATTCTTCAAATGTACAACATATAATTACAATATAGTTCACTTTTATAGCTTGCTGCAGTTACATTTATCTAATAGAATACAAGTGATAGAGACCTTTGTAAGACATCATCTGTCGTCAGTTTTTGCAGTCAAATTGCATTTTCGGGTTACGTTTTTAATATCTAGAGTCTATTGTTTGGAGATGACATGGTTTGTGTTATAGTTTCTCCAATAAAAGTAAATAAAAATGTGTTTAGATCGACCCAATATTATAATCGAAATAATTCATAATGATACCTTTGCAAAATACCAGGACATAAACAATTGAATATGCCTTCAGATATTACACATATTGACACTGATTCTTAGGTTTAACTAATTCAATCACCTGGGTGATTTTCTGATTGAACATGCTATAACATGATACTTCAACGTGTGTTAAAACTGTCCTTAATTCACAGTAGTTTTAATATCACATATTTTAAAAGAGTTTATATCAATAAGCTAGGTTTTATTTTAATTTGATATGTTATCATACACATTATTTTAATTATCAACATGAGCTGATTATATATAGCTCAACAAATGTGATATTTTGTCGATATCACTGCATTTTAGATTCCAAGATAATGACTTTGTTTTGGTAGACTTTTACCATTGCAGCGCCACACCATACCCACAGTCACTTTAAACATTACCCTTCAACAATGGGTCTATAACTTAGATCGATTTTCTCCGTAATGGATGTCTACTCACTGAGCTGACATTGATAATTAACTCACTTCTTAAAGTACAACGTCAGTAATAGTATTGATTCAATGGATGACTTGTATATCATTAACGCTGACAGCTGATTGAAAAATTTGGTATATTGGTCGTATAGAATACAATGTGAATTCCAACCAAGATTGGACAGATACATTATATGGTGTTGATATAGACACTGTTATATTGGTCAGTCCATTACTCTAAATAATGTGGACAATTCCTGTCCTCGCTTTTCTAAGGTGTCAGTTTCAATGAGTACGGTTAAGGTAGAGCTGACATCAACTTTAAAGGCCCTGAAGCATACCGTTCTTACTGAAATAAAGTGCTCCCACGAACAGAAAAATAAATGTTGTCAATGGCAGTACTAGTATTTAACAATACAAGGTAAAATTGCCTTGGGTTGATTACCTCCGTGGTTTTTCAAACTGTATTGAAATTGCACAATACACATTCTCATGTACATAATCTGTGGTATTATGCACGTACGTCGTGATGGTCGTTCGAGTGGACTTTTTCTTAAACGCTGTAGTGTGTACATTCGGCTCTTATTTCAAGAAAATGTAGATTTAGCTACTGGCCATCTCTTTGGATAAATGAATTACGACTCGCAAGCTGACTGTCCTGCAATGCAGTTTATGAAAATCAGATTTAAAGGGACAGTCACTGCAATTTTCTTTTCAGAGACGAAAGAATACAGTTTTCATTGAAAATGGTTGTGGTAATGATATTTCCGTTAATTATCAGTGTCATGCTCAAATTTGTTCATTTTTAGCTCATCAGGCCTGAAAGGCCCGATTGGCTTATGGCATGGGATGGCGTCCGTCCGTCCGTCCGTAAACTTTTCACTTTTTCGACTTCTTCTCCAGAACCAATGACTCCAGAGATCTGAAATTTTATTTACAGACTCCTTGGCCAATGGGGATTCGAAATTGTAGATTTGGTGACCCTGTGACCCCAAATAAGGGCCCCAGGGGTCAAAACCTTAAAAGCTATTTTAATCTTATTCTCCAGAACCAATGACTCCAGAGAGCTGAAATTTTATGTACAGACTCCTTGACTGACGGGAAATCCTAAATTGTAGATTTGGTAACCCTGTGACCCCAAATAAGGGCTGCAGGGGTCACAACCTAAAAAGCATTTTTCATCTTTTTCTCAAGTTCCAAAAGCTCTAGAAAGCTGAAATGTTATGTACAGACTCTTTGGTCAATGGGGATTCTAAATTATAGATTTGGTGATCTTGTGACCGCAAATATGGATCACAGGGGTAACCACTTAAAACAGCTGTTTTAATGAGCTGTGAAGATAATGAGATTTTATGTGCACTTCATATGTCAGCTTAAGAGTAATACTACATTATGGACATGTTTGATGTAATCAATGTGAATAAGAACTATTGAATAGCCCGTGAACTGAATATTGTGAAACAATTTAAAAAGGGTTTTAAAATGTTTATTTTACATTAGATATGTGGACTAAATATGACTGGTGATGAAGTAAGATAAGAAAAACTAGCTTCATGAGTTTGTGATACCACATCTTCTTTTCCAACAAAGACAAATAAATAAAGATGGGAAAACAAAATTTAAAATATATAATTTACTGGCTGTGAGTCCAGGGTCTGCATGTTGTGTAATTGCAGGTGTTGACCTTGGGAGTGACCACTCCCTGGCAGAGATGCAAACAGCAGCTAATACGCGGAGGTTTCAGGTTACTTCTCTGCTGTGTTACTGATTTAGTCTTACACTCAGATGCTCAATAGAATTTATTAAATAAATATTGAAAAGGAGCCTATGAAACTATGAGCCTATGAGAAACACGATTTTTAGAAACAAATAGGGGCTCATTTTCATTATGTAATAAATGTTGATAATTCCAGAATAAAAATAAGAAGTAAAACAATAAACTGCAAAGGTCTACATTATTTATAATGAATATGGATTAATGTGTAACCAATTTTGATAATAAGTTTGATGACTGGGCAATGACTTATTATGTGATATCTTAATCTTTTCCTAATTAATAACATGATTCCTGATGAGCTTCAGAGCCAGTGGCTCTATTTTTATATTGAGGGATAATGCATCAATTCATGGATTTATTCCTCCCACAATTGCGTTTTAATATCAGCTGTAAGTGATTTACTCAGTTATATCCACACAATCTAAATCAGATAACATTGTCTCAGCGCGCATGTTGAGATCAGAATTCCTATTGATCTAGAAACTATTTTGCTTAAATGTCACTTGAAGTAATTAAGGAAGTTGCTCAAGATCAATATGAAATTCTCCTTTCAAGTACAAAGGACTTTAGACGTTCTTTTAATAACATTCATGACATGTGAAAGTCAACATTGCAGATGACATAACTAGAGGAGTGTTTAACCAAATATTTGAATACATGATACAATAGCACTTGCAAAGCCATTTGGAAAATTGCAACTTCATCAAAGAACGTGTCTTAGCTGTGAGTCTTTCCTTTGTGAATAATGTTTAAAAATGTCATACCTTTTAAAATATCACTTTAGGTTCTTAAAGTAAATGTATTGTCTCCTTTGTCTTTGACTGATAGAGACATTGTGAGAATTATAAATGTCTTACCTACCGTCTCATTTGTCTAAATGAATGTAATATTTAAACAACAATTGATGTGGTTCTTCACATTTGTCAACTAGTGTACAGTGTATCTACAGTGTCAAATAAACTTTACATAACCCGTGTCACTTGCAAATGAGACTAGTTTTAGCTCATCACGTGGGCTTATGGCATATGTCCGTCCGTCGGGCGTCGTCCGTAAACGTCCACCCAAAAATATTTAACCTTTTTTTTTACAGAAAGCTATTTTTTCAGAATGACATCTTTATAACATATAGTTTAAGTTTGATCGTTTGGTCCAAATCCCTTCAGGGTGTTAACTGGAACTTTAAATTTCACTCCAGGAACTAATGCTAGGACACTGACATATTTGGAATATCATCTGTCTAGGATGAGTAATACTTTTCAGTTTCGCTGTTATATTCCTAAAACTAAAACATTTAAAGCTATTATAAATTCAGGTTTTTAGCCCATCAGGTTTGAAAGGCCCGATGGGCTTATGGCATGATATGTTTTTCGCTTTTTCGCTTTTTCGACTTCTTCTCCAGAACCAGTTACTCTAGAAAACTGAAATTTTATGTGCAGACTCTTTCTAAATTGTAGATTTGGTGACCCAATTAGTGTAACAGGGGTGACGACCTTAAAAACCTAGCTATTTTCATCTTCTTCTCAAGTACAAAAAGGTCAAGAGCTGAAATGTTGTGTGCAGACTCCATGGCCAATGGGGATTCTAAATGGTAGATTTGGTTACCCCATGACCCCCAAAAAGGGTCACAGACCTATGTTCATTCGTTCCTCCAGTACCAGAGACAATGGCTCTATTTGTTTAGATGTTCGATCTGAGATACGCAATTATGCAGTTCCTGACGAGCTACAGAGCCAATGGCTCTAATTTTGCATATGTGACAGTATTGTATCGAAATGGATAAAATTTACACCGTTTTCCACTGTCTGAGACTCATGATCAACAGCCTCTTTATCTATCAATATATTGTTAAACATGAAACGTATCAAGAAAGAACAGTATTGTTACAACTGTCCTTGGTCTGGAACTAATCTGTCCCTGTTAAACCAGGGAAAGAAAAGAGTTTTGTATTCAAACATTTAGGTGAATAGTTAAAAACCTGATGATCTCCTACGTTTTCATCTGAAGATCATGTCATCTCAAATCAACTAACTTAACTCATACATGTAAGCCGAGGCATTTCATAAACACACTCATAGATAGAGTAAATTATGCCAATTTTGTTACTTAATTATGCCTCTCAGACGGATGTAATTAGATAATAGCATACACAAAGTAGCATACACAAACTCCGAAAATAAATTTCGAGAATTGGAAGATCATACTTCAACTGGTAAAAACTTCTGATGGTTGTCCATTTGTACGGTACTTTTTGTTCCTGGTTGGTGAATGCTTAATAGACACACAATCCAATAATAAATGATTGATTTACTTGAACTATTTTCAATTGCCATCCAAAAATCATACGAGTTACATAAAATGTCTTCAAGAAAGTTGAATGGTTTTCACTTTCAGAAGAATGAAATTGAACATCACTTTCTTGTTTCACGTTCATATTGTTTATTTATATCTATTGCAGCAAGTAATGTTGAAAAGTTTAAATTTATTACATCTGAATGATTAAGGTTATGTTGACCTTGATAATTACTAAACAGGACATCTTGTTATGTTAAAATGTTCATTAACATGTTGCAATTAAATTTGTTTGTCATAAATTACATACTGTTTGAAATTTGTTTTATCCAGAATCTCGCCAATTTAAACTATTTCAAGATTGACGATGAAATAAAATAATTAATTAAGGATTTTACCTTTTAATCTGTGTCATAGGTATTTACATGAACTATTACATATATTTCTAGTGGTATAATTACTTTGTAAACAAGTTCCCTGAGTTATAAACTGACAGATAAGCCAATGGCTATCAACAATGGATGCCTTGTCAATGTTGACAGATTAATGTTTTAAAAATGTAATAATTAAAAAGCTGAGAGAAAATGTGAATCCTGAGTATGGGTTTTATGAAACACTTTGCCCGTGGGGTACACACATCCTATCACTATCATTGATCGACATTACACAGCAGGACTCGATGCTCACGTCGAGGATAAAGTCAGGTAAATTTTTTCCATAGATTTCTCATTTTATGGACGAGATCATCCATGAGGCCTGTTTAAGCCTTTCACTAAAACATTACATTTTAAAGCAGTTACCTTTTACACAATTGCCAGTGGCTACTTTTAAATCGAGCCCTAGAAAACAAAATTAACCTCTCTCTTATTATAGAAAAATACCAAAAATATCTTCGAACCCTGTTTATGGTTAATACTTCATAAAATAGTATCATGAGGCACAATCCTATCATCGTGTTAATGATGTTTATTATGAGCACCTAACAAAGGAATGAGCTCACGGAGGGAATCGATGCAATTTCCCATTTATTTTCATGGGCGATTTCTTTCATAAACTTTCTTGATACAATTTATAACAGGAATCACGTTTGAGAAGATTGAATATATGTGGAATGAAATGTGAAAAAGAAACCGTGCCTAAATCAATTATCCTTCCACGAAATTCATGAATATTATCAACGAATCCTTTCTAAATCAAAGTCTTGTCTGAGAACGTTATGGTACAGAAGCTTCTATCACAAGAGGTTGTCAGTATGTTTACACAACATTGTACGTTAGGTACATGTGGTGTATTGGTATAATCGCTTTTGACATCTGTCAAAGGTGTGTATACAGCAATAAACGGATCGCATATTTATGACATATCCACATTTTGTTGCCAAACTGAATGAATACGATACCAGTTCTATAAAAGGAATGTATTACAGTAGTCAACATCAATTTCACTTATGATAAAGGCAGCCATAAGGGGATATCGCAGACAGAAGATCAGAGGTCTTCTCTGGCTCTCTTTACGTAAATATCACGCCCTTGGTACACGTTGTTGCATTCAAAATGTCATAGTTTTGCATCAAACAATATAATTAAGAGTTAAGACATCTACTATCTATCGAATCCAAATAAAAAAAAGTCAAATCATCTTCACTCATACACACGATACTCGAGACCAGTTGTATCAGCACATGGGATCACATACTTTCCAACATCAGAAAATATTCCTCATCAGAAATATTTCTCATCATACTTAAAAGGGTTAATGCTGTTATAACCAATAAGTTACAAGCAGATAATATTTTCTCACCAAACATTGCGGTATCTGAATCACCATTGAAGTAGAACCCTTCATCCCAACAACAACCCAATAATGGAGAAATATCCAGGACGAATTCTCTAAATCTCTGATGTCCAGCAACGAACGAGTTTGAAGATTCTATTTCAGAAATAAATTCACTCTATAAAAGACCTTTTCAATCTTGAGTGTTTCCTTTAGTGAGACTGTTTAAACAAATCATTGCTTAAATGACGTTCAAATTCTAAAGCATAAGATGTTATTGTATTTACATTGTATCACACAACAAAGGTTCCGAACTCTGGATGATTCCTTTCATTTAGCCTGTATAAACACGAACTTGCTTTTATGAAATAGCTTTACAATTCCTGATGTAACCGTCAGTAAATAGTTTTATCGCACAATCAACACTCTTTTCGCAATTCTGGATGTATCCTTTGTAAGCCAGTTTGAGGATGCCATTGCTGTTATGAGATTGTTTTGAATTCGTATATTAAATCATTCTTTGTCGGGTTCTAAGCTGATAAAATGTTGAAGACGATGAAGTGTTTCAAGCAAACAGGAATTGACGCTCTGATGTGGCATGAACCTAAAACTATGCTGTCCCGTTGTTCATTTTCACGGTTTTAGAGAGTAAAGGATCTGGATTGGCAAGCCCTGATGCGACCTATAGGCTCTCCACGCTTGTTACCGGGTGAACAACTCTTAGTCATTTCGATTTAAAGCTGCGTCAATTGTGTTTGATAAAATTTTATTCGGCTTTAGTACGTTCCGAATCACCATATGTGCTGTTTACATTGCAAATAAATTAACTTAGCTTGCATATTCACTCCCAATCGCCAAATTGTCATAATTACTAGTTTCCAATTAAAATCGAGTAACATCATTATGCATGTGCAGAAACCGAAACTGCACGTCTCATTTACATAAACAGGGGTTATATGACCTATTAAACTTTATCACACTAAATTTGTCATTTTATCTGTCATAAATAAGATTCCAAAATAACGTTTGTCTCATTGGCGCGCGCCACACGCGATGCATTTTCCGGTTTTTGATCAGAAATCACTACTTTTACCTTCATATCTTAAATATAATAAGTCGACATATTATCAAAATGATAATTTTCGGTATCAGTCGGTACTTCTCGATAAAATAACACCATTTCTAACGTTTGGAATATGTGACCCCCAACATCACAATGGATGTACCTTTAAGTCTAAATCCAACCATAACGTCCTAGAAACGGAAAAAGATTACATATGCGAGTCTCTCATTGCTACACTAGCAGTTTGAAGATTTTTTTTAGTAAGTGCATATTCATTTGTTGAGACACTTGAAAAAATATATAATTTATTGACCTTGAAGTATGATATAGGAATACACGTCATCCCAGTGACATACGTAACGAAATAACTCTCCTGTTTCCGGGGAATATTGACCAGCTGGAATTGAGATTGACAGGATCTCTCAGAGGCTATCCTGTCCTGAACCAAAGCTGCTAATTTAATGCAAAAGCGGAAACCCAAAAACAATTTGATAAACAAAGTCTGAAGAGGTCAGGGTTAATCACAGGATATCAACTTCCTTGAGTGGATGTTTGTATACATGTATAGCTGTGCAGGCATTCATAAGAATTCGTTTATAGAAGATATTTTTTAAAGAAACGAATTTTGATCAAAGTATGCATCCAATATATAAATGTTCTCTTTATTCGTATTTTCTTCAATGTAATTAAGCACAAGTTAAAACATGTGACTCACTTTATTAAGAAGTGAATACAATGCGGTAGTCATAGAGAGTCATGTAGGCCAGCATCTCCGGTGCGATGAACTCTATCGTCGCCTTGCCATTCACTGCCTCTGCGCAAACTTCATTTTCTGATAAACAAACAAAATAATATCAGTTACATGGTGGCATCGTACTGCTCAGATTCGTTACGAATGTATGTGTTGGTAAACATAAAGGAATACAATTAATTTGTTTTAAATATAGAAATAAAATGAATGATGGTTAATCAGTACGTTTGTTTAAATACGTTTGTCTGACAAATTTCAAAAATGGAATAATAGTTAATTGTATGGCAAGGTTAGACTCAATCCAAAGTGCATGGCTATTATTAGTAGTATAAGTATATTAGTATTATTAGTATAACTTGTAAAGGCTTTTGAACATTGTATCTTTCAAAGAATCTAAAGATCAATTACTACAAATAAAAACAAACGTTGACTTTATTGCGGTATCTGTGAGGAGCATTTGATCAACGATCAAACATATAACGATGTATCAGAAGTGAGAAAGCGCTGACATAAGTTAAACAAACTTTTGGAAATACGTAAACGATCGCTTACGTTCAGACGGATTGGCTAATCTCCTCTTGCCAGCCTCGGTCACTTCGTAAAGAGCTTCCAGCAGAGGTCCCATATCTGACCTTATACACACATTGAACCGTGTGTGACCCCTGGGGCTAAAGGTCATCTGTAGTGATCCTCTGGGGTAGGTCCACCAGATGCTCCCATTCAGACACACATCATTGGCGACCTCCTTTTGTAACGTGGCCGTTTGAAGTCTGGAACATTATTGATTATTCTGATGAGTTAAACCATGTAAGAACGATTACCAGGTAAGTGTTAATCTCATCTGAAAAGGTATCTACGTATAATGTTGTTATCCCTTCATATCAATATTCGTGAAAACTGTTTACGAATCCAAACTTATACGCCGCAACCTTGGAACAAACAAGTTGAATATTTATACAATGTTGATACTTCATTGGTTTTCAGATAAAGATACCACGCATAGCGATAGAATTGTATTAACTATGCTCTTATCATAATGATAATAATTGGCCAGGTCCACAGACGTAGCTATAGCCATTTCTTCCCACGTAATCTATGTTACAAGTGGAATGCTTTCTTGGCAAGCAATACCGAATCCTGATTGGCAGAGCACATTTTATCGCTCAAATAAGTCGATGAAATGTATTTGAAAAATAAGTTCACCAATCGTAAAACACCCTTCTCTCTTCGGAAAAAAAAAATGGACGTTCATGGCTCAGTAAAGCCATCGGTATAGTTTTTGTCATTCGAAATAATAAAATTTGTCCAAAATAAAATAGCCGTCAAGCTTTTTTTGTTTTAAGCGGAACACCGTTATCACTTCTACGGATAATTGGTTTTTGTAATAGGATGTTTTACCGTCTGAAGTAATTTAAATGGCACAAACTATCATTATAAATTGGAAATTAAAACAATTAATTTTTTTGCAAGAAACGTGCTACTGCCCCTTTAAGGGCTTTAGTTGTAATGAGAAATGTGGCGCACTTGCGACAGAGGTAACATGGGAGTATGACTTGAGTAATATTTGTGGGGAGAAAATGGACACGGGTGTCTGACATGAGTTGATAGATTGAGGTGCCACGACGGATGCTTTATTCGAATCAGGCATTATCTTATCCTGTTATAAAGTAGGAACCTGGCAGAGGTTAACTTGAAACAGCTTTCAACTTTCATTTATTGCAGCTTGGATGAGGTTATTGTGCATTAGTGTGTGAAATAGTACTCTATACTCTCACATTGTATGCACATTTACCTACTGTATTGAACATATCTAAATCCTGCTTAACATGTCCTGTACAACGGAAACAAGTAAACCAGAAATATCTGGATAACATACACAATGAAGGTGAGTTTATGCTTTTAAATTATTTTTTGGAATGTGCTAAATAGTACTGTAAGTAGTAATTCCGTCCATACGTAGTATAACTAGTTTGCACTGTTTGAATATATTAAGTACCTAGCTCGTATTCGCTTCTTTTAGATAGTAGTAAACATGAAGAAATATAAAAGCAACAATGTATTGTGGTAGTATATGCAAAAGAAGGTGGATTTGCAATTAAAATAAACTGATAGTTTTGCCATTTATAATTCTGAAATTATTAAAACAATATAAAAGAATGTTAAAGATATATAAAGTAGTGAAGACAAAATACATTAATTAATCGGTTGTTAATTCTAATCAGGTATTTCTTGTATCATGAAATTAAATATTTGAATTGAATTTCGTCATGATCGTCTAGATTAAAGACATAAGTGTGTACATATACAAACCCTTGTTGAAATATATGTGATGTACATGGGTCGTTTAGTCCGAACGCAGAACAAAGTGCTAACACAAATCCAACGAACACTACTGCAATAAATGTCTTCATATTTCGTTTTCTAGTGTGTTTGAAGAATCTACTGTTACAAACAGTCACTTGTTCTGGACATGTGCCACATAAAGATAAGAAATGATAAGAATTTGTTTTTGTCAATCGACATAATAATCTATGTTTGTACTTCATGTCAGCTGTCGACTACAACATCATTAGCCTTCTACATAACCAATTGTGAATATTGAAAGGTTTGAAATTACTAGATTAAAATAGTTAAATTTGTAAAAAGTATAATGTCGATCCTGCAGCGAGTAAATGTTTGCACTGACATGTTGTGTATATGTATATGTATATGTATATGTATATGTATATGTATATGTATATGTTTATGTATATGTATATGTGAGAGATACGAGGCATAGTCGAGTCAGGCTCCACACGGGGAAAAGTGTAGGGTATCATCGAGGAAAAGTATGTCTATATCTGTCTTATACCCCACTTACGGTCGAGTGTAAACGGATACTATTTCATAATATTTCTAAACAAATACAGCTGTAAACAAACTTGTATATGAAACGCACAACCCAAATACGGCTTCATCTGTGACAACTCCCGGGTACGCTCAGACTGTGCTGCGTTGTATTGTTACCCATGTTTGGGGCTCGAAATCTAATTGATACGCGATAAACTGCATGGCTAATGTCAACATGGCCAAATGATATACAAAATCGTAGTAATTATTTATGTAATTCAGTAAAATTCACTAGTCTTTCCAAACAATATTGAACAATTTTCTATATATTCAGTTTTCTTTATGGTACGTTTGATTGTCCAATCAGTTTCCAAAATGAGGATTAGTAAAAAGGTTTGACCTAACAAAGACAACGAACACTTTGGTATTCTTCTACTATTAAGTTTTCAAGATAAAATGTTGAAGATCTATTTGTTTTTTACCTTCGAATCCGTATTCTTATTTGTACACGTTTGTGTTCGCTGTTTTCTGAAGTACCTGTTTAACCGGTTTTAACTTTCAGGGATTATATAATTGATCTTGATCTAACTTCTTATTGAGTTTTTTTATTTTATTGGTTTAGGCATTAAAGGCCCAGTTCGATTCTATATTTGTATTTTAACATAGGGAAACTTTTCAACATGGACTGATGAACTTGCAACGTTTTAAAACAATGCAAATTGACAATGGGAGCAAGAAAGAATTCGTAGGCCACGTGGTTACGATGTTATATCGATTTTGCAACTTTTAAAAATGTTCCAACCACATACACCTTTGACAATTTTCTGTTCTAAAGATACTTGCACATCGATGCTGAAACTTGTTCATTTATGCAGCGGAAACATTGGTGAAACATGATGTTTGATTTTTCATTAGCGAAATCCTAATACTTTTTTTCACAATGACCTTTCAAAGTCCGCTGACTTTGTTCATGAAACAAATTTCAAGGGGTAACAACTAAATAAACAAAGCGACTTTTTTCAGGGCACTTTACGACAGAAAATACAACTTCTGATTGTTAACATAGGGAGCAATTAAGAAATACACACCAGAACATGAAATATTTTGAAAGATGCACAATACAAATTCAAACGATTTGCTACATTGATTAACAATTACAATAATGTGAAATTTACTAAACAAAAACAAAATACAATCTAAATGAATTAAGATCGGCTGTTTTATATCATCTATAACATTATACAAATATGTCGATCTCAAGTTACTTAGATTGGGCAAAATACACACTGTTATTTAAAAATTGCAAAATGCACAATAGCAACACAAGAAAATAAGTACACACGGGGGAACTTGATAACATGGTTTTGTTGCTTTGTTATTTTACATTGACATTAATGACATTTTGAGAACATGTTTCAAAATCACGTAGATACTTGTCACCATTTTTAAAGATGAGCAATACAAATATAAGCAATGTTTTGTTGCTATATTGATTGAAAATATGTCATTTTGTTCCGTATTTCAAAGGGTATTTTCTTTGGAGAATTTTCGTTTGAAAACGTTTGAAGTGAACCATGATTGATAGATCATTATAAAGAAGAGAAATTAAGAAAGCGGGATTTAAAATCAAACGTGGGCTTCAAGGTCAGGCAGAAATAGTGAAGACCTAAGTGTTGTTGTGTTAATCTTTATTGCATGTTTTCCATACAACCATTCTTGAAAGTGTATACTCCTCAACTTTAATTAGGTTGCTCGATTTCATATGCGTAGAAAACATCTAGATCCTCACGTTAACGAAAGCTTTCAGATATACATTATTCCATGTTCAATATATGATATGTTATTTAGGGCGATGTAAAACTCCCTGCTTGGCGAGTTTAAAGGATTCACTGATGTACAGCAGCAACCATTGTGTGAGACGATGCAATATCCGTTAAACTCAAATGATCCGTATCTTACGACGACGTTGCTCTTTGATACAAGTCATCATTGTGTTGAGTAAATCTCTACAGTAGGTACCATCGCTAGTCTCTGGTTCGCCAATTATGTATCCACTTTTACTATTCTACATTTAAAATTATGTAAATCTAAATAATGTTTACTTTCTTTTGAGATTTGTGTAAGCTCCCTTTCAAATCAACATTGAGGAATTTAGAAATCCATTGGGAGTATAGCCTCTTTATGTACGAATTGTCATGAATGATATAGAATGAACATATCAAGGGATAAAACTTCTTCCTTGTAAAATGTTTGCGGTAATCCCATGTCGGTCTGTAATAATCTTTACTGAATTTTCATTAATGACTGGTGAGGGACCTGGAAATTAAATAAGAACTAATATGTTTGCCATGGTATGACTGAAAGTAGAAATTCTGAAACCTATGTGCTTTATCGACTTTTCGCACAGTAGCTAATCAAATAAAATGACTTGAAATGTTGTTCTATAACAAACTACTAAGTTTTCAATTTTGAAAAAAAATTATTGTTGGTAGTTATGTAGGCCTAGAACACCTTTAAATTCGCTCGTAAGAGCTTTTACATGTTTATGTACATTTTCTGTTCCAGGAGAGTGATCCTAATATAAATTCCATTTTTGTCTATTTGATCAACTCTCCACCAGATGACCATCACATGAAAATCGTTTTATTTCCTGCCTCGCACAAAACACTAATTCAAATTAAACTCAGAACATTTACATAAATCATTTGAACACTTTGAAAACGTAAAAGCCAGTTCCTGGTTTGCATTTCGTATGTATATTGGGAATGACAGGTCTAATATAAAATTATTTAGTTTTGTGAAAAACGTAAAAGAGATATCTGAATTTTCTGTCGATACAACATTTTTGTGTCACGTTTGTGCTAATGTTGATTAAAGTTTTAACAACCCCATTAATCTATGTGACAGTAATCAACTTTCAATGTTAATTTAAATTTAAATGTTAGACAAATTTACGTTTTGGATTTGATATATTTTAAAATCGTAAATTGAATTATTTACTACCTTTAAAGTATGAAATATTACTGTTTCATTAAGTTTGCGAAATTTCAAATCCATGTACAGAGTTCATGCAATCACATCTTCTCTATAAAACATCAAATGTGTTAAGAATAAGTCCTTATAAGTCGTTTCAGATAGATGTATTACATTTACATGATATATTACCAACAGTTTATGAAGGAATCGTGCGTTTTTATTACATATTAATCATAATGTTTTCGTATATTTCGTTTTACCTGTAGTGATCTGAACGCAACTAGATATATTCGACATCTGTAAGTGCTCTTGTGGTCTCCTTATTGTCCACAACCCTTACACATACGAATTTATTAAAATCTAAGATAAAAAATGTGTTCGTATATTATCGCTTGAATGTTTTTATTAAACATATTTAGAAATGTGTTCTTTATTTCGTAAAGTTGTATTTCTTATAATTCATAAACTTCAATTTCATATAATTCATAAACTTCAATTTCATATATTTCATTCACTTGTATTTCATATATTTCATAAACTTTTATTTTATTTATTTAATAAACTTGTATTTCATATATTTCGTAAACTTGTATTTAATATATTGATATTTCGTAAATTTGTATTTCATATGTGGAGATCATTAACCGAGGAAGTGTGTCATATGACTTTAACGAAACGAGTGTGAATATTTGTATTGCCCGAGCGAAAGCGAGAATTGTACATACATTTGCACGAGTTTCGTAAAAGTGATATGCCATACATTCGAGTTAATAATTACTTTATTACCCGTTCTGTTCCATTTGATTCGGGTAAAAATAGTCAGAAACCGGCCTACATGTACTCATAACAATAATATGAACTCGGTTATGTTCAACCATATGGGTAATAAATGTCCTAAACTCTTATTTCATATATTTCATAAACTTGTATACATATATTTCATAAACTTGTATTTCATATAGTTTGAAGTGAAGTTGCCCCCGTTTCATTTTTAGCATACTCAATTTCATCAAATGGCAATAAAATAATGGCAATAACATAATGGTAAATAACATAATGACATTAACGTAATGACAACAAACTATTGCCAAAACATGATAACAACAACATAATTGCAATAACATAATGGTAAAAACATAATAACAACAACATAATGATTATTTTCATTAGCAAATCATTTGTCTGATAATGTATTTAATAGTGGTGTTTTGTTAACGTTCAAACAAACCTAATACATGTAGCTTGTTCACCAATAAGACTCCATTTTGTGAATTAAAGTATGTGTCAATCAGATAAACTGATAATTAAGCATTCAAATAACATTTATCTGTAATCAATAGGAAAATTATCATGTAGTAATCCATTGACCCCTTCATATTCAATAAAAAAATAGCTAGATTGATATATAGTAAATTTCAATATCCTTTGATCTGTTCAATCAATATGTGCTATTCACCTCAAAACTTGGCTAGTAGGGAAGTGCAAAAGGAATTTGTAAATGTGTGTTATATCTATATAAAGTTCTAAACCTGCTCATTAATTTATAATGATGCCATTTGAAATCTTGAAGATTGTTAAAGACAATTGTCTACTTCAACATAAACTCACGTGCAAAAGAAACGTCCCCATACAAAATACAAGATTTTTCAATCGACGGGCGATAACTGCGACTGAAACAGCGTTACATCATGTCCTCAGAACCCAACAATACTAAATATGAATTTTCAAAACATTATCTATTCATAACTCTGAGAAACACAAGTTTTAAGAAATGGTCGTTTTGGAATCTCCTTAACTAGACGAGATAGAAGCCTCAAAAAGCCAGTTTGGGCTTTTTTGTGACGTCCTACAGTCAACAAATTTAAATCAAAGAACGTTATTTATGTCGAGGATATCTTTCATTAATTAAATTTCTACTTTTTCAATGTTTTAAACATAAATACCAAATATTGTGGGCCAAACACATCTTTAAAAAGCGAGTTTAGCACCCCATGTGTATTTGAACAGATGTAAAAATAAAAATTGCATACTCTGATGTATGACATTGTGAATACTTCTATACAAAACATGTGGCTACCAAATACATTCAAAATCTACTTTCTCCGATATCAATATTTCATTTTATACTGTTTTCAAAATGTGGGGATGTTTCTTTTGCACGTGAGTTTATATCGTTTTTTTGTTCATTTATGGTAAATATGTTAACCGATTGTGATTTCAAACCATTCAAATAGCATAGGAACAAAAGCCAGTATAACAATGTAAACATGAAAATCAATGTTGCAAAAGTTCCAAACAGCTTCACTTAAGTACATGTATTGTGAGGTACCACAGATTCCCCAGTCAGGTCAATCCATCAAAACCCAATACCTGCTCACACCAGCCATAAACCTCGTACAACTTACCACCACTGCAGATATTTGATCGCGGAGACTACAACTTGCATCAGAGACATATATAATGTAATGATATTGACAAAACTTTCAAAAAAGAAAAAAACTGTTATATTTTCCTTTTTTTTAAAGTCCAGCGTGTTGCTAAATTAAGAATCCATATTTCTTATTTTTTCGGTTATTATAGTCATGGCAATAATTCAATCTTATGGATGTTGCAAATAGTTGTGTAGTTTATGTATTATATCATTTAGTTTATTTCTTTAAATTATAATTTACTATTTCTCGGTTATGGTTTTCGGTTTATCATTGTCACGGTATATAATACTAACTAATTGGCATGGGTGTTGTGCAGTTAAATAATCATGTTCTTTCCCATATTTCTAGAGCTGTTCGGATGATGGTTTTGAAACCATGGATCTTGTCAGTAATACGATGCTAATAAATAACACTACCGAGAGATAGCAATGGGTAATAACTATTTGCAAAGTCTTAATTTACAACATGACGTTAAGTGTTTCATTCATCACAAATAATAAATACTCAATATAATGTGTTTACAAAGGATTACCTCTATAATGTTCACGCTATTTATTGACAAAGACATTTACATAATTACTAAACTAAATGAGGCATGTGAAGATGAAACGATCAGGTCCATTATCTCTGATTTATGAACATCGCTTCATGTGTTAATTTCTCTTTTGGATTAATCCAGTAATATTGTGGTAAATTAATTGCATGCAGTTATATAATGTAAATTAACGAAAATCCACCATAACTTTATTGAAAACCGATTATTAAATGTTTTTAAAACAAAGGTTTTTTTTGGCATGTTGTGTTCATCTCTCAAAATATTATCTTTTTTACTTGGTTATTTTACAACAAGGAGTCACTAGTCAACACTGAATGCCTAAGCTTTGCAACTTGTATATTGTGAACAGATGACGTATTTGTTTTATACATTCCTCGTATTTCTTCACTATGGTGAAAACATTTGAAATATCATTTAACAGCTGAGACTGCATATTGTGTTTACACCCTCGGCCAAAAGAAACGCCCACTTTATGATCCTTAAAATGAAAGATGCAATAATTTCTTAAATATAATTTATGGCGGTCTCCACTTTATGCTGAAGCAATAACGAATATGAAAGTCCATTGAAATCGTTGAAAACTGTGATTCGAGTCAATAACATTCATGAAAACCACGCCCAATGAAGACTGCTAGTAGCATCATCACCACTTTAACTCGAATGCGTGCCTGTATTGTTGCTCATGGTTGTATGAAAATCATTTTAAAATGTTTTTTCTGATCAAGCACTGATCGAAAACTGAACAATTATTGTTTTCTCATTTCCACAATCGCCCTCCTTTCGTGACATGAACTTCTGAAATTCAAATATGTAAATCAGAAATGGTCCATCTTCATTATGTTATAATAATGCTAAACTGTTCATAACAATATCATTTACAATATCTGATAAGATATCTAGTAGGCGTATGAATTAAAGTAACATTATTCTGAGATACAGAAACATGTAAGGAAAAAGTCAATGTACGTTACAGTTCATTAGAGAGTATTGCTAAAGTGTAAGAAGTGAGAAAAACTCCATATGAACCGCATGTGTAAGATTGACAATTCTATAATATTAAATTAAACTTTTTTTTATTAGACTATACGAGTTTAGAATCAAGACTTATCATAATGAATGTTTGATATAACAATGGAATGAAACTCGTCCAATTTTAGATAAATTGTTTAGTGCCCTATTTCCAGGCGAAATGGAATATATAATACCAAAGTATATCAGGTCACGATTTCTAATTCAACCGATATATCTTATCTATGACACACCTCGATGTCCAAAAACAGAGATAGGAATTTGACTAGTCATTTCTTTGAATATTGTGGTACCCGAAAGATCATGCAACATATTATTGTACTCTTTGGAATTGTTTTCATTGCATTGTGGACAACCACTTTACAATTTGGAAAGCCATGCGAGGTCATGCCCAATGGGTAAGTGTCATTTCGATGTAAACAAGGGTTTACAGTAATTATTATTGAGTGAGTGAGTTAGGGTTTAACGCCGCTTTCAAGAGTATTTCACTTATATCACGGCTGCTAGAATTATGGCAGGGAGAAAGCCTGCAACGTCATGTGGCTATGCATTGCAGTGAAACCTGCGAGCATCGGCTGGAACTAGCGAACCATGGGTGGTACTACGCTGAAATTCAGTGTAGCATTGCACCCAAACTTTACTGCGTGTAGAACAGTTCTCTACTGCAGACACAGTTGCCGTGCCCCTGGCGGAATTCGAACCCTGGACCTCTTGATCCAAAGCCGAACGAATTATTATTGAAGTAAATTTGTTTAATTAATACCACTTTTAGAGTATTTTTCATATTGTTGTGTCCTTGCAACTTTTCGTTCCTTGACGTTTTTGTGCCTTAGCCCTACAGACTGTGGGTTATACTATTAATGGAGAATTAAGAATGAAGAAACAATTTATGGATACACAACTTCTTTATTCTGTATAGGCGACGTTTCGACATAGATACTAATGTCGTTGTCAAGCAGGTGATGAATACAGAATAAAGAAGTTGTGTATCCATAAAATTGTGCTTCATTCTTCATCACCCAACTTCGAGAATGCCCATCAACGATGTTAATGGAGAATTACTTGAACATTAATCTTTAATCAACATAAATCTAACACCAAAATGTTGTCTCCCTTTTTGGGTAGGAACTTATGCACCATTGGTGACTTTACTGTAATCAATATATATAAAATTGAGGGGAGACAATTTTGGTATAGAGGAAATGCTCATTTGAGTGCACGTTATACTACGTGTATGTCCCCGAGGTTGTTAGTAAAATACATCACAAATACCTGATTTGTAGGACTGCTACTGTTGTCAGTGCATATATCCATAGCCACAGAAGAAACTTAACACTAAACTAGAGTTCATGACGTCCCGTAACCTTCTGATATGTGCCCTAGTCTGAAAAAAATTTATCATATCGTTTTTTCAATCGTAGGTGAAAATTTGAAATAAAAATTGGAACGTAATCTCCGAAAATAGTTTTGTGCTAATTGATTGGGTTAGAGGGGAAGAATTTAATTGGAAAGCGATTTAATAATGGTTATCGGAGTTTAAAGAGATACGCTCGTTACAGATATCAAAATATAAACTTTCTCCTACACACAGACCCATGACAGACAACATGTACAAGGAGTACGCCAACAGTTCCTGTACTAACGGCAGCATCTGGTGGAACTACCCACGAGGATCCCTACAAGTCAACTTCCTGCGCAGATCTCCTCACTTTACTGTCTGCATCTGGTCCGAGCTCGGGCCTCTCGCACAGGCCGTCTATGAAGTAAATGGTCAGGTCAGGAGACTCCTGGAAAATCCAACTGAACGTAAGAGCAAAGGAATATTTTATCCAATACATAGCGCTGCATCCTGGAAATTTGTTCATCAAGTTGTCCTTCTTAGTGCATTTATTACTCAACCGTGGTGAGATCACTCATTAGGTAACAATGAGTTGGTGACACACATATGTGATACCACCGCGTGCTGCCGTAACGTCATAATCGACGCGTGACATCATAGTCGTTTTTGGTTGACGTCACAAAGTTAGCCGCACGACTGCAATAGCGAGTGAACTTTTTGCAAGTGAGAGTCCCTAAAAACGATTTTCTTGCAATTCAGAGCTGTTTACATCATTGAGTAATAAATTAAATACTAAATTCGGTCCCGTTTGATAACGGGTTTATGAAACTCGTGAATGGCATCGGTATTGAACGAGCGAAACTCGTTTCATAAACATGGTATCCAACGCGACATCCTTTAGTATTCTATATATATATCATGTAATTTGGATTTCGTTTTGACAATCCTTTGTCCCCTGTCTACAATAATGATTCTCAAACTTGTCACGTGATCGTCAGGTCAGCGGTCAGTTATACTATGATATCTCAAAGACCACAACTTTCATGAAATTACACTTAGATAAGAAAGCAACTTTTAATCATCGCAGAGTGAATCAAAGTTAACTTCATTCTGTGTTGGTCTCTCACTTGTTTCTTTTCTCAAAGAGAGAAATATTAAAGAATCTGACATCTCAGCCAGGATGTAATTTACCAGACTTTGCATATACAATCTCGTATGATTCCAAGAAGTGTAAAGGCTGTATTGTTTATCACTGTGGTTATAACACTTTAGGAGAATGAAAAACTTTGAAATATAATATACATAATTGATGAAATAAAATTATTAAAAAAATAACAGATTCGATATCACTTATCCTAGCTCATCAGGCTTGAAAGGCCAGATGTGATTATGGCATGGGCCGGCGTTCGGCGGCCGTACGTCGTCCGTAAACGTTTCACTCTTTCGACTTCTCCTCCAGAACTGTTACACCCCAAAAGCTGTAATTTGGTGGGTGGGTACCCATCATCTAGGGGGTCAACGACTGTCCTTCAAGAATTCCAATTATGATTGTAAATTCATTAAAAATAATTTAGGAACAAATCGAAACATGGCTTAATAGAAAAACAGGAACTGATATCATTTTCTCTAGAAAAAAATTATTCTAGGATATTGCGAAAATTTAAATCAAGTCCTAAACTTAATAATAAGTACTGTGATTTACAATTTGTACAAAATGCAACAACAGGGAAAAAAATCCAAATATAAATTATGTTAAAGAGAACATTAAGAATATATACTGTATTGACCGCTTCTCAAACTGTAAACATGACAACTTTATTAAATTCAGGTCGATTTGTCACAATCTATTTTAAACAAATGACGGTGTTTTATTTTTTTCATGGACCTTCCCATTTGTACCTGATGTCAAATTGATTGTCAACCAAACCATGTTCTATAGAAGCATGCCTCTGCAATTTTGTTATGTGATGAACTGTTCTGTATTTGCATTTCATATCGTGTATGGAGTTTCCAAAATAAAAAGTTTTTAAAAAATATGGCCGCCAGACACATTAACAGTGAAACCTTTAAACGACTTCTTCTCCAAAAGCGCTTGGTATAAATTTAGAAATGGGAAATTGTGTCATAAACATCTTTGTAGGATGGAGATACAAGTTTGGAAAGTTGGTTGAGATAATTTAATAAATATGAACTTTGCAGCGGGTTCACTCGAAAATCCTCAAACGACTTCTTCTCATGCACCAGCAATTGGAGATATCCAGAAACCTGGACAATGTTTTCTTTAAAAGATGGAGATAATGATTTGTAATTTTCATTACTCAAACTTTAATACTTTGGTTATGGCAGGGGTACATATAAAGGAATGAATTAAATCTCAGAAACCAATGACCTTAGAAAACTTTTTGGGATATCATCTATCTTTAGTGAATCAAGAGTTCCAAATTTCAAATCTTTTGGATAAATAGTAAGAAAGGTATAAATGAAAACATTTTAGTTGTTTACCATTTTGCTAACATTAACACTAACATAAAATGTTAGCAATAGTTACATTTTGATGAAAAAGGTTTCGATAGGTTTCCACCGCAACTTTCATTACATTTGAATTATAGAAATTAAGCAAGATAGACATTATTTTATTTTTTTGCGATTTCATTCTACTTTCGGCCTATCTGTCAGATTAGATGTTATACACTAAGATTGATGTGACTGGGGGTGTGTATGTTTGTTTTTCTAGTTTTTCATGTTACTATACTAACTGACGAAAGAGAAGTTCAGTTGAAAAGTAATTTCGAATCATTTTATTTAATCATAATATTATGCGATTGTCTCTATTTGCAACTGGGTGTAAACTCAGATTCAGATAACAGTCCTAACATCTATATGATGAGCCAAATCTGACAACCAGATGCAACATGTATTTTGTATTCTTTGACATCACATTACTAAATCTTGAGTGTGGCTTCCACATGTGACATTCCTTTTTTCCGGAAATGGTTTTTGTGTTTAAATGTTATTTTTAATTGGAAATACATGCCATTTAGATAGTGAACAAAGTTAACATTGTTACATTCTGGATAACACCACCTTCAAAAGTACAAATTCTTGTACTTTTTCGGACCGAAATTGGTCCGCATTGAATGTTTCGTTATTTTTTTAAGATGAAGGCGTTGTTTTCAAAACATGTTTTTTTTAAATGGTTATCTTTTTCAGAAAAAGAGGTTTGTGCTGAATCCATTAACAGAAAAGTGACGATTGAACTGAAGTCGCCAGAGTTCCAAACTTATATGACACTGTATGGATTCAGAGTGGTGCTGTAAGAATTAAACTTTGTTAAAAGTGATGCATTCCGATACATACCTCAATTATACAACACAAACACATGTGACATTAAAAGTGTCACATTGTTATCATGAACATTGGTTTTTATTACATTCTTCTTACATGTTATAGCTCATGTTATAACAGGGACGGATATGAAGAGGATTCATGTCGATATCAATGCCCTGATAATTTCCATGAAAATGGCATTGCTTCAATTATCGATAAGTTTTTAAAACTTGTGTTTTTCAATTCTATATTGATTTTCTATGGCCAAAAAAGTGGTCTACGTGAAAATTAGTTTCGTTAATCTCTCTAAATGATGATACTTAAAACACTAAAATCAGGACAATAACAATTAGGAAGCTATCAAAATGCAATTAATGAAAAATGAGCATGAAATAAAATGTTAATGTCGCTTAAAGAACGCTTTGTTTAATATCAATTATTTGACACACGCTGTCGTTTGTCCTTTTAGTGCATGTACACTTCAGAAATTCAAAATCGGAGATTTAAATGCAATTATGTTGCATGTTGCCATTTAACTTTCAGATTTAGAGACATATTTCAGAGTTTGGTTCAGTAGACATGTCTCTTAGAAAGACTTTATTACAAGTTTGTTTGAAAAACATAAGCCGCAACATATATTATTATATACTCATGTAAACTTAAGATAGTAATACAGGGATGCAATACGGTTTCCATGGTCGATTTCCGTATTGCACGGTGAGTTCCTCCGCTTGCATGACATCTTCTCGTTCAATACAAACGATCCAAATGGACATGTTCTATATATTTACCTTTTGTTATAACGTTCAGTAGAATTGTCAGTAAGGTTTTCTGTAATAATTCGAAGTCATTTCAAAAATAGTTTAATGGTAGTTGTTACAAAGATACGCTTCACTATGAATATTCATTTTATCAAAAGTGCAATAATTATTTTAAAGATATATCATGCATTTTGTTCGACGAACATGTTTTGTTATTCATGGTTTTGCTGCTGCAAAGTGACCACACAAGGAAGATTAACACTTCTCTTTTAATCATTTAATTTTATTTCACATTTTGAATATTTCTCCTTCAAATATGATTTCTCTTCAAAGCCAATCACCAACACCACCAGAACACGCATTACGAATTTCGGTTACATAACATATTCTAGTTTAAGATATATAGCGTCTTCTGTATCTGCTAACTTTACGCGGATGAAGTGTACTGTTACCTACAGATAGTCCACGACTACGTTATGGGGGTTCACACTTACGTTACTTTACGTACTTTAACCTAGTTCATTGAACGTAGCCACAAAACCGCTGACTTGATGGAACATTGTGCATTTTTCGCAACGACGTTAACGTTTCATTTCAACATGGTTCACTACGTGAATCTAGTTAGGCGTGGTTTAGCGTAGTTCTAGCGTAATTATACTTACTTAAGAGTAGTTAGACGTATATGAACTTACTTTAACGCCAATGCGTCAATAAGAAACCTACCAAAACGTAATTTAAATGTTTTGATAACGTAGACAGCCGTTCTAATACCTTCTCTTCTGTTCTGAAACGTTCTTCAAGTTAAATGATACTAATGTAGTTTACTGTAGTATAAAGTTGCCAAACGTAGTTCGACGTATTTAAACGTAGTAAAACGGACTTAAATACCTAGTAAAGTGTAGTTATTCGGGGTCAAGTTGCAATACGTTTAAGTACATTCTTAACTAGGTTAAACTACAATGAACTAAGCTCAAATTTCTTTCCATTCATTACGTCCAAGTACATTCAACTACGTTTCTTAAAACGTAGTTAAAAAAAGCTAAACTTTGAACATGTTCAAAAGTTAAATCACAAACTACGTGTTTCTCACGTCTATGTCTACGTTTTGAATGTGGATAACCAAGGTTAACTACGGATTACTAGGCTTAAGTACAGTTAACTACGTTAAGCTACGTTCTGCATCAATACGTTAAATAATGTAAGTGTGACTGGGGCTTAACACCTAACAATCTGTACACTCTGGGTTCTTTTTGAAACACTCACATAGTCGCTTTTTGCGAAATTGTATTGATACGTCATGTAATCATCATCTGTCATACATGTGTCAGACGGAAGTTATATAAATGATATCAATCATTAAGAAATAGACGAAAGCGAAGAAAATAGTTTGGCATACAAACATACATTGATATTTTGTCTGATTTAGTACTAATCAAGTGTCTAGTATCCGTTCCCAAATACGTATGTATGTCAACGAACTGAATACGACATTAAGATTTTCCAATAGTAATGTTCCTGCCAAGCAGAAACAGCAGATGTATTCAACTATTAGAAAAACGGTATAATGACTTGTACTAGTTCACCACATTACTTTATCATCAACGTACAGTGGGTATTCATTGTTCCATACCAATGTAATAACTTGTGTTGAAGGGAAGGACAATTAGCTTTTATTTAAAATTCATATTGAGTGTGTCGGTCAAACAGTGGTAAATATTATACAATTAGTATGGGTCGATACACACAATCAGCGTCATACATACAGTTGACAATATTGTTTAGTTAAGTGTTGTAATTTTGGCGTGCGTTATGATATGATGGAGTGGTAAAATACTATTAATATGCATATATGAGTCGTTGCCCTTTAAACCGGTGAAAGGGTTAGAATTAAGTGTGAGGAACCAATTCTACATAAATGTGGAAGATCATATTTTCAAAACACCCTGCAGTCAGTCAGTCCGGGAAAATATGTTGAACAGTGTTCACTAATCTCAAGTTAACACAAATTAAGAATTAGTAATGAGGACACAGTGGCAAATATTTGTCGAGTGAGGGGGGAATTTCTTCTCTGGATCTGATGACTGATGTACTTCACACATTAACCAATGATTATTTTTTTTATAGATATTTTATGGATATTGTATGTTTAGTAGATAACCTTAGGATTTTTAGGAAAGATGTCACTGTCAAATGGTTATATGAAAAACGTTATGAACATTTTCTACACTAAATCGTCAGGTTGTGGATTAATTCAATTTCCTTGAAATGAAACTGACCTAATGTCTCAAAATAATGTATGTCGTTGCTGAGTAATTTGTATTTTTGTTCTGGAAAATGTCCCCTTTTATGATTTACAAGATCAATATTGCTTAACGTTCCAGATATATATCATGCAGAGGACTTTGACAAAACCATTTACCTTATGCTTTGGTAAAAACATCAACTCAGATAAATGAATTCATTTGTTTACTTCAAAGGCCTTTTCATTGATTAACATGTCAATATTTTCAGCTTGATTCCCTAATATTTTAAGCAGTTTACTTAGCATTATGATATATTTTCCATGAGAGGCTTTAATTGAAATGAAGAAAATTGAATTAACATTTGAAAGGATGAGCGATGTGTCATGATATTGAGAGAAGGGTTAATGTTATATTGATCAACATATTTTTAATTCAACATTTACTAATTTAAATGTTTTTAATTGTACACCTCTTCTTTAGATCTTTTTTCTACAGTTTATCGTTAAGAGAAAATATCCTTATCGGTATGAAAATCATTTGCCTGCACAGTAGGTACTGATGAACAAAAAAAATGATCGCACATGTATTGTCCTGATTTATGTGTAATACATTTTACATGACATGTTTTTCATAAATTCAATATTTGGGAAGTGGCATGATTTTTCATTCGATGTATCTAAATGATTTTAAGTTATGTTGTGAAACTCAAAACGACAGATTTTGTAGATTTTAAGTTGTTTCGGTAAAGTTAATTTTTCCCGTGAAGAAAACGTTCATTATATTACCCATGAGGACAATCAAAGCAGAGTTTACATTTTCAAACGATACCATTTACATTTGGGCAATATATCATGTTGTCATAGTGATGTAATGTTATCCATGTTATGTTATGACGTCACGTTGTCTTCGACTCCTGGTAGCAAGTATGTGTCTGTAAGTAGATTTTTGGCGTAGTTTACTAATTATACTTACTGAAAGAAAATATAACATGTCAAAGTCAAAATATTTTTACGACATCCCTCTCTCCCGGGAAATACAGGTAATACGTACAAATAATACGGCATGGACACTCGTATAATATCCTCTATCTATTGTTCCCTTTAACATTGATGGAAGGTCATAAGCGAAATTAATATGCTTTCATATATATAGATTGACTTTCAATATTCTTTTGTTTCGCTTTGATAATTGCCTCCTTTAAACACCAGTGTTCCCTTGATAACACTATCCCGATGGAAGTAGATTTGTTGTCCCCTGCCGCCACGCGGAACGGGGGACTATGTATTCAGAGTCGTCCGTACGTCCGTCCGTACGTCACATCTCATGAAGCATTTTATCCAAAGTCTTCAAATTTGGTGTCAGCCTACATTGTGGGAAGACACAGACACCAGTCGATTTTGGTGGCCTTGACCTTATTTTCAAGGTCACAACGATACTTTGACCAATTTTCAAACTCTTGTTAACGCGATATCTAATGAAGCGTTGTATTATAAGTTTTCAAATTTCGTGTCGGCCTACATTGGGGGAACACCAGTCGAGTTTTGTTACCGTGACCTTATTTTCAAGGTCACCGCGCCACTTTGACAACTGTTCGAACTCTTGTTCACGCGATATCTCATGACTGGATGGACCCAAAGTCTTCAAATTTGGTGCCAGGCTACATTGGGGGATGATGCAGATACCAGTCAATTTTGGTGACCTTGACCATATTTTCAAGGTCACCACGACACTTCGACCACTTTATTGTCTCTTGTTAACGTGATATTTCATGACCAGTTAGACATAATGTCTTAATATTTGCTGACAGCCTATATTGCACGATGCTTTGACCCCTTTCGAACTCTTGTTAACGCAATATCTCATGAACCCAAGCACCCAAAGTTGTTGTCAGTCTACATTGGGGCATGACGCAGACATCAGTCGATTTTGGTGACCTTGACCTTATTTTCGAGGTGACTATGACACTTGACCAAATGATGTGTCTTACTAAACTCAATGTTAACGGACATTGCCATGTTAGTGGCAAACACTTGTTTTTATTGCATTTCATACTTTGTACAAAACAGCTCTGTTCAGCATTGGTTCGTAGTATAGCCAATTAATATTCTACACATCCCTCTGAGACAAGGCCGTATACATATAACATCCAATATCAACAAACAAAAATATTTATAGATAGATAAAAAAAAAAGCGTCATTTGGTTTTGTTTGTTTTTCTAGAAATCCAAATCTTGTCGAGTACAAATAAACATCTTGCACGTAATTTGTAAGAATGTACGAGTGACCATGTAAAGTGTTTACGACAAATGTGTCTGAATATTAGTATTTACCGAGGAAGAGCAAAAACTAAACCTCTACATTTGCAGGATTGTCGTAAACATCGTATGATGTGGATGTCCACATAAGCTTTTTTACATAACCTAAGTCTTCAAATTTTGAAAACAATACAACAGAATCTACCACCAGACACGACACATGACGTCACTCCAACTCGATGAATAGAGATTATTACCCCGTCTGTCATATGGATTTTCCGAAAATAGTGTGAATGTTTGTATTGCTTGAGCGAAAGCGATTGTGTTACATCAATTTCCCGAGGCGTAAAAAATTCGTTATTACCCGTACTATTAAAAACGAATAGCGTAAAAATAGCCATAAGACGAACCCTGACTTTTGCTACGACCAGCTGCAATGGCGTCATGAACAATGACGTCACAGACGAAAAAGTCGCTTAAAAATAGTTATGGTGCTTAGTAAACTAGATCAGTGAACATGATCGTCTCGAACATATTATTTTCAACCAGAAGGGTAATAAAGTCATAGCTTGGATTTGAGCATGAAAATTAGGAAGTTCGATATTATTGCCCTCATTGGTAATTCATACTTATACAACCGCTTGGTCAATTATGTTTAATCATGGTAAAGTCTCAACAGTTATCCCAATGTGGATACATGGATCAATAAAATCTGATATACAACTTTATGCTATACTATCATTACAACATTGCACGAAGACAAATTGGGTGTTGTGTTGAAGTACCAATTGAGTGAATAAGTGCTCATGATCATGCATAATGATGTTAGCATACTCTTCGTGATAAGTTTCACTGAACAGTGAAGCTTGTCACTGTGAATTATCTTGATAAGTATATGAATATTTACATTGATGATTATATTTTCATGGTCATGCCATATATTTTATATGTATTTGTTCATGTCACGAACGGCTTCCTATCCTATTGTTAACATTACTTTACTATATACATATATGTAAATGTTGTGATTACCAAATAGTTAACAAACATTTACAAAATCATAAATGTTCCATATTCCTGTTCAGGTGTAATTTCTCTATATCATGTGAAACATCAATCATTTTATCGAATCCTAATGAATAATTAGTAACAAGTAACGTTGATTTATTTAAACAAGCCACAAGTTTTTTCAACATATTTATTTGGCAAGAAAGTTTGTCATTTAAATTAAACATTTATAAAATGTAGAAATTAAATTGATATAAGAAAAAAATGCTTTGATTTTAAATTGGTGACGCATTGTTTCTGTAGGACGTTTTAAAAGTAAAAAATAATTTTCGACTCTCTCTCTCCTCTCGTCTAGTTAAGGAGATCCAAAACGAAGTTTTCGTAAAACGGATCTTTCTAAGAAATATGAACAGAAACTATTAACTAGTAGTGAAGTTACTTTTAGAATGATCACTTTTGAAGGTTGTCATAAACATTAAGTATTCCTCTTTAAAAAGTATGTGACGATATTTGAAAGCAGTGCAAGTATGTAAGAATTCTTTAAAGCATTTATAAATGACATGAATAAGAATAGCAACATTTTCTGGAAAAAAATACTTTAATGTAAACAAAACACGAGGTTTCGGAGAAAACAAAACTCCAATGAATGTATAAGATCAATAACATAGAAGCAACAAAGGATTTAGTGGATGTAGAAAGTATCATGTTACAAAATTAAATCATTCGCGCTTCGCTAGGTGTCCTCGGGACATGACTGCAACGATATATAGGGGATATTCACACACAACATTCATGGGGTAAACGCCACAAATGTATTCCTTTGACAAACTTTGCAAACAACAGGCCCTGGTATTTTTTCAATAATAGATGACAATGCGTGAGCGTGTGTGTGAAAAAATAGCGTCGATTTCAGCTCTCATCGATGACATAAAGAGTTGGAAGACGTCATTTTGAAGTTGCTGACTTTCGTCCCTCCTCAACTCGTGTCTTGCCTGCGGAGGGTTTTGGCGACCTGGAATTTTTCTTCACAGATGCTCCAGCAAATGTGTGATCGGATGTATAAATTGTTGACCGAGAAGTAGGGTAGAATATTAATGTGTTGCAGTTAAGGTGTCTCTCAAGTCGATATTGCTACGTGAGGCACATTCCGCCTGCCTTCTAATGTCTGAGGACAGTCCGTCGCCTGATGTTGTTGCGGCCGTTGACATTGACGTAGACTTAACGAATCAGTTTTCAAGGTGTAACAACCGTGCGCTGATAATCTCAACGTACGACTGTTTCTCATATTTACGTCCTGTCTTGCCCTCCCCAAGTAAGGCCAACGTTATCAGACCGTTTGTTTCTTATAAGCTTGTCAATGACCGTGAATAAATCATTTTCCCGGACCTATACATTATTTTGCCCATTGGTTTACTTACTCTTTCATAAAGTTGAAGGTATAAGTACATACTCCAAAACGTCGTGTATTTTCACATTTAAGAAGTTGTTATTCAGAAAATATTCCTGTTCTAATAAATATCCCAGATGCATTGATAAAGTTATTGGTATCAATCAAGTGTATCACATACAACCCCAGACGGCATGTGTTATAATTATTGATCACGAACACCAATACTGTAACGCATGAAGACACGATCAAACACATATCCTCCGTAAATGACATGTATTGTGTAATTGCATATGTCTGAGAATGTTGAACCAGTACATAATCTATGAGACGATATTACTTATGAGGCAGTACATCAGACTGTGTAATTTACTAATGTAAATCAGATCAACATTTACGTGAGAAATGACACGACGAGAGAGACACTGAGAGGGACAGGAGGTTTATTTGTAAAGATTGTACAACAAGTACAACATTAATCATATCATAACCCATGACTGATGAACGCATGCAAACTCTCACTCTTACTTCCCCGCATGACTTACAGTCCTCGATAATAACTGGAGACACAGTTACGTGTAACAAAAATATGCCTTTGTTGAACAAAGATATTAATAATTTGTTTTTAACAAGGCAATATGGTTACATTTTCATTTGCTGAAACAATATTCTTTAATTGGTTAGGCTTAGGCTTAAGCTAAGATACGTTCCACAACATATATCAATATAAATTTTGACGTAGTGTATGCTTTTGGAAAGAAGATACAAAATGGTAAACTTTATTATGATATTCAATTTGTTTAATATTCGTATTCCGATTCGTTTATGCTATAGTCCAATGTTGTCTTGCAGACCAGATTTTTAAGCTGTAGCAAGTTTACAAACTAGGAAACAGTCCACACTCTGTCCACACTAAACCAAATGTTTTCTATCAAAGCACGTTGGACAAGGACCATTTAACGGAGACACAAGGAATACAATTTTATCAGCCGTGTTTCCTCTTTCTTCCTCTCTCTGACACCCTGGAAAAGGAAGAACCGACTGAAAGGTCTTATTCTGGAATTATAAACTTGTGAGCTTACTTTCTTATTACCATTTAGGTTTCTTGAAATACGAAGAAAACCGTACTTCAAGAAAGCCCCAGGGACTTCCTTATAACAAGGTACTTGATTTTGATCCTTAAGTACGGTTTTCTACTGGAAGACCTTGGTAATCTATATATACCAAACTTAGAAAGTTTGTACTACGAACACATTTTCACAGCTCTATTCTCAACAATAAGTACAGCTTTTGGTCGAAAATAGAAACCAGCTGAGTCAGAAACAGTCTGCGTGTTTCTAATTTCAGCCAAAATCTGGATGAAACCTTTCCAACACATGAATATACTGCAGGGGAATCTGGTCATCGGCGCAACATAATATTTCTACCATATGAAGGTTGAGGTTTGATACCTTCTCACATACTATTATTTTGTCTTATTTGACATTACATAAAGCCTACATTTTTACATCATTTACATCATACAGTTCTAATTCACAACGGTCTGTGGGTTTAATTCTTCGACGTTTAGCTTGATGAAATATACCGAATGAGTCAAAATGACACAAATCCGAAGTTTTAGACTGTATATTAAATTTGCCAAATGGATGAATCGATAAGTATTGTTCGGTATATCTGGCCCGAACTCTTCTTAGACAGTGATCTATTTATGTAGTGTGAATGATAACAAAAGTAACAATAAAGCAAATACAGCAACAGTTTGCTTTAGCTTCTGTTTGACTTTGATGTAACAATGGCATCACAAAATCCATGTATTTGTGCATAGGTATACATGTATACATACACGTAGTTGTAATACACTTGAAAACAGTAGAAGAGCAAACTTTCGGTAAGAAAACAAAAATGTGTAGATAACAACACAACTACTTCAAAAGCATAAACCCGGAAACGTCATGTATGTTCACGTCATGTATGTTCGCAATAAAGACGTTGTTGTCAAGAAATTATTTTTTCTTTTGTATTTCATTACTAAATGCCCCTCCAAGATGCAGTTGTGTTATTTACCTAAGTAACTAGAATATATTTATAAGTACAGCTACCTTTTTTGGCAGACATAATGACACTTCTTGGATAGACAGGATACATCATTCCACTTGAACCTGTTCCTCGGCGAGGACGAGAGACATAACTCAGGCTTAAAGAATCTTGAATCTGGTTGATGTGGGATCCAGTCGGTGTAAAGAAGCTTTTTCTTGCTGTGTTGCCACTGGAACGTCTTTCGGAATATCGGCCTCCTTGCTCCCAACCAAATACAAAACGTTTCTGAAAGGATGCATTCATATATACTGTACATATGGTCAAATGTTACCAGTCATATTTCTTTGAGAGACATTTAAAAAAACTGATTGGATGAATGAGAACAATGCCTGTGCATAATCAACCTTTTCATTTTAGTCTACGGCAACAGGCTATCAATTAAAACATTAATACGCAAAAAGTTGACCTACCAAGTCATCGAATGTCCATTGGATGTGAGGTCAAAAATATAAAATTGATCGGTAAGCTGTTGAATGGTTCACCAAAGTTAAACAGGAATGCGCAATACAATATATTAGTTAATTACAATTGCTTCCTTAACACTAACCTCTCCAGGGTATTTTAAAGCTAGCATTGATTCGTTAAATTTCCACCTGGTATGTTTGTGATAAACTCTTAATATGCAAACTGTGTATTAAGTGATGTTGGTTGTTGATGTAAATGCTAGGGTTGCATATACATACATTAGTTAGACGAAACAATTTTGGACAATACCGCAATGAAATACATTTGTTCAACGTAACTCTGGGTGTGAAAGGTACATCAAATCTCCAAAAGAGTTTACTTTGGAAAGGCAAATGCTTCAATGTTTTCTCAAGCATCAGAAGGAACTTGTTCCAAAAACTTTTTAACCCCTAAACATTGACTTAAATGTTTTATTCTACATGACTCACCTGTTCCATTCAAATATTGTTGAAGAAATAATTGGGTGCTAGAACTCAAAACTTCGACTGCATATCCTTTCCTTTTGTGGCATATTTTCTGGAAAATAGACATTATTTGCCACATTAATTAGAACAAAGCCAAATCAGTTGACCTGCAGATCAGATATGTAATCAGATTATATACGTGTGTTTGGATTATAAATCTCAATCTTCGGATACACAGCACGTAAATGCATTACGTTGTATTGATACTTGTTGAACTATAACTATCCGTGGTACTTGTTTGGAGCATGTGCTTTTAATAAAACGAGATATACCAACCATTGCACCTCTATAACAAACATTGGGAGACAAGCCTACCATTGCACCTCTAGAACAAACATTTGGAGACATGCCTATCTATAAGAAACATTGGAAGACATGCCTACCATTGCACATCTATAACAAACATTGGGAGACATGCCTACCATTGCACATATATAACAAACATTGGGAGACATGCCTACCATTGCACCTCTATAACAAACATTGGGAGACATGCCTACCATTGCACCTCTATAAGAAACATTGGGACACATGCCTACCATTGCACCTCTATAAGAAACATTGGGAGACATGCCTGCCATTGCACCTCTATTACAAACATTGGGAGGCATGCCTATCATTGCACCTCTATAACAAACATTGGGAGACATGCCTACCATTGCACCTCTTGAAGAAACATTGGGAGACATGCCTACCATTGTACCTCTATAAGAAACATTGGGAGACATTCCTACCATTGCACCTCTATAAGAAAAATTAGGAGACATGCCTACCATTGCACCTCTATAACAAACATTGGGAGAAATGCCTACCATTGCACCTCTATAAGAAACATTGGGAGACATGCCTACCATTGCACCTCTATAAGCAACATTGCGAGACATGCCTGCCATTGCACCTCTATAACAAACATTAGGAGACATGCCTACCATTGCACCTCTATAAGAAACATTTGGAGACATGCCTACCATTGCACCTCTTGAAGAAACATTGGGAGACATGCCTACCATTGCACCTCTATAAGAAACATTGGGAGACATGCCTACCATTGCACCTCTATAAGAAACATTGGGAGACATGCCTACCTTTGCACCTCTTTAAGAAACATTGGGAGACATGCCTACCATTGCACCTCTATAAGAAACATTGCGAGACATGACTACCATTACACCTCTATAAGAAACATTTGGAGACATATCTACCATTACACCTCTATAAGAAACATTGCGAGACATGCCTACCATTGCACCTCTTTAAGAAACATTTGGAGACATGCCTACCATTGCACCTCTATAAGAAACATTGCGAGACATGCCTACCATTACACCTCTATAAGAAACATTTGGAGACATGCCTACCATTACACCTCTATAAGAAACATTGCGAGACATGCCTACCATTACACCTCTATAAGAAACATTGGGAGACATACCTACCATTACACCTCTATAAGAAACATTGCGAGACATGCCTACCATTACACCTCTATAAGAAACATTGCGAGACATGCCTACCATTGCACCTCTATAACAAACATTGCGAGACGTAACTTACATTGAACCTCTATGACAAACATTGGGAGACATGCCTACCATTGCACCCCTATAAGAAACATTGGGAGACATGCCTACCATTGCACCTCTATGACAAACATTGGGAGACATGCCTACCATTGAACCTCTATAACAAACATTGGGAGACGTAACTAACATTGAACCTCTATGACAAACATTGCGAGACATGCCTACCATTATACCTCTATAAGAAACATTGGGAGACATGCCTAACATTGCACCTCTATAAGAAACATTGGGAGACGTAACTAAAATTGAACCTCTATGACAAACATTGCGAGACATGCCTACCATTATACCTCTTTAACAAACATTGGGAGACGTAACTAACATTGAACCTCTATGACAAACATTGCGAGACATGCCTACCCTCATGCCTCTTTAAGAAACATTGGGAGACATGCCTACCATTGCACCTCTATAAGAAACATTGGGAGACGTAACTAACATTGAACCTCTATGACAAACATTGCGAGACATGCCTACCATTATACCTCTTTAAGAAACATTGGGAGACATGCCTACCATTATACCTCTATAAGAAACATTGCGAGACATACCTACCAGTGCATCTCTAAAATAAACTTTGCGAGCATAGTACTTGTAACAAAACGTTTTGAAAGACGTCCAACCATTGGGGCAGGTTTCTGAAAAGAATTAGAATACTTGTATTGTAACAAAAACAACAACAACTACTACAACAAAAAGTGTTTGCCACTAACATGGCAATGTCCCCCGCCGGTGACATTGAGTTAGTAAGACACATCATTGGAGCTACTTTATATATTGCATTACTGGTAAGAAGTGCCATGATGATCAGCATATATTAAGACTTTGGGTGCTTGGGTTCATGATATATCGTGTTAATAAGAGTTCTAAAAGTGGTCAAAGTGTTGTGGTAAACTTGAAAATAAGGTCAAGGTCACCAAAATGTACTGGTGTGTGTGTCACCCCTCAATGTAGACTGACACCAAATTTGAAATTTGAAAAAAATTGGTCCAACCGGTCATGATAAATGGTGATAACAAGAGTTCGAAAAGTGGTCAAAGGTGTTGTAGTGACTTTGAAAATACATGTAAGGTCAAGGTCACCAAAATCTCCCGGTGTCTGCGTCATCCCCAAGTGTAGACTGACACCAAATTTGAAGACTTTGAGTCCAACCGGTCAAGATATATCGCGTTAACAAGAGTTAGGAAAGTGGTCAAAAATAAAAAATAAGGTCAAGGTCACCAAAATAAACTGGTGTCTGTGTCTTTCCCCAATGTAGGCTGACAACTAATTTGAAGACTTTGGAAGCAATATTTCATGAGATAACGCCTTAACAAGAGTTCAAAGAGTGGTCAAAGTGTCGTGGTGACCTTGAAAATAAGGCCAAGGTCACCAAAATTGACTGGTGTCTGTGTCTTCCCACAATGTAGGCAGACACCAAATTTATAGACTTTGGATGCAACGCTTCATGTGATATCGCGTAAACAAGAGTTAGAAAAATGGTCAAAGTGTCGTGGTGAACTTGAAAATAAGGACAAGGTCATCAAAATTGACTGGTTTCTGTGTCGTCCCAAAATGTAGGCAGACACCAAATTTGAAGACTTTGAAAGCAACGCTTCATAAGATATCGCGTAAACAAGAAATGTGACGTACGTACGTACGGACGGACGGACGGACGCACGCCGCTGAATACATAGTCCCCCGTTCCGCGTTGCGGCGGGGGTCAACAACAACCAATGCTCACTTTCTACAACAATAACACATTAGCAGAAATATTAAATGGGAAAATTAGATTTATAACATGTCGATAATGTTTTGATATGATATCAATAATTGTGTCAATAAAAGTAAACAGTTACTCACAATTGCCTTTCCAGATAAATATTTAAAGAGAAACATGTCTATAATCATTCAGTTTCATTCAGGGCGAAGATGATTAATTCATATTTGATAAATAGTTGAAAGGGAGGACTTACGTTTTCCTTTTGTAGTCATTGTCATTGTAGTTGACGGATGGGACATTGACGAGGTGACTTTCCACGCATCATTATAATCAGGATTATTGTCAGTCCACAATATATCAGACTTTACCATTGCATCTTTTATATTTGTTGGTATATAAGTTGAAGTTGAAAAGTCAAAAGAAGATGTAATCATGTTCGAAGTAGTGGCAAATCGAGTAGTTTTGGTGTATAGTGTTGTAGATGCACCTGTTGTTGCAGCACGAGTGGTTGAAGGTAACTGTGACGTGACAGTGGTGGGTGTAGCTAATTGTGAATTTGCAGTGGTGGTTGAAGGTAATTGTGAATTTGCAGTGGTAATTGAAGTTAATTGTGCATTTGCATTGATGGGAGAAGTTAATTGTGAATTTGCAATGGTGGCTGAAGGTAATTGTGAATTTGCAGTGACGGTTGAAGGTAATTGTAAATTTGCAGTGGTGGTTGAAGGTAATCGTGAATTTGCAGTGGTGGGTGTAGCTAATTGTAAATTTGCAGTGATGGTAGAAGGTAATTGGGAATATGCAGTGGTGGTCGAAGGTAATTGTGAAATTGCAGTGGTAGTTGAAGGTAATTGTGAATTTGCAGCGGTAGTTGAAAGTAATTGTGAATTTGCAGCGGTAGTTGAAGGTAATTGGGAATTTGCAGTGATGGTAGAAGGTAATTGGGAATTTGCTGTGGTAGTTGAAGGTAATTGGGAATTTGCAGTGATGGTAGAAGGTAATTGTGAATTTGCAGTGATGGTTGAAGTTAATTGTGAATTTGCAATGGTGGTTGAAGGTAATTGTGAATTTGCAGTGACGGTTGAAGGTAATTGTAAATTTGCAGTGGTGGTTGAAGGTAATCGTGAATTTGCAGTGGTGGGTGTAGCTAATTGTAAATTTGCAGTGATGGTAGAAGGTAATTGGGAATATGCAGTGGTGGTCAAAGGTAATTGTGAAATTGCAGTGGTAGTTGAAGGTAATTGGGAATTTGCAGTGATGGTAGAAGGTAATTGTGAATTTGCAGTGATGGTTGAAGTTAATTGTGAATTTGCAATGGTGGTTGAAGGTAATTGTGAATTTGCAGTGACGGTTGAAGGTAATTGTAAATTTGCAGTGGTGGTTGAAGGTAATTGTGAATTTGCAGCGGTAGTTGAAGGTAATTGTGGATTTGCAGCGGTAGTTGAAGGTAATTGGGAATTTGCAGTGATGGTAGAAGGTAATTGGGAATTTGCTGTGGTAGTTGAAGGTAATTGGGAATTTGCAGTGATGGTAGAAGGTAATTGTGAATTTGCAGTGATGGTTGAAGTTAATTGTGAATTTGCATAGATGGTTGAAGGTAATTGGGAATTTGCAGCGGTAGTTGAAGGTAATTGGGAATTTGCAGTGATGGTAGAAGGTAATTGGGAATTTGCTGTGGTAGTTGAAGGTAATTGGGAAATTGGTATGGTCGTTGAAGGTACTTGTGAATTTGCAGCGGTGGTTGAAGGTAATTGTGAATTTGCATTGGTGGTTGAAGGTAATTGTGAATTTGCATTGGTGGTTGAAGGTAATTGTGAATTTGCATTGGTGGTTGAAGGTAATTGTGAATTTGCAATGGTGGTTGAAGTTAATTGTGAATTTGCATTGGTGGTTGAAGGTAATTGTGAATTTGCATTGGTGGTTGAAGGTAATTGTGAATTTGCAATGGTGGTTGAAGGTAATTGTGAATTTGCAATGGCGGTAGGAGGTAATTGGGAATTTGCAGTGGTGGTTGAAGGTAATTGTGAATTTGCATTGATGGTTGAAGTTAATTGTGAATTTGCATAGGTGGTTGAAGGTAATTGTGAATTTGGTATGGTCGGTGAAGGTACTTGTGAATTTGCAGTGGTGGTAGGAGGTAATTGTGAATTTGCAGTGGTAATTGAAGTTAATTGTGCATTTGCAGTGATGGAAGAAGTTAATTGTGAATTTGCATAGGTGGTTGAAGGTAATTGGGAATTTGCTGTGGTGGTTGAAGGTAATTGGGAATTTGCTGTGGTGGTTGAAGGTACTTGTGAATTTGCAGTGGTGGTTGAAGTTAATTGTGCATTTGCAGTGGTGGTTGAAGGTAATTGTGAATTTGCAGTGGTGGTCGAAGGTAATTGTGAATTTGCATTGATGGAAGAAGTTAATTGTGAATTTGCATAGGTGGTTGAAGGTAATTGTGAATTTGCAGCGGTAGTTGAAGGTAATTGGGAATTTGCAGTGATGGTAGAAGGTAATTGTGAATTTGCTGTGGTGGTTGAAGGTAATTGTGAATTTGCAATGGGGGTTGAAGGTAATTGTGAAGTGACAGTGATGGTTGAGGGTAATTGTGAATGTACAGTTGTGGTTGAAAGGAATTTTGAAATGACAGTGGTGGTTGAAGGAAATTGTGAATTTGCAGTGGTGGGTGAAGATAATTGTGAATTTGCAGTGGTGGGTGAATATAATTGTGAATTTTCAGTGGTGGTTGAAGGTACTTGTGAATTTGCAGTGGTGGTTGAAGGTAAATGTGAATTTGCAGTGGTTGTTGAAGGTAATTGGGAAGTGGAATGGGTGGTTGAAGCTAAATGTGAACTGCCAGTCGTTGTTGAAGGTAATTGTGAATTTGCGGTGGCGTTAGAAAGTAATTGTGAATTTGCGGTGGTGTTAGAAAGTAATTGTGAAGTGGAAGAGTTTATTGAAAGTCGCTGAGATAACTGTATGGAATGGAAGTTTGGTAAAGATTGGCCCCATGTGTCTGAAGATGTTACAGTTTTATGGTAATGTTTCTTCGTACTTTCTAAAGACCGAACACGTGACACAGTCCATCTCTTGTATATCAAAAGTCCTGAAAATAACATAAACACTCACAATATTGCCAAAGTGATTTTGTCGTTTAGTTAAGGTACATACGTATGCAAGATGGGCAAATGTTGCGTGACTCTTACTGTTTATATAACACATGCCTCTTTCTTTTCTCTGATTTAAAAACCAATCAATCAATTGATTAACAAGTATTTCTTTCTTATCGCCAAGTTAAATATATTCCAAAACGACGATTTTCCAAAGTATTTTTTTTAGAAACATTAATATATAATGTTATCCCTTTTCCTCTAAAAGTATTTTTCAGACTTCCTTTAGCCCTGTCTATTTGAGACCGGCGTCTATTTATATTTTGGCATATATATTATCCGACTAACTCATCATATAGAAATACAAACATGACAAACTTTCTTGAATATGAATTTGTTTTGGTGAAAATCTATATATTATTGAACAGGAACAATAACTTCTTTAAGAGACATACGTTAACAAAATATATATTGTATTGTTTAAAACTTTTCTCATCTTATCACCCGGGGTTTATTCGAGACCCGGCGTCTATTTCACTGAAGCGGTCATACCCCCGGCGTCAAATCGAGATTGTCAAGCCATGAAATGTGCCTTTCATCTGCCAAACCTGCCACTTATTTTTATTAAAAAAGGCGGTCTCATGTTTATGGTCATTAAGAATATGAGACCCGGCGCCAATTCGAGACCCGGCTACTATTGGAGCTTGAACATTAAGTTTAGTTGTTTTTAGGGTAATTGTGCAACTTTGTCGATTCTATCACTTAAGGATAACAATATCTTCTGTAACTATAGTTACTGCTGTTGCGTAGTTTATATAAGTTCAACTTGACCATAGGTGTCCGAAATTAACAAACGTATTAACGTGACCTTCAAATGACATTAGACTTGGTTTGTTATTATGCGTGACATTTGTTGTTGAAAAATGTTTTTTGGCTTTGGAGCAACAATACAATATTTAATAGTTTATTTTTAAGGTTATCTGTCTAATTATGGTGACATTCTCCAGACTGTTGAGATCATCTATAAACTAGAATCCTCCATCAATATGTTCTTTCTAAAAGCATAGGCAATAAAATAACACAGACATGTTTGTACTGCTTGTCTTTATTTTTATGTACTGTCGGTGTTTAAAATATTACTCTTTAACATTTGTAAAAATAAACCATTAGTTTAACCATTAATTCCAGATTTTAAATTTTTTAACACCTAGTTTCAGACGCCTGACAATGCAGAGAAAGAATACCAACATTGTATACGTTACATTATCTATTTGTAAATATTTGAGACATCTGCAAAACTAACAAGTTAAGATATAGATAATCTCACCCAAGTGTCTTCTGATATCAAATATATCCACACCAGTTGATAAAGTTACAAATGCCGAGGATGTTTTTACTTTTACCAACAAGTTTTGATATATTTGATATCAGAACACACGAGGGTCAGATTCTATTAATCATCCTATATCATCTTTATTACGTTTCAATGAAAATAGTGTACATCTCTAAGCACGGCTCTGCCATTTGACTATACATGCAGTGATGTTATAACATTGTGACGTCATCATGCTTATGACATCATACCATTGTGTTGTCATTACTCAATGATGTAAAAACATTGTGATGTCATGTAGTTGACGGTGACAAGGCATTGTTCAAAATCTACTTGATCTCACACAAGCGATATCTCCTGTGGAACACAGTTTTAAATTATAAAAAAACATGAATGTAGCACGAACTTGCATAATAGTCCACTTATTTATTTAATAGAGATTTAACAAATTCAAATTCTTCAAATAATTGGAATGTTAATTGTTGATATAAGTTTGGATAAAGTATCACATCAAGTGAAAAATAAAATACTTCAGGCGATACTGACTGTAGATTTCGTTTAAATAGAGAATCTCATCCAAGTGTCTTCTGATATCAAATATATCAACACGAGTTGATTAAAGTTACAAATCTTCGAGGCTTGCCGAGGATATTTTGACTTTCATCAACGAGTGTTGATATATTTTATATCAGAAGACACGAGGGTGAGATCATTCAAAATCATTCTTCAACAATTATTAGCTCAAGATTGACATATCTGAAACACAACACTGCCATTTAACTTCTTCAGCAGTGATCTCAGTGAGGTGATAGCATTGTGATGTCATAAGCATTATGGCATCATAGCATTGTGACGTCATCACCATTGTCAACAGTGTTGTCAGTGATGCCAAAGCTTTGTGATGTCATTAACTGATGATGTAAAAGAATTATGACGATTTGATTGTAGCGATATCTATATCGCTTGTAGATATCGATTGATCTCACACAAGCGATATCTACGGTGGGAGCCAGTGTTGGACGATAAGTATACATCTAATGTCTGAAAGTCGATTAGTCATTGTTAGAATATATCAACAGCAAATGTCGTCTAAACGTGTTGTTTTTTTTATATGTTTTTTTGTCTTAACTATTACGTCCTACAGTAAACAATGCGTCAACTATTTAAGGTCAAAGAAGGTTATTTATATTGACATCATCTTTTATTAATGATTATTTTTACATTTTATGAATTGTAAGTAAAATACCAGACATTCTGACCAAGCAATTTCAACACACCAGATGTAGTTGATATGATACACTGATGTATGAAATTACTCTTACTTAAATTACGTCCCAATAAAAACCCTTCACAATCGATGTTTCAGGCAACAGTTTTTCATTTTTCTAAACTGTTGAACATGTGATGACGTTTCTTTTAGAATTTTCAAATTAAAAATATCTGTAGAAATCACCTAACCCATGATGAATAGTCTATAAGTGATATCCATCTGATGCCACACAACCATGCTCTTAAATAGTTTAACAATACACGCTTACCTAACTTACCATGTAGGCCTGTTACCTTTCGGAAAGGGTTTGGCATTGCCACAGGTATTACCATGACACATAGTTTCGTGGTTGGTTGATGTCCAAATCGTACACACGTATGTACTGAAGAACACAAGGCAGCACATCCAGTTTTTGTTTGTGTTCCTGGGTTACCATATCCTTCACTGATTTGTTCTGGTGACCTGCTGAATCTTACGTTCACTATGTTGTGTGTGTAAATCAGTTTTGACACTAATACCGTTACAAGAGAAACTCTTTGAAGAAGACCCATCCTGTCATACCATAGTACACCACGACTGAAACGCTTCTTGACTTTATTGATTTATCTTATAAATTATGAATGATACTCATGATACTTCGCTCATAAATATTTTTTTGTTTTGATATTGTTTGTTTAATAATCTGTATTAACTTTATTTCCTTTTAATGTTCCATCGTAATTATTTTTTAGGTGATAACTGATACTTTCTTGTATTCTGGTACCCATTTATATAATTGGGTGAACTTCACTGTATGAGACCTAGGTCAAAAAGTTTTGGTGTCTTCATAGGGATTCGAACCCGGGTCTTTAGCGTAAGCGGCCGGTTCTTTAACCACACAAGCATAGTAAGTAGCACATTTCAGGAGCATAGTTACATTTTGTCTTTATAATAGTTATAATAATGCTCGATTTGTATAGCACTAGTTCAGTGCAAGTTCACTCTTTGTATTTTTACTTACTTCGCGCGACAGTAAAGTTCCATACTTAACGTGTCCAGGTTCCCATTTAAATAGTGGGTTCGACTGAGTGCAATGTTGGTGTAGTGTCCAGAACATATATCAGTCCAGGGTAACAAATGTTTGCTATCTCCATCGGGATTCGAACCGGGGTTTCTGGCGTGCCATATTTCAAAATATAAATATTTCAATGGAACTTCAAATACAGCTATTGTGTTATTGTTCGTTTAGTTTACCACAAACACGTAATCAATATAAACAATACCAACATGGTATTGCATATAAATCATTGTTTGTATTTATTGATTATTATACAGCTTATTATACACGTGTTCTGAGGGCTGGTCAGACATAACTACTTTCTTGGTTAGGATTCCATCGTGCAAAACAAAGTTTTTAATACAGCAAAGGAGATACGCTGACCATTTTCCCCTTTGCGTAAACATAATTCGCCTGTTCATAAGAGAGGTTCATCGTTTAAGTTCATAAGACAGATGTTTTGTCCGGTACTAAAATCACAAAGCAATCTTTATTCTAATTGTTAGCAATGTACCGTGATTAGTTGAGTGAATTACGATCTCGTAAGTGCTTTGTGAAATAGGGCGATTTACTGTCTCAATTTGAAAATGGCACAAACAGTTTCCCAATTAAGACCAACTGTTTTTGCAATCAAAGGTAAGAAAATACTTTAAGTCTAAGAGATGCGATTTGCAATCCCCTCATCTGATAAAACGAGTTACAGCTGATAGCAGAGAGACAAAATATTGGCAGGATTGGCAGGAATCCTGCAGACATAAAGTAACTTCTTTAGAATTGTTTATGGAAACAAACTTACCTTAAGGGCCCTTTACACAGGACCACTTCCTTTGTACGACCCTTGCGTGACCACAAATTGGACAGCACGCTAAATGATTGGCTAAATTCGGAAAATTCCGTTTCTGTGCAAATACTGCTGCCATCTTCGTGTATCCTTGGAAATAAAATGAAAGTTTATTCTGTCAAAAAGCCCACAGATCCATAGGACATGACATGTCAATTTCAAGTTTTTCAAATACATGTTTTACAAAAGCATAACATAAACACTTGCCCCAATCATAAGTAGATATGTACAACGAATATTCACATATCGAGTTTTTCAAATACAACATTTCAATGTTACAATTTATTTATGTTGCGTACCATAAAGACAAAATATGTATGTATTTACCAAGATTTAAAAAAGTCGTGCGTCCATTGTACAACCTAGAAACCAGAAACACTATCTGTTCATATCTCCTAAAAACATGCCTTCCAAATAGGAGAGATCTAACAATGAAAAGGTACGTTTTGCTTGTGTTATGACGTCATACAATGACGATGCGTCAACGAATTCAAAAGTCCAAAGAGATACATTAGGTCGTCAAATTTATATACACATATTAACTGCAAAAGCTATGTCACAATCAATTATAACGGCAATTATTTCAACTGAATCAGTTATTATATCTACATTCAGGTCATTCTGAAAACAGTCAGTTCAATGTACAAAATCGATATTCGGAAACAACATCTAAAAGGTGACTTGTCGTCATTGCGTATTGATGTTTAAACGTATTTTATTTCATAAACATGAAAATAGGATTAGCGAATACGCCAAATGGCTTATATCAACGCAGCTCCAGTACATATACATTTCACCATGATGAATGAATAACTTTTCATTATAATGAAGATTCATGGACACAAATTAGGTTCTGAGATGATAATGTAACATTGAAAAATTGACTTGTGATGTGACAACTTCAATCTGATGATCGTGGCCTGGCAGTAGAGCCACTTGAACATTATTACCATTTTGACATCAATTTAAATAATATATCAAGTTTAATGGTGAAACTATAGTTGTAATTTATCAGCATGATAATACGAGCTGACAATGAAAGCCTTGGCAATTTATTATCCATTTAAACACATCTCACTGATCATTAAAAGTAGGTTCATACCATAATAAAATTCACACGTTTGACAAATTGTGAACAAACGGTGCAGGTGTATCATTTAAATCTGATTATGCCCTGGTTATCAATTTAAAAAAAAGGTAAAAAGTAAGAATTAGACTCAATCCAATTGAAAAAGGGTTGAAAGAGGGATCATTATAGCAGTAGTAATTGCACGATTCGAAAAGCATAATTGGTTAAAAAGTATTTCCTTTGACAGATTAATATCAATGTATTTATATATCATAAGGTAATTTCCAAAACCTCGCAGAGCATGATAACATGTATTAGGCCTGTCGTAACTTCGACAAATGTTGAAGAGATTTTGGAAATCAAATTGATGGATGTGATTTCATTTGATGAGGTGGGCTGATATGGGGGTTGTAACGCTACTGTCAAGATTATTTCACTTCTTTCTCGGCTATTAAGGTAGTGCAGTTGCAAAGCCCGCAACACCATTTACGATAAAAACAATTACGCATTGCAGTGAAACCTGGAACTAGCGAACCAGAGGTTGCACTGGGTTAAAATAAATGTAGCATTGTAGCATAAACACTCTAAGGTTGTATTTTGATTTAAAAAATAATAATTCATATTCTACCAAAATGAGATTTACATTGTAGGCATTCATTGCCAAATGTGCGAACTTACAAATCATTTCTAGTATTGAATGACATTTTGAAAAAAAACAATTTCGATAATTTAAAGGTCAAATGCATGGCTCTGTTGCACTTGTGTTTACACAAAAAGGTAAGATACACATGTACATCGTTTTTACATCGTGTAACATTGAATTGTATAAAGTTTATGATAAATACAAAATTTGAGAAAAAATAACATGGAAAAAACGTGCTACAGAGCCTTTAAAGAAGGGGTCTAAAGGGTATTTTTTGTGATAAAGAAAGTAAAGTGAACTTATATATTTACACATGTAGGCCTATGTATGTTACCAGTACATGATGCAACATATTGGTGAGGATTTATATTTGACAATTGACCTTATGCAGAGGTTCAGTAATCGTGCACTTGTAACGGTATTTCAGTCGTTCAAATTATGTAAAAATAAGTTATGTAAATGTATTGGAATTATTAATTTTGGGGGCTTTATCTGAACACCACACCATTTGAACTCAAATTCATATAAAGTTGTCAAGTCTGGTAAGATTGAGAACAAAACAATGTGTCTGTAATATGAATGTATTATGAAGTTGAATGAATGTTTCTTGGTACATGAATTAATAATGAAAGAATTATTTATCTGCCAGATAATCACAATTTTAGTTTTGTTTTGTTTTGTTTAATCAGCAAATTAGTTTCTATAAATGTATATGATATCGTGAAATGTACGCCATATAATTAATCTCAAATGCTCTTATTTACACATCTATATCCATTATTTAAGTAATATAAAATAGAGAGAGTATAAGGTCATCACATTAGGTTTGCTGTCTGAATTTACATCATATACAAAGAAACGCAATAAGGAAGTCATATGAATCCTTTCATTGGAGTAATTTATGTTCTCTTTGATCCTTATATAATTGGTCGCCATTTCAAATAGGTTTTAATTGTGAATAGTACAATGTGATCAAGCGTTATCATTACTTACTGACCTAGCAAATAGCATCGCATGTCATGTTTGATGTAACATCTTTTAAGGTGATTCTGAAGCCCATTGTCACTTTGACAGAATCCGAGCCCTCAACTGGAATATCGTTACATTATTTGTTCCTGTTTTAGTTGTCTTTGTATACCTTATTACAATTCTCTATTATAATGTTTGGAAGTTTGTGGTGTCATGGAGTTGACAATAATGAAGTTAGTTGCTATTTAGGTTGCACCTTTTTCCAGACAATGAAAGATTGATAGAAAACTGTAATTTGTATATCGACAGTATCGCACTCAATATATAATTGTAAAAGAAGAAAAACGTAACGAAACAAAGGCAACACACCAGCAAACTTTCAGAATTTATAAAAAGCACATAACATTGCTGGATACGCGATTCTACGCGTTCGGTTTCAATTTTAAATATATTCGCTATTAATTCTGTATAAAATTTTCAGACACAGTAGGTTTATCTCCTAAATATGTACAGATTTAGGGGTGACGTTATCAAGTGTCGCGTGCGGTGCTGGGCTGTCGCCTGCTTCTCCTACATGGTAAAAGCCAATTCTGACATGGTGAAAACCGTTGCTCGACTTGTGAATGTCATGTCGCCCGATGGGAAGGAATCAATGCAGACATGCACTTGGCAGATTAATCTGTCAGACAAATCAGTCGTTTGCTTTATATACTCAAACCCACAGATAACGCTGGTATTCACTGAAAGGGGACTGTAGGAAACAAACTTGGAGACTGAGAATTGTTAACAATATTGTTGACGATATTTGCACACCTAGGGAGCAAACTTCCGGGATTTAAAGCAATTAGATCAGGACATTTAAACCCGTGAGTGTGTGTTTGAACCAGAAGAGTACAACGTATAAACCTCTATCCCAAGGGAAGATAGTTCCTGATATTTCCAAAAGTACTGTGAAGTGTTAGATGTACATTATTTGCATGACAATTCATATGAAATCAGTGTTATTAACTCGTGTTGGTTAACCAACTACCCCTAATTGCAGTATACAAAGGTTATGTAGAACCAATTATGTCATGTTTATGAATCAAACAATATTTGAATTGATCCATGTGTGTGCCAATTAGCCACTTGTCTATACTATTAGTTGTTGTCAATATGGAAAACGTTTATATGATAATTGAGATGAAACAATATTTGAATAAAGTAGAAAAGCTGAAACATTGCTGATACTCATCGTGTGTATCACGTATCTGTTGTTTGTATACCACCTATAAAACATAACGTGAATAATACAGATTATAGATTAGTTCAGAGATATTTTGTACTTCGGTTCGTAAACTTTTAATCTCATGTTATGTGAGCTAGTTCTAATATTAGGTGGGTACAATAACCTCGTTTGTAAAAAGGTAAGCAACTAAGTTTCGGGTATGTGTATCCAGCAGATAAAATTGTACATTTGAATAAAATAACAGGAGATATGAGTGTACCTATCCTTCATATTTTAACACCTGGATACATGCATCGGAATTTGTTATTACCCGGCTCATTTTCTTTTAAATTTCCTATAATATAGTTTTTTTTAAAACATTTGGAGTTTGCGTGTTTGAAATGCATTTTGGTATTTTAAAGCATTATAAGGTTAGATTTTCAGAAGAATGAAAACATGGCGTCCCCTTCTCATTCTGGATGAAGCATTTAAAATTTTGTTTTGGACAGTAACATGTTAAAACTAATTGCAAAGAACATTGCAATCGTTGTTAAAGGGACAATGCTATCTGCGTATTTGGTGTTGAAATGAAACGTGTCGAATGTTCCTGTTGATGCATATTTATGCTTGATTAACTCACTGTCAATTTAATAAGCATTCCTTGATGTAACATGTATTTTGATGACGATAAATAACATAAATTCACAGGAAATTTCCATCAAATTTCGTTTCCACTAAACAATTCTGGTCAATTTGATAAAATCTCATTAACTGTTGAAATCAATTTTCATCCTCTACTTTATCTAAATAAAGTAAATTGGAAGAAGTCTTGTCCAGAAAGAAAATGACAAACAATTGACACTTCTCTTTATATTCAGGAAAAAGACGACATTTGCTGCTCTTCACTGTCTGAAAAACGTAATTTGCAACCCACTCATCAGACAATAGCATATTACAACTGATTGCATATGAAGGAGCACGGAACCGCACATTGTCAGTTTTATTGAGGATATATAAACAACTTTCAGATGCATATTCCGTTCTGATGAAAAAGGGAATTTATACGGATATTGAAAACGGCAAGAAATATTAGCTTTTAAAAAAACGGAAACAACTCTTTTCCATCTATCAAGTTTTTACGGCCACAACTAAGCGGAGAAATCGTATTTCATTGAATTGAATCCCAATTATACGTTCCACATGTTATTATTGTAACAAAAGTAATACCTCTAACTTGACCTCACCATAAAAGTGTATGTAATAAGTCACACCTTTTATCGTTTTTCAAAATAGATCATAACTTAAATATTTCCATCTCCATTACGGTGACATGCATACATACGTCTTGGTGTGCAAAATACGATTTTCAATCTATCGAACAACAACATGTCAAAACCTGTTATAAAGTTGCAGAATCGACGTTAAAAAAGAAAGCCTTTACCAAAGTGATATATCATTCTACAATGCAATTCTAATTCTTAAATGTTATACGGAGGTTACGATCAGTTGAATAATGTGGGAAGTTGGCCATATGCAGGTAAAGCCATTATCAGAACTTTTGTGAATATGAAGTTCAGTCTGATAAGTCAATTGATTTTATTTGTCTAAAGGCAACACCCCCGTTTACAAAATACATTACAATTTGCAGATTTACAATGTTTATGTTAGTTCTATTTGAGTACACTGCATATATAATGATTCAATATATGGTGGATATTGTAGTACTTGTAATGATGAACAATTTGATTCTCTTTGATCATAGTATATTAAACACATGCTGTTATTACCCACGAGGTACTTCGTACATTTTATACTGTTGTACATAACAAATTGTCACATATGTGTCATAACACTTTCAAGTAATTTGATTGACTAACGATGAAATTTGACACTGCCTGGACTACTTTATTCATTCATAAAACGAACGTGAATTCATTCATGAAAATACAAGTAATATACAATAGCATTTATGATTGATTTCAATGCAAAAATAAGAGTGAAAGCGGCGTTTCAACGGCAATGTTCATCTGCTCATCTAAAATTAACGTTTAATGAGGTTGCTTTAACTCTTTTTTTTACACATTTCGACGACGAGAAACATGCGAATGGCGGTCGCCATGACATGACGTCATTCAACGGACGGATAACTCTTTCCTCTCCTCTAGCAGGGAAATTTTCGAACGCTTCGTTCAGAATGACTTTCGCCATACCGAACATCGCGAATTATGAAATAGTTTGATTTTAAAAGTGTGAATATTTAACGTAGCAATGTTACATGTATGACCTTAGATGCTGTGCCAAGTTTCGAGACAAAGCAAAAATATTTTACGAGGGACATAAACTTGATATGAAAGGGGAAGCTATCCTATAAGTATACATCTGTTGTGAATATAGAACGATGTTTGTTTACAGTAATAATAATAATAGTAGGTAAATTTATCCTTTAAAATAGATTTTATCCTGGACATGAATATATAAATTCATTTTATGTACTCCAATTCATTGAAAACGACGTGAAATTGGAAAAGTAATGGAAATACATAAATATCAATAGCACTGGACAATGTATTAATTATATAAATCAGCTGTGAATGTTTGTCATAATTATTAGATATGTTACATTTAGTCCAATAAAGATGATGCTTAGACAATAGACCCTGCAAGTTTTGACGTCAATTACTTACGTTACTTACAAACGCAGAGTAATACAGTGAATGATGCGGTTTGTCTGTCACAGACCTCTATCCTCACTGAGTTTTTCGCGACTACAGAAATAAAATTCGTAAAAGATTGAATGAACATGTAGGCTCCTAGACAAAGGAGGAATCTACAATTAGGAGATAAATCCATTCTGTTTTATATTTTGGGGTTGTATGTTGTGCATTTTTTACCCCTAAATTTAATTTCAAACCGAGCTTGCGAGGTTTGAAATGTTTATTTAGGGGTAAAAAATGCACAACATACAACCCCAAAATATAAAACAGAATGGATTTATCTCCATTCTAACATGACTAATTAGGAAAATAATGAGGAACTCTTTCGTCTTGCGCCAAAGCGCTGTGCTTGGGTCAAACCAGTACAGGCCGGTTTCACTCGCCCGCGACCCTTCGGTGCAGTTCACTTTTCAAAGAACATGCTTCAATCAAAATATCAAAACAAACACTAAAACTTATTTCAATGTAACTTATCTTTATTCAATTAATGATAATATCAACAGAAAATCCATGTTGGAAGTCATCAGACTCACAGAAGCGATTTTCAAGTAAATACATAGTCCGACCTATCTCCCCTACAAGGCCGACAAGGACCAATCCCATTCAAGGGGCGCTACTCTCAAAGTAGTTATTCACTACAAGCGAACAGTTTGAGATTTGAAGAAAGCCTGACAAGAACGCTTTTTGTGTCATGGTTGAGGACATCGTGGAAGGAAATGGGGTCATTTGGGATTGTGAACTGGAGGCAGTGGAAGAATTTTGCAAAATAGAGGAATAACGCCGATTCTGTTCATTGGATGAATCGCTGTTGTATGAAGCGAGCGACTGTTGACGTCCGCGGAGCAATGTGAATCGGTCGCAAATATTTAGAGGTGATTATCGGTAAAATAATTACTCCAAAATTGATACGAGGAACCAATCAGAAAGCAGTATTTTCATTCTAAATATAGTGTCATGTTAGAATGTAGATTTGATGATTGGCGACCCAACAATGCCCCTCTGACCTTGACAATAACTCCTGAAAAAGTGGTAAGCACTTCTCATTTCAGAAGTCCATCAAGGTTCACACAAACTTGGGTTATCCTGTCTTCAACGGTTTCTGAGAACAATTTCATCGTGGACAGACGGACTGACAGCAAACACATAACCCCCTCCCACGTTTCGAAACTGTCGTGTTGATACATGTACATACAGAATGTAAGGAAATATAGTCGGTGCACACTGACGGACAGTTCACTTGACTCATGCATGGTACGACATAGCCACAATTTGACGGATGCATGTTACGACATAGCCACAATTTGACGGATGCATGGTACGACATAGTCACAATTTGACGGATGCATGGTACGAGATACCCACAATTTGATGCATGCATGGTACGACATAGCTACAATTTGATGCATTCATTGTACGAGATAGCCGCAATTTGACGGATGCATGGTACGAGATACCCACAATTTGATGCATGCATGGTACGACATAGCTACAATTTGACGGATGCATGGTACGATATACCCAAAATTTGATGCATGCATGGTACGACATAGCCACAATTTGACGGATGCATGGTACGATATACCCACAATTTGATGCATGCATGGTACGACATAGCTACAATTTGACGGATGCATGGTACGAGATACCCACAATTTGATGCATGCATGGTACGACATAGCTACAATTTGACGGATGCATGGTACGAGATACCCACAATTTGATGCATGCATGGTACGACATAGCTACAATTTGATGCATGCATGGTACGACATAGCCACAATTTGACGGATGCATGTTACGACATAGCCACAATTTGACGGATGCATGGTACGACATAGCTACAATTTGACGGATGCATGGTACGACATAGCCACAATTTGACGGATGCATGTTACGACATAGTCACAATTTGATGCATGCATGGTACTACATAGTCACAATTTGACGGATGCATGGTACGACATAGCCACAATTTGATGCATGCATGGTACTACATAGCCACAATTTGACGGATGCATGGTACGACATAGCCACAAATTGACGGATGCATGGTACGACATAGCCACAATTTGACGGATGCATGTTACGACATAGCCACAATTTGATGCATGCATGGTACTACATAGCCACAATTTGACGGATGCATGGTACGACATAGCCACAATTTGACGGATGCATGGTACGACATAGCCACAATTTGACGGATGCATGGTACGAGATAGCCACAATTTGATGCATGCATGGTACTACATAGTCACAATTTGACGGATGCATGGTACGACATAGCCACAATTTGACGGATGCATGGTACGAGATAGCCACAATTTGATGCATGCATGGTACTACATAGCCACAATTTGACGGATGCATGGTACGACATAGCCACAATTTGACGGATGCATGGTACGACATAGCCACAATTTGACGGATGCATGGTACGACATAGCCACAATTTGATGCATGCATGGTACTACATAGCCACAATTTGACGGATGCATGGTACGACATAGCCACAATTTGACGGATGCATGGTACGACATAGCCACAATTTGACGGATGCATGGTACGAGATAGCCACAATTTGATGCATGCATGGTACTACATAGTCACAATTTGACGGATGCATGGTACGACATAGCCACAATTTGATGCATGCATGGTACTACATAGCCACAATTTGACGGATGCATGGTACGACATAGCCACAATTTGACGGATGCATGGTACGACATAGCCACAATTTGACGGATGCATGGTACGACATAGCCACAATTTGACGGATGCATGTTACGACATAGTCACAATTTGATGCATGCATGGTACGACATAGCTACAATTTGACGGATGCATGGTACGACATAGCCACAATTTGACGGATGCATGGTACGACATAGTCACAATTTGACGGATGCATGGTACGACATAGCCACAATTTGATGCATGCATGGTACTACATAGCCACAATTTGACGGATGCATGGTACGACATAGCTACAATTTGACGGATGCATGGTACGACATAGCCACAATTTGACGGATGCATGGTACGACATAGCCACAATTTGACGGATGCATGGTACGACATAGTCACAATTTGACGGATGCATGGTACGAGATACCCACAATTTGATGCATGCATGGTACGACATAGCTACAATTTGATGCATTCATTGTACGAGATAGCCGCAATTTGACGGATGCATGGTACGAGATACCCACAATTTGATGCATGCATGGTACGACATAGCTACAATTTGACGGATGCATGGTACGATATACCCAAAATTTGATGCATGCATGGTACGACATAGCCACAATTTGACGGATGCATGGTACGAGATAGCCACAATTTGATGCATGCATGGTACTACATAGCCACAATTTGACGGATGCATGGTACGACATAGTCACAATTTGATGCATGCATGGTACTACATAGCCACAATTTGACGGATGCATGTTACGACATAGCCACAATTTGACGGATGCATGGTACGACATAGTCACAATTTGACGGATGCATGGTACGAGATACCCACAATTTGATGCATGCATGGTACGACATAGCTACAATTTGATGCATTCATTGTACGAGATAGCCGCAATTTGACGGATGCATGGTACGAGATACCCACAATTTGATGCATGCATGGTACGACATAGCTACAATTTGACGGATGCATGGTACGATATACCCAAAATTTGATGCATGCATGGTACGACATAGCCACAATTTGACGGATGCATGGTACGAGATAGCCACAATTTGATGCATGCATGGTACTACATAGCCACAATTTGACGGATGCATGGTACGACATAGTCACAATTTGATGCATGCATGGTACTACATAGCCACAATTTGACGGATGCATGGTACGACATAGTCACACTTTGACGGATGCATGGTACGACATAACCACAATTTGACGGATGCATGGTACGAGATACCCACAATTTGACGCATGCATGGTACATGTACTACATAGCCACAACTTGACGCATTAATATTACGGGATAGTCACAACTTGACGCATGCATAGCACGAGATAGCCATTAGTTGTCACATGGGTAATGCGAGATAGCCACCTGGTGACTCCTATTCAGATCATTCGATTCCAGTCTAGCGGAAGTTATGAAGGTCTTTGGTATTGCTCTGTTCAATTTTTATTTGCATTTAAATTTACACTTCATTTGAAACAATTTGCAGTTTGCGTGTTTAGAATTCACTGTTTTATTTTTCAACATTTCAGTAAAAATAATGTTTCATAACATGGACATTGTAAAAGAAAAAAACCCGGCCAAGAGCAATAACGGACTCTACAATCAGATTGCCTTAGAATTTAATTTTTCAAAAGTTATATTTTCGAAGCAAAAAAGATTAACAGAGTTATCTCATTTAATGAGTTCGAAATTATAAACATAAAAAGCAAAACTAACGTAAGCGAATTGCGAGAACATCAACCTACACATTGACGACACTTTATATTCATAGAGTTAATCAACTTCTTTAATGTTTCCATTTACACTTCTTGTAAGGTATTAAGAATTCAAGTATTGAAAGGATATTATAGGCAGTAGTACCTTGTGCTGCAAATGGACGCGGACATTATATTCATGCCTGCCGTCACCAATTAAACGCCTGCTTAATTGCCTAAACCAGTTCAAACTATTGCCATTGGCTAAAAGAATTCTACAAGTAAAATATGTTCTGACGCATTCATTCGTCACACACACATTCTTTGCATCATATATAAGATAACATACATTTAAATTTTCGCAACACTACATTGAATATTGCACAAACTATTGAAATGTCTTAGTCTTAAAAAGTAAATTAACTAAACATATTTAGTTCTCATTAATTCATGGTTCCAACACATATTTAAGTAGAAGAACAAAGGTTGAAAGCATTTTTCATATATCTAACGAGTAAAAAACTCGTTTCTGATTGGCTAACGGCCGTTACGTTTTTTCTTATGTACCCCGTCAGTCTCAAGGTGTACAAATTTCTTGGACCCCGCTGTCATAGTAACAGCTCGTAGCTAAGAGTAGGTGTCGCATTATGGTCAGATGACGTTATAAAATGACGCACCCGGTGTACGGAGTTTTGAACAGTTCGATCAGCTGTTTACGAGTCTATTAATTACAAACTTAGTTTCGCCTTATTTGCCTTGGTTTGGAAACAAATCTCATTTTGCATTGCTTGCACACTCAATTAGACTAATATTAACTAGTTTGAAGGCATTTAAAAGCTTGTAGTAATACGTTATACGACTTTTAACATTTCAGTCGAGACGGACGACACCATTTTGTTTACGTTTAAGGTCAGGGTCATTTAAGCGATATCAGCTGATCAGTCACTCGCAGTCAAAACGCAATATCTATAATAATACTAATTTTATTGACATAACGGAAAGATAAATACGTTGTATACTTCTCCCTCGGGTAATACAGCCTCATGTACCATCTTTGTACCAGTGTCATCACTCGACTGAAGGCTCGGGCGACAGTTGTACAAAGATGGTTCATGAGACCGTATTACCCTCTCGAGAAGCATACAACTTATGTTTTTTGCAAGAAACTTGTAACAGAAACTTGTGTCTAAATGTAGATATTGACTAGAGTAGATGTTATTGATTTCGTCATATAGAGAAGGACGCCATATTAATTTGATATTGAGGTCATGATAATATCTGGAATAACTGATGAGCTTCGTCTAGTACATGCTCCAGATAGGGATGCTATAAACCTAATATATGAAGACATGAAACGGCTTTTCCATCTGCCATTTACTGAAACATCTAACAGAATACTACATGGATTAGCAACTCCACTTGCCAAGCAAAGGGTTTGCGTTTTAACCTATATATGTCATATAACGTAGTAAAATATCTCGTATGTACCCTTAACGGTGGTGGCAGGTCGTTGTTTGACTCTGGGTTCTGAAAACTGATTTAAATCTGTAAATACTGTTAATGTGACATTATAAGAAACGTATTCCTGGTATATGCACATGATGGATGGCATGACGCCTGTAACAAAAAAAATGTCCTTTGGTCAGAGAGACAAGCATATTTTGTTTTATCTTTTAGCGAAAAACTACATTAACAATTTCTAATTCAAAGCTGTGATGTTTTGTTCGTTCACCATAATTGTAATTTCTAAAAATAAATTTGACAAGTTTTTATATTTTACAATTGTCTATGAATGTAAATATTTTTGATTATTTTCAAAGCAAATCATAATCGATAACTTTGTGCATATTTTGATTTACTTTCCTAAAGTTTATATCCAACTACATTTAGTGGACCACAATAGAACCATATCATATCTTCTCTTTTGAATGTCTGAACCTATCATACAAACATGTCTGATACTAATATTGACATGTTAGAGGTTGGAGCGCCCGGATTTCTTTTCATTACTGTCATGAAGACATGAACTTCGTTCAAACTATGGTATTCTCGCTGACCAGCAGTAATATGTTCTGTTACAATACATGTTGTGATTTTATCCAAAAGTAACTCAATGATTTAAAATATCAATTTAGTTTAGTATTATTTCCATCTCAGTGAACAATTTATGAGTTTATTTCTGCGTTGAATGTTCTTCTTTAATTTACGCTTCATTTCAAATTGTTCCTCAATTCATTATCATATTCCATAACCCTTACAAATAAAACATTAAATAAAATCAATTTGAATTTCGAAATAAAAAGTGTCCTTGATTCATTTCAGAAGTGCTAGCTTATTATGGTATCACGTTCACCCGTTGTCATTGACTGGTTATGCTTCTTTATCGTATGCATTTGATTGCTCTCAAACCAGGGAGACCATTTGCAGGAAATTGTCAGTAAGAGGGAGGGGTAAATCTGTTTCACCCGGGGAAACACCTGTCTTGAAAATTTGTCGAAGAATCCCTAAATGCAGATACGTACGTTGTATCTTATGTGACGTAAATGAGGCCTCTGTGTTGAAACATGTTAATATTTTACTGGTTAAACAAAGACCCTACTAAATAATTCATCCTTAGACTAATTTGAATACTTGTTTCTTTCTTTACAGATAATTGTGTTTATATTATCCTCGTGAACATCGATTGAAATACAGAATAAAACACACTGGCTTTGAAGGCAATACCATATTATGTGTCCTCTTGATAACTTATTAAGCATGTGCTTAATAAATTTACAATTTTAAAACGTGTACAATAATAACGAAGAAAGGACGAAATGAATCTGATTTGATTAGTAATGAAACGCTCCTTGATAATCATTATTTTAAATGATGCAAACACGTTTCTAAAATGTCGAATTCCAATGAAACAATCAACTTAGTTTGTAAGGCTTCTACATGATGTAATCCTCTGGCTAGGTTAGCACAGTTAGGATATTATGACTATTTAAATCCCTTAAGGATTAATAAGTCATGAAGTTCTAATGTCTTTTTTCAATATTTTTTTCAATACAATTCTAACTCCTCAGAAGAAGTATATGCCTCATTTATCTTTGATATACAAATCATTATAGCCCAATTAATAGAAACAAACACTTCACAAGATCAATGTATTTAAGTTACAAATAATAGTTCTTGCAAATCTAGACGAATTCAATTATATCTGAGGTAAATGAAACGCATTAACTCAAAACAATTAAATATGCTGTAAGGATTTAAAACTGCATCAAAATTAAAAGAAACAAATGTGTGGGACCCCCTCCCAAATCCCTTACATTATTATGCAATATCATTTGGAAGTACAATTGCATATTTGTATGAGGTCCCTTGCCGAGTGCTGTTGTGTTTACTGGTACAAAATAAATTTCACTCACAATCTATCATAACACATAACAATCATACAACACTCAATAACTTACCAGCTGATTTAACGTATAATGATCAATTTGTTTTTTGACCTATGGTAATTATATAACATTTACCGTTCATACATCAACATATCGAATGTGCATTCAACGGGGCTGATTTTGTTCGTTCAAGGGAAAACTGTTCCACTGATAGTAAATAATGTGAATAGTCCATGCGTTAATGCTACACTAATGTGGTGAACTGGTACAAATTAGCACAACAAAGTCCTTTGGCTTTGATAATTCCATGTAGCTTTTAAGGAAGAACAATGACGCTGGGAAAGATTGATGACGTTTTCACTACCTATATAAGTTGCCAATAAATAGAAATTGAGATGAAACTGGAAAACTGAGCCATTGTGTAAAACACTCCGAGCATAATCGTTCATACTATAGGTAAAGAGCAACACTTCCGCTTCCAATCGCGGAAATGAACGATGTACTATGGTGAAAGTTAGATGTTTATTTATTAAAATCAGTCAAACAAGAGTGTTAATATTGCGGAGTTACAGGGGCCTGGAACTGTATCAAGGTTACAGTGAACTAAAAAAAATTAAATTTACATGATTACTTTTCTTTTTGTATCAGGCACATGGACGATAATGAATGCATACTAGCGAATGACATAATGCTGATATTAGTAATCAATTGACAATTACAGAAAAGGTTCTTATACATACATGTACCAGGCCGGAATATACATATCTTTCACTGCTCAGCTTACAATCTTAAACAATTGTTTCCACTACTATTCTATAATCTGATTATACATATTTGAATGAAATGAACGAGTTGTATTACGTTCCCTACCAACAATGTTTAACGTTGAATGCTAGGTTGTGCCACATTCAAGAACTTCGTAATACACTTTTGTGATATTTTGTTCTCTGGTATTTTCGGTGGGTTTTTTTTGAAGAACAAATCATTAGCTACTAAAACTAAAAACACTACATGTGACAATCTTAATGATTGAATTAAAAATGTTAATTGTTCATTTGACACATCAAAACATAATGAAACAATCTCAATTAAGATAATTGCATCTCAAAATTGTTAATAGATTTTTAATGCATTTTGCAAGCCATGAATATTTTATTCCATTTTTTTGCACGTTTAGCCAACTCAACAATAATCATTAGAATGTCTTTGAAATGTCATCAGATGTCTCTACGGCGCCCTCAAATATGTTCTGATAACATGTACACGACCTTCCACTGAATGTTATGTACCAGACATCACAGATGATTTACTAGTTGTGTTGGTGAGTAATTAACTCGCTTATCTAAATATATATATATAATACCAGTTTTATCCCGATAGGAAAATATGCGTAAAGTGTACCTATACTAAAGAAGTTATTTTAGGAAGTTGGAATATTGATGTTAAAGAAATAAAAACAATAAGTAATATTGCTTCCATAATCTGTTCATTCAATGAAACTGGTAGATTCCAGCCGTTGCTCGCAGTTTCACCGCAAAGCATAGCCACATGGCGTTGCGGGCTTTCTCCCTGCCGTAATACTTGCAGCCGCGATATAAGTGAAATACTCTTTCAAGCGGCGTTAAACTCTAACTCACCTCACCTTATTTTGGTAGAAAAATTTACAATACTGAAAAATGTGTCCACAATTTATCTCAATATTTATTAAAAGAGAAAAGAATTTGGGTGGAAAATACTTTTTAAATAGGGACAAACATAGATTTCCTCTTTGTAATCATTGTGACACAACAATGCAGTTGAAGCAAATAATACAATATTTATGAGTTTATTATGTCTTCAACACAGATATGGCAACGTCTGGGTCCCCTTGACCAATACATAACATGCAAATTAGCATGTGGTGTTCGTCCGTCATACTGGATGAAAATATTGAAAGATTACTGTTATCAAACAAGACAGAATAATCACATCCTCATAAATTGTTGATCGAAATAACACGTTGTCGCTTTATTTTTACCAATTGCTACAATCTTTTCAAGGAGCAATAATATTTGGATGTCCACCAGTGCACAAATGTCACAAAATAGTAATTGGATCATTTTCTTCCTAATGTTTGTAAAGAGAAAGAGATGGCGAAACGTAACTGGATGATCAGTATCGTTATTGTCTTAAAGGATAGATGAAATGACATATGGTCAAAATCGGATTCATTTAAAATGGGATGTCAATTTGACAATTGCTCGATTTTAAATTTCTGATATCGGTCCATAAATTACTTAAATACGGCTTTTTAAAAAAACGCCTTATTTAGCCCCGGCGGCCAGAATGTAAGTCTGCGGGTATGTGGCCCCTGAAGGGATGACTTCTTTGACGTATCAGGAGGAATCTGATTTTCGGTGATAGACATAATTCAACGTAATTTCGCAACATTTTGATTGTTAATTTCACAAAGAAATCTTCAATAAACCAACTTAAATTTCCCATATATCGAATGTTTAGATATCCAACTAGGTAATTCCGCAGATGACAATTACACAATTATAACATAAACATATCTTTTTGGCGATGTAATACACCTCATAAATTCATTTAGCGGCAGTGATACTCATCATTAATTAATTAACGAGAGTCGGCGGAGTACCTGACGAGCCGGCCTTTCTGTCGCTTATCACAGTCACGCCTCAGTGAGCATTTACACAATGAATCGTCCAACTGATTGCGCTCGTCTTAAAATGGGTGAATTAAGATCGTTTTAATTATCAATTGCAAGTGTATATTGTCTCGATTTTCTGCTCAATTGATTCCGATGTACAATATACGTAGAGGTAATCATCTGTCATTCTTGAGAAAAATGCATTTCATCAGAACTTTAATAGGCAACTTTCGGTAAATATCTAGTACCTAAGAAATAGAAGACTCGTTATCGTGCCTTTTCGTGGAATAAATCAGAGCACGGAGCATACAATGTTATTCACGAATATACTTTTATGCTCTTTGCTATGTTTCATTCTAGGATAAAGTACAACAAGCAGTCTTCTGTTTCTTATATGAGATCCCCAATAACAATTACTCGGTTTTATATAGAAACCGTTGATATATTATTTTATTTGTATAAACTACTTTCTAAAAAACTATTAAGACCCCCCGTCGTATAACACATTAACTAGCAAGTGGTCAATCAAAGTGACGTAAACTATGACGTCATTTGCTAAGCGAAGCTCTAACTGTCGTATTAAATCACGAGAATGTGTTATTGTCTCATAAAGCTCGCTGTCGGTGCCATTGACCGCCTGTGTTTTATTGCTAGGAGTATCTTATATATTGATATCCAAGGTTTACATTATTGTCATATATGTTCAAAATAGTTGGTGGTTGTAATAAGTAAAGAAAACAATGAAGTTTATTTGTATCATGACACATACTGTATTATGGAAAATTCATTATTTTGTTTGTTATAATACCTACTTGTGTATGAAATAACTAATATATTCAATAATGGGGATTTTGACATATTCGTGAATAAAATATCATCATCATATCCGCTACAAACTTACAGAATGCTCTCAAACATTTGTAATCTACGTATCTACAGTAGAGTCATACTTAACATCGCCGTCAATAATCTGATTGTCTACAAACTATGCTATAAAATAAATGTGATCGACATTTATGATCTAGTGGTTCAACTGTTTCAATTCCTGTACATAATTAATGACAAAAGGCGCACAACCTGCCAGACAACACATTAGATTTTGCCATGCCCAGGAAAGAGTGTTAATGGTATTAAAACACATTTCCCTTTAACTCATTGTTAAATTATAAGAGACTGTAATGCAGGTATTGTGTAATTATAAGAATTAATTCACCTAAGGTTTCCATATCCGAGATAATGTAACATTCTAATGATTGTTTGATAATGAGTTTTTCACGAATATGTTAACGACCAGTTACAGAGCACGTATACATTATTTCATACACACAAGTCGGCATTTGAACTAATACATAATACGTCTGCCATGATCAATAATTGGCATGATATATAACAGTTTCCTTTGCTTATTGCAAGTAAGTAAAATTAATGATATACAATACTGACGAGTTGGCTATAATACCAGAAAGTAAAACCAGGCCCATTTTGAGAGGTTACTATTTCTGATGAATTAATATATACTCATGGTAATAATGATTGACACTCCCTGATAGTTATAGGAATGAAATGTTATATAAACAACGTGAGGTGCCAGTTTCGATTATTATTTTGGTAAAACATGTTACTACTTGATGTCTTTTAGTTAATAGTGTCCTTGAGCATTTCCCATTTCTCCACTTGAACTGTCAGAAACCAAAGGAAGAGGAATTTAAGAAAAATGAATTTATTCAAAAGAGTTCATTCCTTATATCTTGAGATTTTGGCATTGGTATAGTGTTACAGTGTTTGAGTGTTCTCATTTTGGTTCTAATAAATAATGAAAAGTTGCATTTGAAAAAACTTTCTACTGAACCCAAATATACACAAAATCTTTCATGGAGTCTCAATACACAATACATACATGGCAAGTATTATATAGTTTGTGTTTGTGTCATGTGGAGCACAGTGGTGTTGTGGTTAGCGTGCTGACCTCTCACGCCAGAGACCCGGGTTCGAATCCCGGTGGAGACACCTTGGTCTCACACTGTGCTGTGCCCTTGGGCAAGGCACTTCATCCACATTGCACTCAGTCTACCCAGCTGTTTAAATGGGTACCTGAACATTGGAAAGTACGGACCCATCCGGTCGCGGGGAGCGCTTAGTAGCAGCCTGAAAGTACAATTCCTTCAGGGTAATAATATTTGTAGCGCTTAGAGCATGCTAAGCATGGATTTAACGCAATATGAATATGCATTTATTATTTTATTTTTCATTATTTAATTTCGAAAATACCATAATATCGAACAATAGTAATTGTCCATGCATTTAATTTGCTAAACTCCATTTTCTGTTTAAGGATGTCAACAACTTTTTACCATGAGTATACTATACAAATATAGAGAAGCAGCTTTTTAATAATGTTGTGTCAACAGTGTGTATTTAACAGTTGAAATTATTTCATTACATTCAATTAATTTACCAATTCTGCTGCATTAACCGTTCCAGACATTAACGCGTGTATTGATGTTCATAAATCACAGATGATGGCTCCTATCGTTTCATCTGTACTCGCCTCATTAACTTTTATAGTTGTTTTAATTTTCTTTCGGAAAACATGATGGTTAAATTCATTTAGAATTAATGATTTGCAAACACAATATTTTCGCTATCCTAAACAGAGACAATTGAAACATTTGATGCAAATGATATTTGTAAACGGCAGTAACCGGATGACTTCTTTTTGTGTTCTTATTAATTACATACATCACTCATACCATTTAGCTGTGTTTTGATGTAACAAAGCTATGGTTTCAGAAATAAAATATTTTAAATCGAGAATCTCATCCAAGTGTCTTCTGATATCACGATATCAACACGAGTTGATTAAAGTTACAAGGCCGAGGGTAGTTTTTAAACGAGAAGACACTAGGGTGATATTTTATTTATCATTCAAAATCAATCTTCAACAATTAATAGCAAACGAATGAACATATCTGAAACACAAAACTGCCATTTAGCTTCTTTAGCAGTCTTCTCAGTAAAAACACAGGATTGTCACGTCATCAACATAATGACATCACATCAGTGTTACGTCATCAACTTTATGACTTCAAAGCATTGTCAGCAGGGTTTTAAGTGATGTGAAAGCATTGTGATCTCATGGAGTGATGATGTAATATGATTACGACGATTTGATTGTAGCGATATCTACATAGAGGATATTTTGTGTTTTCAGTGTGATATTCCTTATCTCTCATCGAGTGACGGGGTACAGCAGATATTTTCACGAGCACGAGCACTGATAGCACAAAATATTCCGTTTATTCTATGCTTCTGTGGTCGTAAATATGGTGTTTTAAGTCCAAAACGGATTCAATTGAGCGAGTTCTGGCGACGTCATACCATTGTTGCTCTGTTAGCAACGGCGATGACGACGCGTTGATTGTAAACGTGACGTCATACCACTGTACACATGACGTTATCCCCTCTGTGATGTTTCACCCTGTTGAGAAAGTGATATCAAACTGCTGTGATGAGAACACATTTTCTCTAAATGAGAAAACTCAGTCACACATCGCTTAGCATATGTTAAAATGAAGATATCGCTTGTAGATAATGTTTGATCTCACACAAGCGATATCTACTGTGGCAGTCAGTTTTAGATGTACATATTACTTCAGCGTCATTATTTTATGGTTGTGAAGTTTCATGGGTAGTGACATGATTTACGTTTTTTGAAAAATAAATGAAGCTGCATCAAGAGAGTCTGCTTGTACATCAAGTTGTAAATAAAATGTAATTTGAATCCTGTGGTACTATCACTCCTGTGAAAACTCTCAAATATATGATTTAACCCAGACTGCATGATACATGCACTAATATAAACAAGTATAGGAGGTAAAACCTTTTGGAATGCATCTGTTGTCAATCTTTTCTCTCTTATAAGGATATGCTTAAAGTTCACTTTGATTTGACCGTGAAGGCCTTATCAGTGTCATTTTTATGTCTCTGGTTTTCAGGATAAATGAATCTCATGTATTAATGGAATTGTGTGATATTGGTAGCTCTTATCACTACAGTTATAGCACAAAATACAACTTTATTGCCATTGAAGAGCAAATATACGGCTTTTAACAAAATTGCATAAAGTTAATGGCTCTTATGAGCGAATGGTTAGGGTTATTGCGAAATTGTATGACTTTGATGGATCTTATGAGAAAATTACTGCTGTTGTAGTGAAAATATTTGACCTTTTGTGCACTCACTTTTACATTGTACACTATACGTCCAGACATGCTGCGAAATTACGTGAGATTGTTAACTGTAGATTGCTCAGCGAATTGATCATGCTGGGGATGATTATAGCACTGATAGTAGCACTGATTAAACGATTAGGGCTGTTCCCTACACCAAACACGTCTTTTGAAATCACGAATGGTATTCGAGTTTACCCTTTTGAGGGACAGTCAGCAATGATATATTGAAATAGACTTGGGTAATGACTTATTTGAAGTTTTAAAGCAATTATCAGAAGATAATACCATATTTTTATAATATTCTTTGATGTGCTGACAGAACTGAATTTTGTATTAACGGGACATGCTTATATTAACTTAATCCATATTTCTACCATCCAAATTACGCGATTTCTTTGTATCTCTCTCCACATGAACATAATAGATCGAAGTGGAAATTGCACAGAGTAGCGATTTTGTAAAATAAAATTATGTTCAATAATGCTCGTAACACTGCATATGTTATGAGGAAGATACCAAACGAATGAGGGTGACATTAACCACGCTATGCATTATGTATGTATTAGAAGTACATGCCATTTGCCAGAATGTATAATATTGAATGTTGAATAATAAAGTAATAATAAAGTATTACAGAACTAGTCGAAAAAATCACCAGTTACTAACAAACATTACATTTCTGAATCATCTCAAACGAATAACTCTGTAACCCATCTTCTACCAACGTAATGTACTTTTCCGCCTTCCTAGTTTGCAATCAGTTGAAACATGCAATTTTCGGATAAAAGAGATTTCAATCGGATCCACCAGACCATGAACAACAGCATATACATGTATCTTTTTATTTGTGAGATTTGCATCAATTTGTCAAATGAAGACGTGTTTGTATTACCCTCCAGACAACGTGTGATCAATAATTTACTGTATATCAAATCTCTCATTAATAACAGCAAACATTGCAATAACTCATAATGCAAGAGCAGGTTTCAAGCAGTAATTTTGTGGACTTTGTCAAATGGGGATATCCTTAAATTATTACAGAGTATATACAAATTTCGTTTGAGACGATGCACACATGGTTTTATTTCTGAATATAAGAGCAAATTTCCAACTGGAATATTACAGGTATTATTATATATACAAAACGACTGTTATCAATATCCTACTAAACAAATATAATGAGGTGAGGTGAGGTGAGTTAGGGTTAACGCCGCTTTCAAGATTATTTCACTAATATCGCGGCTTCTAGTATTATGTAATGGAGAATGCATGAGGAGCTGTGGATTCGTTAAAAATAATTAACTAGTGCCGAAGGGGCGAGTTGATTATTTATAATGAATCCACTGCTCCGAATGCATTCTCCATCTTAATCCATGTATGATGTCACGAAAGATGCATATGTTATCAATTTACATTTGAAACAATAAATATTAATTACGGGACAGCAAAATCTATTATTTTGCAAATTTCGGTGCTCATTCATCGGATATGGTACAAGAAGCTATAGCTACGACCCTCATGAAATGGATTCTTCCACGCACGTGCAGCGCAAAACTTCCACGCGAAGCGATGTGATTGACAGCTAAAAATCTGCCTTTTCATTCCTTCCGTGCAATGAATAGAACGCGGGATTCTTACTGACAAATAATCCTAAGGTTTCTAACAGCGTCTTGTGGCCAAGTGGTTAGAAGCGCTGACTACCAAGCGAAGGGTTGCATGTTCGATTCCAGGTTCATGCATTACATAAATTAATGTGTCTATAGTTGTCTAGATATTTTAAGATCATATCCTTTACACCAATACAAAATACATCAGTCTCGACCTAACACCTAACACCCCTCCTGACTGGGACAGTCAATGACCAGTAGATTCCTAAATAATAATCAACTGATAACACAATAGAGAGACGTCATGACCATGGATTAAGGCAGGGAGAAAGCTCGCAACGCCATGTGGCTATGCATTGCGGTGAAACCTGCGAGCATCGGCTGGAACTAGCGAACCATGGGTGGTACTACGCTGAAATTAAGTGTAGTATTGCATCCAAACCTTACTGCCTGTAGAACAGTTCTCTACTGCAGACAAAGTTGCCTGCCCCTCACGGGATTCGAACCCCGAATATCTTGATCCGAAGCTGAACACGCTAACCACTGCGCTATCCCGCCCCGGAAATATAATGAAGATGTGTCTAGTGATTTAAGCAACACAATAACTAGAGTCTCGTTTCTGTATATTCATAAGAACTAGGTAAACTTAATTCTTGAAATGTAACTTACAGTTTGAGAACATTCGAGTAAATATTAATGTAGTGCAAAAGTAATGTCATCCTTTTTGAATAAATGTTCCAGAAGTGTTTATCATAGGCATAACAATCATCCCGGTGATTTTTCGGCGCAAGCGATTATTCTAGACTTACGATAATTATTACAAAGCGTGGTCATTGTTTCACAGTTGTGTAGATTTCGTAAGCTCTCAAAGTTCCCTCGTATATCTTTGAATATCAATGGCAGGGTGAAGAAGGGACGAAAACAACGATGACAGATTACCTTGACACTTGGAAGGTTTGAGTTTAGATATAAATGGCATTCACAAATTTTCTGTGTATACTTTTCAGTTCTTCACAGCAATGCTTGGACAGTAGAAGAATGTTGTCACTTTCCAGTCAAAGGACCCCAACGTGGAAAAGCTGCAGGACCAACAGAAACAGCTGGCAATAAGATTCATTTCCATTTAATAAAACCAGATCCCCAGAAGGGAATCACAGCAAAGAAGCCAAGCAATTTTGCACTGTCCGACCCCGCCAACCCCTTAACACTGAAGGATGCTGACTCATAGACATGGGGCTGTTGTCAACGTAGGGCAAAAATAATACTGTTTCACAGTTCCTGGACACATCAAAGAAAAAACCTTCATTACCTGTGCAGCATTGTAATACTCTCGAAGATGCTCATCAACAACCATATGCTGACGGCAATATCGACCCTGGCTCTTGTTGTTAGGTTCCATGACACTGTACAACACCGTCTTAATCAGCTGCCATCCTCAGTCATAAACATCATCACCGAAGAAAATATTAATGAAATATGACATTGAAGTTTGGAAATGTATATACTGTCGTTATTTGTAGCACTATTGACTAAACAATGTAGCAAAAATAAATCTTTTTTCATAATATGAAAATATTTGCCCACTTCTATAACCTTTTCATTATGAATCTGTGTATTTCAAGGCAAAGTACAATCGTCTGTATTCCGAACATGGACATTTTAATTTCATTACGCAAACAAAACGTAGGGCTAATTTCTAAACACTTGTTGAGTCAGAAATAAGATATATATTACATGTGTTACATTACGTGCCATAGTTGGTAACAAAACACATTCTGTGTTCTTTTGTTGTTGGTCATATCAACAAGTTTGAAATTTCAAAAAAGGAGAAATTCCTTTTTGATAAAACAATAAAAAGATGGTGAAGTTTCCATAGATTGGATTAAATCTCACAATAGCTTGACAAAAAGGGATTTTCAATAAATTGTATGGAATTTGCAACATGTTATGTCCATAATCTGGTCATAGCTTGAGATTGTGCTTGTCATTCAGTGGATTATCAATTATATTTCCAATCCCGTAGAATTAAAGTTCATTCGGTTGTAAAATGAAATGAGAGTTCGCGGTGAAAAGGATGGTATCTATCACAGTGGTGCTACTAAAATTTAATCACTTTGAAAAAGCGAAATTGTATAAACAACTTTTGCTGTGGGTATGAGTACTTTGAGTTTCAGAAAAATATTTCAGAACACCAAATACACCCATAGAATCTAATTACTGATGGTTGGTGATGCGAAACATGTAAAATCGAAAAAAAAGAAGAAAGAAACATGAGCGTAATATTAATATAGATTCCCTGTTGACAAATTATTCTCCTTTTCATTTAATTATTCTTTTAGTATGTAATCTGTATTACTTCCATTTTATTTGATAACTATTTTGTAAATGGCCCAAGTGGTTTTGTTGGATTATGGAACGATACGTAGTTAATTATAATTATCTGAATACCACATACACAATGTACATGTCTTTTCCAATAATCTTTACGAACTACGTGTGTATTGTCTTATCAAAAGCAAACAGTGACATCATTAAATACTGATAAGAGTCGGCGATTAGCTTGTGTTCACATGCCATATGGAAACAATGGATTTTAAATACACCTGTTTCATTTTCTCGCTGGTCGTCACGGTCTGTTCAGCATTCCTTGGACCATGTCATTTGTCTGCAATGGAGTGAGTGCAGTATTAATACATAACTGACATGTGCATATGTACCTTGTGTAGGAGCTTCAGACCAGTTTTGTGCAGTAAGTGATTGCGAATACACCGTTTCATAAAGCATGTCGATCACTGGATTACTTTTTTCGCAAGGATAAATACATTGAAGTTGAGTGAAAAGCACCCTACTCTATCAGTTTCTTTAAATGTCAAATGTCAAATCACAACACGATTGTCATTCCATCAGAGAGGATTCTCCCTTGTTTTGGAAGTTTGTCGGTCATCATGGTTTGCTTTAAATATCATGTCTAAATCGTTTCAAAACAACCTTGATATTTCTTAATCTTCAGACCTCCAGCGGACAACGTTGTACACGGACGAACCGTAGACCCCTCGTGTACGACAGGAACAATTGACTGGCATTACCCCTCTGGACAGTTCTATGTCAACTTCCACCCATCAGCGCCTAGCTCTGGAGTATGCATAACGAAGGGCATAGGTCCACCATCAACGGGTGTATATAACGTTCTACCGGCCGGAAATGAAAGGATAGACAATCCCACTGAAGGTAAATAGTAAAACGATATAAAGTGATTAAGATAATTCCTTCTAGAAACTTGTCCATGTTTTGCTTGTTAAAACTAAGAAGAAAAACGACAACCTGGATTCACACCTGTAGCATATACTGAAGCTAATTATGGTACGATTAGTCACCGCAAGTTTGCTCATGGAGCCAGTCAAAACAAACTGTGATTGCTTATAGATCTTTGATTGATGTGCTACCTTGGGAAGCCGTTTACACCTATATTCTTTTCTCTTTAGAACTTATAATAAGACATTATAATTGAAAAGAGAACATGACTAGTTTCCAGGGTGTGAGATTACTGTACTAGTTCTTTCCTGTGCGATTTTCATATGAAGCTTTATATGAAGTATGGTACATTTCTGTCATTATCCACTTCATTACCTCATCAAATCTGTTTAGACAGCTTACTCCATAACTTCAGTGTTCATTTTAAGTAGGAAACGACACATTTTGATCACTTTGACCATAACACTTTATTTTAGAAAAGGAATATAAGCTGCACAATGTAAGACACTACATGTTTTAAGTAAATACAAGTCCATTGTTGAATACAAGAATCAACAATGTGTTAACTAAACTTTTACCTTCTTGCTATTTAAAATAGCATTCATCAACTGAACTGGTTTACATTATTTCTTTGCAGTTCACGAAACTTGTGTCACTCTGGTTGATGGCAAGGCGAAGCTCATGTTTGACAAGACATCTTTTCTGACCTACATGACAGCCTACCACTACAGAATCACCAAATAAAGATGTACATAAACAAGCAGACACGTGTTTTGGCAACTCGCTTATACACAATGCATATGTTTAAAATAAACGCCATTACCTATTATGAATGTCTTTCCTGAAGTATATATAACATAGATTCGAATTTCGCTATCATTCAAGTCATATATATTAAAGATATTCTCACTTTCTAAAAATATAGGATATCATTTATTTTAAAATGCATTTGGCACGTTGGAGCCCTGCACTGACAAAGGGTAATCATGTGTCAATTCTTTAGAGTACCATGTGGTCATCCACTCTCTTCCAAAAGAGGCTAATCCCTTTAGATTTCCGATCCTAAACTCTGTTCTACTTGGGAAGGATTTCCCGTCAAAAAAGGGAGAATCCTGATTGGTTGCATTTGATTCTAGTTGTGCAATCAGCGACGTCGTTTTAAAAGTGAATTGTGCCAATGACACATCATAATCCTTAAATAAACGTCAGAATTTGTTTTAAGGTTTTCTTGTTTAATGAGCTTTCCTCGAAACATGTCAGATGATTTTGTGATAACAATTGATCATAAACATACTGATAAATAAAGAAGACCACATCAGAGACAAATACAAATACAAACACAAATACCGTTTATATTTTACGACTTTGCAACAACTATGCAAGAACCAAAAGCACAAACAACTATTTAAATATTGCATACTGACTACATTGATCACATCTTAAACTAGCGTTGACTTCACAATTATTAAAAGCTTTGAAAGATAGGTAGGTACCCCCTTTTCTAAATCGACTATCAATTTGGCGACATGTCCAATACTGGAATACTAGGTACAATGGCCACATATCTTTAATCCACTTTCGACTTCTTCACAAGACCTAAATATCCGACAAAGCTGAAATCTTGTAGAACAGCTTATTGACCAAAGATTAAATTTTGTATTTTAATTCTCAAGAAGTAAAATTACTGGTAAGCTGTCGGGGTAGATGTTGTGACCTTCTGATAAGAGTCACAGGTCACACGTCCTGAAAGCAATTTGCGAATTATTTAAAAAATCTAGAAGCTTTACAAGAGTCACGAGATGTTTATAGATAATGTGGCCAATGGTGAACATCATACTATTTAATTGAGTCATTGGGCAGAAGCCTTAAAATCTTATTTTTATATGAAAATGTGGAAGTTTTCAAACTGTACTAACTATTCATATCAAGCGTGAAGAGCTAGTGAGCATATTACGTAATGGAGAATGCATGAGGAGCTGTTGATTATTTTTAACGAATCCACTGCTCCGAATGCATTCTCCATCTTAATCCATGTATGACGTCACGAAACATGCATATGTGATCATTTTCCATTTGAAACAATAAATTTCAATTATAGGACACCAAAATCAATTATTTTGCAAATGTCGGTGCTCATTCATTGGATATGGTACAAGTAGCTGCGACCCTCTTGAAATGGATTCTTCCACGCACGTGCAGCCCAAAACTTTCACGGGAAGCGATGTGATTGACAGCCAAAAATTTGCCTTTTCATGCCTTCCGTGCATTGAATAGAACGCGGGATTCTTACTGATAAAAATCCTAAGGTTTCTAACAGCGTCTTGTGGCCTAGTGGTTAGAAGCGCTGACTACCATGTTCGATGTGCATGTTCGATTCCAGGTTCATGCATTACAAAAATTAATTTGTCTATAGTTGTCCAGACACATTTTGAGATCCTATCCTATACGTAAAGACAAAATACATCAGTCTCGAAAAATGTACCATCACTGAAAATGTCTAAACCTAACACCCCTCCTGACTGGGACAGTCAATGACCAGTAGATTCCTAAAAAATAATCAACTGATAACACAATAGAGTGACGTCATGACCATGGATTAATCTAGTGTTCTAACATTATGTGATGGACAGGAATGGGACATTTACAAACAACTGAAGAGAACTGATGAGCTTGATAGAGACATTGTATATAGTAGTCTAAAAAACTGTGGTATACTATCGATAATTTTCAGCTTCAGTCTATCAGTGTTCTAGGTACCGTGTAAATGACATATTCCATGTACATTGTTGATATGCATTTATTGTTAAGTCAAAGACATAAAACTAGCAATACACCTTGTAGAGTACATATCTCACCCATTTCTTCTCATTACCTTTCGTACACCTGAAAAGTACCAGGCCATGATTCATTTTGAGCCAAATAAACTGCTAAATTGAATGGTCTTGGGAACCTCCAAATAATCCATCCTCTCATATCAAGCCTTTCCACCGATGAATTAAAAGAATCTCATCGACTTATTTTTTCAACTTAGAAATGTTCCCTCTTATTTCCAATTCTTTTTAACAAATTGTTTCTTAGAACAATGCCCTTTTGGTTGTAGGAGGAAATCCGTGATCTTGTCGCAGATGTCCATTCCACAACAAGTGTTCTTTGTTGTAGTAGAGTTGCAGGAAACGTCACAACTCAGCAGTTTGTCCATTTGTAGTGTCAATGGCTGTGATATTCCCCCAGTGGGGTTACACAATAACTCACTCACTCCTCTTATAGACTAATTATCAACCTACCAGCCATATAACGTGATACTTGAAACGACCTTTCTAAACCATATCATCCGATACGAGGGACTTACAACCTTGTAATTCCCTCCAGGAGGGTTTACACAGACAGTTGTAAACACTGTTAGAAGGAATTATAATGATTGTAAACCCTGATATACGAGGGGCGTTCAATAAGTGTTGCAAGCGGGGCATTGGTGTTTACATAAACAGTGTCAGCTTATAGCAGGTGTTACTATAGTCAAAACATAACATTGACACATGTCAAAACAATTTCTAGACATAACAATTATTTAGATATAATAGCTGCGCTGACCTAGGGGTCTCCATAATCATGGATTCTCTCAAACATGAACAACGCGCTGTGATCAAGTTCCTTACTAAAGAGGGATGCAAAGCTACAGAAATACATAATCGTATGTGTAATGTGATGGGTAAGGATGCTCCTAACTTTTCAACAGTTTGTCGCTGGTCTCTTCAGTTCAAGCGGGGCAGGGAGTCCTTAGACGATGACCCACGGTCAGGCAGGCCATCTGAAGTCACCCGACCGGAAGTTATTGCCGCTATCGAAAGACGAATTTTAGCTGACCGCCGTGTTAAAGTTTCTGAACTGTCTTTGGAATTCCAGATATCAGTTGGAAGTGTTGAAAAAATAATTCATGACCATCTTGGTATGTCCAAGGTATCTGCAAGAAACCCAGAAACCTCACAGCACAAGATCGCCAGAAAAGAACCGAAAGTTGCATGGAGCTCCTGGATCGGTTTAATGCGGATGAAGCCAGGTTTTTGTCTCGTCTGGTGACAGGTGACGAAACCTGGATCCACCACTGGGACCCGGAAACTAAACTGGAATCCAAGCAATGGAAGCACCCGAGTTCACCGCCTCCCCTGAAGTTTCGCACTCAACCATCAGCTGGCAAGGTTATGGCGACAATCTTTTGGGATGCAAAAGGCATATTATTAATTGATTACTTGCCAACCAAAACTACAATGAATGGTCAATATTATGCCAACCTAATGCAAGAATTGCGAAAGACAATTCGACAGAAACGCCGTGGAATGTTGACACGTGGTGTTCTGATTTTGCATGATTTTTCCACAAGTCAAGAGTTGCACAGGCCGCTATACGTGATTGTGGATTCGAACAGCTTAACCACCCACCCTACAGCCGAGACCTAGCCCCCAGTGACTACTTCCTGTTCAGAAACCTGAAATCCGCCCTACGTGGAAGGCACTTCCGGGATGACGAAGACGTCAAAGCTGCCACAGAGGCGTGGTTAGGGGGGCAAACGGAAGACTTCTTCAAAAGCGGCATCAAAAGTCTTAAAGAGAAATGGAATAAGTGTATTGAGGTGAAGGGTAACTATATTGAAAGATAAAAGTAAAAAATAGACTACGCGAGTTGGTTTTATATTGAAGTTGCAACACTTATTGAACGCCCCTCGTATCTGTTAAGATGACGGCTTAAAAGTAAATGTCTGAAGAAACTAACTTAGACTAATTTTGAAAAAAATCATAAGTTTACGACAATATGTACAGCAAATGTTTTGCAGAAAGTGGGTCTCGAACCCGTATCCACCATCACTTGTAGTTAATGAGTCAACGCCTCAGACTACTGCGCTAAGGGGACAGACGAGAAACAACGGTACAAAAGAAACTCATATATAGCGCGGCTGTTAACAGGCTGACATCACCGAGGGATCCTAAATACAACGCCAGGGATCCGCAAGATCCTCAATATAACGCGATAACAAGTAAAGAGCCTGTTTCACACTTAAAAACGGTTGATAATACAGATAACCAATTCTACCTCGGATATGGTAAGGTTGTAGACCCTGATAGTCAGGAAAACCCTCGGGTTTTTCCTTCCTATCAGGGTCTACAACCTTACCATATCCGAGGTAGAATTGGTTATCCTTATAATCCTCAATCTCATCCTGGGATGGATATACTTGTAGAATATGATTATATTATATTACTCTCACTATGGTTAACCTGTGTGCAAAATATGACATTCGAGTGCATATTCCTTCAGTTATTTCATTTCGAATGAACGTACGGATGGGCGAACTTCGCCGTATACCATATCCCATGCTTCGCATTACATTACACATGTACACTCTTCAAAAAAAGAAACCCAAAAGCCAAATAGCAATGAAAATGTGGTTGTATTCGAATACATGTAAATGAAAGAAAAATGTTGATACAGTACTGAAACTTGGTACATCAACACATTGCTATCCCGTGTATATATCATCAGAATAACAGTTAACATAGACATCACTGTTGTCCACTAGGTGGCGTTATAGTTAGTATCTAGTATGACCACACCTTGCTTCTTGCACTGGCAAGACATCTCCTGGGCATAGATCGAATTAATCTTTGATTTTTTTGTAATTCTTCTCCATTCTTCCTGTAGCATGTGTACAACTGTTGAATGTTAAATGACAGAATAGGGCGTCGACGAATGTGATTATCGAGCTGATCCCAAAGATCTTTAATTGGGTTCAGATCTGGATATTTGGAGGGTATTGATGTTGGTATTGGCCAGGTAGTTCACTGTGGCACGGCATTGTCCTGTTTGAACAGCTCTTTCTGGCGGTCGACCATGGATTGATTTTCAATTTCAATTTTCAGATTTGTTTTGCGTTTCTGTTTTTGAAGAGTGCATAATACAAGATGAGACAAATGATGCATACAACATATCATCGAGTCATGTTTTTGGTGAAGATCGTTCTGTTGATTGCATAGTTTACATATTGAAGAAGCACATTTTGTTTAAGGTGGCAAGTTTAACGCAATGCCAATATACAAGTGCAAACAGTGAATGTTGTTATACAAAATGTGTTTAAATCAGAACTCTTTATTAGTTTCTCAAACCAAATGAAATAGACTGCAGCATCTCCTGATAAAATGTTTAATACAACAATATGGAAAACACATTTTAATTGGAATTAATGTTTGTTTAAACCTGTCGAAACTGGGTACTAGTGATCCTTAATTTAGAATGAGTAACAAGAACAGTTTACAACCTGACTTTGGTGGAATCGAAACATTCCACCTAGTTAGAAATCATTTTGGCCTACATCATTCTTGGTTTTATGCATTCTGATATAATACAATTTGTTTTGAAATATAAACTTAGATAAATAATATTGAAACTTATTCTATTAAGACCTTTCTAACACAATTAAGTTAATTGATATGTTGAGAAAATTATAATTGTAATTATGATAATTAAAAAGATCAAGGACAAGTTGTTAAGAAGAGTAATCTTTAAAGGACTAAAAGCTTTGGCCGGAATTTTTTCAATCGAATTTGAATATACATGTTCCTCAAACAAACCAATTCAGCATATTTCAAATGTAGGAAACTCATTTTCTAATTTACATTGTCAATCAGGATATACAAGAAGAATAGAAACAAAGAGAACTATTTCCTGCCTTAAGCTGTTCAAGAAATTCCTTCCCGATTGCAAGTGATCCGATGTTGTGTGTTATTTCCACATTGTATTTCTTTATTGGCAATAGTTCTGTTGTAAATAGGTTTTACATGTACATTTATTTGTCCAGGAGAGGCATTTATTTCAGCTCCTTGCGGTTCTTTTTCTTTTACGGAAATACTAACTCTTCAAATCCAGTTTCAAAGCAGTAAAATACTGACCATTGTTTTGATGATTTGAATATGTAATAATGAGTTCCGTGGTTACGCACACATGCACAGTACTATTACAAAGATGATACAATAAGAAATTAACTTAAGATGTGAAACACCCACGATGAACAAAGTCATCATTTAATGATTTCCAACTTTTGAATTTACAGTATCTTATATATTGATATCCAAGGTTTAAATTATTGTCATATATGTTCAAATTAGTTGGTTGTTGAAATAAGTAAAGAAAACAATGAAGTTTATTTGTATCATGACACATACTGTATTATGGCAAATTCATTATTTTGTTTGTTATAATACTTCCTTGTGTATGAAATAACTAATATATTCAATAATGAGGATTTATCCGATACAAACTTACAGAATGCCCTCAAACAGTTGTATTTGACGTATCTACAGTAGAGTCACACTAAACATCACCGTCAATAATCTGTGTCAATTTCTGACTTAATTAACGACAAAAGGCGCACAACTTGCCAGACAGATACCAAATTTGTGAATTTGCTAATTAGATTTTGCCTTGCCCAGGAAATAGTGTTAATGGTTAATAATGTTGTGTCAACAGTGTGTATTTTACAGTTGAAATTATTTCATTTCATTACATTAATTTTCCAATTTTGCTGCATTAACCAATGAAGACATTAACACGTGTATTGATGTTCATAAATCACAGATGATGGCACCTATCGTTTCATCTGTACTCGCCTCATTAACTTTTATAGTGATTTTAATTTTCATTCGGAAAACATGATAGTTAAATTCATTTAGATTTAATGATTTGCTAACACAATATTTTCACTATCCTTAAACAGAGACAATTGAAAGATTTGATGCAAAAATGATATTTGTAAACGGCAAAAACCGGATGACATCTTTTTGTGTTCTTATTAATTACATACATCACTCATACCATTTAGCTGTGTTGTGATGTAACAAAGCTATGTTTTCAGAAATTAGATTTTTTAAATCGAAAATATTACCTAAGTGTCTACTGATATCACGATATCAACACGAGTAGATTAATATTAAAGGCCGAGGATATTTTTTACACGAGAAGACACTAGGGTGATATTTTATTTATCATGCAAAATCATTCTTCAACAATTAATAGCAAACGATTGAACATATCTGAAACATAAAACTGCCATTTAGCTTCTTTAGCAGTCTTCTCAGTAAGGTCACAGGATTGTGACGTCATCAGCATAATGACATCATATCATTGTTACATCATCAACTTTATGACGTCAAAGCATTGTCAGCAGTGTTTTAAGTGATGTGAAAGCATTGTGATCTCATGGAGTGATAATGTAATATGATTATGACGATTTGATTGTAGCGATAACTACAGAGGATATTTTGTGTTTTCAGTGTGATATCACTTATCTCTCATCTCATGACGGGGTACAGCAGATATTTTCACTCGTGAATATATCGGCTTTACCCCGTCACGAGATGAGAATTTCGAGATATCTCACTGAAAACACAAAATATTCTGTTTATTATATGCTTCTGTGGTCGGAAATATGGTGTTTTACGTCCAAAACTGATTCAATTGAGTGAGTTCTGGCGACGTCATACCATTGTTGCTCTGTCACTTGGCAACGACGCGTTGATTGTAAACGTAACGTCATACCACTGTACACATGACGTCATCCCCTCTGTGATATTTCACTGTGTTGAGAAAGTGATATCAAACTGCAGTGATGAGAACACATTTTCTCAAACTTAGAAAACTCAGTCACACATTGTATAGCATATAATAAAATGTAGATATTGCTTGTAGATATTGTTTGATCTCACACAAGCGATATCTACTATGACATTCAGTTTTAGACATAATTATGGTTTAGCGTCATTATTTTATGGTTGTGATGATTCATGGGTAGTGACATGAGGTACGTTTTTTGAAAATAGACAAGTGTTTGCCACTAACATGGCAATGTCCCCCGCCGATAACATTGAGTTTAAAAGAGACATCATTTGGTCAAAATGAGCTACTTCATACATTGCATTACTGGTAAAAAGTGTCATGATGATCATCAAATTTGAAGACTTTGGGTGCTCGGGTTCATGAGATATTGGTTAACAAGAGTTCGAAAAGTGGTCAAAGTGTCATAGTCATAGGAAAATAAGGTCAGGGTCACCAAAATCGACTGGTGTCTACGTCATCCCCCAATGTAGACGGACACCAAATCTGAAAACATTGGGTCCATCCAGTCATGATATATTGCGTAAACAAGAGTTCAAACAGTGGTCAAAATGTCGCAGTGACCTTGGAAATAAGGTCAAGGTCACTTAAATCGACTGGTGTCTGCGTCTCTCCCAAGTGAAGGCTGACACCTTATTTGAAGACTTTGGATGCAAAGCTTCATGAGATATCTCCTAAACAAGAGTTCAAAAAGTGGTCAAAGTGTCGTGGTGATCTTGAAAATAAGGTCAAGGTCACCAAAATCGACTGGTCTCTGCGTCCAACCACAATGTAGGCTGACACCAAGTTTAAAGACTATGGATGTAACGCTTCATGAGATATCGGTAAACAAGAAATGTGACGTACGTACGTGTACGTACGGACGGACACCGCTGAATACATAGTCCCCCGTTCCGTGTAACGGCGGGGGACAATGAAGCTGCATCTACAGAATCTGCTTGTAGTTGACACCCCCTAATAGTTACAGGAATGAAATGTTATACAAACAACGTAACGTGCCAGTTTTCGATTATTTTTTTGGTAAAACATGTAACTACATGATGTCTTTTTGTGAATAGTGTCCTTGAGCATTTGCTACTTCTCCACTTGTACTTTAAAATACCAAAGAAAGGGAAATATCAGAAAAATGAAATTTAGTCAAAAGAGTTCATTAAGTGTGTCTTGAGATGTTGGCATTGGTACATTGTTACAGTGTTGACACCCCCAAAGTGTTCTCATTTCGGTTATAATAAATAAGTAAAAGATGCATTTGAAAAAAATATTCTACTGAATCCAAATACCCAAAATCAGACAAAAAAGAAAATGGATGTTAGCAAATTAAATGCATGGACAATTAATATTGTTCGATATTATGATATTTTCAAAAGTAAATGGCACAAAAAACATGATAAATTATAAAATACTTGCCATATATGTATTGTGTGCGAATGAGACTCCATGAACGATATTGGGCATATTTGAATTCAGTGGGACTTTTTTTCAAAAGCAACTTTCACTTATTTATTATAACCGAAATGAGAACACTTTGGGGGTGTCAACCATTTTTACCATGAGTATATATGATTTAACCAAGATTGCATGATACATGCACTAATATACACAAGTATAGGAGGTAACACTTTTGGAATGCATCTGTTGAAAATCCTTTCTCTCTCTCAAGGACATGCTTAAAGTACACTTTGATTTGACTGTGAAGGCCTTATCAATGTCATTTTTATGTCTCGGTTTTCAGGATAAATGAATCTGATGTATTAATGGAATTGTTTGATATTGGTAGCTCTTATCACCGCAGTTATAGCACAAAATACAACTTAATTGACATTGACGAGCAAATATACGGCTTTTAACAAAATTGCATGAATGTTATGGCTCTTATGATCAAATGGTTGGGGTTATTGCGAAATTATACGATTTTGTTTGATCTTATGAGCAAATTACTGCTGTCGTAGTGAAAATATTTGACCTTTTGGGCACTTAATTTTACATTGTACACTGTACGTCCAGACATGCTGCGAAATTACGTGAGATTGTTAACTGTAGATTGCTCAGCGAATTGATCATGCTGGGGATGATTATTGCACTGATAGTAGCACTGATTAAACGATTAGGGCTGTTCCTTACACCCAACACGTCTTTTGAAATCACGAATGGTATTCGAGTTTACCCTTTTGAGGGACAGTCAGCAATGAAATATTGAAATAGACTTGGGTATTGACTTGTTTGAAGTTTTAAAGCGATTATCAGAAGATAATACCCTATTTTTATAATATTCTTTGATGTGCTGAAAGAACTGAGTTTCGTATTAACGGGACATGCTTATATTAACTTAATCCATATCTCTTCCATCCAAATTACGCGATTAATTTCTATCTCTCTCCACATGAACATAATAGATCGAAGTGGAAATTGCACAGAGTAGCGATTTTGTAAAACAAAACTATGTTAAATAATGCTCATAACATTGCATATGTTTTGAGGAAGATATCAAACGAAAGAGGGCGACATTAACCACGCTATGCTGTATGTATGTATTAGAAATACATGCCATTTGCCCGAATGTATCATATTGAATGTTGAATAATAAAGTAATAATAAAGTATTACAGAACTAGTCGAAAAGATCACCAGTTACTAACAGAAATTACATGTTCTGAATCATCTCAAACAAATAACTCTGTAATCCATCTTCTACCAACGTAATGTACTTTTCCGCCTTCCTAGTTTGCAATCAGTTGAAACATGCAATTTTCGGATAAAGGAGATTGCAATCGGATCCACCAGACCATGAACAACAGCATATACATGTATCTTATTATTTGTGAGATTTGCATCAATTTGTCAAATGAAGACATGTTTGTTTTACTCTCCAGACAACGTGTGATCAATAATTTACTGTATATTAAATCTCTCATTGATAACAGCAAACATTGCACTAACTCATAATGCAAGAGCAGGTTTTAAGCAGTAATTTTGTGGACTTTGTCTAATGGGGATATCCTTAAATTATTACAGAGTATATACAAATGTCGTTTGAGAAGATGCACACATGGTGTTATTTCTGAATATAAGAACAAATGTAAAGGTATTATTATATATACAAAACGACTGTTAACTACTGAAAATATAATGAAGATGTGTCTAGAGATATAGACAACACAATAACTAGAGCCCCTTTTCTATATATTCAAAAGAACTAGGTAAACTTAATTCTTGAAATGTAACATATGGTTTGAGAACATTCGAGTAAATATTAATGTAGTGCAAAAGTAATGTCATCTATTTTGAATAAATTTTCCAGAAGTGTATATCATAGGCATATCCCGGTGATTATTCGGTGCAAGCGATTATTCTAGACTTATGATAATTATTACATAGCGTGGTCATTGTTTCACAGTTGTGTATCTTTGAATATCAATGGCAGGATGAAGAAGGGACGAAAACAACGATGACAGATTACCTCGACACTCGGAAGGTTTCAAGATTAGATATAAATGGCATTCACAAATTTTCTGTGTTTGCTTTTCAGTTCTTCACAGCAGTGCTTGGACAGTAGAAAAATGTTGTCACATTCCAGTCAAAGGACCCCAACGTGGACAAGCTGCTGGACCAACAGAAACAGCTGGCAATAAGATTCATTTCCATTTAATAAAACCAGATCTCCAGAAGGGAATCACAGTAAAGAAGCGAGCAATTTTGCACGGTCCGACCCCGCCAACCACTTACCATTGAAGGATGTTGACTCATAGACATGGGGCTGTTGTCAGCGTATGGCAAACACAATACTGTTTCACAGTTCCTGGACACATCAAAGAAAAAAACCTTCATTACCTGTGCAGCATTGTCATCCTCTCGAAGATGCTCATCAACAACCATATGCTGACGGCAATATCGACCCTGGCTCTTGTTGTTAGGATTCATGTCACTGTACAACGTCATCTTTATCAGCTGCCATCCTCATGATCAGTCATAAACATCATCACCGAAGAAAACATGCATGGAATATGAAATTGTAGTTATACTGTCGTTATTTGTAGCACTATTGACTAAATAATGTGACAACACTTTAAAAAATCTGTATATAACATGAAATATATACTCACTTCTATGACCTTTTCATTATGAATCTGTGTATTTCAAGGCAAAGTACAATCGTCTGTATTCCGAACATCGGCATTGTAATTTCATTACGCAAACGAAAACGTAGGGCTAATTTGTTATTAACTGGCTAACACTTGTTGGGTCAGTAATATAATAACATGGTATTGGTGATATCAACAGGTTTGAAAGTTTCCAAAAAAGGAGAAATACATTTTTGATAAAACAATGAAAAGATGGTGAAGTCTCCATAGATTGGATTAAATCTCACAATAGCTTGACAAAGGGATTTCAATAAATTGTATGGAATTTGCATCATGTTGTGTCCATAATCCGGGCATAGCTTGAGATTGTGCTTGTCATTCAGTGGATTTTCAATTATATTTCCAATCCGTAGAATTAAAGTTCATTCGGTTGTAAAATGAAATGAGAGTTCGCGGTGAAAAGGATGGTATCTATCTTAGCATTGCTACTAAAATTTAATCACTTTGAAAAAGCGACATTGTATAAACAGGTTTTGCTATGGACATTGTGTTCTTAGGGATTTTAAAAAATATGTAAGAACACCAAATACGTCCATAGAATATAATTGCTGATGGTTGCTTATGCGAAACAGTTAAAATCAAATGTTCTCTTTGTTATTATTTAACTATGAGTAGTTAATTCGAAATATCTGAATACAACATACACAATGTACATGGACATTCCAATAAATTTGTCAAACTACATGTATATATTGTCTTATCAAAAGCAAACATTGACATCATTAAATACTGATAAGAGTCGGCGATTAGCTTGTTTTCACATGCCATATGGAAACAATGGAGTTTAAATACACCTGTTTCATTTTCTCGCTGGTCGTCACAGTCTGTTCAGCATTCCTTGGACCATGCGATTTATCTGCAATGGGGTGAGTGTAGTGGTACTAGCCAGACTTCAGCAATACAAGGAGGGGGTGTTTATGGGATCAGGAGATCGGTAGCTTTGCGGACACACATACCCTGATCGAGTTGGTTGAGTGATACGCTCGGATTGCAGCAAGTATTTTCTAGGTCTTTAGTCCATTGGTTTATAAACAACATCCATGTCTGATCAAAGATATCTTACAACTATAACATCCATGTCTGATCAAGATATCTTACAAGTACAACATCCATGTCTGATCAAGTTACCTTACAAGTACAACATCCCCGTCTGATCAAGTTATCTTACAAGTACAACATCTCTGTCTGATCAAGATATCTTACGACTGTACATTTGTACAACATATCTTTCACATAGCTTCTCTAAGGGAAGGCAATGAGATGATTAGATATTGTGGGCATTTAAGTGCAGACCTTGTATTTTAATATTGTAAGCGGGATATTACTATCAACATCATATCTTACACAAACAAAGGTTCTTCCTAGGACGATTCAGGGCCCAGTCGAGTTTAGTGACCTTGGCACTAATTGTGTATTAGCAGTATTTATTTGCGGAGGGAGATAATCCCACTTAAGTGACAAGTATTGTCTGTTTACGTTTTAAATCACGACTGAGGATAATGTTAATTGACCAATTGATTTTCTGAACTGTTTAGGACAAAGCAAAGCAAAGGTAAGCGTTAAGCAATTAGTTGGATAACAGAGGTGAGGTGAGGTGAGTTGGGGTTTAACGCCGCTTTCAAGATTACTTCACTTATATCGCGGCTGCTAGTATTACGGCAGGGAGAAAGCCCGCAACGCCATGTGGCTATGCATTGCGGTGAAACCTGCGAGCATCGGCTGGAACTAGCGAACCATGGGTGGTACTACGCTGAAATTCAGTGTAGCATTGCACCCAAACCTTACTGCGTGTAGAACAGTTCTCTACTGCAGACAAAGTTGCCGTGCCCCTGGCGGGATTCGAACCCCGGACCTCTTGATCCGAAGCCGAACGCGCTAACCACTGCGCTATCCCGCCCCCTGGATAACAGATACCTCGAGACAGAATTACTATCACCAATATATGTTTTCAATTAAGTCCAGGAGAACTATACGATTTCAATTACCATTCCACTATGCAGTAGTTTGTGGTTCATCATACTTTACCACGTCAATATTATAACAAGGTTACATTTATAAGGGATAACACTACCTTCAAAAGTACAAATTCTTGTAATTTTTCGGGCTGAGTCCCATGTGGGATTCGAACCCACGAACTCAGAGTAAGACAACTACTGCAAGCACTGACCGTACCAGTAGCTTACCACACGACCATTTCACCTCTACAAAAATCGAGGTCCAACAATCGATAGTTAAGCTAACTTTACAATCAGTGCCCCTCTGATAGACGTAATTTGGCGCAGCTCCCACGGTTGAATGCATTAGAATTATATGCCATTGAGATAGTGAACAAATATAACACGTCAATATAGTCACAATAGAACTGTTTTTTCTAAATCTTCAGACCTCTTATGGACAACGTTGTGCACGAACGAACCGTAGACCCCTCGTGTACGAAAGGAACAATTGACTGGCATTACCCCTCTGGACAGTTATATGTCAACTTCCACCCATCAGCGCCTAGTTCTCGTGTATGCATAACGAAGGGCATGGGTGCGCCATCAACGGGTGTTTATAACGTTCTACCGGCCGGAAATGAAAGGATAGACAATCCCACTGAAGGTAAACAGTTCAAGGATATTCAAGGAAAAAACAATCTTTGAAACCTAACCATCTTGTTTTAGGGAAACGAACACACCCATAGAATTTTGTAATCTGATGTAAAACAATGATTAATGAAATGAAATATTGAGAACAGAAGACGGCTACTAGTGTCTATGGTATAGGCCAGACAGTTGTAACGACATTTAAGGTAGTTATTTGCACTGCGTTTGCAATATATACTATTTGGGGTACATTTAATACATACATTTGCAAATTAAATATTTCGATCACCTCGACCAATAAAGCATATTTTAGAAAACAAAACTTTGTCATTTCATAGCTTTAATCAAGTTCTATTCATATTGGATGTAATAGTCAGCAAAGTTTTAATTTATTTTCTCTCTGTTGCTACTTAAATTAACATTAATTATTTTATCATTTATTATTTCTTGTTATCAATTTTCTTTGCAGTTCACGAAAGTTGTGTCACTCTGGTTGATGGCAAGGCAAAAGTCATGTTTGACAAGACATCATTTCTGACCTACATGACAGCGTATCACTACAGAATCACCAATTAAAGATGGACATACACAAACAGATACGTGTTTATGGCAACATGATTATGTACACAGTACATTTGTTTAAAATAAATGCCATTATACATAATGAATGTCTTTCCGAAAGTTCATATATTAAACCAATATTAGACTAGACTAATTATTCTATCGTTCTTTGGTATTCAAACTCTTAAATGAAAAATGTACCATAGTGTTCTTGTATCTATTTGCAATTCGTGTCAAAACATACCCTTGAAGGATGAACAGTTTTATTGTTAAACAACCTCTTTGACGTTTTCGACATAGAGTCTAAGGTCACTATCAAGCAAGTGATGTCATGACATAAAGGGGCTGTAGCAGGCTTATGCAAAATTTATCTTTTCCAATTTCCCATTTATGATAGTTTATGTCATTTAAGTTTACTTTAGAGGGTAAAACATCTTATTATACAAACCAATTATCCGTAGTGGTATTAATGATGTTGTGCATAAAACACTGCATGGTGGCCATTTTATTGTGAACCCATTTTATTATTTCGAATTGCAAAAACGATCCCCATGGCTTTACCGAATCGTGTACACTCATCTTTTAACTTGATTTTCCGAAGCGAGAAGGGTGTTTTACTATTGGTGACATTATTTTAAAATACATTTCATCGACTTATTTTGTTAATAGCCAAAAAATAAAACACAACCAATCGATTTAAAACGGCATTATATTCTTAGTTATTTTAAAAGTTATTTGCACTTGAAGCCCTGCACTGACCGATGATCATCATGTCTGCACCACGTTGTCATCATCTTTGCCGTGTTATTCTAAACCTTTTCTCATGAATTCTAAACCTTTTGTCATGGAATGGTTTACAGAAAGAGTCACATGTCAATAATTTTGCGATATGCTATATATACTAGAATGCTATATTGACATAATGCATACGAGTAACATGCATCACAGGAACACTGACATAGTATGCAGAACATTCAAAAGACCAAAATCTTCGTCATCCTCGTATCTGCACAATCTACTGCTAGTGTTCTTTGGTGTGGTCGGTTTGAAGGAATGGTCACAACTCGAGCAGTTTGTCCTCGTGTAGTGTGCTAATAGATGTGATATTGTCCCACGTGGAGTTGAACAATAACGCACTCACTCAAAAGTCTTATGTTGAGTTAGTTAGAATGTACATATACTTGTAGATGTGTATTACAGTACTCTCACTATGGTGAACCTGTATGTACGGACGGACGAAATTTGTCGAACACTATATCTAACGTTTCGTTCGCTCTCAACGATGGAAAATCATCAATTATATAAAGATATAGTGACACGTAAAAGTTACTACCATAGTTTCCGAGTTGTATCAGATATAGCAGGACAGTTTGTCCGAGAGACCCCTAGACATTAACCTTTTTGTAGCCCCTTCTCTATGAATGAAGTGCGTAGTACTACGGATGTTCAGTCTGACCGATTTCAGCACGTGATTCTCGCGTGTCAAATTAGACACACGATCTAAATGTTCAACGATTGTTCGTGCGCTTTACGAACATACGGGTAATTTGCGACGAAATTTCGCGTATTGAGAATTATATCAAATACATCCGTTTTCTTACGTCTTGATCTTAGTCAATCAAACGTTTAACTTAATGTTTATGTCATTTTCGTTGATAAACGGTAACTTATCTTGTTGCAAAGTGATTTTGCAAGTGTCCGTGTAACAGATATCAAGACCGTTTGGACGAAACAGTCCTGATATCGATAATGAACAGGACACTTTCATGAATGGTTGCTATATTTTGGTTGCGATATATTAACGAGATGTCATGTTTGTGGTGAAGATTTTTCTATTGTTTGCATATTTTAAACATTTTGTTTAAAACTAGTAAAATTAACAAAACGCAAATATACAAGTGCAAACCGTGAATATTGTTATAAATTTCAAACCAAATGTAATCGACTGCAAAAACTCCTGATAATAGTTCAAACAAGATAATATGAAAAAAAAACGCTTTAATTCCAATGTAGTGTTTGTTTAAACCTATATAATCTGGGTACATTTATTCTTTCATTTAGAATGAGTAACATGAAGTTTTTAATATGCTTTGATACAATCTCAATTTTCCAATTCGTTAGATATCATTTTATTCAGTTTGCCTAAATTTTTTCTTGGTTTATGCATTCTGGTTTAATAACATTTAAAAAAAAAATGAAATGAGATAAACAATATTGCAGTGCATTCTATTAAGACTTTTCTAAACACAGTTTATATATTTGATGTGTTGAGTAAAGGATAATTGTAATTATGATAATTAAAAGAAAAATCAATAATTTGTTAAGAAGAGTACAGGACTAAAAGCTTTGGCCGGAAACATTTTCAATAGAATTTGAATAAACATGTACCCTAACAAACTAATTCATCATATTTCAAATGTAGACTAACTAATTTCCTAATAGTAAATCCCTGAATAGTGAATCCCTGTATGTGAACATCTGAATAGATTTACGAATGTATTATCAGTGGTGATTGTCATTCAGGCTATGCAAGAAGCTTATATTAGAAGCAAATTGTCATATTTAGAACTATTTCCTACCTTTAGCTGTTCAAACGATTTCTTACGCGAAACAGGTGATCGGGTGTTGTGTGTTATCCTATTTCTGAATTCATAAACAATTGAAAATAAATAAATATGATTAATCAGATATAGTTACTTTTCAATGAATGAATTGAATTTGAAAGATATATCATATTATTATGACGTTGATGTATGAAGGGCAGAAGTTTTAACAATCAAATACCATTTAATATCCAATGATCAAACTTGTGGTATCGAATTGATCTGTTTGAAACGTGTTATATTTACATGTCCAGGAGAGACATTCATATAAGTTCCTCGAGCTTCCTCTTTAATAAATCTTCATAAATCATGTTTAGGTTTGTTTAAAGATATTCTCTTCACACAGAGGTTACTCACTTTAGATTTCCGATCCCAACTACTGTTGTACATCGCCTGAATTTCAATGCTCCAGCAAAATCCCCTAATGGGGAAAATGGGAACCTCATACTGTATCCCTGCTTTTTAACCAATGTCATGTCGACCGAGTGCCTTCAGAGATCTAAGCAAATGAACTGTTCTTTTTGTATTTGGTCTTATTGATTTGGTTTTTATTTATCAGCAAGTTTATGATCAATTGTTTTCACAAAGTCAAAAAGGCATTAGCAAATGACTTTAGAATCAATTGCAACCAATCAGGAGACTCCATTTCTACACTCAACTATATTAAGGTACTAAAGAGGCCTCAGGCCTATAGAACATACAATTCTTTGCAAACATTTAAAATACAACGTTTGTTATATGTACAAATGAATAAAATATAAACATGGACATATTTTTAAGTTCTTGGATGTTCGACGTGTACTTTTTACTAATAATGTAAATTTAAATGTATTTGGATGGACGTGATATGTGTTTTTGATAGATTTACTTCGGATTGTATAGTAGATGGGACACACACGAAGAAAATGGTATTCTTTTTCTACTACATTTAGGTTACAATATTTACAAATTCTAAGCTCACTAGGTATATATCTACATATCTGCCTTTCTCAATTAAAAACCCAACTTCTTTAATATGAAGTTGTTATCCAGAAAATATTCCTGTTTTCATGTATTAGTATACCACTTCTTAATGCCCTTCAACGAAATTGTAATTATAAGATTAGATGCGATTTCACAAACTGACTAATTTTTTACAGTTAACTCATAAACCTACTTACTGCTGAAATTGGAATTTACTTACATGAGTTTTGGTTGAATTTTTCGGAAATTAATCCCGAAGTATTCTCATTTGCAAATTGTTTTTTATAAAACTGAAAACTATTGTGGAAGGTCATCTGAGTGATATGCCGTTCACGCCACCATTTAAGAGACAATTGATATAGAGAACGTGGTCAAAACACAGAAACCTCAAAAGAAAACTTATGGATTAAGTTGCCAAGACGAACGTAAAAGGCATGACAACTTCTTCCGGGAACGTTTTCAATAGGATTGGAATATCATTGAACCTTTGTGTTTATCAAATGAAGAAAATACTCATTTCCGTAATTGATTGTGTCAAATTATCATGTAATGTTTATATCGGAATGGGATTATAAATTGATATTCAGGAAATAAAAGAAGGCATTATCTGATGCATATTTTCAATTAGAGAATTATGTCCTGTCTGTGCTGTCTGAATATAGAAATACATGATATATCGTACAGCTTAGCGAGGTCTAATTTAGAGGATCATGTCACTCTCGTGCTGAATAGGTTCCAACTTTTATTCCAGAAGATTATAAACCTTATTAAAATGCGCATATATAAATTTTCTTGCGAACATATTATTGGTAACTTTGTTCATTGTTAATTTGTAAGATTTAAAAAAATATTTTCCACCGTTAAATATGCACGAGGAATGGGTATTGGTGGAATGATAATGCCTTAAAACACAAATATATTGTGAATATATGTCAAAGGCATAGAAAAGTCAACTTCCAAACGCAAGGTATAACTCTTGCCAGTCTGCATTACTGGCTTTGTTGTGCATATATAGTGAATCGCTGCACCAGAAATGCATAGTGGGCCTGAATTTCTAAGCACAGATTTCTTAAGGAAATACTGCAAGGCCTAAATCAGTCAGTAATGGAGACTGGCAAGAGTTATGCCTTGCATTGGGAATTTGTAGAAAAGTTGGTCTTTGCTGAATAAATACAATCATCAATTTATATGTGGTATCTTTAGTCATTGAGGATTATATTTATCTAAATATCTCTCCGATAGTGCTGAACACATACATGTAAGTATTAACACATACTATACCAAACTAAAGACAATGGTGCATTGACGGTGACTTTAATATACTGAACGCCAATAGAAACGATTGGTATTTATTTGATGCAAAACTCGTCATGGTCTTTTGATGACATTTGTACTGACGGAACAGGTGGCCTATGGATGTAAGGATGCCATTCTGTTTCATGTGAGGTTCGAATCGAAGATAATTTTTCGCACATGAACATGGAGGTCAAAAACGCACCGCTACACATGATGGTCATCATGCGTAAATGTAACCAAGTCCACGCATCATACACGTGCATTCCCTGCACCTGGACGATGAATCACAATGCAGAAATGCCGGCTTGGTAAGAGGGAACATGAACATTGTTCAACGGTATGTCAAAAATATCCGGCATCCAACTGTCCTGCCAATGAGGGATCATCATGGCGGTCGATGGCGTTTTGTGTTTAAACAGGACAATTCTCATCCACACGCAAGCAGAGTGACAAAGGATTTTTAATAACGAACATGTTCGTGTGATAGATTGGCATTCAATATCACCCGACATGAATCCAATTGAGCATCCGTGGTATGAGCTTGGTGAGAGAGTTTAAAAACCAACCTGTACATCCACGGACAAGTCTGGACTTAACACAAGCACTTTAACAGCACATCTCATCTCATCACACAACCTGACCTTTGAAGCCTGTGCCTTACCATGCCCTGGAGACTGCAGGCATGTGTGAGAGCGCAAGGTTGACACAATCATTATTGACTCGAAACAACCTCCTACTTTGACAGGGTTCATAAACAGATCTCTCATTATTTGTTCCTATATTGTGATTTCAGTAAATAACTGTGATTTCAAATTGCGTTTCCATTTTCGTATATATATATATACGATTTCCATGTTTCTACACAACTTACTAGATGTTCATGTAAGTATATACTTATTCAATTAAATATACATCAGTGACGTCACTCTATTTTTCAATCATACATTATCCGTAATCCTGTTTTCAAGTGATAAAAAGAGCAATGATAATTTTGAGATGTTCCCTGCAACGATCACAGTATTGGCGCATTGTTTGAACAACTAATGACCCGTTGTTTCCTTGATCGATTGCTTATTTACATTTTCAGGATACAATTGTGTGGTCGCAGTTGCTCTCAGAGAATGATATGTTCGGAATCCTAATAAAGTAGCAGTGGCTTCCATTTTCAACACTGTTGCAGCTATAGTGTGTTGTGCAAGCGATGCGACACTGTACCACTGTCCTAGGTGTGGTTTGTTATGTCCCCCGAAAATTTGTTCTGGAGACATAATGTTTTCGCCTCCGTCCGTCATTCCGTTATTCCGTTATTCCGAAATGCTTTCATTTCCGGGCCATATTTCAAAAACCGTTCAATATTTTTTCACGAAACTTGGTATGTGGTTAGACCTAATGGTGGAGTGGTGCCTATTTTGGTTATTCTGAATATTTTTTCTGGTTTCCATGGAAACAATTTGAACTTGGTGCAAATTAGGGGTAGGGACCTTTTCCGACCTCTATTTCAAAATCTATCTAGTATTTCTTTACGTAACTTGGTATGTGGTTAGACCTAATGGTGGAGTGGTGCCTTTTGCTATTTTGGTTATTCTGAATTTTTAAAAATTTTTCTGGTTTCCATGGAAACAATTTGAACTTAGTGCATATTGAGGGTAGGGACCTTTTCCGACCTCTATCTCAAAAACCGTTCAATATTTTTTCACCAAACTTGGTATTTGCGTAGACCTAGTGATAGAGTGGTGCCTTTTGCTACTTTGGCTATTCTGAATTTGTTATTTCTCGTTATTAATGTAGTATTGGAACTTAGTGCTTAGCATAAGTGAAAAATAAGGATAATATGACTAGGTTGGATTGAAAGTTGGAGCGGGGGACATCACAGTGCATCACATGCACATATTTCTAGTTCTTCATGGGGAAATGTCTTTATCAATAGGATGACCGAACATGTATATATGGATAAAATAAAATTAAGTGTTTATGGATTTAGTAAACGTCAATGGACATGGTTCCACTACACGTCGATCACAATCAGATTCATTGGGTAGGCATCACCAACCAACTGTAATTTGTCTCTATTTCCATCCTCCATGTGCTTTTGAAATATCTCTGCTATAACGCAGTACGATTTTACCTCTGTAATCCGTGTTCAGGCCAGTTGGAAATTTCGAAGTTGCAAGGCTCTGTGGTCTTTTCACTGCTCATAGCACAGAGTTGATTCAAAGAAGAAACAGCATTGTGTTCTTGATAGTCTTGTTCCACAAATCAAGTTTTCCTAATTCACGCTCATTACTCGAGGTTGACGTTTTGACATACCAATCCTATCAACATTGTCGCAGTACAGAATCAAGAATAGTTTTAACTTTGACATCACACCTTTACAGTTACAGCTCAGCCGATGTCAACAGCGGGGATCCAGGGTAATCCGTACAGTTGCACTTCAGTTATGAATCTGCTGAAGGTAACATAATGTTGAAAATAGGCAAATTAAATAATAATTTCTGTTATATAGAATATTGTCCATTGTGTACTTAACTTGCGAAATTTGGGTCAAAATGTTAACATAACAAACGAACTAAGTCAATGTCATTTAATTACTTCATAAACAAAATCATTAAATGTCTTGCGAACAATACTGACAAAAATAAACAAAATGGAAGTCGCAAATTGAAAAAATCTTAATGTATACCCTGCGTTTCGAATTAATTTTAAATTATTTTTTTTAAAAACCCAACGGAATAATAATTGCAGTGTAGGATAGTAATTAGGAAAAAATAATTTGCACAAAGTCATTTTGGTTTCACTGTTTCCCAAAGCAAGCTGTCCGGAACTTTCTTCAATTTGAGCTGCACCCTGAGATATTGTTTATTCGTCATCCTATGTAGAATCTTTAGTAACAGCCGTACATGTGCGTGTATACGATAATGATTCTTCAGTTTCCTTTGTATAACTGTGATAATACTTCATTATTGTCTGACGAAATACCTTCAAAGTGAGGATAATCGGCCATGTCCCAACCAACGATAACATTTCTGTACATAAAGTCCAATTTCAATGAGGACAACGCCCCTTTTATACCAAATACCCAGTTCGTTGTTTCGAACGGTTTGCACGTCTATTAAGAATGTACTGGTAAGATGCCAAGGGCGCACGTGTTTTAAGCAGCTCACACGTGCATTAAGAATATATCGTTTAAGTGGCTGGGGCATCTTAAGGTTATTCGTATGTAAAACCATTAAACTACGTAATATCAAGTTCATCACATCAACACGGACCAACAACAACAGTTTTAATAAAGAAGATTTATAAAAAATGTATTCCTACATAACCTGCAGGCGAAGCTAGTCGGTTTCACAGCAATTGAAAGCCAATATGGTACAACTCGTTCTCCCTACAACAGAGAACAACCGCCATAATATAAGTGAACTAATGAAGCGGCGCTAAAATCTCTCCTTACCTACATGCTCGATATTGGATTAGATATAATTTTGGTGAATTATTGCAATCACGTTTTGTCAACAATCAACGATGTTCATTCACATATAGAAAGTTCTGGTAAATCAAATCATCTTACCTTGTCCAATGCAGTAGCATTGCTTAAACGACAAAAGTGAAACTTCCGTCGTAATCCTGGTTTTACTGACTACATTCACGCTCTCAACGGTCGCCACGTTTGGACCAAAACGGCAGGACCTTGATGGAATTGATCAGGCCTTCAGGAAACGGCCAGCAGAAACGTGATGGAACTTGATTAACTATAGAATATGATGATCTACATTATAAGTATTTTACTTTATATTCGTACAAAAACTTCAACTTTGAAGTAGTAATTACTTGTAACAAACTAAGTTTTCAGAGAAATAAATTTATGAAGTGGTATGTTATGCTTATTCTGTCAGACCGGACGAAAAAATAAACATTAACTACACGTTCCAGTACGGTTTAGACAAACGTGGTGGACGTGGTAACCGTGAGCATATTGTAAACCAAGCATGAGCAAAACGTGCATCTATCTCCATCAGTGGCACATTTACGCCTTGCTGAATATAGTTATATTGGCTATAATATCGTAGCAGCGTGCTTCATAGTGCTCGCTGCTACCTAACACAAAAAAGCGTCACTGTAGGCATCAGTGTCGGCTTGTCACATCTTCAAGTATTGCTTTGACATGTACAATGTATATACATGTAAATCCCAGTTGTATTTGTTTGCGCTAGTAGCAAAACTATAGTCACACTGTGGTATTGCATCAAACGAACAATCAAGTAATTCCTGTGACGTTCTTAAGATAGAGAGAGGTAAATCATCGTCGTTAGTTTCCACATTCACAGCTATGCCGTTCTCTTTCACAAAACCGGATTGTGAGAACACTTCTTTGCACCAAACATCTTTATGAATCGGAGGTTCCTTGAGTATATTGTTTTTCACCTGTCCGAAGTTTTATTTGATATTGGCCGAACCTTTGAATGATTAGTGATATGTCTTTGACACTTCACATGTACATTTGGTGTTCAGATCAGATGAGGTCATAATTTCTGACCCAGTAATCATGGTTATAGAAGATATTTTCTATATTTGGCTGAAACCAGGCCTACACCATCGAGTGGACAATAAGTATATTTAGTTTGCTCAACTAGAAATTATTTCATGTAAATGTTGTTGGTATAGAATCGATATTGCACTGCCTAAACAATGTTCACAGTACTGGACCCAAAACTAGATTATTTGTTCATATTGACCAGTTCCTGCAGATTCGAACCAGTGTGTTTCTCTGTAAATCTTCAAACTTAATCGAAATCTCTAACTTATTTCTGACCAAAATAGAACGTGTATCCCTATGGCATGAACGAATGACATATTTACATCAGATGAGAGCATGCGATAATGTACTTATTACCAATATGTCTATCCTCTCAGTGTGAAAGCTTAGAGGCACAAGAAACATAGAATCCTCTGCAATAAGACTTACTCGGAGCTGCAGGCTAGTACTCGCTCATTTCTTTCTCTTAGACGTCTGTGTAAATATCACCCAAACAGCAGTTTCAATAGATCCATCCCTTCCGGCCGCAATGAGAGTACTTTAGAATCCTTAGCGCAAAGGTTATAACACTTTCATAAATCTTCTCCCGATGTTTAAGGTTTCTCGTCCCAGGGCAATATATGTGTCATGCTTACTCGGAAATAAGTTTATGTTCCATGGTTGTATGTTGTGCAAGATAAGGTGATATACAGTGTTATTATTTTTTTTAATTTTATTGAAAAAGCGTTCGTCCAATATTATTATGTTCTCAGTTTTTTGTTCAATAATAAACCTGTACATATAGTTTTTGTTTCGTCAACATGTATAATTACGATTTGCAATCCACCTTAATGATCATCAAACATTAAAATGTCAAAGAATAAGTCATTTTCTGGGAGTACAGTGCATCCATGACTCTGAAATATTCGTGAATGGAATAAGAGTTGGCATGATGTTTAAATTGAAGGTCGTTCTACATTAGAAAAGGGATTGCAAGTAAAAATTATACGTAATAGTGATATCTCGTTTTCATGATTGCGACATATAGGTATATAAGATAATGTATTGCTGTGTCTATTGAGTAGATGCAAAACATGTTATAACCTCTGCTCTAATGTATTGTGGCGCAGTAGTATTAACGGTCAGTTATGTTAACCAGATTCCAGGTTACAATACATTTATTCATTTATACTCATTCACTCCGATACATTGTGAAGATTGCAATACATAATTTGTAATTAAGACATTCCTGCTTTTCGTCAGCTCATTCTAGGAGTAACATTGGGATGATGGTTTACTTGCCAGATGTGAAAGTTTCAATCAGTTTTACTACATACAATGTTTACTCCAACTCTCATGACAATGCAATAGTGCGTCAAAACATAGGGAGGCTACATGATATGCAAGCTCAGATTTGTGGTGAGGCTGGAAAGTAATGTTTTATAATTTTCAGAAGTGTCCGTTACAGTGCGATCTCATAACTATTGTAGTTCCGTGAGTACATGATAGAGAACACAAAACGTTGCTAAAGAGACCAAATGTATGTTTGTAGATACTGATTAGTAAAACTGTAGTACTTTTATCGTGTGTAATTCATTTACCTGCAATGAGAAATTGGAATATATTCATCACATTCATACTGTAAGCCTCTTCAAAAACGTCCAAAATGTTAATTCCTTACAATAGCAACTCTAACATTATAACTATTAAAATAATTTACTAATTCAATTAATATGATATCATAAAACAAAACCGTGATACAAAAATGTAAGTAATGAAACTTTCATCTAATAAATGAAACCAATTTCTTACTTTGGAATACAAAAAGTCGTCCACAAAGTATTAAATATAACCGTATATATCTTTCACGCCTTGTAAAACAATTTGATATCCTAATCATTAACCAGCATCATTGAGCAGTAATTCCTAGACCATGGATGCAGGGCGCAGCTTTGGTAAATAGTTATACTCTTAGCCAAACCAGAATATCAATCTTGGTTTCACCATCTTGCTGGCAGGTGGTGATTTAAGATCAGCCAGGGGTCAAAACATGGTACTCAGCCCTGAATTACACCGCTAGTCTGTCACTAAGTGACATATAAATGGGCTAATTGTTCTACAACTTAGGTAAATGAGGATATATTTGAGTTAAAGAGAGTCTGCTGTTTGCTATAGATCATAATGATAGTGTCTGGCCTTTCCTGAAACTGAAGTCGGGTTTTTGCAAGAACGAGCATGCATGTACCGTTTTGAATGTGAAGACTTTCTTTGAGCAGTTTTGTGAAATAGAGTATTTACACTTTATAATAGTTTGTCATTGGTAAATAAAGTTCGTTTTGAATGTATCTCGTGTAATGTAACTGATTTATAATTATTTTCTTTAATTGTCACATTATGGAATTAACTGTTTTGGTAAGGATCCACTGAATGTTAAAGTAAAATCATTTAATATATTGGTGTGCAGTCATTCCGCGTTATATCAGTCTCAAATGTTCGATTTCAACACTATTTATATATAGCAGCTCATGTAAAATATCAAAAACAAAAATCATTATGAAATTGGAAATGTGCCTTTGAGGTAACATTTCGACTCTTTAATGCCGGTATATCCCCTTTGCACTCATCGTTCTGTGTCTGATGTTATCAGACAATTGAAGTCTATTGGGTAATCAGTATGTCACCTGTTAATATGTTTCTAGTTTTCTTTTGACAAATCTCGTCTTTTGGGAAATCAAGTAGTTGAATTGATGACACGTTAATTGGGCAAAATACCAAGGTATTTACAATAATTAAACGTGCATGTAAGATGTAGATTCCTTTGATGCAATCGTTTGCAGACACTACAAATGCGTTAGTCCGATTGTTCTCCCTTACTCAATTATGTCAAACACTCTTCATGACATTGATGTTGTTGAGATGATGATGAAACAAAATTGAAGATATATTGTCTGAACACCAACTGGTTATTAATATCATACCGTCACCATAAATGGTAGTTTCGGATGCATGCCAGATTCAAATTATTCAAAAACCTAATTTCATAATGAAAGCAACAACAATCAAGTAATCAAGCAAAGGGTAAAATACTCAGGATTAAATTTTTTTCGAATAGCTATATGTTAAATATGCCAATTACGTTACTGACTTTATCTTTAACTAGGCTACATGGGGTGCCCAATGGTAAAAATGATGTCATCACAGATTGACCGTTATAATTCGGATGGTGTATACGGCGTCCACCCGTGAAAGCCAAATTTGAGAAATATGGTCTGCCGCGAAAGCAACATTTCAAGTAGAGTCCTCATTGCCTTGAAAGCCGTAATTAATTACTGACTGATTAACGTTTCTCAAATAAGCGTCACTCCACCGATAATTGGACAGTCTAAAGTGTAATATATTGAATATATAATTTTCAAGCAAGTATTGTTAATAAAAGTCATATCAGACAGTGTTATTTTTAATGATCTTATAAAATTTAACCTTACAGGTCATTTCAATATCTGAATGTATAGTATTTGTATAAAGAGGTCTGAAAGACTTTTCTAGACCGTATATTTTATCCAATCAGTATTTAATTACCAGTGGACGATCCTATCTATACGTCATTATTTCCCTTCTTTGTTTTAAACATATTTATTTCACAATAGTGTACATGTTGTGAGAGGGATTGGCCAACAAGCTTACAACGCTTATGCTAAGGTCGCTCCATTTAACATGATATCAATACTTGTTTGATACATGCAAAACAAAACAAAGTAAATATAAATATGCGACATGGTTTTTCATTTCTACCAGCACCATGACGTATCACCCAATCAATGTACGTTTTGGAATTTCTGTTTAAATCTATAAGTTTCAATAATGAATTAATGAAGGGCATACAGGAGACATTTGGATCGAAGTGGTATTTGTAAAGTAATTTTTTTTTAAAAGCTGAATCGCTTAGTTTTTGTTTTTCTGATAACGAATTACATTCCCCAACAACAGAGGGTAAGAGATATGCCGAGAGTCTATAGAGCGTCTATAGAGTGTCTATAGAGTGACGAAATAGTTTGTAGAGATTTGAGTTTCTTAGATTGTAAGGATTATTTACAGAAATATTATTTGAAACCAAATCTTAAAGATAGGATGGAGATAATTTATAATACGTTTTATAGAACAAACACACATTATGCCTTCTACGGCTATCGCTAAGTGAATTGAAAGTTGTTTCTTTATATATCTTATTATAACAAGTGCCTCTTACAGCTCCGCATATCGATCTCAATGCATCGAGGTGAAAATGTTGCTTCATGCATAATACAATTGTCCCATAAATCTAAACAATAATAAAAAGGAAGAATGAATGATTTATACAATATTTCAAGGATTTTTCTATTCAATCAGTATTTCAGATTATTAAAACAATCTTTGGCTGGATGTCATTCCTGATGCCCCCGAAAACCCCAAAGTCACATCTTTCATGGACTATGTTACTATAAACTTGGTTAAAGGAGTTCAGTTCAAGACAGTCGTGTGGAACCACCACGGGAATGCATTTGTCCTTTATGTACTTACAATTTCAAATAAAACACCAATATTCAGTTTATTATATACGGTAACATAGATCAGTGCTTATGACCACAGCCGGGAGAGCCGCATTTATAAGATAACCTAATCTTCTACACCCCCGGGAGAGCAAAGCCGTTTTAAATCTCATTCTCTTAAATGTGGCTTTCAAGGGCAGTAACCGTGTATACAATGGAGTGAATACAGGAGTGAAAGAATACTGGACATAATTCACTATTGGATTAAAAATGAAGAAGGCAATTAGTTTGGGTAAAATCAGCTGAGCTGACAATTGTTTGATAGAGTTTGTCGTGACAACTTTTGTAGAGAAGAAATCTTCTGTGTATCAATAATTAGGGAATGTTTGTTACAATACTGCTGAATAAACATTTGTTTAACGGTGGAAAAATATCCATTTGATTATGTACACAATTGACATCAGTGCATTTAATCACTGAATTCAATCTCTATATAATCAAATGCTTCATTTTAATTAAGATGTATGGATATAGTAAATGTCGAAATATGGCTGGAATAATACCATATGGTGTTAGCCAAAAACTCATTACTCTATATATAACGCAGTCAAATTAAGGCATTCGTGTAGACTAATAAGTATCACGGAGGTTGAACTCGGTCATGTGGTTACTTTATAATTTTGGTCAGTTTCTTGTTACTTTCATTTTACCATTACATGTTAACTGCCCGGGGATACCAATGGAGAAAAGAAAGCGATACGGCGAGGACATGAAATCACATGAAGACATCCCGACAGCTGTGGGAAGAGCTTAATGTGGAAGCGTATCCACTAGGAAAATGACATAACACATGATGGCTAAATATGCGTTTACGTTAACGAATGGCCGGATTGCTAATAAGAACATTTTAAAATAAGGGTCTCCATCATTTGAAACAGTATGAATCCTGCCTGAGACAGACATAATTAAACAAATCATAGAGAAGAAAGTGAAAATACAGAAAGAGAGTAATCATCCTTGTATGTCCAGACAGATGAAGCATATACCGACTCAAATAGCTCATCTGTTGAGAAGACAACTGTCTCTTTCTTCATCTGACCTATGGAAGGAATCTCTAATACTGATAAGCTGTAATCATGTCTACATGTCCGCAATTAGCTCATTAAGTTGGAAGTTCCCGGCAGATGGTTGATCTCGTATAGACAGACTCTCCCAATCAAGAACACTTTGTGACATCATTGACTGGAACGTTAGGTTCGATCTTCCTATACTATTCCACTGTTATTATTAAAGCGACAAAAGAAGAAACTTTTCGACATGTAGTGTTCCTAAGCTTCTATTCTTCATATTTTAAAACATCTGGAAAACTGTCATTTATGTTGTGCTTTTTCATATTATACAGTGGACGTTTCAATCCTTATAATACAGGTTGCTTATATTACATATATCTGTATGTAGCTTCAAAAAAAATGTTTGTAGTGTTAATAACCGTAAAGATAATCGTTTGATGCCAATAAAACAATCAAGTCAAGTTATTTGAATTGTGCAAAACCGTGATAACCCTCACCAAAAACAAACGTATTTAAAATATCAACAAAAACATGCAGTGTCATTTAAATTGTCTGATTCCGATTCCCCAGATGTTTGTTCATAATGGGGGTCCAGTGGGTGAGTACATGAGCATGTGAGTATATTTAGACTAACAGTTAAATTTCACCTGGATTCTGAAACGCATTTTAAATCAAACCTGGATTGCTTTGGTAAATGAGTTTGATGTATACACAATAAGTGTCACTGGGTTACGAGAATGATAAAGACAAAACACTAACAGCGAAATGTGGGATATTGTTAATTTATACCAAATCCTATGTGTTGCTTCAGACCATTCGAGGTAACAACAGTTGGGCTGTTGTTTAATATAAGGTCAATTGGATTTGCGTGATGTTAAGTAATCCATATATCCAACGATGTTGTTTAACGATTTTGGACTGCATTCATCAATTGTCAATCTATCAACTATGACAGTCCGTACTTTCATTGATTCTGATTCCTATTGCAAGGAGTATAAGAAATCTCTAAAATCGATGATGTAAAACGTTTTACACTTTAGGCAGGAAATAATCAATTTGCAAATATGTACTTTTGTCAGCAATAACTGGAGTGTAACATAATTCTATAATTAATTCATTGAAACTTTGGACATGTCCAGCTTCAATTTGATATACAGGAAGTTTAAAATCGTTGCTGGTTAATCATCTCCGCGTTAGTAACCGTCATGTCAAATAGTTGGTACTTGAAAGTAGATATATGTTAGACTTGTTAGGCTATCTTATTTTCCATTCAATTCTGTTGCCACTATTTGTTCTTAATCTTGCCAATCAGTATTATGACTAAAGAAATGAAACTAGTTATAAATTACACGAAACAAGTTGTCAAGGCCCACCATGTGTATTAGCAACAAAATAATTAAGTCTTTCTTGCTTTCGCTTTTTTTTCTTTCTTTTTTTTTTTTTATATCGGAGCATGATTCTTGACAACCTTCTACTACATTCAGTATATCAACTATTTTCATTGCATATTTGATCGAACAGGCTGATAATGTTACAAATATCACTTACATTAAACCACAAGCGAGCGGGATAGCGCAGTGGTTAGCGCGTTCGGCTTCGGATCAAGAGGTCCGGGGTTCGAATCCCGTCAGGGGCACGACAACTTTGTCTCCAGTAGAGAACTGTTCTACACGCAGTAAGTAATGCTACACTGAATTTCAGAGTAGTACCATCCATGGTTCGCTAGTTCCAGCCGTTGCTCGCAGGTTTCACCGCAATGCATAGCCACATGACGTTGCGGGCTTTCTCCCTGCTGCTGTAATACTAGCAGCCGCGATATAAGTGAAATACTCTTGAAAGCGGCGTTAAACCCCAACTCACCTCACCTCACCTCTAAGAAATGGTTTATAAGTCACATCTTCTACTGAAATTATTTGTTCTTCTTTCCTAGCAAATGTTGTTAAAGGTCCATCCATTATGTTTCATAAAATTGTATTTGGCTTTAATACGTTCCAACTCACCACATGTGTTGTGTACACTACAAATACATTCACTTAGCTTGCATATTTATTCCCAATCGCCAAATATAGCATAATTACTAGTTTCTAATTAAAATTGAGTAACATAATTATGCATGTGCAGAAACCGAAACTGCATGTCCCATTTACATGCACAGTAGTTATGGGACCTATTAAACATTATCAACTCAAATTTGTCTTTTTGTCTGTTATACATAATATTCCAAAATTACGTTAGACTTATTGACGCGCGCCATACGCTGTGCGTTGTCCGGTTTTCGATCAGACATCAATACTTTTACCTTCATATCGTCAATATGCTAAGTCTACTATCATCAAAATAGTAGTTTTCGGTAACAGTCGGTACTTCTCGATAAATTAACACCATCTATAACGTTTGAAATATGTGTCCCCCAACAACACAATGGATGTACCTTTAATATTACTCACATCGAAGTGTCTGGCCAATACAGGTCCACTAAATGCCATGATTTCCCAGAAGAGTTTTGAACAAAGACCAATCCCATACCTAGTACAGGCTTCAAAAGTCCACAAACTGATTACCCACAATACTCTTAAGTGACTGAGAATGTAGAATAAGTTGAACATGATAAAACAGGAATCCATTTTTATTAGAAAATGTGACATAAAACGTAACCGTTGAATTTGATGAAAAGTTTAAGATTTGAATGTTGTATTCAAACCACAACGTAAAGACCTAAACTTCCAATATAATCCTATCATCTGTTCAAACACACATTGGGTGCTGAAATATCTGATCATGAAAGGTGGTTGGGCATGTTTAAAAGTGGAAAGTATGAAATGTGGAAATTAAGTAAATAAAAGAGGTTGTCAACGAAAAGTCACTTCTTGGTACTTAATTTGTTGTCGAATCATTGCTCTAGAGCGTGATTTGATCTTGTAAAGGTGTCATAAAGACATAATTTTTAACCCCAGAACCCTGAATAGGTAATGTTTTGAAATACAAATATTGTTCAGATGGTGTCTATAGACATGATGTAACTATATCTCATCTATAGACATGATGTAACTATATCTCATCTATAGACATGATGTAACTATATCTCATCTATAGACATGATGTAACTATATCTCATCTACAGTGCCGGACAAAAGTCACTTCCCCTGTCTTGCAGTCTGAAAGTGAAATTACTGCACTATTATCGCAACGGGAATGCAGTCGGCTCGCAGGACTGGCCCGTGATTTCTGCGCTACTATCGCAGTAAAAGAGTGGGAGAGTTGCAGTCCTGGTCGACTGAGCGGTTCAGTGGCTACCGAGAGGGCGGGGCTTACATGTACGCGCTCGTGATTACTGCGATCGATGCTATTGCGGCCAGAAATTGACAAGTGCGTAAGATGGTCATGGATGGATGGTTGACTCAATAAACTTAAGATATAGTGATATTTATCTTAATAACGAATTTATTGTTATTTATTTGTGGGTCCTACATGTACATGTACAAATGTACGCCTGTCCGATTATGTAACAAAGTGAGACAGTTTGTAATAAACTAAATTTCTTATTCACTGTTATTGTGAGGTAAACGCGATTGGAGAGAATAGCATTCCTGTAAACACATGCAATTGTACTGGGGAAATTTACTTTATATAAAGTTTGAATATTGTCGTCCACATAATAGTGTATTTAGAATTATATTCAGTGACACAGTGTGTACATATTATGTAGTGTTTATTATTGTTCTTGTAAAAGTAAACTGCTTGGATATGATAACGGATACATATTTTGTGTAGGTGTTTGTGTGGTATGGGGAAGTTGTGGGTCGGGTATTCCCCTGAAGCCGGTTTTGAACTCCGGTAAATATCCTTATATGATGTATATTGTTTTGACGATGCTTGTGGGTAGACTTAGAACCGATCATTTTGATGATCAGGAAACGAAATGAGACTCGATTTTCAAAGTGATATAGTATGCTGTAAAGTTGTATTATACATTGATTGTGTTCATTTAGAATTGCATAAACATATAGAACTGACGTCGGAAGGGTCATTTCCATAACGGCAAATGAATTTCAACTTTATTAATTGCCGATGATATAATCACCAAGCATCTCAGGAACGATTCGCCGAAGCCATAATTATATTTCATTTCCATTGAAGAATGTTATACAATAATATGGTTTGATATACCTTTATTTATATTTCTATTAACATTATCAATTACATATTTGGTAAGGGCGTCGTTACATTTACATCGTTATATGGGAGTAAAGTATCAAAACCTCACAGGACTATCTTTTCTTATCATTTGTCATAAACACATAAAATTAGGTCTTCTTTCGGGGATGTTTCTTTCTGTATGTTAGTGGATTTGATTAAACTGTTGGCTTATCTAATTTCGCTCCCGTTTATGAAGTGTGTAATTAATTATACAGGCAGATGCATAAATCAAAATCGTTAACATCCATGTAGTAATCTTTCAATGATAATAAATGTACTTTCAAACAAAACATTTTCAAGATATTGGATTTTAGTTTGAGGTAAATTTGACAGGTTAATCTGTAAAAGACACGCATATATACATTCAAGGTTCAAATATGTATTCCCAAATACATGTATGCATGTCTATAAGATACATGTAGATAACTATTACTGTACATTATAAAGATTTACATGTATGATGTTTATTGCATTTCGATAGATGTGTGACGAATGTAAATAAGTTTATCTATATAGTAGATACTGTATGTAAGTGGACTATTGTTGCTTCGGTTTCTTAGTTTGTTTAGTGAATATAGTTACACTTCTAAGTGGAATTTTGTATGTATAATTTCATGAATAAACTATGAATTTATATTCACATAATCCCTATGACATTTGATCTAAAATGTACACAACATTAGTTCAGTGTGATTTTATATTGAGATTTTAAATAGATTGTTTTTAAAAAATTTAACACACAGTTGACATGACCATTTTAATAAACATAAATGGAAACGAATATTTATATTAACATGTCACCATACACTAAAACGGCGTTTTCCATTTACATTTATAGCCGGACATGTTATATCCTTGATTTTTTTCAGACATCATTAACATAACCGATTCAATAGTATTACTTTAGTATGAGAGCGTACCTATATGTATATTTCCGCGAACAGAGCACTGCGAATATATGAGTTAAAAAGAAATCACTAGTGAATAATTCGGGCTAGAAGAATGGGAGTTTAGGTAGATTAAGGGATTGTTGCTCTGTGACAGAAAAAAACCGAGATACATGTACATGCTGAATGATCTGTAACAAAAGTTTAAATGCCAATAACTGTGAAGTGAAGTTGAGATGCTCGATCCTTTACATAATGTATCCAAAAAGTGCGACATGTATCAAATCATGTAGATTAAATAATTAGCTGATGCAATTATATCTACATTCGAAGATCAAAGTAAAGGAAGTATATTGTCGGTACGACTGTAAAGAAAATGACAATAAAAACACAAAGTATTTTATTATCGCGCGTCTTAAGCAATTCAAATAGACTCAGAATACCAAGGTCCAATACTTGAACCGTTCAGATAATTAGCCTAGTTTATGAACAGCGCAAATGCACATAATTTGTGAACTTCCATGTATAAGTAAATTTGCCTCCAATTAAGTGAATAAAACCGTAATATAAAAGCGTACCGTCGCTGACACTATCAATGTACATAACACCTACATGAGTGTTAGCAAATCGTGAATATTTGGAATTTTTAAAATTACGCTTGATCAGTGGGTGACCAGTGGATCACGTATTGTGATAAACGCGCGACTACTTACATGTATGTTACGTAATCCGGTATATCATTTATTACTAGCGACTGAATACACGCTTTCAATACACAACATACTTTCAATACACAACCCGTCCCTTGTTTTAAGCAGTTTGCTTATTCGTCATCGTTGCGTCTCGCCGGGTTTATTGTCTCGCTCGATATGACAAGAGTTTGTGGATAGTATGTTTTAAAACGTAACATGTGTCTCATAAGTCAATTTGGCTTGGCATTTACTAATACTTTGTGTTATATATTGTACAATGAGTTATATGCGTGACACTTTAATAAACTAACTGTCTAACTCTCTGTCACATGTAATATATAAAATTTGATTTTCCAATAGTGTGTGAAACAAACGCATCGTCATTCGTTCAAACTGCTAGTGATGCTCTTCTATTTACATGTAGTGTTGATATTTTTTGTCATCAAGCGATACGTTGATCGAGGTCACGGTTACCGATTGGTAAACTGTTGGTACAGTCAGTGCTGGTGGTTGGTGCCTTACGCTGAGAAAGTAAGTTCAAATCCCGAAAAAAGTCACTGGTCTAGTGAACCTACCGCCTTCAAATTCCAAATGCAAATTCTTTCGTTTTCGGTTACATTCAGTCTATAGATTTGAAATGTTTCAATCGACTTGTGTATCGTCATATATTTGGGAAAATATCAAGACAATATTTCTACGGGTTGTTTATTTGAAACATGTCGAAATGTTTTCAGCACAAGGTCGTTTTTATGGTAATGATTTTAATACTGCATCCTTTGTCTTCATTAATTTGTATTAAGCTTTCATACGATCAAACATACCATATGTTCTGTTTACAGCGCAAATAAATTTACTCGGATTGCATATTTATCCCGAATAACCAAATTCCATAATTACTTGTTTCCAATTAAAATAGAGTAACATCATTATGCATATGCAGAAACCAAATCTAAACGTCCCATTTACATGCACAGTAGTTATATGACCTATTAAACATGATCAACCCTAATTTATCAGTTTGTCTGTTATAAATAAGATTCCATAATAACGTTTAAATCATTGGCGCGCGCCACACGCGGTACATTGTCCGGTTTTCGATTAGAAATCACTACTTTTAGCTTCATATCGTCAATATACTAAGTAGACTAAGATGAAAATGGCAACAGTCAGTACTTCCCGATAACATAACACAATCTAGAACGTTTAGCATATGTGACCCAAAAAAAACCCACAATGGATGTACCTTTAAGAGCCGATATCAATTGTTTAATCAATAAACTAGACAAGGACTTAGATGGATATACGTCTCTGGTTTAATTATGATAATGCAGGTTATGGCCGACACCAAATGTGACGGTTTGCGACAAGGGGGACGCCAATTGAAAAGGGGGGGGGGGTCCAAAATGTTCTTCCCATACCAGCCAATGCAAATGTTGTGGGGAAATATACACAGGGAAAAAAGGATTGTACCACTAAATGTCTGATAAGAAAATAGACAATGTATCAGAAAAAGAAACTGTGTGATATGACAGGAGCGTCATCTACCAGTGTAACAAAGCAATTTTGTCCTTAAAAAAAGAAACATTGAGTCAATAGTGGTTGTTGTAATGTGAGTAATACCATTAAACTGTCAGAATGGAGTTTTATTCAGATCTTCGTTTTAATTATTTAGATCCCCAAATGACACTTTTACGAACATATCTAATAATCTATTTTCTATAGTTGATGTTGCAAAAAATGTTTTTTTAAAATAACCGAAAAAGTATGTTTATAGACGTCAGTCTGCTACCATTATACAGTTTAAATATATATCGCTTAGACATTCTGCTTCTTACCGTTTTCGTTTTTTCGTATATATATATATTATATATATGATACCTTTTAATGGCTGGTTTTTAAACACATTTTAGTTATTTTATGTCGTATTTAAAATAAAGTATACACATATGTTGAATTTGTGTCACTTTGTCACTATTGCATAACATTATCTCATACACACTGTATAAAGTAAGAAATGTTACCGCCGGTAAATTCCACAACATAACACTATGGTATTTATTCGACATGACGACAACTTCAGCAATCATTTGACAGTAAAGGCACATTTCATATTTACGACCGCCCACTACAGTAGTAGGGCAATCAGCTCTTAGCGGCTTAATTTGCGACCTGGACGCATCAGAATAGCTCCGCCTACATTAACGCAATCATCTCGCAATTATCGTGCGACAGAGACGCTAATTTGGCGGGAGACTGTCGCGATCCTGTCGCAGGAATAACGCAATCACGACCCAACTGTGCTCCGACACGATCGCGGGAATACTGCAATTTTACTCCCATGACTTTTGTCCGGCACTGTATAGACATGATGTAACTATATCTCATCTATAGACATGATGTAACTATATCTCATCTATAGACATGATGTAACTCTATCTCATCTATAGACATGATGTAACTATATCTCATCTATAGACATGATGTAACTCTATCTCATCTATAGACATGATGTAACTATATCTCATCTGTATGTATCAGTCATGGATTAAAACTTATATTTGTGGTCCAGTCATTTAGACGATTAGAAGTTACAACTAAAATTCCTATTTTAATATTTTCCCCTAAAATTTAATGTTTGTAGAAATATTAGCATTACCGGATTATGGGGCCACGTTGTTTTTAAGATAGGATAAACATATCTAAAAAGCAAACATTTTAAAATATGTCGATAACCATATAAAAAGATATATTTTTGTTTCTTTTTACATTGAAATTCACTTCAGTAACAATGTCCAATTCAAAGATATTTTCTATTTACATTTTGAAATAGGAAGTCGATAAATTGCTTCCTATAGAAATGCACTTACAAATCAATAACCTGTAACCTTTGTTTTTACTATATTACGAATTTAACCCAATTTAAATTCACACTCAAGATATTTTAAGTGTTAGTAACTGCATTTATGCCAAAGTTAAAAAGAATAAGCCAAATGTTTCGAGGAAGTTCTGTTTCTTGCAACAGAAAATCGATGTCTTGTGGATTATTGATCAAACATCCATGATGTTCAGTTAACACCATACTCTCTGTAAATCTTATATATCCTCATGTTTAAGCTGTAGAACGATTTGTTCATTTATATGCCTTTTAGTCTTAAACGAGGAAGTTTAATTGAGTTCTGGGTATATTAATTTAGCCTGATTACGATCTTAGATGACATTATCATGGTTGTTCTAAGTAAACTAAAGTATTGATCAAAATCAATTGAAACTGCATGGGTAATTAACAATGGGGAAGTGCAATTTGTTTTGATCATAATTAATAAAATTGATAATATAATATTGACGTTTCAAATACAGGAAAGATTCATATCATATTATTTTGTTCTATAGTTCAAGTGTTTAAAGTGTTGAAATTTAAAAGATAATGTGTTCAAATATTTTAATGTGACTTGCGAACAAAGTGAAGAACTCTCTTGGTAAAATTGTAGTTACATTTTGTATAAACCTGACTTACTTTTGAATATATTATTTTGATACTAAATTGAAATAAAAAAAAACATTGCATATCAACTATGGCAGAATAAGTTTGTTTCAATTTCACGCATATTTCACGCATCAACCTCGACCTATTAGTATTTACTAGTAAGTTTCATTATAACGTCAATTAATATATGATGGACAAGTGTTCTGTTTTCTGAGTGGCCGAGGCGGATGGTAATCGACAATGACCAAACGTTATGTTGACCCTGGGAAGCGTCACGCGAGGTCGACATAACAATCCAAAGACCTGGAGCTAAAATTATATCACCATTGCGAGGAGCTTAGCAAGGAGCGCTGTTTAGAGTTGCTAATACTAGTTGTATCACCAAAATGCGCAATTAATGTTACATGTTCATGTTAAGTTATCTAAGAATAAAGTTGTTGTTGTTCAATCAAAATATATATCAAAGATACAACAATGTACCAATGGCTGACAGAGTCTGTATTTACTCTAAAGTAGACAATATTAACTGTATTGAAGAAGAAATTCACATTCTGTTTTATTATAAACTGTATGAAGTTGCTAGAAATACGTTTATTGCTCCATTGCTGTAGAATACATCAAACAAACACAGTTTAATCTACATTCTTAGCAGTAAAGATAAAGATATTATCATGAATGTTGTAAACTTTCTTAAATGTATATGTAAAACTAGAGCTGCAATTTTAAATTCATAAACATGTTAGCTTTTATGTGCGCTTCTTTCAAATTTGTAATGTTATTATATTTTGGGCCTTTATACTGAATAAATGTTCTGTCTGTCTGTCTGTCTGTCTGTCTGTCTGTCAAAGTATATGTTGTGATTAATTTGAGGTTTGAAAATAAAATTAGAAAAACTTTTGTGAAAAACATGAATTAAAAGAAAACATAACTGTTCCGAGGTCGATTGACCATTTTATTCACTCCAACTGAAGTCTATAATTGTATAATGTCTAACGGATAACATCATAGTGCAAACTTCAGAATATGTCACTTGCTACTTCCATGTAATACCCACAAGTCGGTTGGCATAATTCATCATAGACGACGTCAGAAATAGTAACAAGTCACGTGAACAAGGAGAAGATGGTACACCCGAGTGTTCAGACATATTGGAATTAGAGCAGAACTATCACGATTACAACGAATTTTGACTATGATGGTGCAGTTTTCACATTTATTGCACAACTGGTTGATGTCATTGCAGTACATTTATTATAAAAGAGATTATTTAATGTTAACCAAACAATAAAGGCAATCTTTATAAGAAAACTATGAAACTTGAAACATAGACCTTCATTGTACGTTAATGCTGCCGACCGACTCGTATGCATATACTCAAAGAATGTATATAGCAGTTTAAAGCATCTTTCAACTCCCAGGTATCGAAAGCATGTTTGTGAAAATGACTGAATCATCATGATTTTGTCATATGTATAAATATATATTTGAAATAAGGTGTTCTTCATGTGTACAGTCATCATATATTGACATATGGAAATGAGTTTAAAAAGAATAACTAACTCCGATTTCCTCCTACATGTTTCGTTTTACTCCTCAGGGAGGTTAACATTACAGTAATTATGACGTCACCTAGTGATTAATGAGACAGACTCATTAATCCCCGCAAGGCTGCATTGTTCTAGAGTCACACCCAATTGGTGTGCTCGATCCAATTATGACGTGCGTGATTATCGAACAATAACCATGTCTTACTGCCATGTAAGGATATTGATGTTGTAATTATTTTGTGTTCTTGTTCATGTATATATATATACCGGTATGCGATCTTCCACTTGTCTAAACATACTTGAAAAGACCGATATACTGGTCGAAATGAGCTCATCGTATTAAAAAAGATTGATCTAGTCAAACCCATCTGATGTTTACTCTGTTCTATATATATATGATATGCTACAGACGTTTCAAAACCAAATACTCTTTTCTATATATAAATATATATATATATATATATATATACATACATATATATATGTATATATAAACATATATATATATATATATATATATATATATATATATATATATATTGAAATAGGTATGTGGTATCAAACGTGGAGAAGTGTATAAGTAAATTTAAATAATACAATGAAGACGTTTATCAACAATATATATCGTCTTCAGTGTATTATTTAAATTTACTTTTATATATATATATAAAAGTATATATATATATATGTATATATATATATATATATATATATATATATATATATATATATATATATATATATATATATATATATATATACATATATATATATATACAATGTATGATATATATGATATATATGATATGTTACAGACGTTTCATAACCAAAACAATGAAGGAATAATATGATAACAAGTCAAAATAATACATCAATACTGCCTTTCCAATTGATGGGTATCAATTGTCGAAGATTGTTACCTCTTTCTTTATGTTGCAATAAGTGATTTTTGGGAATACAAATAAAACTGCTGCTTGACAGTTGTTTACAAAGACGTCTAAGATACAGATATGAGTGAAGAGTAAACCTACAGTTTAATGTAGGGACGTATTACCAAGGGACCGGTGTTTATTGTCTGTGCGTTTAATCGAAAGCATATGAGATGTAGATATATTGGCAATATGTTTTTCACTAGGAAATGAGTTTACTGTAATCTCTTACCTTAACAAAATACTAAGTGCAAATATTGCATTAATCGAATATTGAATGCCCTTTAGAACACAGACAGGGAAACCAAAAATAGATTACAATTGACGATATCCTCAATTTACCTAAGCAACTTGCCTCCATATTTTCGAAGTTATCTGTTGTGATTATTAATCTATGCAAGAGGTTGCTCTGTGCATGTTACAACATGGATGCAGTACTTTCCTCGTTAGTCTGTGAATGCTACAACATAATAATATAATTCTTCTAGTTAGTCCGTGAATGTTACAGCATGACTATAGAATTGTCCTAGTTAGTCCGTGAATGTTACAGCATGACTATAGAATTGTCCTAGTTAGTCCGTGAATGTTACAGCATGACTATAGAATTGTCCTTGCTAGTCTGTGAATGTTACAGCATGACTATAGAATTGTCCTTGTTAGTTCGTAAATGTTACAGCATGACTATAGAATTGTCCTAGTTAGTCCTCGAATGTTACAGCATGACTACAGAATTGTCCTCGTTAGTATAGTCCGTGAATGTTACAGCATGACTACAGAATTGTCCTCGTTAGTATAGTCCGTGAATGTTACAGCATGACTACAGAATTGTCCTCATTAGTATAGTCCGTGAATGTTACAGCATGACTACATACTTGTCCTCATTAGTCTGTGAATGTTACAACATGACTACATACTTGTCCTTGCTAGTCTGTGAATGTTACAGCATGACTATAGAATTGTCCTTGTTAGTTCGTAAATGTTACAGCATGACTACAGAATTGTCCTAGTTAGTCCTCGAATGTTACAGCATGACTACAGAATTGTCCTCGTTAGTATAGTCCGTGAATGTTACAGCATGACTACATACTTGTCCTCATTAGTCTGTGAATGTTACAACATGACTTCATAATTGTCCTTGCTAGTCTGTGAATGTTACAGCATGGAAATAGAACTGTCCTCGTTAGTCTCCGAATGTTACAACATGACCATAAAATGTCCTCTTTAGTCTGTGAATGTTACAATATTAGAGCATTGGTCAACGTTAACGTTGCAAGCTTGATGTGGAATGATCCTTGTTACTCTGTAAAGGTTACACGCCGTGCATAGAACTGTTCTCTTATCTCCAGTTGATTGATGCCAGAGATCGGGAGGCGATGGTTGAAGGTGAACATCTCCACTGTATCAACATATCCCTGTAATAACACAATAACTGCTGTTAAATTATAACAGTGTACAGTTCCACTTGATGTCGATATTTGTCTGGTAACAGAAGTCTACTGTCTGTCTACTGTCTACTTAAATTGCATCATATGTCTGGAACAGGAACAGGCACATTAACAAACGTTACATTCACAGAATCGGTATCTCCAGTGTGACTTACATTATATGTCATTTATCATCCGAAACTGTGTTCCACAGAAGATATCGCTTGAGCGAGATCAGTCAATATCTCCTAGCAGATATCTTTTTGACAGTAGATTTTGCACAATGCCCTTGTAATTGTTTTTACTGATTTTATGTCTATTAATTGATTAACATCTTCATATCCCATTCACATGCACTTATTTAAATCTCAAAATGTATTGATAACTCGTGGACAGTCGTGGTAAGATGGCGGTAACACTTTAACGTACCCTCAGAAGGTCTTCCTCGATGCAAACTGTGAAGTTGAAGTCTTGATCAAGAACCAAGGGCCAGACCAGTGCATCCTTTTCCTCAGGACCCCAGTTGCCTCCAACCAGTGAGTTGCGTGATATAGTTTCAGTGTCAAACCGGAAACTAACTGAAAATGCTATGACATCTTCATTCTGCAGTCTCAGGACAGGCCTTAAAAACATGGATTAAAGGTTAAAGAAATCTCTATTATGTAAAGGACATACCGTTTACCTATACAATCATTCACATTTTGGGGTAGAGTAACAAAATCATCTATATATAGAATTTGCTAAATGTTGAAAACGCATTTATTACACATCGGTTGAAGATATCAGTGATTAATAGATCGTCAATGTTATAACGCAGTGTGATATATATTGACGTGATGTCATAATGGTTAAAACTTGACGTTCAACACTATATCTCTGCAGCCGCAATTATATGTTCTTGTTATCGACGATTTTCGGGAATATATTGTTTAAATAGAGTGACTTATAACAAAAATACTTAACTCGGTCCTGTCTCATAACATTTTATTGAAACTTGTGAATGGTATCGGTGTCAATGTTCACTGATTAATACAACACCGCTCAATCGCATCACAAATACGTGTATGTTCTTAAACGGACTATCTTTAGTATTCTCTCTCTCTATATATACGCATATAATATTTAATGATAATTCTTTAATAGTCAAACTCTAACGTATATGATAAGTTACGCCATATAAGGTGTGGAGAATGTGAAGGGGTTTGTACCTGTTGCTCCATGAAGGCGGACGAAGAATCACAACAACACAAACGCCAGGTCTGATCCGCCCCTCAACAGGTATAAAGTAACGTGGCTCCCACTGTCAGAAACAAATATTCAAACTAGAGGTTATATATATCGTGCCAATGTATGCCAACGTTTAAATTATACGTCCAAGGTTAAAACATTTTGACTTGATGATAGCAGGTAACAACTGTAACTCACCTTATAAATACACGGGTTGTCAAGTCCTAGCCACGACCCTGCACTACATTCACCGAATGCCACATTGGGAAAGTGATACTCGTCACAGTTAAACCAGGCTCTGGATCCATTCTGTTGACCATCAATGGAGAGTAGTCTCCCCTTGGTAATGGTTGACGGTATCTCACACATAGCATCATCTAAAATAAACCAATTAGGTAATGAGAATGATATTGATTCTCAGCTTTAGAGACGAGAAATATGCATAAATTATTTCATTAGTATATGTATATAGTTGTTGTGTAAGAGAGTAAAACATCAAACTCCTGTTTTGTGGAAAATAATATTCAGTTTAATTCATAAGCGAAGACTAATATTAATTTTCATATCTGTACAAAAACCTTTGTGTGCTGGAACAAGTTAACAAAAGATATCTTCGAAATATTGCTCCTTCGTGTTAATGTATACTTTAATTAGTTCACGCATCATTGCTGAAGGATGTCATACACTAACCAAAACAGTATGATAACCAAAGAAGCATGATTTCGCTTTCATATCTCGCCTAGAGATTCCCAACAAATGATTTTAAGCCCTGTTTTGTTTTAGCTTAATTTTTGGATGGAACTAGATTAGCGTTTGCGGGACACCGCAAAAGCAGAGCAGCTCCGAAACTTAGGGTCTCGCCTTTCCCTGTTCCGCCTTCTCGTCAGCATCAATAAAATGGGAATTCTTTTTAACATAAGTTTGTTCATTATTCGAGTTATTACTAATCATCACTGGGGTCACTTTTCACAAGTTTGTTCTTAAAACCTATTTCTTCTTTCAAAATTTTATCCAAGGATTAACGTGGCTTTAACCAATATCTCATGACCTTGACCTTGACCATCAATGATCACTTTTCATCGCGTATAACAATCATGCAATGACTCAAAGTGTTCATAGTTAAAATATGGCATATTCACAAAAGCATGCTTAAGTTTTGACCTCACTGTGACCTTGACCTTTGACAGATTTTAGCGAAAACGTTTACAAATTTTGGTCTTTCTCCATAGTTCATATATACCAAATAAGAGCCTAATAGCACAAAACAGTTTGAAGTTATCATGTATACAAGGATTATTGTAGTGATTTCAGAACTCATGACCTTGACCTTTGACCTTGAATGTGAACATGTCAAAATCATTCACCAGGTGTATAAGAAAGAAATTAGGCTATCTATATGAGGTGTTAATATCTTCATGGGAAAAAGTTACTTAGTGATTTCAGAACTGGTCAGCATGACCATACATGTATCTCGTGACCTTGACCTTTAAAATTCAAGGTCACACAATCAGTGATCACTTTTCATTGTGTATCACAATCATGTAATGATTCAAAGTGTTAATAGTTGAAATAAGACATTTTCGCAAAAGCATGCTTAGGTTGTGACCTCGCTATGACCTTGACCTTTGACAAATGTTAGCGAAAACTTTTTCAAATCTTAGCCTTTCTCCATAGTTGATATACACCAAATAAGAGCCTGATAGCACAAACAATTTTCAAGTTATCGTGTTTACAAGGATTTTTTGAGGCAATTTCAGAACTTGTGACCTTGACCTTTGACCTTGAATATGAACATGTCAAAATAATTCCCCAGGGGCATAAGTAAGAAGTTTTGTATATGAGGTGTTGATACCTCCTTGGAAAGAAGTTATTTAGTGATTTCAGAACTGATGACCATAACCTTATCTCGTGACCTTGACCTTTAAAATTCAAGGTCACACAATCAGTGATCACTTTTCATTGTGTATCACAACCATGTAAGGATTCAAAGTGTTAATAGTTGAAATAAGACATTTTCGCTAAAGCATGCTTAAGTTGTGACCTCGCTATGGACTTGACCTTTGACGGATGTTAGCGAAAACCTTTTCAAATATTGGCCTTTCTCCATAGTTGATATATACCAAATAACAGCCTGATAGCACAAATATTTTTCAAGTTATCGTGTTTACAAGGATTTTTTTAGCGATTTCAGAACTCGTGACCTTGACCTTTGACATTGAATATGAACATGTCAAACTAATTCCCTAGGGGCATAAGTAAGAAGTTATGTATATGAGGTGTTGATACCTCCTTGGAAAGAAGTTATTTAGTGATTTCAGAACTGATGACCATAACCTTATCTCGTGACCTTGACCTTTAAAATTCAAGGTCACACAATCAGTGATCACTTTTCATTGTGTATCACAATCATGTAAGGATTCAAAGTGTTAATAGTTGAAATAAGACATTTTCGCTAAAGCATGCTTAAGTTGTGACCTCGCTATGACCTTGACCTTTGACGGATGTTAGCGAAAACCTTTTCAAATATTGGCCTTTCTCCATAGTTAATATATACCAAATAACAGCCTGATAGCACAAATATTTTTCAAGTTATCGTGTTTACAAGGATTTTTTTAGCGATTTCAGAACTCGTGACCTTGACCTTTGACATTGAATATGAACATGTCAAACTAATTCTCCAGGGACATAAGTAAGAAGTTATGTATATGAGGTGTTGATACCTCATTGGAAAGAAGTTATTTAGTGATTTCAGAACTGGTGACCATGACCCTATGTCGTGACCTTGACCTTAAAAATTCAAGGTCACACAATCAGTGATCACTTTTCATTGTGTATCACAATCATGTAATGATTCAAAGTGTTAATAGTTGAAATATGACATTTTCGCAAAAGTTGTGACCTCGCTATGACCTTGACCTTTGACGGATGTTAGTGAAAACCTTTTCAAATCTTGGCCTTTCTCCATTGTTGATATACACCAAATAACAGCCTGATAGCACAAATATTTTTCAAGTTATCGTGTTTACAAGGATTTTTTTAGCGATTTCAGAACTCGTGACCTTGACCTTTGACCTTGAGTGTGAACATGTCAAAACAATTCCCCAGGGGTATAAGTAAGAAGTTATGTATATGTGTTCTCAAAACCTTATTGGAAAAAAGTTATAGCCAATACAAAACGCGGCGGCGGCGGCGGCGGCGATGGAAACTGTACAAAAACTGATAGCAGCTCCGACTTAGTCGGAGCTGCTAACTATGTTTCAGTAATAGTTACCACACTTATCACGCTTATTTGATAGATGACGTATTTTGCATGTTTGTTGTTGTAAGATGATAAAGAATGAGGAACATTCTATCACTTCAGTGTCATACGAGGGGCGTTCAATAAGTGTTGCAACTTCAATATAAAACCAACTCGCGTAGTCAATTTTTTACTTTTATTTTTCAATATAGTTACCCTTCACCTCAATACACTTATTCCATTTCTCTTTAAGACTTTTGATGCCGCTTTTGTAGAAGTCTTCCGTTTGCACCCCTAACCACGCCTCTGTGGCAGCTTTGACGTCTTCGTCATCCTGGAAGTTCCTTCCACGTAGGGCGGATTTCAGGTTTCTGAACAGGAAGTAGTCACTTGGGGCTAGGTCTGGGCTGTAGGGTGGGTGGTTAAGCTGTTCGAATCCACAATCACGTATAGCGGCCTGTGCAACTCTTGACTTGTGGACTGGAGCGTTGTCATGCAAAAGCAGAACACCACGTGTCAACATTCCACGGCGTTTCTGCCGAATTGTCTTTCGCAATTCTTGCATTAGGTTGGCATAATATTGACCATTCATTGTAGTTTTGGTTGGCAAGTAATCAATTAATAATATGCCTTTTGCATCCCAAAAGATTGTCGCCATAACCTTGCCAGCTGATGGTTGAGTGCGAAACTTCAGGGGAGGCGGTGAACTCGGGTGCTTCCATTGCTTGGATTCCAGTTTAGTTTCCGGGTCCCAGTGGTGGATCCAGGTTTCGTCACCTGTCACCAGACGAGACAAAAACCTGGCTTCATCCGCATTAAACCGATCCAGGAGCTCCATGCAACTTTCGGTTCTTTTCTGGCGATCTTGTGCTGTGAGGTTTCTGGGTACCCATCTTGCAGATACCTTGGACATACCAAGATGGTCATGAATTATTTTTTCAACACTTCCAACTGATATCTGGAATTCCAAAGACAGTTCAGAAACTTTAACATGGCGGTCAGCTAAAATTCGTCTTTCGATAGCGGCAATAACTTCCGGTCGGGTGACTTCATATGGCCTGCCTGACCGTGGGTCATCGTCTAAGGACTCCCTGCCCCGCTTGAACTGAAGAGACCAGCGACAAACTGTTGAAAAGTTAGGAGCATCCTTACCCATCACATTACACATACGATTATGTATTTCTGTAGCTTTGCATCCCTCTTTAGTAAGGAACTTGATCACAGCGCGTTGTTCATGTTTGAGAGAATCCATGATTATGGAGACCCCTAGGTCAGCGCAGCTATTATATCTAAATAATTGTTATGTCTAGAAATTGTTTTGACATGTGTCAATGTTATGTTTTGACTATAGTAACACCTGCTATAAGCTGACACTGTTTATGTAAACACCAATGCCCCGCTTGCAACACTTATTGAACGCCCCTCGTACATTGCTAGTTCACCTGGGTCTTAGTGTATGACGTTATCATCTTTAAACTCTTCAACGGTAAGTATGATAAGAGACAACACTGTATATGGAGGCAGCAAAGTGTACTTCATTTTAAAAGAACAGTCAAAGGAAAGCGACGCTGTCAACCACAGCGAACGAAAGACAGCCCAAAGGTAATCAACCATATTTTATATTATTTCGTGTGAATTAACTGGACCTGAGATCAAATTTCTAAATTTAGGTTTGAGAATCAAACCAACACCAAAACCTAAACTACAGGAATTGGGAAAAATGGCACACACAGTTTTTGCAGTAAAAATGTGGATTTGCTGTCCACAAATCTGATATCATAAAAATAGAAATTCATGACTTATGTTCGAAATGATTGGGACTTTTTAAATTAAACTCACAGGCAAAAGACACGCTACCAGGTATTTTAATCTAGATTGAAGAATAAATAAAGAAGTCAGATGTTTATTTAAAAAGAACATGTGCCAATATCATATTCATAAAACATGCAATCAATCAGCTTCCGGTATAAACATCGCAGTCTCCGATATTCGTCCGGGGTTCAAAAAGTCCAAGTTCACGGTTATGACTGATCCCGGTGAAGGGAAATCCAGGCTCAACACACTGATAACGTGTATGGACTCCCCTTGCCATGATACACGCAGTGACCCTCCGATGCATGGAGAAAATCAAACGCCTGACGTCATTTCGTGGAATGCGCTGCCATTCTTCTTGGAGAGTTTAAACAAGTTGCAGGCTGTTATGTGGAGGTGGTCGTAGTTGGCGAATACGACGATCCATAGCATCCAAAATATGTTCGATCGGTGACATGTCATGCGAGCATGCTGGCCACGACAAAACGTCGATGTTGTTGTTAGCAAGAAAGTGTTGAGTAAATTGAGCTGTGTCCGGTTTGGCATTTTCTTATTGAAAGATCACACCTTGTGCCTGTTGTCTAATAAAGGGACAGACGACGGGACGGAAAATGTCATCGACGTTTTGCTGAGCCGTTAGATTTCCATTCACGATAACCAGTGGCGTCTTCTCCTCACCAAGTATGCCTCCCCAGTCCATGACACTTCCTCCCCCGTAGGGCACCAATTCCTGAACGCAACATGCAGCTGTTCTCTCTCCCCGACGGCGATAAACACGTACTCTTCCATCTGCTTTGAAGAGACAGAACCGACTTTCGTCAGAGAAAAGCACCCTCTGCCACTGACGTCGTTGCCAACGTAACACCGTCCTTGCCCATCTCAGTCCTTGTTGGCGATGTTCGGCTGTCAACCGCTGTTCCCTGTATGCCCTGATGCCATCGGACCATAGACGTCTGGACACTGTGCATCTGCTAACCCGGCATCCTCGATAATCCAGCGCTATTGTTCCGATAAATATACACACAAGCGCTGGAAAACAGTAAGGGTATTTATCCGAGTTACCTCCCTTGGGTCCATGTTATCCAATCAGAAACGAAACGCAGACACTATCTGCGTAAACAACTTGACCAATCAAAACGCATCACTACCGTTGTTAATAGAAACAAACATGGCTCACTCACTCGATTACGATAAAATTTGTAACAAATTCAGCGTAGAAAACCTGACAGAAACTCAAAAGAAAGTTTTAAGAAGTCTGTACGTGAGAAGGGTGTATTCATGTCCATCAAAACGGGTGGACGTAAATGATTAAAATCCCTGTGCTGTGCTGTGCTACTGCGAAAGCCAAGATCCTGACACGAGAGAGCTTGTTATTTCACCCTTGATTTCAAGTGATCTCATTGGTTGTTAGAAAGCAAGCGTTTCGCTGAGTCATTGCGAAGGGAGGTAACTAGGTTAAGGTTAAATACCCTCACTGTTTTCCAGTGCTTGTGTGTAGATTTATCGGAATAATAGCGCTGGATTATCGAGGATGCTAACCCGGTGGCCCAGGGTATTTGACGCCGATGACGTCACAGTCAAGAAGCGGTTCCTGAGGTGTAACTTGCGTAGGTATCCGTCCTCCTGGTGGGTTGTGACTCTTGGTCGGCCTGATCTTGGCTTGTCTGAGGTTTGTCCGGAATGACGATAATGCTTCATTTGTCTTGTGACAGCTGTGCGGTGACAGCCAAACGTTCTTGCAACATGGTTGTGGGTGACTCCAATTTCAATCATCCTGATTGCCCTCTTACGTTTTTGTAAAGTTAATCTTGCCATTCTTCAAATGTTTTTTTTACAAAGTGGGTGTCTAACAACCAATTCGGATTGGTTTTATACCCGTCGGGCATGAGTCTTGTTTGCTTTGCATGAAAAAGGCGAAAACCCCAACTTTTGAAAATTTGGGAAAATCATGTGTTTGATACCTTAGTTCAATATGAAACAATCATTGTTGTGTTTGGGGGTTGTGTTTTCATATAGTTGGGTTTGAATCTGAGTTTGATTTTTTTCATAATTTTAAATCTAAAGTGTTAGCATTTCTTTTGCCCGTGAGTTTACATTGCGGACCAAATGCTGGAAGACACACAATGATCGGTCAGATTTAATGAAACACCCCTTTACAGCAATATCCTAAAAGAATGAATACTGAATTACTTGAATACTGGACTGACACAGATTTAAACACTTAAAAACTTAAAGCAGGATTCATTTATCGTGGAACCAGCAAGTTTTATCTTTGGAAAACAACACTTTCCAGGTTAATGATAATCATCTCTTTTATATATGTTCCAGGTACACCTATGGGAATTAAATTTGCACCTATATATACGAACCTGTTTTTAAGCTACCTTGAAGAAAGATTGTATTTACTATTGAAATACATCTATGGTGATGGTTATTAAGCCTACAAATACACAAAATGTTCATTATTTAAAAGGTTCTCATTGAAAACATATAAAAACTAATTAACCGTATTGTTGCATATACACAATAATTAATTGAAACTTATAATTAAGACCAAAAACTTCATGAACTCAAATATATGCAACATATACATGAAACGAATAACTAAGTATAAACTATGCCGTTACCATCAGTTTTCCTGAAGGTTTTGGCGTGTATGTCTTCCCTTCTACGTTCAGGTTCAAGAAACGTCTTCGGGAACAGTTGACACCATCCAGTTGTCGGCTGAAAGGTGAAAGTTCTACAGAGCTCATCGTCATGGCAGAGCTTCGAACAGTTAGACAGCGTGGTATATCCTTGGTCTATTGACGAAGTATCAATCACGGCAATATTATCCATTTTGATATCTCTTTCAAAATGAGAAAATCCTGAGATAGTGTGAATCAAATAAGTACACACTGCAAGACAACTGCTGTATATGTTCATCCTCGCCTCGTAACTGACAGACTGTGATGGGTCTATTGATATTTCATTTATGTATTACATATATCGACCAGGGTATCGTATTTAAAGAGGTGCACTCATCTCACATGAACTAAAATCAATCTAACCTGCTCTGAATGCATACTCTAGTTTATTACATTTTACCATGTTTGGAAACTCACCAATTCTTTATACTATAACTCATCTTTTCATAAATGAGCCAGAAACTGATGATACGAATTTAATTAAGTCGCAATTGATGACTCGATTGCTGTGATACAAATCAACAATTGCCATAAAATAACGTCAGTTAGCAATGTAGTGTATTTTTTATTATAAACTATAATTCTTGCAATTTTAAGAGAGTAAAAATTAAATATTGTTGTCAGAAAAAGTAGATTTTGATTACATTTTATTGACACACTTTTTGTTAAAAAGGCACCCACAATTTCGTAACATTAGAGTATGGTACTTGTATTCGTATGTCCGTTCAAGTACACTTGAGTATGAAATGTTTTTTTTTCAAAATGTGTTTTGGATATTTTAAAAATAGATATTTATGTATTAATATACACTCATGGCAAAAATGGTTGTCACCCCCAGACTGAGAACGCTACGTCAAGTTTAACTGAGTGTGGACAAATAATCAAACATGCAATAACTGTCAGAATGATTTGTGTGATTGGGAAAAACATTCGTAAAACATACCAGCTTGTATTTTGGTCTTGTGCTGGCCAATTTAAGAAATTCTATCAGGATATGTATGGTCCCTGTGAAAAAGGGCAATTTTTTACAGTATCCATATAGTATCAATTGGATGGGTATCAATAAAACAAATTACATTTTCAAGTTCAATTGTCGGTTTTATTTCATTCTGCAGTCATGTATGAGTATATTTACAAGCCTAATATCGGGTAGCACCGCCTCTGGAATTTTCAAGGGCGATAATTCGGGCAGGCATACTGTCTATCAGTGTGTTGATGTTTGCAACAGCCAAATTGTTCCATTCATTCACAAGAGCAGCCCGCAATTGCTGTAAATTTGCAGGAGCAGGGTCCAGTCTTCTAATTGCACGGTCAAGCTGATCCCAAGCATGTTCTATCGGATTCATATCCGGACTTTTTGAAGGCCAGGGCAATCTTGTTACTCCTTGTGCCTGAATGAAAGCGTTCACTGTACGTGCACGATGGGCTGGTGCATTATCGTCCTGCAACAGGAAATTGTTGCCATACACTCTTCTTGCATGTGGGAGGCAAACGGTTTCAAGAAGACGTCTGTACGACCTCTGGTTGACGTTTCCTTGAAGGACGACAAGATCCGTTTTACCGTTATGGTGTATTCCTGCCCATACGTGTACAGAACCGCCACCGTGGGCAACCTGATGCTGCAGACAGTCGTCATTGAACCTTTCCCCACGTAAACGTCGCACTCTCATTCTCCTGTCCACCTTATGCAGTAGGAAACGAGACTCATCAGTAAATATGACGTGACGCCAATGTCCAAGTTGGATTCTGCGGTGCTGCTGCGCCCAAGCAAGCCGTGCCCTGCGTTGGACCAGTGTCCAGAATGGTTTGATGGCAGGTCTTCTTGCCTTATATCCATGCTGGAGCAACCTGTTCACTACAGTTCTCCGGCAAATGGGCGTATTAATATGAGCCCCCCATCTCTGTGCAAGAGTCAAAGACGAAAGACGTCTATGACGTCGGGTCAAACGAAGAAGAATTCTATCCTGACGAACCGTAGTTTTCTTGGGACGGCCTGAAGACTTATTCGGAACAACATTTCCCTGTATGGCGTGCAGTCTTTTAATCCTTTGAACAGTTCTAACACTGACGTTACATGCTGCAGCAATGACACGATTCGAAGCGCCACCACGACTCATGCCAATGATTTCATGTCTGATTCCTGGTGGAGTGGGACCAGGCATGGTCTATGCTTTTCAGAAACTATAGTCGTGAAGCTGTATCTTATGAAAGAGGTCTATAGTAATCGATGGAAATGACAAACCTAAGGAGACAAATTTCAATCATTTCAATGAAATGCACGTGGTCTACATGAAACCGCTGAATCTGTTCATTGTAAAGTGTGAGTTAATGTAACTTCATGCCTGTAATGACATTTCCATGGAAAACCAACATTGCCATGCATACAATGTGATATAAACTCCAATTTAATTAAATATTAGGGGGTGACAACCATTTTTGCCATGAGTGTATTTCGTCTACATAAATAACCTTCTTGGATACAAATGTGTAGACGCATCATTACTGTAGTACGTCACACAATAAGCCTACTTAAGTGTATTCTAAAACAATGATTTCTTAAAAGTTATGTTTCTCGGAAATATGCAGAGATATTGTTTTCAAAATTAATTTTTAATATATATGGGTTCTTTATAGTGGTTTGAAATATCTTTTGAACGTCAGCATAGTGTCTTTACAAAGGTGCACGCATTTCACAAGTCCTAAAATTAATCGAACCTGATCTAAAGCACAGTCTAGTCTAATAATAATAATGATAATAAAAATAATAAAACGAAACGGTATTAGCGGTGGTTGGACCACATTCAAGGGAACTAACTCTAAACTGAGCTCCTGCACCGGAGCTATGCCTTTTATTCACGTATTCACGCGCACAATGGAAACCTGTGCCGTGGTCACTCGTAGAAAATGTAACTTTGCTCGTATCCACGTACCTAATTTGAAATGACAGGGGCAATTATATGTATTTAATAGTGAGTACAGTTACTAAGAACAATTTCTGATTTTGTTCATTGCAAATTTCGTTCCTAAGTTACTTCAAGTTGAATTTTGCGAATGTGGGCCCACTGTCTCGGTGCCTTTTAGGTCAGTGGGCCCACATTTTGAAAGAACCGGATTTTGATCGAGTACAGGATTCGTCTTTATTTTTATTTATTCGTCGTTCCACTTTAATAAAAAGACAAGGTTTACATTGAGGTCATTTTTATTTATCAACATTTAATATTGTTTCCCATCAAATGTTTAAGATCAATTACCTAGGATTGAAAAGGATCGATATTCCAACATCTTTTCATTAAATGTTCAAATACAATTTTATATGACGGAAAAGGATCAATAATCAAGCCTATTTCCCATCAAATGTTCAAATACAATTTTATATGATGGAAACGGATCAATTATCAAGCATATTTCCCATCAAATGTTCAATTACAATTTTATAGGATTGAAAAGGATCAATAATCAAGCCTATTTCCCATCAAATGTTCAAATACAATTTTATATGATGGAAACGGATCAATTATCAAGCATATTTGCCATCAAATGTTCAATTACAATTTTATAGGATGGAAAAGGATCAATAATCAAGCCTATTTCCCATCAAATGTTTAAGTTGAATTTTGCAAATGTGGGCCCACTCTCTTCCTATTAGGTCAGTGGGCCCACATTTTGAAAAAAGCGGATTTTGATCAAGCATAGGATTCTTCTTCCTTCCACTATAATAAAAAGACAAGGTTTACATTGAAGACCTTTTTATTTATCAACATTTAATATTTTCCCCCATCAAATGTTTAAGATCAATTACCTAGGATGGAAAATGATCAATATTCAATCATCTTTCCCATCAAATATTATAAATAAATTAACTAGGATGGAAAAGTATCAATATTCCAACATCTTTCCATCAAATATTCAAATACAATTTTATAGGATGAAAAAGGATCATTAATCAAGCCTATTTCCCATCAAATGTTCAAATAAAGTTATCTAGGGTGGAAAGGATCAATAATCAAGCACGTATCCCTTCAGTTTTCACAATAATTATCGAGATAAACATCAATCGTCACTCGGAGTAATTCATTGACAGCTGATAGTAAGAATATGCTAATTTCTTAAGTCTATGACCTGACCTACTGACCTCAACCAATCAGAATGCTCGAACGCCTTAATGTGACCCATGACCTAGTCCTTGACATTGGTTCTGACCAATCAGAGAATACCTCTCATGAATATGCATTTCGTGTGGCCTACATATCGCGGGCTACCGTAATTTCATTTCTGATGGAAAAAATAATATAAAAACAGTAACTTTCAACCTTTATTTCCGAATAGAACACCTCAAACATACATTAGAAGTTGGCAATATTCGAAAGTACCGTGGGAAAGCAAATAGGCAAATGTCTCAACTATCGTAATGTAACATTCCATGCAGTAGGTAAAGTGGGCCCACTCCATCGCGGTACTATATGGTAACGATTTCGATGAGCCCACATTTCAATTAACGTAACATTCCATGCAGTAGGTTTCAAAAACAAGGACTAAATAAATAACTAATTTAGCATTCTAGTATTTCATTTTCACTGATTGTAATTAATGGTATTTAATTAATGACATGAGAATACGAAACTAATAGCCGTGGCTTCCATGGGGAGTTACATCCCTTGAATGTGGTCCACCAAAAGCAGACTTTCGAAGGGAAACAAAGGAAATTCATTATACTATAGAAACCACGTGACCTACGATTGTGTCATGATTTACTTTTTTTGTCACAAGGACATAAGCAATCGTTTGAACACGGTTGAAAGTTCCTAGCTCTCTTTTCAAAATTTTGCCCATGTTAAAAATTAACATTTTGAAAAATGAAATTTTTCGACATTTCTACAGACCGGAAATGACTGTAAGCATGCTATTTTATTATTGATTCTATCTTCCTTCCCTGAAAAAATCATAAAGTTCCCGTCCTGGGTATTTGAGTAATCTGCCCTTGAAGTTTGCATTTTTTCACTTTTTTTTCATTTCAGACATATTTGAATGCTCACTGTGAAATAAATAGATCAATTATGCAAATTCTGGCTGGTATCGTTTGAAGTACAATGCATCAGCTACATTATGTGAAAGTTTCAGCTCTGTGGTACTAGTATGTTAAGAGGAGAAGATTTTTTAAGATCGGTATGGTCGGAAAGGCTGAAAATGCACAAAAATGCACTAAAATCAAAATGGCATCTAAGTCACGTGACGTACGACTTTTTCATCACGGTCTTTTTTGTTTGGAATATGAGTGTGCATCTTTTGCACAAATTTGCAAGTCTGTGGGTGCATTTTGAAAAAAATTCCCATGTTAAAAATCGAAAGTTAAAGGAGCTGTAGCACAAAAACGAAAGCCGGAAATTAAGATTTGTTTTCGTCTGTATCAATTTCAGCCCAGAGCCTATCATCTCTGAAAGTGTCATGGAATTCGCTGCAGTAATTTAGGCTGTGCAGCCGGCACAAAATCGGTACGAATAATAATAAGTATAAGGAAAATTGGATAATAACAATAGGTTTTTCAGACTAAAGTCTGAAGACCTAATAATGAGGATACTCGCGCTCAACTCCACAACACAAAGGGCCGTGCTTGAAGCGCTACACACATTATTACTGTGGTATAAAGACATCGTTCCTTTTTCATTCTCAATTCCATTTGGAGTATGCAACCTGGGCTACCAATTAAGGCGCTCGAAGGTTATCTGTCACATTGCCTGCACTTCCAAACCAGGCACTCAATTGTACTGCTTAGTGAACAGAGGCACATTTCGAATAAAGTCCCTTGCCCAAGGTGACACCATGAGCCTCTCAACTGATAGCTCAGTGTGGGGCAGGGAATCACCCTTCAAACTCTCATTCGGCAATGAGGCGGGTAACCCACCCATCCAGTGAGCCACGCCCGTTGATGCTGATCTTTAATGATAGTGGTCGACTGAGCTATGCACAGGATCACGTCCCATGATGATGTTTGGAAACTCAATCACCCTTTGTTAACTGTTCTCTGTTCATTCATAAGATATTATTGAATGTTTCATGATTTCAAAGCTACAGTAATGGAAAATTCAGATACATTATATCCCATTATTTATACACTATCAACTCATCTTTTCATTTGAGACAAGTCATATGTTGTTCTATGATGAAAATTAGAACTGAAACCTGTTCATAAAAAACGCAATGGGTGGCTTGAATGTTATGACACTAATCACCAATGGGTCAGTCATTAATGTTGTGTAATTGTGTAATTCAATGACTTTCAAAACGAGGAAATGTATAACAGTATTACCCCCCCCCCCCCCCCCCCCCCCCCCCCCGGAATATAATGTAGGGAGATATAGTCGTTGGCTCCGTCTGTGTGTCCGTCCGTCCGTCCGTCCGTCCGTCTGTCCATGATCACATCGTTTCAGGAGCAGATCTCTAAACTATATGACCATAACTCATCAAAGTTGGTGGACTGCCTCCCCTATCATGTAGATGTGCCTTTGTTGGTTTGAACTTTTTTCATTTTTTTTCTTGTTCTGTTCTTGTCCATGGCTAATATTTTGACTCTGTTTATTGGAAGGGTAGAGTTTCTTTAGAGAGGGTTTTTTAAAAAACTGATTGACCAATCTTCACCAAATTTTGTATACTTTCTCCTAATATCATGTAGATGCTGTTGTCATGGCAACATTTTGGACATTGGACTTTTAGAAAGGTTATAAGTTGAATTGAATTGAGGGAAGGAGGAGACATCTGCAAAAACACTTTATAGTTTTTATTATATACAGCTTAAACTGATTATTCACCTTATGTGGGGCCGGGGGATAAGCCATCTCTCCTGAAGGCTCTTGTTATACCTGTGATCACACATTCTGAAATAATACTCAACACATTATCTAAAACACAGTTTATTTGACTACAGTTAGCTTAACAATCAACGAAACTTGAAACCTGTACATGAACACGACGATGTTCTATTTAGAATCTTTTTCCCCTCAATTTTTTCGGTACTTTTCCATTCACTTATAACAGCATTGACATAAAATACATGCGCATATAGATACACATACATGTGTCATTCAGATGTCACATTTAAGTCATTATGCAGGATTGTTTAAAGCATATGGGGAGATGACCAGAAGGTGTGAAAGCTTGCATATTTACAGTTGGAGAATGCAATGAATTTGGTTGTTTGATAATATCTAAATATATCATGTTGTATAGGTTTGAAATTTGGTTTCATTTTCTTGATACTGCATCTATAAAGCATCAATTTTGTTACAAGAATTATTGCGTTCAAAGGGTTATTATTAATTCCCTTAAATCCAAACAGTATATTTTCTTCATTAAAATCAATATTTCCTTCAATGTAATTTGCAAGCCATTCTGTTAATTGTCTCCATATGATTTTTGTATATTGACAGGCATAAAGAACATGCGAGATGGTTTCAGGTGAATCATTACATAATGATCACGTAGAGGATTCTACGTATCCCATCTTACATCATAATTGATTAGTACTGAGAATATTGTGTTTGATCATAAACTGAAACCATCTTAGTTCACTACTTTGTGTACATCTTTTCGCCATAAGATTGATATTTGTCCACTCTATTTAGAATCTTGTCTACTGTAAGGATAAATTTGTTTTAGTGATTATTACTTATCAATAGATCTAATCCTTAGGAGCTCAACTGTTTGCATGATCTATTCATCAAGGTAATATCTATCGACAATGACCATCTATTTTTCCATTGCTTCCTTTTCCTTGCCTGTGTATCATAAATCTATAAATAAAAATGCATAACGAATAACTCTATTCAGTTTAGGCATGGTATAATCAATATAATATAATAATAATAATATATCAAATATGTTTTTGTGGAAAAGTGTAACATATATGATGTACTAAATAAACAGTTACACATATATTTTACAAATACTTTATTCATGGTAATTCATATTACGAATCATTAGTGGGAATTTGGGAATATTTATTTGGTAAAGATCTCTTCGATATGATCAATAATGAACATTGTTTTCCTGTCCTACCATACATTGTTAAAGCAATTACCATTCTGTTGTTTTAAACTAATGGGATATGGTCAATTAAAGTTTTGCCAATTAAATGCCATGTTTTCAAAGAGGTTGAGATTTGAGTAAAACCAGTTTTAGATAGTTGTGTCTGGCAAGCCGTTTTTCACATGGGGTAATAATGATTAAGGAAATGCAACTATTTTGAAAGTAATTAATTTCAAAAATCTAAAAATAATCATGCGAAGTATATTATGTTTAAACTATACAAAGTCTATACAAAGCGGCTCTTTGGAAAGAAAATACATTTCACAGAGAAGATATTGTCATCAATTGCCTTTGTATAAATGAATTATCACTTGGATTGGTGTTGGAAATGTTTAAATTGAATATATTGACATAAAGAAGAATTTATTTCAAGTTTCAGGACACAGGCCCATAGAACATACATATGATACAAAATTTAAACAATCATTTAAAACAATAAATATTACATCACTTATTGTTGAATGACTCTCACAGTTTAAAAGCATGAAAATTATATTCCGAGAGTTGTGTAACAGTATGTTTCCATTTAGAAGACATTCGATTTACACATTTGTCACACGATGGATTGACATAAAAATATTTATCTACAACGTAACTCTCAAATTTGAATAAGTATTACAAATTAAGCAAAATGATATTCGTTGTCGATACATCTTCGATCCAGTGTTGTTGATCACAGTCCATTATTCGTTGTTTGAATTGAGAAATGAATATTTGAGAATTTCCAGCATATTGAGTTATCCAAGCGCAGCCAAATCTATATTTAAAAAGAATATTATTTATATATGTTGCCCAAGATATACGACCAGCTTCATCTAATCCATACACCATTTAATATGTTTGCTTTGGTAGGCGTTCATTTTTCATAGGAATCAATTTCGTCCAAAATTTAATACATTTGGTGATATAATATACATATAATCGTGGTCTTCCAGTTTCTCGCAAGGCATCGTTGCTAGCATTTATCGGCAGTTTAAGGATCTGTTTATAATATTTGGTCTGTACTCTTTCGATGGTCTCATAAATTTGAAAACCCCATACTTCAGAGCCATATGTCAATATAGGTAAACTATATATTGATAATAACATGATAGTTAACATGATGTAGTCAAATGTGAGTTTTGAAGTAAAAAAATTGGACATAGTAGTAACACTAGCATAATTCATCATACACATGGAGACATGTAAAAAGGGAGAGACTGTGTTCTGACATATGGTATTACACTCTCAAACATTTATCCTCAAAGTATTCCAATATACTACATTTCTTGTAAAAGAAAATAATGAAAGTTTAAATCAAAGCCAAACTCAAGTCAAGGAATTTATTGTACTTCAGGCACAAATGTACAAATAATACAAGTACGAATATATATTTTATGATCAGACATTTCAAACACAAATTACTAATTGTACAAAAGAAACAGAAAGAGAATAGTTTAACAGCTAGATATAATATATCAAGATCATCTCACATTTTCTCCAGAATAGTGCATCTTCTTTGTTTATTGCAATCTGTGGCCGGGGGAATAGATCTTATATTGCTGTCTGTGATGTACAGTTGTTTGCAAAGACGTCTAAGATACAGATATGAGTGCAGAGTAAACCTACAGACAATAAAGAGACTTGTTGCCCTTCCAGGCATACCCTAAGAGGGTAGCGGCACTCAGATTATCAACTTGTGTTCATTTGCATGTGCCGTTCAATTGGCAAGTCTATTATCTGACATGAGGAAATTCAGTGATTAAAACTGACCTCTCATTAGTTACTAAACCTTTTTCTTACATATTTGCTATTGCCTATATTATTTGCCATTTATTTAACTTAAACTTCACTGTTAAATAATATTGCAGCAACACAAATTGATAGGAGGATATACCTAATGAGTGAAAGGTGAATGCGAGATACGTACTCATAATGTCAGTGATGGACTCGAAGTCTTCACTATGATTTCGTTCAAGGTTTTATTACACTTAATCAACGAATTTTACATCTCGAACCCTGTTGATCTGTTAAATCTACAACCCGTTTGTAGAATTATCCTCGTTGCACAAATTATATCATGAGTGTATAATTGTCCTCGTTATTCTGTGAATGTTACAAACAGGAAGTAGAATGTTCCTCTGCGTTATTATTTTAACGTTGCAAGCTTGATGTAGAATTATCATTGTTACTCTGTAAAGGTTACACGCCGTGCATAGAACTGTTCTCTTATCTCCAGTTGATTGATACCAGAGATCGGGAGGCGATGGTTGAAGGTGAACATCTCCACTGTATCAACATATCCCTGTAATAACACAATAATTGTTATTACAATATGACATTGTATAGTTCCACTTGCTGTTGATGTTTATATCGAAACATAAAAGTGCTTTACACTCTTATATATCGATAAAGCCCAACTTTCTCCTGATCGTAATTACTGTGCCACTGCATTTATTTATAAAATGTTTTTAAAGTCGGCATTCTGAAACATCATCAATCTCATTTAAATCAGATCGAACGTAGCACTCGTTGCGTTTCTACTCTGAGTACTATCGGCAGAGGTAATGTCAGTTGACCTTCACTGTAACCTTATCTAACAGCTTCAATAAAGCCAACCAATGAGAGGCCATTTAGATATGGCATTGGATGTGGTGTTTCGTATTTCACGAAGTGTCTGTTTATGACTTCCTAGGCTCGTAGCTCATTGACTGGAGTAAAAGGTCACCTGATATGACCTCTATAGTACAGTACTCAGATCATAAACGCAATTGTGTATCAATATTTGAACATATGTTTAACAACTTATTAGCTCTTGTAATTTTCTTATGATCAAGTCTTTCCATAACTGGCGATATGTGTATAATAACACTGAAACATACCCTCAGATGGTCTTCCTCTGTGCAAAGCGTGAAGTTAAAGACTTGATTTATAACCAAGGGCCAGAAGGGGGCATCCCTTTCCTCGGTTCCCCAGTTGCCTCCGATTAAGGAGTTGCGTATTATAATTTCCGGAGTAAAGCGGAAACTGACCTCAAAAGCAATGTCATTTTCTGTCATCAATCTCACGGCGGGACTTAAAAGAATCAAATACAAGGTAGCGAATATTATACAATTCAGAATATTTAAGAAAAATGATATAAATGTACAATTTAGAATATTTAAGAAAAATGATAAACAATGATCATATTTCAAATCAATACAATAACATTTTACATACTTTATATTTACTTAAACATCATATTATGTTTTAATATAGATAATATCATCCTCAATAACTCATGGGCATATGTTAAGAAAATTCACTGTTTCATACAGCATAAGCATTTTGACGCTGAAGCGAGAACATACACTTTTAAAAACCATTTGAGTCGATACAATTGCTGTTTACCAATGAAGCATAGGGGTGTCATATTGGAAATCATTTTATTGTTATGCTCAACTTTCCATGAAAATTGAAATACAAGCAGAAGGGAGGTAATACAATAATCGGTTCGAGGTCCATGGTACATGGGTCCAGGTATTAAGTAGAGTTTTATAAGAACAAATACCATGAAGTTATCGAGGATGAGCTACATTACATGTAATGAGTGAAAAATGTGGAGAGGATTTTACCTGTCGCTCCAAGATGGTGGAATGAGAGTCATAACAATACACACTCCTGGTACGATCCGCCCCTCAACAGGCATAGGGTAACGTGGATCTCCCTGTTAAAACCATATGACTTAATTTTAAATCACCAAATCAAATCTCTAAGGGTCGATATTTGTTTCAGAGAATAGATGCCGTGAAAGCACAAGGACCCCACATGTTACCACATTGGTTCGCAGTCCATTCTCTTAATAAACAATTGAAATGTAACGGTAAATGATATAGGCTAAAATATTGTAATCTTAGAATTGTTGTCACCGACCAATCAGAAGTTGTTTCAATTGTTATTCGTTTTCCGAAGACTCAACTATGGTCATGGTAAAAAAAGTAATCATTGAAATGGTCTCATTACAAGCGATAATTATGTCAAGTATCAAAGGCCTATCCCTGCCCAATCAAATGTATGCCAAATTTTTTTTTTTTTAAATGCGACCAAGGTTAAAACATTATGACATAATGCCAGCAGATAACAACTGTAACTCACCTTATAAACACACGGGTTGTCAAGTCCTAGCCACGACCCTGCACTACATTCACCGAATGCCACATTAGGAAAGTGATACTCGTCACAGTTAAACCAGGCTCTGGATCCTTCCTGTTGACCGTCAATGGAGAGTAGTCTCCCCTTGGTAATGGTTGACGGTATCTCACAGACAACTTCATCTACAATAAGCAAATTATGTAGTCATAATGATGTTGAATCTCAGTTGTTAAGGATACAATTCAACAGGAATTATTACATCAGTATTTTTAAAAAAAAATCATCATACTATTACATAACATCAAGTTAACATTATTTGTTATCAAGTTTAAGAAGAAGAGATAAAAAAAAGTTTGTACTTTATATATAGAATTTTGTTTATTTCATATATGAAATAAAGGACCAACCTATTAATGTTTAATGTCCAATTTAAATATTTAGATCGTACAAGCAATAATTGAGTCACAATTATATTTCAGGCAAAGTCCTAACTGTATGTATGGGCAAAGGAAACACTACCAGAATTAAACAGAGTAAAGAGACATAAAATAGTTCATTCATAAGAGTATGATACTTAATGTTTTATATATCTTCAAAGACGCAAGGGGTGCTGAAATTTGCTATTTTGAAAGGGTTTTGAAATAATGGTCAAATGTTATGAATTATTGGCATTAATGATGTAACAATAAGATGTTCCTTCCTTGACTTCAATTTATTATTGACTTTACATTGCATATGCATATGCCATTGACAACGTAATTAATGCTTTTCCATACCATCAGTTTTTCTAAAGGTTCTGGCGTGTATGTCTTCCCTTCTCCGCTCAGGTTCAAGAAAGGTCTTTGGGAACAGTTGACACCATCCAGTTGTCGGCTGAAAAGTGAAAGTTCTACAGAGCTCATCGTCATGGCAGAGCTTCGAACAGTTAGACAGCGTGGTATATCCTTGGCCTATCGACGAAGTATCAATCACTACAAAATTATCCAAACTGATATCTCTTTCAAAATGAGAAAATCCTGAGATAGTGTGAATCAAATAAATAAACACTGCAAGACAACTGTTGTATATGTCCATCCTCGCCTCGTTATAGGCATTCTGTGGTTAGATTAATATCATATTGTGGTTTCAGTAAAGGGATATTGATCTGCGACATCGGTGTAGAGATCTGTGACATAGGTATATCGATGTTTTATGTATACACATTGATCTCACGTGACCTAATTATCAACCTAATGAGTTATACAAGCTACACCATTTACACTGGGATCAGTATCACCGATTGTTGTCTTTATGAGGTTACAGCAAACACAAATAAATCTTCACCGTTGCCAAGTCCTACATTGGATGAGTATAAGCAATATATTTTTTGGAAATAGTTCATGATACACTTACACTTACTACTTCTTCTTCGACATTCCAAACTGTAGTTCTAGACACAGCAAATGCCTTCGTATGTATGTGCATAAATTGTATTTGTTTGCAGATTCCTTTGAAATGAAATTTAAACAGTAACAATATGAGGAAATAATTTTACCCAGATATTTCGGTGACAGATGTAAAAGACAATTGTCAACCATGATGTCGATGTTCTTAAGGTTCGATTTCTTAGTTTGCGGCGAAATTCACTGTTTTATGTATGCATGTAAACAACCATTTTTGGAGATGAATATTTAAATGGTTGAACTATATATGTCAACCAGATTTCAGATCAACAGTGAAAACACATCAGAAAGTTGATATATAATTTTAATCCATATTTCCACATATGTTAATAAATATAATGGAGCCATCCCGTAACAAAAGATTGTTTCCCAAACAAACAAAAAACTGGTTGTGTTACCAGCTGAACCCTCGTTGGTATATTGCTCACAATAATGGATCAATACTATCGCACGCAGATAAAAATATTTACTTCCTAATCTCTGTCGATTATATAGATTGTGTTCAGTAAATGGTCCTGTGGTACACAGTATAATTGATTGACACGTAGCCATGAAGATCACCGGTACATTTATATACATGTCAGTATATATATAAGCTATTCACCTTCAGATATTTGAATGGCACTGACAATTGTCAAAGTTCCTAAGTGCTAAGATTGCATCGAAAATGGAGACCCTGGTTATGGTTACTATAACGGCGACATGTATGATATTTTCGTCTATCAATTACATTATGAGCTTATTAGTTCGCTCGTTATACAAAGTTTATTTCTATGATCTTATAAATATTTTAAATATATATCTTGACTCTGAAATAAATGTGTACGAAGTACAGAAAAGTACCCACATTAAGAGGAAGAACGTCAAGGTCTGTATCAGTAAAGTTTAAAGGAACCGATTCGTTTATAAATGCATGTATCGTATGGAGCTGTGCACGGCCGGTTGTTAATAATTAAATAGTTAAATTTTATTTCACTACAGATGAGGGTTTCGTTACTCTTGTTGAATAAAATAACAGACTGTTAGCCTAAGTGACATTCCTAACAGTGACACAGTGTATGTGTTTTTGATAGCTTGGTTGATCTGGACAGTGTGATAGCACTCACAACTCGTGGTTTGGTTCACTGGAATGTCAGATCAAACAATTGCATCTTTTCAGGAGAATGTTGGGTTGTCAATTGGAGAATGTATTACGTTAATCAAATAGAATAGTTAATGTGACCACTGGAGTAATGAGGCTGTGTTATGATTCCGAAACAAATGGCTATTGTGTTCATGGTTACATAGAAGATTGTAAACGAATTTGAATGCTAATTAGTGTGCCAGTCGTTTTCTTCAACTTAATTTTAGATTTTTGATAAATGTATTCCATGCACACTAAGTTCATCTAGACTTCCAATAGTCTTATGTATCTGCCCTTAAGTTCAAGTTATTCAAATCATAAGTCACATTGCACGATTGAAGCCTGCTAGAATGAAGCGTACTTGCAATAGAAATAGGTGACAAGCACAAAGAGAACTTAAAGCACGCCCGCCATAAGCAGTTGGTATTCTACACTGCTTTGTAATTGACATTATTAAAATCGCTGTTCAATTCCAGATTCAGATAGTCACAATAACATCATATTGATATACTTTACATGTCAGCATATCTATTAGATGTGTTCCTTACCATACTTTGAAAAACTCAGAGACATTCCCAATGAATCAATTGCTTCTGATAATGAATGCATGTAATAGTTTGGAACGTTTGGCTAGGGTAACAAGGAATGATTTATCTTAAAACTTTTCTTCTTCCTCTTCTCTTGGTGATTTTACGAGCGGTTTCCAGCGGAGCTGATATCCCATTCGGGTTTATAACACTCTGAATTGTTTTCAAATATACCTTACCAAGGATGTGGCGTCTACAGCAAGATATTGACAGTAATCTTTACATATCAGTGCAGATCATGTTATAATTAGGCATGGCATTAGGCAATGGAGTCTCGTTGGAAAACATGTTGCTTCATTCAGGGTATGAGTATACGCAAGGTTATTACAATCCCCTGATTATTGAAGCAGCTTTCGTCTGCTATATCGCTATATATAACCAGCCAATAAAATTATTTTAAATCCAACAATAAACATGTATATAGCGGCCGCAACCCGACGAGAAAACCAATGAGCAGATAACCGTTGAATGACCAACTACATGATATAAATAGCCATGAATAAAGTTAACACTACGACGCCAAATTAGACAATCAGGGGTTGTGGGGATTTTACGGATACAAAGGCCTCATTGGAGCATTATGATAAAGAAACTCTGTTTATGTCTTGAAAACCAATGACATAATCTGTTTCACTTATGTGAATAAAATAAGTTTAAACAAAACAGTTTCTATTCTTTTGACAATGAGATGGTTTTGCACCTTGAACTTAAGAATCAGATAAAAACATGTTTTCCACCAAAGATTGAAAAGAAGAAAATCGGCCCAATCATTCCAGGTTCAATGGATTTAAACAAACCTCAAATTTCGTTGTGATTAATTTGTCCATTCCCCCTATTTGATCAACCTCGTTCAAGACATTGTTATTTCTCTGGCTCATTTCCCATTGTTTGAATAACTCGTTCAGAGAAAGTAGCATGGTTCCTTTGTCAACATTCTTTGTTTAAGTTTAAATGTTGAAAGTTAAAAGATTATTTTGAAGAGGTCAACGCAGAAATTAAACAATTAATCACCATGCGCCGATCTGGGTTTCAATGTTGACAACAATAAAACCTTATGTTGATAGCTTAACAATGTTGTTTTGTCATTGAATAATTTAAATAGTTTTAAGTGTAAAAACAATATGGTTACCCTACAGATATATCCCTGGAGACAGTGAGGTCACAGGACAAAAAGGGACGGAATCCATCTTTCCCAAGTTTTGGCGGATAAACATATTCTACCCCTTTTTGTCCTATGGTTTAAACCAAGCCAAAATATAGTGTAACATTTCGTCATTATATGGAAGTAAAACAAGAGTGAATTTCTTTATGGAAACAAATCAACGAGATAAATCTATATTATTTAAAAAAAAAAGTTAACCGTATCCATGTTATACACAACGACAAACCCAATGTAAATGTTTGACTATAAACTGTTGACCTTACTTCTCTTATTCGCCGTATTTCATGTCATATTTCCCCTTATTAGATGTAATAGGAACTGTGAAAAAATATGATTTTGTTTTATCAAATGTTGTACTAAATCAAGATTTGTGAAATGAGCGTAATGTCATAACGTCTTTCAAATATATACATGTACACATTGAAATATATACATGTACACTTTGAAATATTGAAACTGACGAATATAATAGAAGCAAATTTCATTTCACCATGAAATAAATGCACCACATCATACATGTATGAAAACACAAATTCAATTCAATTCGTTTATTTCCGTTATCTGTACAGATAATTGGAATAACATACAGTATTGGAGAATGGTACAGGTGTATGTAACAAATGGTGACAACAGGTAGTTGATGGAGGTTAAACTAATTACATTAGAGTGTACTTATTAAACTGTTTCTTAATGAGCTTGCCTTATATAAGTATTTACCTAAATTACATAATATCTTTACACTGTTAATACTTAATAGTTCGATAAGTTTAAATACTGATGGACATTTGTAGTAATATGGTTTGATATACATTATTCTATATTGGATATATGATGGACATTTTAATATGAAATGAAATTCATCTTCAACATCATCTTTACACATCGGACATTTACGATCAACATAATTTATATTATGATACCTGCCAGTTTCTATAATGAGATTATGGGAACTAAGTCGAAATTTTGATAAGTATTTCCTATATAGGTATGGAATAGATTTACATAAATAATACTGAAGACAACATTGATTAATAACATTTTTATACATTACACATTTAGATGAAGAGGTCAATTGGCTAAAAATTAATTGAATAGCCTGATCATTAATTCTTTGTTTAATAACCGGTAAGTAATCTATTGATAATTCCTGCTTTATCCATAATTCTGAGAGACCAATGTTAGACAATATACATTTAACCTGATACGCCCAGTACTGAACACCACGGAATTCCACGTCGTCATACAAATACTCATAACAGCTCCGTAAAATACTGTTACCAGACACAAGAAGCTTACGCCAGTATTTAATCATATTAAATTTCCTTTTAAATAGAAGTGGGTAACGACCTAATTCTACATAGACCATAGAATTACATGTTGATTTCTTTACCCCTAATAACCTTTTACAGAAGTCCAAATGTAGCCTTTCAATATTTATTGCTTTGCCATACCCCCATACCTCAGACGCATAAGATACAATGCTACCAATATAACAGTCAAAAACAAATAAAAGTGATTCGGGATTAAGAGAAAGGGATCTTATATTATTATAGATTGAAAAAAGAGCTTTTCTACCCTGATCAGACAACTGCATTTGAGCCTTCGAAAATCTGTTATTATAATTAAATACTATGCCTAAATATGTAAAATTATCAACACTCTCTATGACCGTGCCATTATAATACCAACACTCAGACGGATTAACTTTACCCCCTCGTCGGAAGATCATTATCTTAGTTTTAGCAATATTAACTTCAAGTTCCCAACGCTTGGAGTAAGAAGATAACGAATTTAACTGTGTTTGCAACCCATCGACAGAGTCTGAAAATATGACGAGATCATCAGCATACATAAGCAAAAATATATTAAGAGATTTGAACTGGTAGGGAATACATTTATCATTCAGGAAGGACTCTTCAAAATCACTAACATAAAAGGAGAACAAGATTGGTGACAAAACCTCTCCCTGCATTAAACCTAAATTATTTCTGAAAAAATGACTATCATACCCGCCGATCCTCACACACGACCAAACATTAAGATACAAAGAATGAATGACCGATAATAACTTCCCTCTGACGCCTAATCTAGCCAACTTATACCATAATTTACACCTATCTATTGAATCAAAAGCACGTTTAAAATCCACAAAAGCACAATACAATCGCTTACCATTATTCAAGGAGTGAGTAATCACCGAATGGAGCGCAAATATAGCATCAATTGTACCGAGATGAGGACGAAAACCAAACTGTGCATCTGAAATTGAATTATTATCTTCGGCCCAATTAAGAAGTCGCTGATTTAAGACCCTTGTGAACAACTTCCCAAAACAACTGATAAGACTTATCCCTCTGTAGTTACTAGGATCACTAGCGTTACCTTTTTTGAAAACTGGAATAATAACAGCAGAAGCCCAACTTTTGGGAAAAAAACCAGTGGATAAAACACAATTGAATATATTATGTAACATGGGTAATAAATGTAGTTCAAATTCAATAAAGTACTCATTTATGACACAATCAAGTCCATGAGATTTATCCCGTTTCAAACAGTTTATTGCTTGCTTTATTTCAGCCAGTGTTATTTCATTGTCAAGTTCAGGCACCACTGTGTTATCCAGGTTGGAGTCATCAGAGGCGGGCTTTCCACTATTATTAGCAATGTTTTCAAAATAATTGTGCATTTCCGAAAGGGTGATGTCAATTTTCTCTTTTTTCCGTTTTGAAAACTTTGCATGGAATTGCTTAGGGTTTGTTTTCCTTAATTGATCAAGTCTATTACCTTCTGATTTTAAATAGCGTCTTTTACATGTCCTTTCTAATGTTTTATACGTCTTCTTCTTCAAAAGTAAATCAGCATGGTTATCATATGTTTTACAAAGATTAAATTTCTTAAGAGCACGAACATAGTCCATGTAACGGGTCTTCAGCGCGTCGTCAAACCACGGCTTGTCGTTGATCCGTGTCGAGGGTCGTGGCATACCTGTAGCTGGGCGAGGACGCACGTGGTTGTCGTTGCTATCACGTGACCCTTGTCGATTGCGTATTTCGAAGAACGGTGACATTGTATCAGTTAGGGTCGATGTGAAGTTATCGATATTCATATCCATGCTCTGTTGTGATTCTATTTTGTCTGTATTAAAAGATGATTCCAATCTTTCGATATTAGATAAAAGAGCCGACTTACTCTCCGTTAGGAATTCAGCTCGCCAGCGATGAGTGACAGTGCGATGACCTTGAACTTCGCCGGTGATGTCCATTTCAGATGTAGGTCGGAGCTTTGTTGACATTTCAATATGCAAGGGGGCGTGGTCCGAAAATGTTGTGAAATTGGTTACTATAAAGCTGGGGAACATATCGAAAATAACAGGATCACACAATAAATAGTCAATTACAGTTAATCCACGATGGCAGTTAAAAGTAAAGTCATTAGCCATGTTATTTGGATGTCTTCCATTCAGAATCCTGAGCCCAGCAGATTTGCACAACATCAAGAGTCTGTTACTGAATTCGTTATGACCCGCGTCTGGGTTAATTCTGGATCGCAGTTCCGAGTCACTAGTGTAAGATGCTATGTTTACTAACTGGTCAGTTACTGTGAAATGTAAATTATCATCAGAAATATAATCTGGTTTTGTATTAGTCCGGCTGTTGAAATCTCCCACGATAAATACTTCTCCTATTGACTTATATTGTGATACTTGATCCTCGATTTCCTGGAATAGATCACAGTCGTAGTGCTTGTAGTATTTTGATCCAGAAGGTGGTATATACACAAGTGCACCATACACATCTTCATTAGACAGAGTTATGGATTTGTCGAATTTTAGCCACACAACAGTATCATGGCAAATAGCGCTGACAGTGATCGCTTTGCACAATGCATCTTTAACTAGAACTATAATACCACCACCTTGCTTTGACTTTGTTTTTGCCCTAGGCACTACATATGCTTTATAACCAGGTACATCAAGTTCAAAACGGTTATCTATCCAACATTCAGATAAGAAAATGATATCATAAGTTGAAAGAAAGTTACTAAATGATTTGTCGTCCCATTTCCTTTGAAATCCACCATTAATGTTCCATGATATTAAACTTATCTTTTCTAAGATGATATCCTCCCATGACTCCTACCTGGCAATGCTCTGAGCCGGACCCAGGTGTAACTTGCCGTCGATATACAGCTTATCCCTGACGAACACTGCTTTCTTGTTTAGTGACTTGGCCTGTTTGAAGGTGGGCATCAGTGCTTTTCTTCTTTCTTGTATTTCTTTTGGGTATTGTTCCGAAATGGAGAAATTGGTGCTCTTCAGTTTCTTGCTGCTCTTTCTCACTGTTTCACGTTGTTGAAATATTCTGAATTTGGCTACTATGGGTCTTATTTTGCCTGACTGTGGTCGACCGATCCTGTGAGCCCTGTCTATCTCCAAGGGTTCTGTGAGCTGCAGATTTTGTGTACAGAACTCCTGTATCGTGCTCACACAGTTCTCTGCTTCGCCACCCTCTTGTACATTGAAGAACAACAAATTGTCCCGCATGGACCTACATTGTAGATCAATCACTTCATCTTTCAGTTTGTCATTTATAGTTTTTGTTTCTTCGACAGTTTTCTTTAAATCCAGAATATTTGCGTCCAATTTCGAGAAATGTTTTTCATTCCGTTCTTTATTTTCATCCCAGATCGTGCTTAACAGTTGTTGACTAGTTTCTACGTCATTCATCCTCCCTACAACTGTTTTCATTTCATCTTTTAGTTGATTGACAGAATACTCTATGACATCTAGCTTCTTAAGGCGTTGACTGATGTCATCCATCCTATGTATTAGTTCATGTGCCCAGAGTGGGGGTTCGGACGTGTAGGGATTATGCATTTGTTGATTTGGGGCTTGACTAAATAAATGTTTTTGATGAAATTGTCCACCATAATGCATACCGTGCTGAGAGGGGGTGTCATACTGCATATTGTTCATATTGTGATAGCTTGCCTGTGACTGGTTATCTAAGGGTTGCTCAGAACTCACATGTTGTGGGTGCCCACCTGAAGTCGCCATTTTGTTGATACGACGTGAGTCTTCGTCCGGGCTGTCACTTTTTTTCCTTCGGGTTTTGGACTTTTTACGGGGAGGTTTCTCTCCTGCTTCACGGTTCATTGGCATCAATGATACATAAGCATCATTCTAAACCACAAAGAACTTTGAAAGTTAGTCTTTGAAAGGCATACCCAGAAAAAAATTTCGGAGCTGTTCAACTCAGCCACCTGTACCAAGGGACGTTACTCTCCATTCAAATACGATCTATTACAGATATAGTTTATGTTTAAACTCCCTTTATCTTTTTGGGGCAAGTCCTCAAAGGATAATGAGATTAGATTTATCTACCAATGCTGATTAGCGTGTCTGCTAATGAGTTACTGTTCGCTTCACTGCTTACGTGAAGTTGTTTTTATTACCAATTGCTTCAATTGTCTGACATTGGGGTCTGTTACTCGATAGCAGATATTTTATTCAGCATAGGTAGATAAATCTGATCTAATGCTTATCCTCGACGCGGTGTCCCTTTAAAACCCACAGCCTATAAAGCAAGACACTATTATCATCATTTGAATATCCTGACAGATTAACCACCGGGCCACCATAACTTCGCGAAGGTTAACTGACCTACATGTACAAAATGTATCTCTAGTTGACAAAATTATAAATACATGCCATTTAGATTTGAAAAGATGTAACATCGTGAAATAGTGTGATTTATTTCTGCAGTGTAATATTTATACGGTATATTGAAAAAGTATAATACCCCTGTTCGTATGTCACAATAATGTGCTGTTGTTACGTAACAATGTTAGAATGTTTCATCACAATATTTCCATTTGAATAACTTATCGCTCATTTGATACCAAAACATGAAATTGTATTATATGGAAGACCGTGCAGTATTCTCCATGTAGTTTTCAAGTTCCAGAACTGCTTCCCCACAGCTTACAACTGGAATGTATTTGAATATTAATATCTTTAACTTTTTCTGTTAACATCTCACGACTGCATTATTCAAATGATTTCCTCTTGGTTTATGCAAGATAAACTATAGACTATAAACTATGCTGCTTAGTTCGAAAAATGACGCAAGTAACGCCATGTGACAGGTGACGCGATGACTGTGCTTTGTAATAGTGATTGATCTCAATAGGAACGAACGAGGATCTATGTATGCAAGGTTTCCGTTCTACCAGACACGTGGCTATCAACCTGAGTTTTATCATTGTGTTTTCACACACGATTATCACGTTAACTAAAGGCCCAGCCACGAGAGACAATAGCTTTATTGTAGAGTAGCAATGTATTTTACCTAATATTAAACTTTATCAATGGAAACCTCGTTTTTCCTAAATGATGTATATTGCCATTTAGACAGTTTAGTTAAAAGGTTGCTTTCTGTGAAAGCTGTGATTCCCCTGACGGTACAACTCAATCAGGCTTTAAAGTAATCACACATGTATATGGCACGTAAATGCGTCAAATAATTATAACAGATAGACTGAATTGACGAATGCTGGTTGTTAATAAAGTTGTTATTCTTTCCATGTCTATTTTATTTTATTCATAAACCCGTGATCTTGACAAATTCTATTGTAGTGGAACATTCAATAAAGTGATTGTCTCATTTTGGCAAAACAAATAGTTTGATATGGCAGGAAAATACTTGATCTCATACAGAATATTTTCATTTAACGTTTGCAATAAATTTCTGAACTGTTTATTTCCCTTTCGCCCGACCTGCCTACCCTCAATTGTGACGTATACCACACATGGAATTATTCCTGAAAATACACAATGAAAATAGAATAAGCCAACCTTTTATATCTTCCTAAGAAAGAGAAAGCAGATACTAACATGTAGATAGCAGACTCTATGATCGTAACTGCCGGTGGTGCAGGTACCAGTTTGTCACTATCACGATTTGAAATAAACAGTCTGTTCTATTTTACACCATAGATAACCGATAGATGAAAATGTTGAATAAGTTGTCATGATAGTGTTTAAAAATATATACACTGTAGCGGTCTTCACATAAGTTCAACTGAGCTTGTTGACCAATCCAATTCATGTATTTCTTTTTCATGAAATGAATATATGTTTAAACCAGTTATAACTTGGTATAAGTTGTACATTTGCATATTTAAAGAAAAGCTGAAGGTAACAATTTTACAATTTTACTTTCCTGCATGTTTTACAGTACGACAGCGTTAATGCTCCTGTTTGTTTACCATGTCAAAACTAACGTTTAAATTAAATCTCTATGATAACGAATGTTTAATTATTTTGCCTTGATAGATCATACAATCATGCATGTTTGATATACAGACGCTGGCATACCATCAACTTCGACTAATTGAATATGACCTCATACACATTTTGGCTGATCTGTTGTTTACTCACTTTATACACAGTTAATTAGGTTCATGGGTGAGCACTGATTGGTGCCCATGCTGTGTGCATGTTATAACATGTAAATAAAGACGTTCTCGTAATTTGATTGGCTGTTTGATTAATTGTCATTTTATTTCCATGTTAAAGATTGTTAATATAAACTTCTTATCTTTTTTCATTATACTTTTATCCCTTTACTACATGTGTTATCACAGGCAGTTGAAAAGAATAATATAAACCTGCAAAACATAATAAAGATTTGTTGCTATTCATTGTCATCATTTTCTTAAGTTTTGAACCATACCATATTTCCAATTTTGTACCTTGAGAAATCGTTCCTGATGTGACAATATAGGAGGAGAAGGAGTCAATATAATCATTTACACAATTATATGCTCAAGATTAAAAGTCATTAGTAATTCCATGCTTAATAACACAAATAGGACATCACCTAATATAATCGTAACAGAGAAAGCAAGAGGGTGTTAAGCCGTATATATATCTTTACATATGGTGACGGGTGATCTTTTGCATAGTGAACAATAAGAGTGCGGTCTACAGTTTGGATAACCCATGTTTTAGCTGAAACTTCTAAACGTTTGGGGGTTGATTCCCTGGCCCACATAGAAACATGAGTGGTACCAGAGACCCTATATGTATAACGATGGTCACTGGTGTTACCTTTGATTTTAACTCCAAATGTGCATCTGTTCACCAAGCAGTATCAATTGGGTACATTGTTTGGAAGTGAAAACGTTGTGGTAGACACCGTTTTAGCGCCTTAATTGTCTGCTTGATTGCTTGCTCCGAGGGAATTGTGAAACAGAACGATGTGTTTTCTCAAGGGTAATACTGCGTGTGTACGCTTTGAGCATGTCCCAATATTTGAGGAGTTTTGCGCGACACAAGTATCCTACAGAGGAACCTACTCGAGTTGTTACTTTCCATAACATTCAAAATAAATATTACATTCCCTGTCCATTATTTAGCTGTTTAGTGAACATGCCACAAATCTTATCATGGGGTAAGGATAAACACATTAGATGTGATTTAGAGTGGTTAAGACCCAAGACAATTTATGTACGAGTGATAAAGTTATAACATACTTTGAAATTGATGTCCATGCTTATGTAATTTGTCAGATCGATATACACTCTTCTCATGAATAATTATAAATGGAATGCAGTTCAGAGCTTCAGTGTCGCTATTGAATATATGTTCCTAGGTGTTGATATGTTAAATGTTATGCGTTAGTTCATAAGTAATTTCCTGGGGCCCATTGAGCCTTTGCGTAGTGATTTACTGAGAGGTCGTTACAGAGGATATAACTCATACACTGAGGTCGGAAGACCGTCTGATCCATTTCTGTGGATTGAAGAAATGCATTAACTAGGGGATATGTATTCACCATTCGCCATAACGGATCATTGAGTAATTGAGTCGGATGCTTTGTGAATAATAATTAGCAAAATTCCACTATTTCATTACAGCCGTTTCAACCTATACATTAAGGAAACAGTACATGAAGATATGTATTTTTTTTCATTCAATTGGTACTAAATCTGGGTATCGGAATGATTATTGTGTAATATGCATCATGTACAATTTGTATTTCAGTTTGTTCGCACTGGAAAAGAAACGATCATGCAATATTCAATCACTTTTGAACGACGCGACCTTGCCTTTAAATAATTTGGGATATTTGATGATATTCACCTCAATAATTCAATAAAATAAATCATTATGGTATGTGCGTTTTAATAGAATGTGACCTTAAGGTAACCGTTAAAAGTTCATGAATGGATTCATGCTCATTCGAGAAAGTAGTCTCAACGAAGATCCAGTAAACTTGACCTAGGACAAGTGTGAACGATTTTCGACTAGCTCAAAGGTAATGAACCTTGATATTCAGATCACATGACCAACCAACCAACAAAGCGTGTAAACATCAAAGCTAAAAAAGTATTCAGTCGAGCATTATTAAAGATGTTTACCATCCTCACTTACTTATTGAAATGATGGATTTCCAAATATAATCTATCGGAATAGTTTTAGAATTATAACTATAAGAAGAAATTCCTTTACAAAATACTCTTTAAGTGTAAATATTTGATGTTATCATTCTCCAGCTGGGAAGAATAAGTCGAATAGCACAGTTCCTTCATGACCAAACAATCATTACTCGCCACCTGATGCTCGTAAATACTTTGAGGGAATTTCGACATGCTGCTGTTTATGAAACGTACATTAGCAAATGGTGAGCGTACATCACTGGTAATTTGAGGTGTGAACTCGTGGTCAGTTGCAGGTCATGTTCACTTGGGGAAACATTCTTAACAGCTGTTTTTGTGTGTTGCCTAAACATGTACAAGTAAAATATATTTTGATGATATTATATGTAGCTTATTCTTACTAACCTATTTCGACTTGTAATCGTATTTATTTGTTATTTTTGGCATTCATTTATATTATAATTATAACTGTACTTATACTTTTGACCTCAATGACTAAAATACGTGCCATATTCTGAGCATGACATCTATAATTACCAAAAGGGAAAAATAATGTTAATCCAGGGTAAAATCATACATTTTAATGAACATATATATTTTTCGGAAAATTAATTTCAAATGTATAAATGTTAATGACAAGGGGTTTTATTTTCAACATCTTACTGAAAGGTTGCTTCCATACATTGTCAGTTCATCACAATCCCATGTCCCTATCACTACCAGCCTTTGAATCCTGACAACAGTACAACCGGTACCTTACAAGCGGGCAAGTGCCTGGTTAACCACGTTAATCACGGTCAATGGGTCAGTTTCTCATTAGTTGGTATTGATGCTTCATTTCGTGTAGTATTCAACCATAGCATGTACTTCTACATGGTTGACTTGTTTACAAATTGGAGCAATATTTAGTATACCAGGCTCCGGGACGATGTGTTTTTTAAGATAAGAACATTGTTTTTTATATTAGGCATCTCGCTAATTTAGAATTTGTGACAAACATCCATTGTAAGAGTTCCTGATTCCACATGTAAGAGTGAATTGGATTTGGCTATCATTATCATTACATGTATATATCTAACAGATGATTCACAATATTTAAAAACATCTGAACCTTTTTGTCCAAAATCTTGTCATTATAAAACTCAACGTCAAAGGATAATCACCTTTAATATATTTGCAAATCGAAATCACAGGAACTTTTAATGAACACAGGGCTGTTAAATGTGATAACATCACTGACAAATAGAGAATCTCAAGTGTCTTCTGATATCAACTATATCAACCTGAGTTGATTAAAGTTACAAATACCCAAGGCTTGCTGAGGACATTTTGACTTTCATCAACAAGTGTTGATACATTTTATATCAGAAGACAGGAGGGTGAGATTTTTGTTATCATTCAAAATCATTCTTCAACAAGTATTAGCTCAAGATTGACATATCTGAAACATATCAGTGCCATTTAACTTCTTCAGCAGTGATCTCAGTGATTAGCAAAATTCCAATATCATAGCATCGTCACGTCATTACCTTTGTCACGTCATAGCATTGTCAAGATTGTTGTCAGTGATTCCAAAGCTTTGTGATGTCATTAACTAATAATGTAATAGGATATGACGATTTGATTGTAGCGATATCTAAAGTGTCATGAAATGGCAACCTATGACAAAAATTAGTTGTTATGAATTACAAAGAATGCAATAAATGAAACAAAATGCGTATATGTGTCGCAAAACCGCGGAGTTGAATTCCGTAAAAGTGATGATGGGTACTGATTTCTTGCTAATTGACCAGACATAGTAATTGTAGGGAGAGGAGAATAATACATCAGTGGAAATTATTCTCGTAATTGCAATTGAAATATCTGATTGGTGATACCCATCAATTTCACTTATTTCTTTGCCCGACGAACACATTTCTCAGTCTATTGATTCAACCTGATTGAACTAAATGAACACACGAATCACAATCAGTGTGACATTCCGATCTTTCACCTTTCGAAAACAACAAGATATGTCTTTGTCTCAGCTACTCTGGTCGCTATGAGATAATCATTAATATCCAAACGTGCCATAAGATTCATACCAACATTCAGTACCATCACAAATTACGTCATTATTTGCTTAAAATGTCCACATGAATAATTTTTCTTGAAATAAATTAGTAAGAAAATAGATGTATAGACACACGACGTTGTGGAGTACAGAAATTATAGCTGTTCATGTTATTACTGCTTTGATTATTTCTATTATTCTACGATGTTTGTAAATGTATATATCTTTGTATCCATGTAATATAATATTCTTCTTCTCTATGAGGTAAACCTCAGCCTATCCCAGAATTACTATTTTCATTGTTATATACAAACGGAACTAGTGGAGAGTAGTGGAGGTAATGTTTCTGTACATGAGTGAGTATTGGACGTTTTGACCTTGTGCATACGCGGACAAAATGCTGCACATGATTGAAGTCAGTATTGCAGCTGTTTTGTACCCATTTTACACACATAATATCTTCAAAATGAATCCTGAAAATCTAAATAAAAGTTTATTGACTACTCTGAACAAAATAAGAATCAAATAATTTATCTGGCAAATGGATGTAAAATATTCCCTTTTGGTTGTTTCCCTATTCGGGTCATATCACAACGGCTATTTATAGAAGAAATGTTTAACGTATTATCAAACCACTATTATCAAACATAAGATGTGTCAGACATTGGTAACGTGTCTCATAATTTGTTTACCGAGAAGGTGGCGGAATGGAGTGATCTTCAGAGTATTTGTCATAATATTTCACTAATTGAATATGACCTCATACAATAGCAGGCAATGTCAATGTTTACTCTCTCACAGAAATTAATCTGATTTTGACGAGGCAGATTGATCAATCTTAATTTCATTAGCATGTTAATACGTGCAAATATAAACTCTCCATTTATTAGTTCAGCAGCCCACGCTTACTAATATTTTGCAACAAGTCGGAATTCAGGTCCCCAACTATCAAATACTGTAATGTTTATCAATGTATGTGTATCTGTTTTTGCAATATGTAAGGCTTTGAGATCCTTCAACCAAATAATCTGATCTTCAAACCGTAAAATTTCTATAGGTCATTGTAGTTGACATATTCACGACACTTGAAGTAAGTAGGAAGATAGTTAGGCAGGATACAACAATGGTAATATACTTAGTCTGTAACGTTTAACCTTATGTCATTATAATATCATACTTCGTATCAGCACAAGGTCGATGGGAAAAAGAGACTTGTTTGAATCTTGTTATCAAACAGAAAACAGGTATTTTTTATATTAAAACATTCTTTAAAAATGCGAATATAACTGTCAATATACCAGTTTAAAACTGATAATGAAAACAGTGCCACTATTATATTACTGCATGTTGATTGTGGATGAAGGAGTGGGCACATACCTCGACACTACGTGTATGCTAACTATCAACAAACTATATTATCAAGAAAACTTGAACTTTCCTATACAATTTTCACTGATTTTATTTAATAGGAGTTTTCCTATTTCACGCAAGAAATATAGTTCACGTAAGTTAAACAACTATAGAGGCAATGCTGTCTTTTTGACAAAGATCAAACTAATGTGATTTTTTTTGTCTCTGACTACTTGTGAGAAAACATTATGTCATTTCTAAATTTTATTCATGATGAAACATAAAAAACCCAAAGTTATCAATTACAAAATCTGTCTTACGTCACAATCAGCAAACATGTACATGTGTTTCTCAATGTCGTTATCTTACTGCCTATGCTATATGTAAGAATTATGACACAGAAAGGAAAAATTCAGTTTTACTAATTAGCCTGTCAACACGCGGATGTTATTATCAGTCACTAGCTGTTGTTCTGTGTGCAATTACATTGAAAAGTACAGTTATAAGCATAGTTAAACACATAGGCCAAGAAATCAAGGAGGATCGGTTATCAGAAACGTTTTAGGAAAACTTAGCAACGTAAAATGTACAACTCAAATTCAGACTTCCGAAACGACCATAGGAAGACTTGCATTGAAGTAGTGAGGTTAATCCAGCAGATGCATGAAGAAAAAATACATGTAGATGTACAAAACTCCAAAGACCTGTGTAAAGCCTTGACAGTATCCTTGACGTATCTAAATTGTACTGACAATATTTTTATTTAAGGCGGACACATTTCGAAGTAAAATTAGTTATACTGAACCTATTTATTGCTTACTTCATATGTGGGAAACAACAGACTTGTTATTCATAACTACTTCCTGTTGTCGATCTTTACAAATGTCAGACTTTCGAAATAATGATAGATTTCACGTATACCGGTACATCGTGAGTCAATAATCCTCAAAATTGGAAATAAAATACTTCTAAAATAGTTCAGTTTGGTATGTTTTGCTGTGTGGTTTAAGCCTTTAAACCTTTTGTCTCTTTTTAAATTACCGACGATCAAATAGTATTTCCTATTAAAAACCTACAAGACAACCAACTCCCAAAGGTAGGAACTGCCGACTTCGGTCTCAATGTTATGATCAAGGCACTTTAGCACTTTTTTGGCATATTTTGTTTCTTCATTTTGCTATTTATTATCAAAGTTTATACATTATATGGGTACGTTAACGGGTACGTTAACGGGTACATCATCTCATTACAAGACCCGATAAACAGTATTCATAGAAAATGGTTATCCCCTTTCGAAGAAAATGGTGCGACATATAGATAGTGGCGTGGAACTCTTCAGAGTGAAGATAGATTTGTAGGTTTCATAATAATTTGAGACTTCAAACAGCAAGATGGTTAACCATTCCATCATTCTACCTAATTTAAAACTCTAATCTGCGTCACTCTAATCTTTTCAACTACCTTCGAGCAGCTATTTTGATGTGAACATATTAAATTGGCCGCTTGGATGGGAAATGGACCCGCTTAACCGAACCATGTACATTCGTTTTAAAGTTCTTTTTATTGATTCAGGAGTATTCTTCAGCCATTGGTATCACTTATTCATATATTTGTGAGGGTACTTCATTTTAGAAAGATAATATTGATACAGGACCTTTAAAAATACATTCTAATACTCATTTCGTACCAATTTAGTCCATAGCATTTCTCTTGCAATACCTGCATACATGTAGAAACGATTAATTTGGCACATCCATGATTGTTGGTCGATGTAAATGTTGGTTTATAATCTTGTTCTGATGGGCGGTCAACCTCTGTTTGAAAGAATTTCAGCTGATAAATTGCATTTCACATGACATTCGAGGATCTTTGATGAGAACAGGGATTAACATGAAATAGTGATTAACATTTTCATCAAACAAGGTGTTGAAAGACAGTTAATATATTTTGGATTCATTCTATGCATATTTCATACAAAACTCATTTGAAGGTCTACAATCTTAAGTAGAAATTTTAGAATAATTGTGTTTGCACTGCAAAATCAAAGTGTTTGATCTCCTCTTCAAAGGAACTACAAAATCATGTGAGAATCAATCGAATATGTATAATTAACAAAATACTTTTATCTTTTCAATACTCTTGAATTTGTCATAAATATCGATCTTATTAAAACCTACAAATAATGTCATATTAAACATTCATAATCACACAATACTGAAAGCAACTACAATCAATCTAACATATATTGATTATGTAAGCCTATTATATAAACATCAGCACCAAAGAATAATCTCAATCGAATATTTTCAAACTGTTTAAAGAAACGTAACTTTGCATGATTTCCCCGATTACCACGTCTGAATCTTCCAGCACCACATGCCACAACTGTTCCATCATTTATGTGGATATTGCATCGTAGAAGCAATAGCAATCAATTCTTTTGTTAGACTTGAAAACATTTATTTTAAATACTAGATATACTTTGAATTTTAGTATAAATCTTGTGCTTTTTAAAAAAAAAATATTGTCAATTCAAGTTAATTCAACAGCGATATAAATTAATTTTTCCTCATAAAAGTAGAAACAAAGTATGACATTATTGTTATTTTGACGTGTTCAAGTCTTTAAAAAACATTTCAAATACATAAATTATCTTTTAACTTAAAACCCCATTCGTCCTTTTAAAACATCCGGCAAACAACTGAACCTAATACAAATCACCGACGCTTTGCTGTTGAACATCAATGATTTTGTTAAAGCTAGTTTAAGTTCTAGATAGTTGTTGGCTAACTAACAGTTTACACTGTGGTCAAGGTGGGGTGAAATCCATTAAGAAAACATATTTACCAGATGTTATGTAAGTTCAGATGAGAGTATGAAAACAACCCACATACATATATATTGTATATACTTGTATATGTACTAAGGTCCATTCCTTCTTTTATTTATATGGTAGTTCAAACACTTATTTCGCTTAGTTTCAACACACTCAGACAGATACATAAACATTTACCTCTTATTATTTCAAAAACGTATATCGAGTGTTACAATTTAGTCATAACATGTTTACCTTCATTGATTGTTAAACACATCAATAAAGCATGTCAGTTCATTTAATCTCAGTGGTCCTTTGTTACAAACTAGTAACCAAATGCACATAATGTCTGCACAATTTACTTTAACAAAATTGATTTTTCATAAACATGACATATTTTAAGAGAACTTAAAGTGTTAGCTATGACAGCAATTATAACAAATTATAATATACAAGTATTATGTATAAAATTACATGTTCAGCGAAACTATCCATGAACAGAGTTTACTTAGAAATTAGAATTTGTAAACTATCTTCCATCATCGTAATCCTATCATGTACTAATGTGAAAGTTTGTAGTTTATAATGCCTGGTCAGGCAGGACTTCAGTATATTTAAATCTTCTCTAATGGATTCTTGGGGTATGTTTCCCAGATTAAGATAAATGGATTCAGAGTTAGCTATAGGTCCATGTGCTTTTAAATTTGTCTGCTGAAAAGTGTTATACATGCAATACGGTTCCCCTTGATGCTTGCATGCGGGCTTTCGTCATGTAATATTATTAATCACCATGCTATATGTCAAGTACTTTTGAAAGTTGTGATAAGACCCAAATCTTTTTCGTGAGGTCTGAATACAATATATTTTTTTATCAATGACTTTGAGACCTTTTGCATTGGTGCCCTTTATCAGAGATCATTCATAAAACAGGACTTCATTTATTGTATATAACACAGCATTTACAAAACAAATGCCAGATACGCAACTGCAACTCAATGGAATGGGAAGAGAATTGCTGAAGTAATATTAGGCAAGAAAAGACAGATGTCCTGTATTTATTTACTTTTAAATGAACACTAAATATATACCAAATACCAAACAACGATGAATGTAAACCAGACATTCTAATAAAGCCTGCGACATTCGATGTACTTTGGACATTTGTCTTCAATCAATGTATCATGCAGAATGAACTGAGTGATGCCCAGTTAATTTGTCATTATATTCTACTAATTGAATATGATCTTCTGCACTTTAAGGCAAAGTCAATGTTTACTCACTAACAGCAATTAATCTGAGTCTGGCAGCAGGATGAATCAATGATATTTTCAATAAAATGTTGATACATAGATAATCTCACCCAAATGTCTTCTTATAACAAATATATCAACACGAGTTGATAAAAGTTACAAATATCCGAGGCTTGCCAAAATCATTCTTCATTAGTTTTTAATGAAAAATGAATATATCTGAACACAAAACTGCCCTTTGCCTTCCAGTGCTGTGATGTCATATCATTGTAACATCGTCGTGCTTATGACGTCAAAATCATTGTGATGCCATGTACATGTAGCTAACGCCAACAGAGCATTGTTCAAAATCTACTGTCAAAACAATATCTCCTAGAAGATATCGCATTATTTGGCATGCTGATATGTGGAATATTGTTAGTTTTCGTCAAAACTCAAATGAATTTTCCCGTCCACTCTTCCTGAGTCATATGCATTAGACGTTAGAATCCAAAATTATACCAATGTCAATATTGTTATACATGTATACCGGCTGTGTTCTTACCGAAACATCAAATTGTAAACGATTTATGTTAATGGATTCTTTTATAAAATAAACTATAGGAAAATACATGCAGACTAGTATAATATAGCATACCAACTAACGACAAAACAAACGTTTTTAGAAAATAATGAACGTTTGTCAAAACATTTACAGTGGCTAGTAAGTGGTCCTGTTTATAGCTTAGTTGCTGCAAACACCAATAGTATATCCATTGGACAGACTCTGTCACATTGTAGTTCATTGAAGCAGCCTTTATCTCGATTCTTTTTGACAGTTGCTTGCATCTAAAACTCAATATAGGCATCCACTTCTGAATCTGGAACTCATTTGGAAATGAACTGCAATTCATTTGTTATTAATGTGCCAGTTCTTTTGGAAACACTAGAGAAGATTCCTGTATTTTTGTTTGTGTCCTCTATAGGATACACTCAGGTTCAGTCAAGACTCTTTCAGGAAATATAACTTTACTGCTATCCTTAGCAGCGACGAATCTTTGTCACAAAGTGAAAGCGAATCGTTGATAACTCTGTGCACAAATTCAGAACTGATACCGTTTTTCATAAGGTTCGACACTGCATGCTTTACTAGTACAAGTTTAATTAAACATGTGCACACAAAAAGTTGTTTTTAAAACTTTTTTTGTTTTAAGTGTGTTTTAGGAGAAGCATTTATAGGCTAGTGTAGCCTGCTTGCAAATTACACTTACTGTCGTTTGCTCGGAATAAACTATTGCTTAAATCAACTACGATTCATATATATGTTTATAATTCTGATGATAAACAATAAAAAGGAAAAGTTTACTCAAAACGAAAATAATGTACAGTAATCTATCAACATGCCTCCTGCAATCAGAGTACAAGTAACAGGAGAAGTTCTGGAGGCGACCATAGACCCGATCCTTCACAACATATCTTGGCATCTGATCTGTAGTTTACGACAAAGATGCATATCAGACTAACTTTGAGTAATGTCTGATTAATGCAGAACATAGGAGAAAACCAACATTAACGGTTAATTGACAAACTGTAATTTATTACATCATGACAACATCGATATAGATAATGTTACTACTTGCAAATCTAGCCAGATGTGAAATTATTATCATTTGTCGGCATTACTCATGCCACAAATTATCATCATTTCGTAGAAGGGCTGACAAACCCTGTTGTTAAATGTCTTCACTATCAACAGCTAAGTACATGCAACATAGATATCCCCAGAGGAAACAATATGATAACATGTTATATTTTAAAAACTGTCTTGAATAAAACACACAGTTAAAACGCATAATTTGCTAGAAGTCTTAGCCAGACAAGACGTAGCTCCAAGAAGTCGAGGGAGACAACGCCATTCAGCAGATATGTGTAAGTCCTTTAGTTAAGAGTTTAAAGGGGCAGTAGCACGTTTTTTTCAAATTTTATTTTTTCAAATTTCGAATTTAAAATGATAGCTTAGGCCATTTATATTTACTTTAGAGGGTAAAGCATCTTATTACACAAACCAATTATCTGTAGTGGTAATAAAGGTGTTGCGTATAAAGCAAAAAATGTATGGCGACCATTTTACTGTGAACACATTTTATTATTTTGAATGACAAAAACGATTCTCATGTGTAACCTCATTTTTAACTTGATTTTCTGAAATAGAGAAGGGTGTTTGAAGCCATTTGAAATAAACACTGTGTCAAGCATCGAACCCTTCAAATGGATATATTTTGGAATGCTGATAAAGTCTTCGAGTACTTGCTCATGTTTTAACTAATTTGTTGTTTGATCTTAGCAATTGCATTACATGATATGGCTTCACACGTTTTTTCAAGGTAAAATCATGAGAGCACGCTGAATAACCTTTCGTTACATTAATGGCCATTTAACTAAGCACATTATTAATGACTCATCTGTGGGATGTGGAATTGGGGATGTGATAAACTTACATTAGGTGTCTGATCAACTGAATTGGTTATTTGAATGAATGAGATGTAATAATAAAACATGTTCTATCGGTTGTATTTCTGCTTTATGTAATTTAATATTGCTACATAAAGTTTGCGTTTAATCTTTCAACATATTAGATAAACAGAGTTCTTACACTTTGATAACTGAAAATTTAAAGTATTCATGTTTTCCCAACAGGACTGATTGATTGAACAAATTCACATCCCATTACACTGCCTTTTTTAATACAAAATATTTATTTACAGAGACTAGTCAATGTTTATGACATATTCCCTTTTATAAATATCCAACAAATTTCAAATACATTTATCGTAATTAAAAACTTTGTACATTACACAAGTTTATATATAAACGAAATAGAAATTTACTTAAATATATATATACATATATATCATTTGAACTATGTATTCATCTACATTGCAAAATTGATATGCTCAAAAGGTATACAGACATTACGCACTGTGTGGATATCCATGTTATCTGAATTCCACTCGGTATGTAAAAGTATTATCATCCCCTTGTCAGCAGGAACTATCACAACTTCACTTGTTCAACCTTTTATGTCATTGCTATCTCATCGTGTTGTATTTGTTATCTCTTTATCATATACCACCATGCATCCTGTATATAACCTGCTGTTTCACCATATCTTCCATATGCTTGATAACGGTATCCGAAACGTCTCCATTGTGAAATAAAGAAGTTGAACATTCATAAAATATCATTGTAAAATATATTGTCTTTTTATCTAAATTTTCAGGAGCATTCTTATTCAAGAAAAAACCGTTAGTCAACGTACAACAGGTATGCTTGATGTACATGTTGAGGTTGGAGCTTGGTATGCTTGATTTGCATGTTGAGGTGGGAGCTTGATAAACCAGATAAACATTTTACGTTGTTTGCAGAAGTGATCATATGTTTTTAAATGAAATGATCCTAAAACAAAGTAATCGAACAGCATAAACAATATCATGACGTTGTTTCAGGATGAAAGGGTAAAAAAAACTAAAAGCTACAGTTTCATATGATCATCGGTCTATAACATTACTGGCATCAGACCCCGATTAACAACTGGTTAACCCTTTACATACCTTAATCGTTTTTAAAATTATGAATTATCACCCTCGACAGTGCACTCAACATGACTTTTTGCCGAAAATACCAGACCTTTTTTCTGGCCTCAAAACCAGCCAAAAATAATAAAAATAGAGCCATGGGCTCTGTAGCTCATCGGGGTTTATATCGTTTAATGATGAAGACTGAAACAGATTTTTAGGTCATGGCTTGAGGCCCATAACTACAATTTAGAATCCCCATTAACTAAAGAGTCTGCACACAATACAGCCTTCTAGGTACATTGGTTCTGGAGAAGATGAAAATAGATGGTTAGGTCATGGCCTGAGAGGCCTTCATTTGGGGTCGCAGGCAAGGGTAACCAAATCTACAATTAAGAATCCCCATTGACAAATGAGTCTGTACACAACTTTTCAGCTCTCTAGACCTTTTGAACTGGAGAAGAAGATGAAAATAGGTTTTTAAGGATGCGACCCCTGTGACCCTATTTGGGGTTACGGGGTCACGAGATCTACAATTTAGAATCCCCAATGGCCAAGGAGTCTGCACACAACTTTTCAGCTCTCTTAACCTTTTGGAACTGGAGAAGAAGATAAAAATAGGGTTTTAAGGATGTGACCCCTGTGACCCCATTTGGGGCCACGGGGTCACGAGATCTACAATTTAGAATCCCCATTGGCCAAGGAGTCTGCACACAACTTTTCAGCTCTCTAGACATTTTGGAACTGGAGAAGAAGATGAAAATAGGTTTTTAAGGATGTGACCACGGTGACCCCATTTGGGGTCATGGGGTCACGAGATCTACCATTTAGAATCCCCATTGGCCAAGGACGGAGAGGAAGGTGAAAATGCCATGCCATAAGCTCATCGGGCCTTCCAGGCCTGATGAGCTAAACATTCCAAAAACAATTATTTCATCAAAAATACTCTATATTTGTGTTAGAATGATGAAAAAGAACCATGCATATATTATTAACTGTCAAAATATAAATTTTACTTATTTTGAATGAATTTCGAGCTACATTTTCCAAATTTTTCATTTTTAAAAAAGCCAATGTAATACACATTTGTCTTAAGACTTCTCTGTCAAATGCAAAATATTAAAAACAACAAAGAAGGAAATGTTGCTCAAATCATTCATGAATAAATACTTTCATTTCACTGACAATCATACCATCGTTTCATCACAAATGTCAGAAATTGCAAAGAGTTCGGAGCTTCACTCCTCGGTGGTTTGGAATCGACGTAAGTGCCAGGACTTGAAACAACCTTTGTCCACACAAAGGTGAACTTGGCAGTATTCACACATTCCTCGATAGACATCCGACACATCTTTTCCTCACCCCAAATTAGCCAATGGCTGTTTCCTGCATGGTCCCTGTTGGGAACGAATCCCCTCTTTCTTGTACATCTGAGATTTCAAGCATTTAATACATGAAAAAAGATAATAAAGGAAATATTTAAAATTAAGTACCTAGATTCCTATTAATATAAAAATAAGTCAATTTCATGTGATCGGTCCCAGAATTTGAATATTTTCAGACTAAAAACTAAATAGCCGGTATGAATATTTAAATATAAATCCTTCTCAAAAATAAAATACCTGTATTGTCCAATCAGCTGTTCAGCCAACTTCATGCGGAAGTAAAGCTGTGTCCTCTCTTTCTTTTTGCCGGATTTTGTTGTCATCTGGTGGACTGCAGACTTTCATACAGATGAAGGCGTTGCAGACAGTCACGTCAAACAGGTACCAGAAGACGTACCGCCACCACTTCTTTGTCTTCCTCCCTGAAGGATAGGCCATCCTCAGCTGATCAGCACGATCCACACAATTCATGAACTTGTTATAGTTTCTGTAATATAATAAGGTGCTTTCTTATTTAACGGAACAAAAAAACGATAACATATCATGTCAAAGATGGTGGCATATATGCCATCTGCAGCATGCCAGACCACAATGCTTGAATTTGAATTCTTCAATTGATCCTAAATATAATATCATTTATTGTTAGCATATATATTTCCACTGTCGTGGCTGAGCTCATTGGTTGAGAGGCGATCACTTGACCGTTGGCAGAAAAGCATATTGATATTTTTGTTCCTTTCATTTTCATATTAAATAATAATAAAACAATTATGGAATGGTGAATTTAATCAATAACTGTTTTATGGACCCATCCGTGGTCAATGTTGTTTCTCATGTCCATAACAAAACTGGTACTGGCCGAATTCACCAGTCTATGATTGATTAATATTATAATAATAAAATCAGGATTTTTGTTTTGTTTAGTAAACTCACTGGCAAATGAGAGAAAATTGACTGTTTTCTTGTCATGTCAGGCTACAGCAATTAGAGACCCCTTTGCAGCACACGAGACTCCCCTTGTCGTTTGACGATCTTTTTGTCCTTTAGTTCAGTTGGCATGCCTTTTCGATTGTTCGATTGTTACCACGGTCAGGGAGTGACAACAGAAGCATGGGGTTTGTGAAGAAACTGTCTATGTAAATATGGTGACCTCTACCTCTAATCATCCTGGTCAAGTTAATGTTGCGACAGTCCTTATTGAGAAGCTTCGGATTTACCTGTAAAGATCTGGAAAAACATTCAAACCACCTTTAGAACAAAAATAAAATTGATAAAACAACCCCATCAATTTAGTAATCTGGTATATTATTTTTCATACATGGAAGGTGTATTAATAATGGCAAAAGTATTATTATTCAGTGCTCCAGATAATTTTTTGACCTATTGGGTATTTGTTTTTGTTACCATTGAGTAAAGTCGATTTTCATAGTGTATTTCAGGAAAATGGTACTCCTCAAATGTAATGTCATTTGCAAAGTGTAAATTTATAGGTCTATATTATTTTTATTTGTTCTCCAAGTATTTTATTTAATTACATTTTTAATGATTTTACTGCGTAAAATATGGAGCTCATCTGGAGCAAAGATTATTATTAGTATTGTACCACTGACAAATTGAAGGTAACATGATATGCATGTATGAAATAATATCATGTCGAACCTGAAATTCATGAACATCTCCGGAATGCGGATCAGCCCTCATCCACACTTTTAGGCCAGTCTGTGTTGGCTTCAAGGGGAGATACTGCTTGAATGATAGTCTGACCTTAAAAAGAATCATATCCTTATCGATGGACTGTTCGCAAGGAGGATCATAGTTTCGAAGGAAGGCAGCAATGTCGAACTTCTCTTATGACTGGTCTGACTTGAAATAGTCTGTCATGCCCAGAATTGTTCCTTGGAATCTACAGTAGACATTTTAAATCCTTAAATCAAATATTATTCTGTCATAACCTTCACCAGTCCAGTAAGCCATGATGTTGTCCATCCCATTGAAAACAGAGGCACAGGGAGTACAGAGAAGAACACGTGAATTCAAAAACATGCACTCAATTCTTCAAGCGTTGTTAAAGATAATATCATCTCTCTGTTTTTTTTCATGTTGATTCGTTTATTCATATAGACAATACTTTCAAGTAAGCAAAACACAAACGATTATTTCGAAGCGTCACCTACTCATTAAGATATAGCCCTTCAAAGTGAGTAAATTTAGCCTGCTCATTATCTCATTCTTGAAACAGTTTGCCGCAGCCCTTCAGTGTAGCATAACCTTCGTTAGCGATGTGACGTCATACACAGGAGTTGCTTAATGAAATCCTTAGGCGATTTGCCGATTTTCGTCGATAATTCGTTTAAAACATGATAAGAACGTTTTGACATTACAAGTTTCCGATAGAATGGGTATTTTTGCGTCCGTAGGGAGTAATTTCAGAGTTTTAGGAGCATGTTTCGATATTCAACCGCTGATTTTCGATTTGTTCTTTTCCCAATCGAGTGGAGTGTTATGTTATCTTATAAGCAACAATATGTTTTGAAATGAATAACTGACAATTCAAAAATAAAAAAGATCATGCCATTTTTTAAAATTATAAACGCCATTATTAGTTAATTTTTTTTGTTGTGCTTGATTTTGTGTTTGAAGAGTGTCTATAGCTTGAAATCTACTGCGTCAATATTTCTCATGGTGCTAATAGAATAGTTTCATTTCAACTAAGAAAATCCTATAATTTTCATCAATGTTACTGGTTTACACTTTTTAGAAGAACATATTCGGGCTATCTTTGAATCTATAGTCGTGTACATTTACAATTACTTAGATTCAGTGTAATACCACTACCATTTTCCTCGTTTGTTATATAAAAGGCCTTGCATTTTATATTACATGTAGTTTTTGATGGTCAATTCATATAATTCATTAAATCACTTCGGATAAAAATATGGAAAACGTATCTTTCCCAATTTCAAATGAAAGTATTGGAACTATAGAACTTTGATCAACTCACCATGGCCCTGTGTACATGTGTTGTTTGGTTCTCAATTTAAAAAATATTACCCAGGCTATAGTTCAGTCGTGTAGATTTCCCCTCTTATTTAATATTTATCTAAGTTAGAGTGTCAATAACGCAACTACATCACTTATTACATATCGCTACATTGATAAACAAAAATACTGAAATTAATTTGTTATTTTGCATAAGGACGAATGTGAAAACAAAAATTATTCAACATGAATGAGGTGTGTTAACACCGTTATAATCCGTATGAAATGTGTAATAGATCTCTGTGACGTTTGAACATCTTCATCATCTGACATGCGTGCCGCCGCCATATTGGGCAACGATAAGAATTATTCCAAAACACATTTCAGAATTACGGGTCCCGCAATGGTCACATCCAGTACTCAACAGTGTTGACATCTGCTGCCCGTTGTAGTACGTTTTACGGGGCGTGTATATATGTAATTTTGTTGTATAAGGACAAAGGTAAATATGTTATTTAGGCAGTTATGTAAGGCTAAATCTAGTGGATTCTGTCATTAGACGCCGAGCGACTCCTGTGTATTACGTCACAAGGCCAAGCAAGCGGAATTCGCTCTCGGCTAAAGTTTTATGAGGCGTAATTGAGCGGCGTTTTAAAAAGGCGTTATAAAAGATGTTTATTGGTTGAATTGACAAATATCAAGTGGAATCCTCGTCATCTTGGAATATGCTTGAATAAAAACCGAAAAGTGATATGGTCGGGGTTAGTGGATCTTTAAGAAACTTGATGTCCTCTGCAGGATATCGGTTTGGCTCTCTAACTATCCCCCAAAACAGTAACCGGGGAAAGAATTTCATAAAAAAATCTATTTCCTTCTTTTCTGGACCAAAGTTTACTTTCGAACCACTTTCATGATCAAATTCCCTCACTTGCAAAAGTGTAGGTGGATGCAAAGTGCCACGCCCATTACCACGATCGACTTCATGTTCAACTTCGACGTCTTCCCACTCTTCGGAATCAGATTGCGATATCTTAGTCGTCTGGGGCGTAATAAAGGTCACCATCGTCGACATCACTGCCAAATCGTCACTCCAAATCATCTGTATCGGAACTTTCCCACTCCATGACAAACAACACGAAGTCGTCTGATGTAAACAAACAGCTGTCAAAAACCCCGCGAAACTTAGATACTTCTTTCGCAACTACTGTTTAACAATCGTATAACAACATGTTATATCGAAATATGACGATCATAATCTTCAGGTAAAATTCGTAAATAAAAGCAAGTTAATAGTCTAAAATAAAACATTATTTAAAATGATTCATGTTTTGATTTAGTTTTAATTAACTTGAAATTTTTCCTCAATTACATTATGACAAATGCCACTAACACAAAACATTCATTTAAATCTAGAATTTAAAACTTTTAATGGTTGATATTTTTTTCAATACATTTAAAAGTTCATGCCTTAATCAATTATCTTACGTATATCTAATTTAACGAAATATTTTTATGATTATTTCACTTCGAGAAAACACCAGAACCCGAAGGCCCGATATAATTGTAGTCAGTTGGAAAGAAAGTAGTTTGTATGTAAGCATGGGGTTTTCCATGCTTTGACAATGGTGATAAATAAATTGAATATTATGGAAATTTAACGTTCTGTAAGTATATTTTCTTCTATTAAACATCATGAAATATTGAATGGAATTTATTCTGGTAACATTTCGTTTTGAGATATAAATTAGATTTATCTATTGATCAGAAATAAATTTATTCATGTGCGGCGAAACTTCTGTGACATTTTTACACTATGTAACAGGCTGAATATTATTTGATTAAAAGTGAATGCTTTGTGCTATATTTCAAAACGTTCGTATAGACCTTGAGAATTAAATTTTAAAAACTTTGCATTGATTTTAATTGGTTTTCCACAAACTGTTACGCTTATTATCAGTCCAAAAATTGCATTGTCAATTGCTGATAAATATCGCTCAACTAGTTCGTGTACCATATTTTCGATGGTCGACATCCATCTATTAGCCTGGATATGACAAATCGCTTTCTATATTAAACCAAGAAAGTATTTTTCTCTCCAAATTTCGATATTGCAAGAATAGAAGTGAAGTGTACAAAAAAAACATGAATTTCGTAGTCACGTGGAGTTGCGCGTGTATGCGCTATTGACTGTACGTAAAGGGTTAAACAGCTATAACAACCACAAGAACAGGTCTCCAGGTTCATCAGACATATCTGGACTTCTCGAGGGGGATCCTTTACGACTGCTAGTATTATTGCAGGGAGAAAGCCCGCTATGTGTATGCCTTGCGGTGAAACTTGCTGGAACAAGCGAACCACATGCAATGACTTGGGTGATGAAAGTATCGTTGCTTAATGTAGACAGGGGTACGATGTAATGAACACCAACATGGCCCCTACCTTGTTTAAAATGTTGTTAATATATCCAAAAACACTTGATGAATAGTTCCTGCACACGAAATAATATCACTATGTATTTGTAAAGTATTCACGTCTGTATAACAGCGGTTAAAGAAGCACTATAATCAAATCATTGTTTGCCCTGATCTCTGCACCTGTTTTGCCCAATTCCAAGAGCCACAGACGGATTTGTCATTCGACAAAGTGATACATCGCAATGTTGTCACACAAAAGCGCTATTTATTTTGTATTCAGAAAACGGCTTACAGAATGACCGAGTCAAATGTTTATGACACATGTTTAATAGATATTGCCAAGTGCATCTCTTTTCAATATCCATGCCCAGACAGTTTACGACCTCAGTTCATACAATATTATATATATTGCTATGATTAAACGTTCCCTTACAATATACGTCTATATGTGTTCTCGCTTGCAAAAAACAAACTCAATATAGTGAACCATTTCTGATTACAACAAGAAGTTGTCTCTAAGGTGACATGATCCCCCGCCGCAAATTAATACTTAAAAAATTAAAAATAATGTCAAGATCAGCAAAATCGACTGTCAAACTTGTCGAAAAAGTCAAAGCTCCACTGTGACCTTGAGAAAAATGTCAAGGTCACCAAAATCTAATCAGCCTTTTGTCTTTCCTAGGAAGTGCATTATTTAAGATATGATGGAATTCCGGTGAATGGTATTTGAGTTATCCCGCTGACAACCTTTACATGAATATTAACATGTCGAAAAATTTAAAATTCCACTGTGACCTTGAGAATAATGTCAAGGTCACCAACATCTAATCAGTCCTTTTGCTTTGAGTAAGATATGATGAAATTCCGGTGAATGGTCTTTGAGATATTCTGCTGACAAGCTTTACATGTACATTACCATGTTGAAAAATTCAAAGTTCCGCTATAACCTTGAAAATAATGTCAAGGTCACCAAAATCTAATCAGCCCGTCGTCTTTCCTTGGAGAAGCTATGTGTAAAATATGATGGAATTCCTGTGTATGGTTCTTGAGATATCCCGCTGACAAGCTTTACATGTACATTCACATGTCGAAAAATTCAAAGTTCCGCTGTGACCTTGAAAAAATGTCAAGGTCACACAAATCTAATCAGCCCGTCGTCTTTCCTTGGAGAAGCTGTGTAAAATATGAAGAGAATCCAGCGAATGGTTATTGAAATATTCCGCTGACAAGGGTAAAATGAAAGGGTAATCATAGGAAGAGTAATGTTCCTACAGAGGTTTGTGACCTTGACCTTCATTTCAAGGTCACGAACCTCTGTAGGAACATTACTCTTCCTATGATGAACCCATATGCAAAATATGAAAAGAATCCAGTGAATAGTATTTGAGTTATTCCATTTCGTACGGACGTACGGACGGACGCAGCCGAATACTATATCCCCCGCTTCGCGCTAAACGCGCGGCGGGGGATAATTAATAATAATACAGTACATATTTCTTGTGCGCACAAATCCTCGCTCATGAGCATGTTCATGGCGCTTTTACAAGATGACTCTTAATTGTATTCATTACAAAGTTTAGAAATGACATTGTATTTGCTTAATGTACTAAACAACGAAATCCAAATCGTAATTTTGCAAAAGTGGATTTTAAAGGGACAACCAGTGTGCCGTATGAAGTCACATATGTCAAATGTTATACATGGTACTGACTGTGAGAAAAGTATCGATATAATGAAAGTCAAATCAGTAAAGTGAGAATATAAAGCTGAAAGTTGTGATTATTGGCTGAAAACCTGACAATGTACCGCGGCTGGCTTGTGTCAATTAGTCATACGTAAAAAACAAATTTGAAATGGTAATGTTTATTTGGTCATTTAACTTCTCTGAATGAAAATGTAAACTTTCTTTAAACTAACCATATTTACATAAGAAGGGCTTATTATCATCGAAAGATCAAATCTAACATTGATATTAGCGGAGAGAACATAAATTGACCAATTTTGAACACAAATTATATTATATTATATTATTATTATACCCGATGTCATATCAATGAAACAAAACAAATTGATGTTATTTAAATGTATGGGAACTATCAGTTTCAGAAAGCTATATTCAATATCTCAAAGTCAATTTTCGAAAAAGAAAGATTATGCCCGCTGTCTTATCAAAGAGTTGGAAAATTCAAACCTTTTACCACCAACTATTTGATGTTAGATCATTCAGCCTTATATATTAATGTTTCTCAAAGAAAAGCTTGACAAACAATTTTGAATTGCATTGATAAAACAAAAGTAAGTGCTTCTTGATTTAATCTAAATCGTGACAATATTTTTATTCTTAAATTTCAAAATAAAAATACTGATTAATGTAGTGCTGTTCAAAGATGCCAGAGTGGGAACATCAATTACTAAAGAACGTTTAACAAATAAGACTGATCATTTTTATGAAAAAAATATTTATGATAAATCGCGTTAACTAAAGTGTCAACCCTTCCAACGACATATTATTGTTGCATGTGTAACCGGTTCTTATCGGGCCAAGAAGGAACACCAACAAGGGTCACGGGGTGTGAGGGGTTTATTTCATTGTGCGCTTGAAGCACATATGGATATAAGACACCCTGCAAAACACAATTGCATACAATATAAAATACATCAAAAACATTCATAAACATGCATAAAATATATATAATTCACTCAAACATCATTTCACAATATACCATTATGTAACACATCACATGTAAACATAGTAGGTGATTACTTATAATTGATGCATCATCAAATACAATATGATATGATAATAGATAGGTAAAAAGAATTGGTGTGTGCTTGATCCCACACATACTGATCAAGGGAGATAATTTTATTTAACTCCATTTCACTATAAAGATAATTAGTGAAATACACACATATAATAATTACATGAACTAATTATCACATTATGATAATTACTTTTACCTTCAAGAACATTACATAATGTCATTGAATACATAAGATTAAATATATACAATACAAGATAAAACATATATTATGCAAAATAGCATACCCTGAATGTGGTCCTGGGGCGATCAATCCATTACCACGTTATGGTACAGATGTACATCATCATCATCATCATGTCCTGTATACAATGTAAGTACAGTATAATATAATACTGCATATTCAGGAATGATGAATTATAAAATAGTAATATATTAACTAACTACCATGAATGGATTATTCACACATGTTACTTTAAATATCATTTCACTCATTCCATTACACATTCGCTCAGAAACATACATACCAAGAAGAGAAAGAAATAAAAGCTTACATTAGATTAAAATATTATAAATGAAGTAGATTAATGACCTAAGTTGAATTATACAAAATGGCGGCGTGCACCATTACCATTACTACCACAAAGTTAAGTTTTACAAAGTTAATGAAATATATGGTTTATACAATTTAATAGAAATACTTTACACTGCATCATAAACTACATTTACATTAATAACTATAATGATTACTAACCTTAGTTTAGAATAACTTCATCTTTAAATCGTCTGTCTGTCATGTAATCTTGCTATGATCAGTGCTATAGGAGATGTGCAATATGGAAGAGCATTGACTGATTCAAATGAGCCAATGAGAGGACAGATTGGGTTAATTGACAGCAATAGATTATAGTGAAATGACCTAACCCAACCTCCCTTCCATATATAGATAGACTGACCCAATGCATAAGAAACCCTAAGCTAATGATACTGCTTCCAGAACAACTGAAAACTACTAACTGGCAACTATAAAAATAATCAATAAAAACAGAAAGACTTAAGATGAATTACAACTTTATTATAAACAAACACATATACATATATACAACTGCCTGCCACATACTTCCCCTCATCAACAAATGGCGTATCGTCATTTCATCTTCCCTGACACAAGATCGAGGAGAGTATCAGACAGCTTGTTGTGTTGGTTCCGGAATCTGTCGTCAGCTAGAAGGGAGCTGAGAAAATTAGCCCGAGCTAACCAATCAGGTGATCCGGAATCCACACTCACATTAGCACTAGAATCCACAAGGGTCACAGCAGAACACACAAATTCTCCACTCCTCATCCATGCAGGCTTAATCTTAGCTCTGGTAGAGCGCCGTGGAGAAGAAGGTTGCACATCTGGCTGTTCCTCTCTGTCGTCATCATCTTCTTCGTCATCACCACCACCTGCAGCCATGGATCCATCTTCATCTTCATCCTGCTGATCGTCATGACCGGCAGTCTCAGTTGGCTCTTCTTCCTCCCTCTCTTCAGTAGGAGTCCCAACTCCGTCGATAGCTTCTGCGGGCTCCTCTTCAGCCGGCCGTTCTACTGGAGTCACAGTAGGCACTGAAGGCACTGAAGGCACTGAAGGACGGGCGATCAGCACAACTGAATCTTCATCAGATGAATCCTCATCTCTAGTCACTACACTCTTTTTCGGTCTCGGTGGAGGCACAGGTGTTGGTGGTTTGAGTAGTTTCCTGGGTTTCACACATGGTGGTTCCTTGATGGGCATAGATCCAACTGGAAGCAGGAGGTTCCTATGCAGTACTCTCTTCCGTCCTTCTCCACTCTCCTTTCCTACTTGAAACACAGGAATGGATGGATTAGGCTGGCTGAGAACCACATAAACATCTTCTTCCCACTTGTCAGCGAGCTTATGCCTCCCATCGAAGGCCACTACTTTCACTAGCACACGATCACCTTTTTCCAACATTGCAGCTCTTGCTCGCTTGTCGTAGCTGGTCTTCTGCTTATCTCTAGACTTCTCTGCTGCTGAGGATGCAAGGTTGTAAGCCTCTGAGAGCCGTTGTTTTAGGGATCTGGTGTACTCTTTTGTTGACCTGGTCTCACGATTCTCGATGTCCAGACCAAACGCTAGGTCTATGGGAAGCCTTGGATGACGTCCAAACATTAGGAAGAATGGTGACACAGATGTTGACTCATGGCGGGTACAATTGTAGGCGTGGACAAGTGGACCTACATGAGCCTTCCAATTCTTCTTCTCTGCAGGATCCAAAGTGCCTAGCATGTCACAAAGGGTCCTGTTAAATCGTTCAGTCATCCCATTTCCCATAGGGTGATACGGCGTTGTCCTCGACTTCTCTATCTTCAAAAGTTGGCACAATTCTTGCATCAGTTTGCTCGTGAAATTTGCACCTTGATCCGAATGAATCCTTCTTGGAAGACCGTAATGCACAATGAAGTTGTTGAAAAATGTTTCAGCAGTTGTTTTAGCAGACATGTTCTTGGTGGGGTATGCTTGAGCATAACGGATGAAATGGTCCGTTACCACCAACACATTCTCGATTCCTCCTTTTGACGGTTCCAAGGTGAGGAAATCCATACACACAAGTTCAAGTGGTTCTGAAGTCCTGATGTTGGAAAGTGGAGCCCTGATATTAGTAGGCGTTTTCCTCCTCAAACAACGTTCACAATTCTGAAGATGTACATCTACGTCGTTGGCCATCCCAGGCCAATAGAACCTTTCCCGCAGAAGTGAGATTGTTCTGTCACGTCCAGGATGTCCAACGTTGTCATGTAAATTCCTTAGAGCTGATCTTCGAATTGTTGAGGGTAAAACTAATTGCTCCCTTGTGACTCCATTAACACTTGTGACTCAATAGAGAACTCCTCGTTTGAGCTTGAGATGATTGTAGCTCTTCAAGATAGCCAACATGTCTTGATCCTGCAGGTGCTTGGTCCTGTCTGGTCGCAAACCATTGTGCAAGTGAGTGATAACTTCTGTTAGCAGTGGGTCCTTTGCTTGGCTTCTTCTCCAATCCCTGGCATTCTGTTCACACTTGTCATCGGTGAGGTCAAATGTCATCATCCATTACATCTGCGGAGAGGCACAAACTTTCCACAAAGTTGCTGGCGTGAACAGACTGACAAATAGCAGAGACAATATCGATCCCGATCTGTTCCATGTCCTCTGTATCCTCCTTGACCGGTAGACGAGAGAGTGCTTCGGCATCATTATTTGCTTTACCAGGGCGGTACTTGATCGTGAAGTTATAGCTTGAAAGAGCTGCTAGCCAACGATGACCTGTAGCGTCCAGCTTGGCGGTTGTCAAGACGTAGGTCAAGGGGTTGTTGTCTGTGACAACCACGAAGTCATGGCCCCACAAGTAGTCGTGAAACTTCTCCGAGATAGCCCACTTCAGACACAAAAACTCAAGCTTATGTGCTGAGTAGTTTCTCTCGGATCGGCTCAAACCTCTACTAGCGTAAGCTACAACTCGTGACTGTCCTCCCTGTTCCTGGTCCAGAACTGCTCCAAGTCCGTGGCCACTGGCGTCTGTATGGAGTTCAAAAGGCTTGGTGCAGTCAGCATATCCTAAGATAGGAGGCACAGAAAGTCGATGTTTGAGCTCCGTGAAGGCACTTTCCTGTTTCTCTCCCCAGACCCAATCAACTTGCTTGGATTGCTTGTTCCTCTTTGAAGCAGATTTCGGCATCAACTCAGAAAGTGGCTTGGCAATTTTGGAGAAGTCCTTAATGAATTTCCTGTAGTAGCCAGCAAATCCTAGAAACTTCCTCACTTTCTCTGGGTTGGTTGGAGTTGGCCATTCCTGAACTTTGTTGATCTTGTCAGGATCTGCTTCTATTCCTTGTTCGGAGACTATGTAGCCAACATATCTGACTTTCCTACTGAAGAACTTGCACTTCTTCGTTGCCAGTTTGAGACCACACTCCCTGATTCGTTGGAAAACTTGTTGCAGTCTGTCCAGGTGCTCCTCATAAGTTTTCGAGAATATGATGACGTCATCAAGGTAGATCAAGCAAGTATTCAAATGCAATCCTTCCAAACACTGCTCCATGAGGCACTGATACGTAGCTGGTGCATTAGACAGTCAGAATGGCATCCTGTTATACTCGTAAAAGCCGAGTGGTCCAACGGTGAATGCAGTACGTTGCTTATGTGACTCTTCGATTTCTACCTGATGATACCCCGACTTCATGTCCAGTACACTGAAAAACTTGTTCCCGCCAAGACAATCTAGTAATTCCTCAATTCTTGGAAGAGCATAGGAATCCTTAATAGACCGTTCATTAAGGTCGCGAAAATCCACGCACAGCCTCAGACGTCCATCCTTTTTCTTGACAAGCACGACGTTGGATGCCCAAGGACTGTGTGACTTCCGGATGACATCTGCGGAAAGCAAAGTCTGTAAATGGTTCCTGACATATTCATACATCGCAGGTGGAATACGTCGATGTCGTTGTTTGAAGGGAACTTCATTGACGAGGTCTATCCTGTGGCGAACCAAGTTGCTGCAGCCAATGTCATCATCATCCTTTGAGAAGATGTCTACAAACCTCTTGATGACATCAAGTCCTTGATGAAGTTCTTCCTGAGTGAGGTCATTAGCGTCAATGTCGACTTGGTCCATTATGTCTTTCAACCCATCAGCTTCTTCAGTTGGCATCTCAGGGATTGATACTGGCTGTATCTCACATACAAGTGCTCTGGGTGGAACAATGATAGTACTAGTGGTGACGTTGGACACATGCACATCAACTGTAGCTTGATCCTGGCAGTTGTAGGTGATAATGGATGGAGCGATGTCTAGATCCTGTGGAAGAGATGAACTGATGGTTGATTGCAGCAGAGCACAGGTCACTGGTAACTTGAATCCTTGTGTAACTTGTCCCTTGATAACCATGTTGGTATTAGGTGGAATGATCAAGTTCCTGTCGCTTGTGCTCCGAATCAATCCAAGACAGTGTCCACGTTTCTGAAGCTCCTTGTCCCTTACTGTGATAGTCCTGTAAGCAAGATACCATGGTGTATGAAGATTGGCTTTCTGTAGGAATCGTGCTCCGTGTTCCTCCTTACACAGATCCAGAAAGAAACGCAATACGTTGGTTCCTAGTAAGGCTGGTACCTTGGCATTATATCTGGTATCCGGAACAATCAACATTAAACAAGAGATTCCATCACTTGACATGCCTCCTTCATTGACGTTAATGGTGACTCTCACATAACCTAAGTAGGGAAGTTGCTCTCCTCCAGCACACTCGATGTCCAAAATGTTTCCAATAGGCTCTAGTGGGATTGCACTGAAGTGGTCCTTGTAGAAACTTTCAGACATGATTGAAACAGTTGCTCCGGTGTCAAGTCGTGCTCTGACTGGCAGACCTTCAATTCCTATGGTCACTTCCGCTGAGTCACCGACCAGTCCATCTGGTATTCCTCCGTTATTGGGGCGTGTCTGATAGCCTAAGGGTAGACCCTGTCCATAGGCCTGTCTGAGTTTAAAGGGCGTTTGAGGTGGTCCAGTCGAACTCGGCATCCCACAGCAATGTGTCCAGGGTACCCACATCTCCAGCACCTAACGGGTTCTCTCTCTTGTGTTCCTGGTCCTTGATAGTTGGCTGGTGATGGAACTTGGTGCTGGGTAGCAGACTGATACTGTGCTGGTTGAGGTCCTGGTGAATGATAAGGCTGTTGCAACTGTGGCGGAGGATGGACAAATGGTTGCTGAGTAGGAGCTTGAAAGGATATATGTTCCTGATGTGGAGGTCCATTCGGCTTGCCTTGTTGCTTCCATCCTCTTCTTCCATGCTGTACAGATGACTGAGAGGGAGATGGCTTATGCAGGAGAACTTGCGCCGACTGATGATCCCGAAGTTCAGCAAGTTCACACTTGATCTCGATCATCATCGCTTTCAAGTCCAACACCTCATCCTTTGCAACTGTCTCCTGTTCCTGCGTGGAGACCATCTTTACTGTTGCTGTCTTCTTTGTTCATGTGCTTGAAGACGACTTGTCTCTCCGCATGTCGAACTCCACCTCTCTCAGACAGAGTCTCAACTCATCGAAGTTGGCAATGACGCCATACTTATGGGCAGGAAGGCTCTTCAATCCAGGCTTGAGACCATCCCACAACTTACTTCGGAGCATCTCGTCTTGTTCCAGTGGGGGAATGGAGCGCTGCAATGTAATCTGGTACATGATGTTTTCCAGCCGGCAAGCCCATGCAGACACATCCTCGTGGTCCTCTTGTTTCGCTCCATAAAACTGGGACATGAGAGTTTCCTTCCTCCGAAGTGTACCAAAGGCACTCCTTAGCTTGCTCATGATGTCCTGGATAGTCGCCTTGTGTCCAAGCTTCATTGCGCAAAGTGCTGCTTCACCCTTCAAGGACTTCCTTATGCACTGTAGCATGACATCATCACGGTATGTCTTCGACTGTAGTAGGCAATCCGCTTCGTACTTCCATAAGTCATAGCGTGTGTCTTTGCCAGTCTCACCACTGAAGAGGGGTAACTTAGGAAAATGATGGAGAGCGGATGCTGTCATCTGAGGTTCGGTCACCTTGTTGCCAGATGCTGGTTCCTGAGGAGAAGACTCAACCTTGATGGATTCTGTATCTTGAATTGCATACTCATCTAGCTTGGAGACATCCTGTGGCTCTGTCTTCAAAAGCGACCCTTCAGATTTTGCGATGCCAGAAATCCAACCCTTCAAATCCTCAGGCGTATCTGCTATAGGGTTCAGTCCCATCTTGGCGAACACAGTAATCAGGTTCTCAAGTTCCTTTTCACCAAGATTCATTGTGGAATGTTGAGATTTACAAACACAAATTCACAATCTAAAATTGGAATACGCAATATCACAAATCCTCCTGATAGTGAATCACAATAATATCAATAATAAGCACTGATGAACTCACATGATGGCACTCCTTTGTGTGATTGATGAACAAAATAAACAATGTGAAGTGAAGTGCAGTGGAAAATAGCAATTGGAAAACAATTAACAATGATTAATTAGTAGAAGAAATGAACAAGACACCTGTGGGAATAATCACAAGTGTAACACGATAACTGGAAGTGTAAACAATCAACGTTTAACAATTACATATCAAAGGAAAATTAACAAAATTGAAAGTGAATTTTACAAGGTTAGATTATTATGAAATGTGACCAATGTGTTCAAATGAAACACTAACACATCGTATGTGCAAGTGATGGGTGTAATAAACTAATGCAAGTTATCAACACAAATGCCAAACAGCAAACAAAGGGAATTAACTACAGATATACATATATATTGGTAAACAAAAGCAATGAGGGGAAATAGGCAGTAATTGAATTGCTAGGACATGATTCCACCTGAAACTCAAAGGGAATATGTAGGTGTGTTGGTAATTTAGGACATGGTTATCTCTGAAACACAAAGGGAAATGTGTAACTGTTTGGGTAATTTAGGACATATTAACAACTGAAACACAACGGGGAGATATGTAAATTACATTATGAATTATGGTAGAATAAATTGTAAATATGTATGTTACATTGTGTGTATTGCTGTTGAAACTACAAAGTATAACTTAATTAAATATAACTGAAATTGCACTAAGTACTAACAATAAGCGAGAATGAATACCCCAAGTAAATCAACCCAAGTAAACTTACCAAATTAACCAAACACAAATCTAAAGAACTACCCCAGTGAAATACCCAGTTTGAACTAACCCATGTATACTAATCAAAGTGAATTAACCCAAGTACACTAACCCACAGTAAGAACAAAGAAATGCAAAAGGGAAAGAATAAGCTAAGGCATGGTATTAAATGAGAAAAGATCCAAGTACAGTGCACTATATAAGTCTAAGTCAGTCAGTCGTAAGGCAGTCAAATAATTGAAGATTTACATGTTGAATTGTATTTAAAGCTATCCTAAATTTATTAATTTAAATAATCAAGAAAGCAGAGTATAGAATTATTCAATCACACGAACTCACATGGTTACATACAACAAAATGTGTGAATAATCAATTTAAAATTTACTAAAGAATACACTAATTAATTAACTTATAGATATACTAATTAGCTAATGATACACTAATTAACTGAATGATACACTAATTAACTAATTATACACTAATTAACTAAATGATACACTAATTAACTACCGGTAGTATACTAATTAATCTAAGTGTAAATTTAATTAAACTGTAGGTAGAGTAAATTAATCTAAATGTAGATTAAACTAGTCTAAGTGAAGGCCTACATAATGTAAACAAACATTTAACTAAGTATAAATTATTTCAAAGGTGATCACCAAAATGTAAACAATACCAAAGATGAGCAAATTTATAGTTACATGACGATTGTAAACAAACCAAAAAGTTACAAAGTTTCAAAAACTGTGTAGACAATGGTGTATAATTACAAAATAATTACATATTATATGGCTTCATCAAAATAATTACAAAACTTCAAAATATGAATAAAGCAGGCAATATGAAAAGGTAAACAATTAATCACATTATTAATGGAAAATTACAATAATATTAGAGTCTTTGAATATATATGTTGTTGTTAAGGTCAATGTCACTTCAATCACAAAGTAATACACACATATATATCAAACACAAAGTCAAAGGGTAAATACCGTGATATGAGTCCAAGAATTATAAGCACATCCTGAATCACAGATTCACAAGAAATAGCAGAGTCACATAATCACAGACGATGATCCTGAATATCCGTAACGATGATGGGGTATGGATGATGATACGTCTCAATCCAACGTGGATTACCGGCAAATCCTCACTGGGGGCTCCATTTTGTAACCGGTTCTTATCGGGCCAAGAAGGAACACCAACAAGGGTCACGGGGTGTGAGGGGTTTATTTCATCGTGCGCTTGAAGCACATATGGATATAAGACACCCTGCAAAACACAATTGCATACAATATAAAATACATCAAAAACATTCATAAACATGCATAAAATATACATAATTCACTCAAACATCATTACACAATATACCATTATGTAACACATCACATGTACACATAGTAGGTGATTACTTATAATTGATGCATCATCAAATACAATATGATATGATAATAGATAGGTAAAAAGAATTGGTGAGTGCTTGATCCCACACATACTGATCAAGGGAGATAATTTTATTTAACTCCATTTCACTATAAAGATAATTAGTGAAATACACACATATAATAATTACATGAACTAATTATCACATTATGATAATTACTTTTACCTTCAAGAACATTACATAATGTCATTGAATACATAAGATTAAATATATACAATACAAGGTAAAACATATATTATGCAAAATAGCATACCCTGAATGTGGTCCTGGGGCGATCAATCCATTACCACGTTATGGTACAGATGTACATCATCACCATCATCATCATCATGTCCTGTATACAATGTAAGTACAGTATAATATAATACTGCATATTCAGGAATGATGAATTATAAAATAGTAATATATTAACTAACTACCATGAATGGATTATTCACACATGTTACTTTAAATATCCTTTCACTCATCCCATTACACATTCGCTCAGAAACATACATACCAAGAAGAGAAAGAAATAAAAGCTTACATTAGATTAAAATATTATAAATGAAGTAGATTAATGACCTAAGTTGAATTATACAAAATGGCGGCGTGCACCATGTACCATTACCATTACTACCACAAAGTTAAGTTTTACAAAGTTAATGAAATATATGGTTTATACAATTTAATAGAAATACTTTACACTTCATCATAAACTACATTTATATTAATAACTATAATGATTACTAACCTTAGTTTAGAATAACTTCATCTTTAAATCGTCTGTCTGTCATGTAATCTTGCTGTGATCAGTGCTATAGGAGATGTGCAATATGGAAGAGCATTGACTGATTCAAATCAGCCAATGAGAGGACAGATTGGGTTAATTGACAGCAATAGATTATAGTGAAATGACCTAACCCAACCTCCCTTCCATATATAGATAGACTGACCAAATGCATAAGAAACCCTAAGCTAATGATACTACTTCCAGAACAACTGAAAACTACTAACTGGCAACTATAAAAATAATCAATAAAAACAGAAAGACTTAAATTACAATGATGAATTACAACTTTATTATAAAAAACACATATACATATATACAACTGCCTGCCACACATGTAATTACAGTCATCTTGTAATTAGCATCTCCGACTAAGTCGGAGCTGCTATCAGTTTTTGTGCAGTTTCCGTCGCCGCTGCCGCCGCCGCCGCCGCCGCCACCGCCGGTGCGTTTTGTATTCGTTAAACTTTTTTCCTAGAAGGTTTTGAGAACTCACATACATAACTTCTTACTTATGCCCCTGGGGAATTTTTTTGACATGTTCTTATTCAAGGTTAAAGGTCAAGGTCACGAGTTCTGAAATCGCTAAAAAAATCCTTGTAAACACGATAACTTGAAAAATATTTGTGCTATCAGGCTCTTATTTGGTGTATATCAACTATGGAGAAAGGCCAAGATTTGAAAAGGTTTTCGCTAACATCCGAAGGTCAAGGTCATAGCGAGGTCACAACTTAAGCATGCTTTTGAGAAAATGTCTTATTTCAACTATTAACACTTTGAATCATTTCATGATTTTGATACACAATGAACAGTGATCACTGATTGTGTGACCTTGAATTTTAAAAGTCAAGGTCACGAGATAGGGTCAAGGTCACCAGTTCTGAAATCACTAATTCACTTTTTTCCATGAATGTATCAACACCTCATATATATAGCTTCTTTCTTGTACACCTGGGGAATTTATTATACCCCCGTTACGAAGTAAGCGGGGGTATATAGCGGTCATTCCGTCCGTCCTTCCGTCCTTCCGTCCGGTCAATTTTCTCAAAAACCGTCAAAGGTACATCAACCAAACTTTGTACAGATGTGAACCATGTTCTTCCGATCGCGCACATACATATTTTTTTGGACTTAGTTTTATTGTGTTCAATGGGGACAAGTTTTCTCGGATACTGTTCAACCTAAGTGAATGAAATTTTGGTTGTGAGTACTCATGACCATACTCTTTATCGAGTTCGAAAACCAGTTCCGAAATATTATTTTTTACGGAGTAATTGCCCTTGAAACCGAAATTGAACTTCTTACCAGAAGAGCTGTGATGCTCCAATTGGGACAAGTTTTCTCGGAAACTATTACATCTAGGTGAATGAAATTTTACATGTAGGTAGTCCAGATGATACTCTTCATCGAGTTCACAGTCCAGTTCCGAAATATTATTTTTTACGGAGTTATGAAGCCCTTGAATCTGTAATTGAACTTGGTACAAATTACCGGCGTGATGCCCTAATGGATAAAATAAAGTTACCTGAAAAATATTACATCTGGGTGAATGAAATTTTGTAATAACAGTCAGTTCCTAAAATTATTTTGAACAATATTATGATGCTTGAAGCTGTTTTTTAAACATAGTAACCTTCACATCTATAATTCTCAATGGACGGATAGCGGATGGCGGGGGTATGTGAGCCATGCTCACCGTAGGATATAGTCATCGCCCCGTCATCATTTCGTTTCCGGAGCAGAACTCGAAAACCATTCATGATATCTTTCTGAAACTTTGCATGTGTATTACCCACCAACTGAAATGGTGCCTTTTGATATTTTCAGATTTCTGAAAATTTTATTTTTTTTCGTTTCCATAGAAACATGTTGAAGTTGGACTTTGTTCAGAGAAAGGTTCGTTCCCGGAGCACAGCTCCAAAACCGTTCATCATATCTTCCTGAAACATTGCATGTGAATTACCCACTAACTGAAGTGGTGCCTTTTGATATTTTCAGATTTCTGAAAATTTTATTTTTTTTCGTTTCCATAGAAACATGTTGAAGTTGGACTTTGTTCAGAGACAGGTTCGTTTCCGGAGCACAGCTCCAAAACCGTTCATCATATCTTCCTGAAACTTTGCATGTGTATTACCCATTGACTGAAGTTTTGCCTTTTGATATTATCAGATTTTTTCTGAAAATTATTGTTCTTTTCTGTTTCCATAGAAACATGAGAGGGATGTTGGTTGTTGTTGATTTTGACTGCTTCTGAAGCAGAAGTCTATTCTTAAACACCTTCCTGCAATCGATCGTGATATTTTCGTATTGATGCAAGATTTCATGTACAACTGTACATCGTGATTAAATAATCCTAAAAACTGGAAACAAAAAACTACTGAAAACGGTTCAATTTGTAATACTATAGTTTTGTGCTAACCCTTTACACTTAAATGCCCAACATGATCAAATAATATCTCCTTAAGGAATAACTGACAAGAAACAAGCTTCAAAAGATATGAAGTGTCATTAAGATTATTATAGGGTATTGACGTTTTCGATCTCAATATTATGTTCAAAGACTTTGAAATACCAATTTCGTACCAATATTGTTTAAATTCATACCTCTTGAAATACTTCCATACTGGTAGAAACGTTTCATATGCACTAGCACTGCAATGAAGGTTGTTAATATAGATTTACATTCGACTAACCTTGTTCTGATGGATTGTCACCCTCTGTGTTAAAGAATTTCAGCTGATAAATTGCATGTTACATGACAACCTGGACATCTTTGACGAGAACAGGGATGAACATGAAAGAGTGATTAACACTTTGATCAAACAAGAACTTGAAAAGAAAGTAAATATATTTGGAATTAATTCTGTGCATATTTCACCCATTGCTCATTTGAAGGTCTAAAATCGGAAGTAGAAATTTTTAGAATGATTTTCGATTGTACTGGAAAATAAGAATGTTTGATCTCCTCTTCAAAGGAACTCAACAATTAGTTGAGAATCTTTCGAATATGTGTGACTAACAATACTTTTATCGTTTTAACATTCTTAAATTTGTTGCACTCTTCGATCTTATCTAACCTACAAATTACGTCAGATTAAACATTGATTATTACTCAACCAAATGAACATCTATTGATTATGTAAGGCTATTTTATAAACGTCAGCAACCAGATCTCAATCGAAAATGTTCAAACTCTTTGTAGGATCGTTTGTATGAATTCCGGATTACAACATCCGAATCTACAACCATTCAATCATTTCTGTGGACATTGCATCAATAAATAACAATCAATTATTTTATTAGAATAAACTTTAAAACGTTCATTTAAACAGAAGGTCCGAAACACTTTGATTGTATATTTGAGTAAAAAAAATTCTGCTGTAAACGAGTCTTTAATATATTATCAATTTGAATTACTTTAAAACCGACAATTTTATTTCTCTCACTAAAACTAGAAACAGATTTATGGCTTTGCAGAAGAATTCATAACTTTTTAACTTAAAACCCCATTCATTATCGTTATATGGCAAACATCTACATGTATGAAAATCTGAACCTAATACAAACATGTGTTGCTGTGCAGGAATAAGCAGGTAAGAGTTCTAGGTATATATAGGAACATATTAACCAGATGTTGGTTAGACACAAAATACTAAATCAAATACATACATGTAGGGGTATGAATACTAAGTGCTTATCAGAAATGATATATTTAATTGTTCCATTATTCCAAGAGTAAGTGCAGATTTCACATAGTTCAATCAAAACTTAAATTAAGATTGCATTATTTGAAACATATATCAAGTGCTACATTTTTATCAGAACATGTTTACCTTCATTTAAAAGTAAACACATTAATGAAGCAGAAAGTCAATAATTAATTTAATCGCAGTCGCCTTTGTTTACAAACTAGTAAATAGATGCACAGAACGTCTGAACAATTATTTGTAACAAAAGTGAATTTTCATAATAATAAACCTGCCCCGTCAGCAAAGACAGATTAAGTATATCAAATCATATGAATATATTTTTACTTAGAACTTAGAAATTGTAAATTGTCTTGCATCACTTTCATCATGTCATGTCATTATGTGAAATTTTGTTTTATTTATTTGATCCTACTATAATGTCTAGTTAGGGGGCTTCAGTATGTCTAAAGCATTCAAATGGATTCTTGGCTTCTCTGACGAGTTCCACAAAATAGTCACTTTACAAGTCGCACCATGTTCTACCAATACCGATAAGCAATGAGCTGTTTTCCCCCTCAATGTAACAATGCATTGTTAAACTTTAATAATAAATGACAAATTTGAGAAAAAATGAAAAGCAAAAAACGTGCTACACTGTCTTTAAGATCCCAGGATTCAGAGTTATCTATATGTCCAGGTGCTCGTAACGTTATCTGATATTGAGAACTGTTTTACATGCTTTTGAGACGCATTGCTACCCTGCATTTTACTAGCACCAGCCGATGTCATCAGGTGCCCCTCAATGCGGCTTTCTCCCTGCAATATTATTTATCACCAAGCTATAAGTAGCTGCGATAACTCCAAATCTCAAAATCGCATTCCCGTCTTGTTGGTTAGATGTGAATACAATACATATTTGTTTATCGATGACTTTGACACCTTTTGTATTGATGCACTATGTTTGAAATCATTGATATAACAACACATAATGTATTTGATATTACACAACTTTTATAAAACCAGTTCCTGAAACCTACCTCCAACACAATAGAATAGGAAAAGAAATGCCAAAGTCTATCATGAGAAAACTACTTCCGTTCAAGAAGTTGAAAAATCGTATAATCGTCTTAAGCTATACATGTACTTCAAAGAAAGTATTTTCTTTGATCTTAAAAATCTGTGATCTACAAACACACTCAAGTGAGTATTTGCGTCTACTCTTACGAATATCTCCTCCTTCCTGAAACATGCATTAGTAGTTAGTATCCACAACTAAAGCAGTTTCCATCTTTAAATGTTGGTTTAGTATCTATGAACACACCATGTCAACATTATAATTACGCGTTCAATAAAGGTTTCCCCTGATAGACTTTTACTTTACTGAAAGAAACGAAACTTGGTACATTTATTAGTCCTTCTCTACATAGGCACCACACAGTGTGACATATTTCTCCCATCGCTAGATGCAGCCTTCTAGGCCTGTCTTGTAAAAGGCATCAGATCTTGTCAAAAGCCAGGACTTGACCTCATTAATGAGGTTTTTATCATCAGGGAAACGAGTGCCTTTCAAAATGACTTCATGTTTCGGAAGAAATCAGATGGTGCAAGGTCAGGAAAATACCGTTGGTGAGGAAGTATTTCACAGCCGCAGGTCTGCACTTCCGTTTGAGCTACACCATATTTGTGGATAGGAGCATTGTCCTGAAGCAGCCATACACTTTTTGTTAGCATAGCGAGTCTCTCGGTTTTGACAGCTGCAATTTGTGCAGCAAACTAGCGTAAGATGCTCCAGTAAGTGTTGTACCTCTTTCCAAAAAATCCATCATGATTACACCATGCTGATCCCAAAAACCTTGCCTGCCGAGGGCTGGACCCGTGCCTTTTAAGGGGGTGGTGACTGAAGATGGTTCCACTGTTTTGACTGGATTTTACGTTCAGGGTCATAGTGATGGACCCATGTTTCATCCTGTGTGATAAGTCTGTCGAAAAGGTTATCCAGGTTTTCTTGGCACATTGCTAAAAGAGCTTTTGAGGCGTCGACTCGTTCCTGTTTTTGGAAAGGTGTGAGCAGTCGGGGTATCCACCGAGCTGACAACGTCCGCATGTGCAAATGGTCATGAATGATTTTCTCCGCAGACCCCACTATCTTGTCATCTTGAGCAAGTTGACGGACAGTAATTCGGCGATCTTCCAAAATTGCAGCTTCCACTCGTGATAGAGTCACTATTAATGGCTGACTGGGGTCGACCTGGAATTGAAGCTGTTTCCACTGAGGTCCGACCACACTCTCTAAAAATGTCTTTCATCTCATCAAAAGTCTCCTTTGGTGTACGACCCTTCAATAATACAAACCTGATAATCGCTCTGTCCTCAACAGCCTCCATTTGTTCACCTTACTCCACTCTAAGACCTGTGATGACAGAAAAAAATGAATGTTTTAAAAGTATGAGACATCACTTCAACCATGGAGTATTTCATGGATGCTGGAAAATTTATAAAACGTATTGTTCTCATCATCACATGCTTTAGTAGAGTTATACTGTTGAGATCATCATTTAACTAACAACGACATAAATAACCACGTTACATTATTTAAATGTACACTTTCAAGCTTTATACCAAATACCAAAACAAAACAGCAATTCTAACAGAGCCTGAAACATTAGATGTTGTGAGATGTTTGACATTTGTCTGTAATAAATGATGCCGAAGGTAACCGATATAAGTGGTGTTCAGGGCATTTGTCATTTCATTCTACTACCTAAATATAATCATAGCACTTAAGGCAAAGTCAATGTTAATGTCAAATTAATCTGAGTCTGGCGGCAGGATGAATCAATGATATTTTCAATAAAATGTTGATACATTTCATCAGCATACTGATATGTGCAAATATAAATTGATAATTTGTGTCAAAACTCAAATGAGGATTCCCGTCCACACTTCATGAGACATGCATTATATGTTAGTATCCAAAAGTATAGCAATTTTAATATTGTTATGCATGTATAGTTGTTATGTTCTTACCGAAACATCCAATTGACCATTTTCCAGTTTCGCGAAACGACTGGGTTTAGAGTGATGTCCCTTTGAAAAGTCATGTGACCGCGGGCAATCCCCAAAACTTACGTTCAGTTCAACGTTATTTTGGTCACCTTTTCAAGCTCGCCTCGACCTAAACATACCATGCCACGAACATTGACAGGTGTCAAATGATTAACAATCAAAAGACCTTGCTTGAAAAAGTCTACGATAGCAGTTATTTTCCTTGAAATTATCAAATGAACAAGGCCACATATATGGTGGTATTTACCTAAAACGGCATCATAGACGTACATATTATCACATGTATTTTTTTTTAATGGGAAGGAAGAAATTATCGTTTTATAAATAATACATGACATAATAATTTCGATAGTGCATTACATTTATTGAAAAGTTTTGTGTATAGTCTACATCAAGAAAGATTAAGCGACCGACTCGACCACGGGCATAATTAAAATTCAGTCCAATTTAATATGGTTGTAGCCTATTTTTCAACAGACAAAACGTTATAATGTATGTAATTTATGAAACAAAAAATAAAAATGAATATAGGTCCTCCTTGTTTTAGGGGAAATAAGTTTTTTAGACTTAACATTTTGATCTGCAGTTTGTTTCCACTTCTTTATCAATCTATTGTTTAATTAAATGCCATATCCATGATGTTCATGGGCGACTGGGCGGTAGTCACAATTTAAGAAGGCCCTATTGTCTTCTTTTTTGTAATTACTTTAAATGCCTAGCGTTCATCTCTGAGGAATTCAAAAGAAAACGTTACAATCGTTATGTTTATGAAAATGTATGTTTAATTGACACTCCGAAGAAGATATATACATATACATGTGACAAACTCAAAACGAATCAGTTCAATTTCTGGAGACATGTACATGTCCCTTACCCGAAATAGTTGCACTGACGTAGGCCATTAACTTAAATGAATGTATATGAATATATCTGTAGATTAATTTCTTACATTTATAGATAATCTTAAATCTTTTATAGGCTGTATGCGTTACTAGACCTAGAGCGCCAACCACTTCTGTTACATTATATACGCTTTGTAAGATATGATTCAGTGTATATTAAGTTGATACAAAAGTGAAATAAACAGAAACGCCTTAATAAACATGTGAGACAAATTCATAGTAAGCGATGAATTTAGTAATCAAATTAAAGATTAAAAATATCAATTTCGTTCAATTACACAATACAATACAGGACTTGCACTTTAATGGTTTGCTTGTAAATAAAATATTTAGTCTTGAATTAAAGTTAATGTTGTGCATTTGTCTTTTGATTTGTTATGAAAACTGAATTTTAGAAAATGTAATGATTTATCCCTGAACGGTAATTACGTCATAACGTGTGAGAGAAAACCATGTGTGCTGTTGTTTCCATCAACGTGTTCCACTGAGGTGATTATATTAACTTTCACCCTACATTTATATTTTTATCTAACCAAATCGTTGCTGTATATAACTCTTGTGTAATAATTATAGCTGTATTCACTATTTTATATACCTATTCAACACTACCCTCGTGCCGGATCTAAGTTGGTTTCTTGTGGTGTATGCAATTTTTTAAGTATCGCCGCTGATCATCGCTGCGATACTACCGACTCGTCATAAAACAATAACCCACTCCAAAAAATATTACGTACATCTTTGTACATAATCTTTATAATCTTTCTGAATAAAAGCACACCCTCTTTTAGGGTATGGCTTTGTGTTTATGGAAAACCAAAACATGTTTTTGAGAAATGCTCAAAAGAAAAAAAAACGCACATCTGCAAGGGTTGTCTTTCGAGTTTTAGAACAAAACGAAAACACACACATGCTCATTGAGGGTATTTTAAAGGATTCCTACGGGGTTTTAGCGGACGATAATGACTAAAAATACTTTTTCAATATTCCCGTAATGTTTGGACAAATGTCAACATGAAGAAACACACAAAAATATATCATACGTAAAATATACGTCATTGTACACACCAAAAATGTTCGTTTCGACTTTTATACACTATTTGAACGTTAACATTTTTGAAGGTTGAAATCTACAATTTTCAAAATTATGAATTAACGAAATTAAATTTCTGCATGTAGGACTACTTTACATGTACCGCATTTAAACCTGAAACCACACTTTTAATGTTATTCTTCATTTTCAGAAATAGTGTAATTTCCAACTTACTTTTTTGATACTCGTACGTTATTCATAAACCTGAAAGCAGGACATCTAAAATAGTGAATATTGTACCTATGTAGATCTACAATGTTTTGGGGAATGAGATTACTCACGTAGCGAATATATATATGAAATCACTAGAAATCTATAATATTCAATAGCTTATGAGTAATTTTATTTTGAGTGAAAATAATATAGCGATACATACAAATTTATAGTAATTTATATATATAAGATAGTTGGCTAGATAAGTTGTGACATGACGATAGTTAACGTACATTACAGAAACTGCAACGGCCATAACGTTTTGATGAATATTTTATAAACAATGCAGGAATCATACCTGTATTAACAACTTTTTAAAAATGTCTAGCCTGGCATATTGAGTTTATTTTTCAAATAATAAATGCCGTATTTCTGTGAACATATATGTGAAAAACATTTGATTAATATAGGATATTTATATTTACGGTGCAAAATAGCCAACATCACCATGATAAAACTGCGTAGGCTCTATGTATGATACTACTTAAAACATTTCTGACGTTTAAACAACCGTCAAAACATTTACACTGAAATGATATTATCTAGCTGAGGTTAATTCTGACACGGTAAAATATTTGAAAAAAATCTGTTAAAGTATAATTATGAAAAAAAATTCCGCAACGGATTACAAACGCCTTATGGTCGCTTAGAGTCGTACTGTAGTCGCTGTCACAATGCTTGATTTTTATAAAATAGAAGAAAAGGCTTGAAAAATATACTTGATTGTTGAAGTGTAAATCTTTGTCATTTTTCTTTTTCAAACTACGACCTTCTCAAGCTCATCAACTGATATTACCACATCGCCCGGTCGCGAGGTAACGCTCTTTCCCATTAGCATCAGGCGTGACGTTGCTCGCGGTCAAGGGCGGATAACTCTAAACGTCAAAACTGAAAATTGGTCAATTATAAACGATGTATGTTAATGGACTTTATTACAAAAAAAAATACTATAGAAAAATGCATGCAGTCAATTTCAATTTTACATAATGAAAGAACAACTGTTCTCAGAAAATAATGTACGTTTTTGATAATTTATAATTACATAGGCCAGTAGATGGTCCTATTTATAGCTTAATTTACTACGAGGTGAAGCTTTACAACAGTATGATACGAACTGAACAATCCCGCCAGGGGCACGGCAACTTTGTGTAAGGTTTGGGTGCAATGCTACACTGAATTTCAGCGTAGTACCACCTATGGCTTGTTCCAGCCGATGCTCGCAGGTTTCACCGCAATGCTTAGCCACATGGCACTGCGGGATGTCTCCCTACCATAATACTAGTAGCCGCGATATAAGTGAAATACTCTTGAAAGCGGGGTTAAACCCCAACTCAACTCAACTCACGAATTGAACAGGAAGTGTCACATTATAAGACTTACACACACTTACTGTGTTGTTGTTTTTTCTATATCATTTTCAGGAAATAAAATAATTGGTAAATCAACTACGATTCATGTGTACATTTAAAATTCTGAGAAAAAAACAATAAAAAGGAAGAATGAATCAAAAAGATAATAATTTACAGTAATCTATCAACATACATATGTCTACAAGTTATCCGATTCATCACGACAGAAGTTATCCGATTCATCACGACAGACCTTTGCATCTGAACTAATATTGGTGTCAAAATGTCGTAGTCACGAGAAGGATTCACATCAAATTAACTACGATTAGTGTAGGATTAATTCAGAACATTTGTTGCCATTACTCATGCCACAAATTATCATCATTTCGTAGTGGGGTTGACAAATCTTGTTGTTATATATCTTCACTATCAACAGCGAAGTGCATATATATGTACAACAAAGATATCCCTGATGAATACAGCACATGATACTATATTTCATCGTAAAAAATATTTGAATAAAACACACATTAAGGGGGTTCTTAGCCACCATCGCCTGGTAGCCTTATTGTACACTTTCAGTAGCGGTGGTCGTCATGAACATTAGAAACTTAAATAACTAAATAACTAGAAATAGGATAATAAAACCATTATATTATAATTGTGAAGTATAGTATTTATTTTATGATAGAGATATATTTTGTTATTTTGCTCTATAATCTTATTTAAGGGGAAATGGTCGTGCATATTGAGTAAGGGTTTTCTCCCTTGCAACTAAAAATGACAATTTCTCTAGTTTTTTTTCCCAATAACTATTCAAGATAGTCTGGAAACATATGATTTTTTTCAGTTAATTTTGTTTATGTATTGTATTTCTATCAAACAGTAAGTTTTCCCAGGAAATCTTTAAATTAATTGACATAAATATTAATGTTTAACAGAAAACAATAATTGGTAAAATGTATATTTTAAGTAAAAAGCTTCAAAATAACAATTAAGTTGCATTTTCGACTTGCATAAATGTGTAACCCTTTTATTAAAATAAGGCTATCGTTATGAACTATGTTTATTGTTTTATTATGATGATTGTGTGAAATGATAGTGTAAATTGTATTTGTATTGCGCACCCCTAACTACATTGGGAGTTCATATTGAAAGCACGAACACGGTGACCCCTATTTTGTATAACAGCAATGGATTCAGCATATGTTGTTCATGTATATAGTGAACTATTAACACTTTCTTGAGATTGTTTCAATTGGTAAGGAACCTCTTTAGCATGCATTGTTTGCAAGCAGTCTTATTCAGACAGGAAGCTGGCTGAAGCTCCGTGAAGGCAGGGGAACGGAGCTAACTCCATGTAGTAGCTAGTTACAAGCCCTTCAATGAAGTTAGAGTTCAAATCCATGTGATCCTTATTAAAAATAATGTGACCCCACAAAACTAAAAAAACATGTTGTGTTAACAATATTTAAAGTAAATTACATTCTTAGAGCAATATTTGAGGTACAGCTCCAATTATAGCAGAACAGAAACACAAAGAAAATGATTAAAAGGTAGGTTAAATAATGTCACCTCTTTGACAATTAAAATAAAGTGAATTACCTTCGTCACTAACTACTTCGTAGAAAAAATTATGTTATTTCCAGGTTATGTTCAGCAGGTGGAAAGTTTAGTCTTACCATCAACGAAATTCTGCTAGTAATACAAATAACATAGTCTAATAAGTTAAAGAAAATGTTATCAGAAGATGTTTTTGAAAACTTCTTGAAAGCAAAGTAGTTTTTCCCCAATGCCAGGCTTGCATTGACGTCTTGAAGTGTTATTGTTAACGCTACGATTAAGAGTTGATATACCTGATGTCTCCAAATGAAGCAAAATGAAGTGTACACAAATCTAAATATGTGTGTAGAGTCTCGGCCGTGTCCTTGACGTATCTAAACACAAACAACAATATTTCTACATAAAGACACAAGTGAATGCTTTTCGAAGTACAATGTAATATATCTACTTTTAATACGGTATATCACATTTCTGTAGACATTGCATGTTGGAGTCCTTAACAATCAATTCCTTCGTAAGAATATACTTTCAATAAGTTGTCTTTTAAAAATGCCATCCATTATCGTTTTAAATCGTCCAGTTTGATAATCTGAACCTAACACAAACCTTTGTCTCTGTCATGTTGGCCGTTAATGATGTATTTTTGATAAATTAATAAGTAGGGTTATGTTCTAGAGAGTTATAGGCTAAATATAAAAGTTTCCAGTGTGTTCAATTCAGTTTCAAATTATGTTAGAAGATATTGACCAGGTAAGGTTCACGTGAGTGTATGTATATAACTTAAATACTTACACTAAATGCTTGTCTTAAATGGTTTATCAATTCCTGTGATTATTCCATTATTAGAAAATGTGATTGTATGAAGTAAACCGTTTCTAATGACACTAGCTGAAATTAAAAACAAAATGTAAAATGTACGGCAAAGAAAGTATAGCAACAACAATGCAGGATATTTTAATCCATGAGTTTTCAATGAATCAACCAATGGTTTAATTATGTCTCACTTGTGTTCATAAATGTGACAGGTACACTCATTATATATTCATACACATCCAGTGATTTACCTCGTATGAGGAAACGTATGGAGTGAAACGTATGGAGTGCATCCACAATTTCACGACTGCAATAAGAACATGTTCTATCCATTACTGGGGATTTCATAGCGTCCTGTTTCAATCTTCAGCAGGGCAACTCCAAACCGAAACATTAACGAGGGCACTCCTTTGGGTACTAGGTATATGGTAATCCTTAGTAAGATATTAAGATTTTAAATGTCTATATTGACGCAGTTTGTTTCTTCGATTTCGTCTATTGCCAGACTGAACAAGATTACCCCACGATGTTACACACTTATTGAACACAAGTTTCTTAACAGTTCTAGGAAGAAGCCGTACCTCAAAGTCACTAGATTATACATGTGCTAGATTGTGCTTATTAATAAACTCTGCAATAATGTTGGTCCAGTTGCTTTTACGTGTGAAAACACATCTACGATCACAGTGAATATTAACACGACTGAACAACTAGTTACGCCATTTTTAGAGCCGACTGAGTTATTATTTTGTATTTACTAACTGTTCTTGCTTCTGAAAAACACAGCGTTTCAAAATATTCTTGTTTTAATATCTCCTTAATTTGATATTCAGGACATTATTACTTGGTAAACACAGTTTATTAAGATGTTAAATGTTGCTTTCTATAGTAAACACTTAATTTCGAAATAATCGAAATTAAATGCATAAATGCATTTAGAAATGATTGCTATGTTGTTGTCTTGCTTTACTGTAATCCTATCAAGTAATGATGTAAAGGTTTCATTATGAATTGCAGACTACTATGATGACTATCATGTGATTATATATATATATATATATATATATATATATACATTGACGGTTTGAGACGCATTGCTGCACTAAATTACACTAGTTCCACCTGATATTGTCACGTGTGCCTCAATGCATAGGCACAATGTTGTTGATAGACTTTTCCCTACAATATTATCAATCGCAGTGATACCAGTCAAGTACTTTTAAAAGTGGCGTTAAACCCCAAATCTTAACACCTCATTTCCGTCCTTTTGGTTAGATCTAAGCATATTTGTATATCAATGACTTTGATAACTTCTATATTGTTTTTTTTTGAGATCATTCAAATAACATGACTTAAATTAGTAGATACTGCACAGCGTTTACAAAAGTAATGGCAGAAACACACCTGCAATGAAAATACAATGGGAAGCGAACAGCGAAAGTCTATCATTAGTAAAGTTATTTTGGTCAGAGAACAAATTACAAAAAGTTTAAAACTTAAGTCATACAATCATCTTATGATATACTTCAAAGTAAGGTGTTTCCTTTTATCTCAAACTCAAAGATCTACAAACTCAAATGAGGATGTCGGTCTCCTCCTGACATCAAAGACTGAATACCCCGCACTTCCTGAAACATGCATTAGAAATTAGTATCCAGAACTAAAGCAATTTCTATCGTGTTATTTTGGTTTTGTTTGAAAGCATGCGGGTTTAAATGGTGTATGTTAATGGATGCTTGACGATGTATTAAACTTATATCTTCGTGATTACATGCTTCCTGGAGCTTAATATTGCTATCTTCACTTACCTGACATTTTATAATAACGTTAAATTAAAAAGAGAAAATTATAACAATAAATTACACGAGTGTAAGCTAAGAATTTAGATAACACAGTGAAGCATAATACATGCAGGACATTGGACCTTTCTCTGTTATAAATTTATCATGCATAAGGTGACCGCAATGATTGATGTTCAGTGTATTTGTCATTATATTCTACTAATTGAATATGACCTTATGCACTTTAAGGCAAAGTCAACATTTACTCACTAACGGTAATTAATCTGAGTCTGGCGTGGATGATGGATCAATGTTGAATGGATTTTCATTAGCATGTTATTATGTGCAAACATAGACTGTTCATCAATAAGGCAAAACTCAAATGACGATGGCTGTCCATTCATGACATGAAATGTGAAATCTAAAGCAATTTCTATGTTGTTTTGGTTCTGCTTCTAGGAATATTTCAAAACAGCTATAGACCGAGGCATACAGACAGCTTGAATGACATCCGAATCGGACTAACTACGTTTCCCCGGCTCCTCGTATATAATTCGGAAAAAAATTAGCAAGCATGGAATGAAAAAATAAACATTTACCGTTATTATCAACAAACCTCCTGAAATCAGATTACAAATAAAAGAATGAGCTGTTGAGTCGTTTTTGAGTCGATTCATCATGACAGAGCTTCGCATCTAAACTGTAATATTGGTGTCAACATCGGTTACGAGAAATATACATATCAGACTAACTATGATCCATGTAAGATTAATTCAGAACATAGGAGAAAAACAACATTGATGGTTAACTGAAAAAAGTATTTCATTACATCATAAGAACGCTATTATAAATAATTGTTTTGCAAGCAAAAATAACCCAATATAAAATTACTATCATTTATCATTACTCATGCTTCAAATTATCATCCATTTTACTGTAGGCCTGACAACCACTTCCTCTTGTGGTTAAAGCGATTAAAGAGAACATGCAACAAATATATGTAACATGAACTAATGAGCAAATAATTACTTAGAGACCCTCCAATGCTAGATACAATGTATACATGTTTTACTGTACACTTTCCTTCACAAAGCAACATTTACATTGTACAAAGGTTAACTTATACTCAAAATGCTTGTTATAACATTAAAATAGTTTGAACTTTATTCTACAGGTTGTTGTAGATGATAAACATTTATGTTTATATATATTATAATTACCGTTTTCAAGCATATTTTAACATGTATACCAATCTATTGCAATATATTGACATTGTTAAAATAAAAAAGTTTATCATCCTTAAATCCTAGATCTCTCTATATCAAAACAATATTAGTGACATATGATTACTCTTACTATCAGTGACTCACTTTGCTTACAATCCAGTTAACAACGCAATTAATATAATTGTAGTGTGGTTGGCAGTTTTATTCATATCCCTTCGAATTAATTTATATCTAAGATAAGATGATATCTGGTTCAATAATAGCATGGTTTTGGGAAGCGGATAGTTTGCAATCGTCGGCTCGAACTAGTGAAACTGTGTTGGTGGTGTACGGAGATTCAGTGACGCATTGCACTTTAACCCAAATATAATAACCCTAATACAAATAAACGATCAAGAGCTCTTTAAAACAGAGTTGCCGGGCTCTTGCGGGATTCGAACCTTAGACTTATGTATTCGAAGTCGAATGAAATAAACACCATCCAACCCCTTAAAATGGATATGTTTTAAATGTTGATAAAGTCATAGAGTACTTGCTCATGTTGTAACTTATTTGCTGTTTGATCTCATCAATTGAATTAGATACAGTCATGATATGCCTTCACACGTTTTTCATATCACAATCATTTCATAAGAGCACACTACATAACCTTTAGTTACAACAATGGACCATTTAACTAAGCAAATCAATAATTATTCATTTGTGGGATGTTTGATGTGATTAACTTCCATTTGGTGTTTGATCAACTGAATGTGTTATTTGAATGAATGAGATGTAATCATATACCATGTTTTATCAGTTGCCTTTCCGCTTAATTCATTTTAATAATGCTACATCAAGTTTGCTTTAAAACTGTTCAACATATTAGATAAACAGAGTTCTTGCATTTTGATAACTGAAAATTAAAGTATTCCCTTTTTTCCAAACAGATATGATTGATTGAACAAATTCAAACCCCTTTACATTGCCTTATGTAATACAAAATGTGTAAAATATGAATTTACAGAGACCGGTTAACGTTTATGACATATTCCCTTTATAGAAATGTTCAACACATTTCATATATACTTATTTGTATTCATGTAAACTTCATGAATACATACATTACACACCATGTTGGTATTTCAGTTAACCACTTCAAAGATATAACTTTAAGAAAAAAGGTAAAGTCTGTTTTTTACATTATGCATGGAGCTGGGAATTTCTTCATTTGTTTGGAATATACATGTAGAAATGTTTTTATAGTCGATCTGCCTCAGACATCTAATAAAAGTCCCCTGACTTCCTGATTATCTCATTTATGTAAGAAAACAATTATGCATGAAAACGAACGTTAGAAATGATTTCTACTTCAAACAATATATGTTACCTTTAATCTTTAGTTTCAATTTAATACTTCAAAGAATAAGAAAGGAACAAGAGAGCAATAACAATAACTTTCAAAAACTAAAAAGGCCCCGAAGCTGATGTAAAAAAGATAAAAGATAGTAAGTTTTAAATAATTTCAAAAACTGTATTGCATATTACTTATTAAAGTACATGCAGAAGTTGCAATTAAACATTCGTGCCGAAATAAAAGTTTTAAGGGAAAGGATTTGCAAACGGTCTATTATTTAATTTATTTCAGTGAGTCACAGTCTGAAAATTAAGAAAATTGCATGTTTAATTTATTTTTGATTGTTGTAAACAACGACATTTACAAATTAAAACAATTTGGCGTCAATATAATCAAAATCAAACACTCCTTGTATTGAGCGATTTACTTTTAGATATATCTGAAGAAAACCCTCTATAAATGAGATCAAACGCCTATCGCAGGATACGATACTCATACCGAATACGTTTTGTCAGTATCAAGCCCAGCACAGTAAATTTCAACTAATGTTTTGTCGAAACGCAAATTGACCAACATGATTGCAGAGTTTATGAATTAACACAATTTAACACATAATCGAGATAGTGATATTTAGGTAAGCCATCTTTCTAGAACTGTTCAGAAAGTTGTTTTCGATGAGTGGGTAACATGTGGGGTAATATCATATTATGTTCGTTTTGAATAGGATCGGCTTATTCAGTCAATTGTTTTATGGATATCAAGCACTTCAACGAACGTCTCACTGTATTCATTCTATTTAACTGAAATGTCTTATTCTGGTATATAAGCGATATAAGTGTCACCCTTATAAGCGATAAGTGTCACCCTGGGTAAGTGACTTAGTTCGAAGTGTGCCTCTGTCCTCCCAGCAGTAAATTGGGTACCTTGTTAGTCTAGTGGTAGTCCGGAAAGGGGTTAAAGCTGTTTCTGCGTTGTACATACGTATGTCTTGACAACTTAATATACGACTAATAGCAGCATCAGGAATCAAACTCAGATCTTCTATATGACGATCGGACACTCCACCAAGTCAGCTACATTTCATCCATCCATCTGTCATTCTTCTTGTAGAAGCTTTGAATTGAAATAGAAATTAATGTTTTATGTTAAATTATTTCCATAAGATAATGGGAACTGATGTTATGAATAGTAAACCTGTCTAACTCCTTAATGGTGAGCAACATCACACTCTCATCCTACCTCGGCGGCTGTTTTGATTTGGAATTGGAGTTTGACGTGTGTTATATTTGAATGCTGTTTTTGTGTGTAGATTCATTTATATACAATACAGACATTTCAATTAGTCATCATTCTTCTATTTGTTGACATCTATTCACATATAAACCATTCTGTTTGGTCCTTTACTGATTTACCGGAAACTATCTCTAATAAAATCGTCTCACAGATTTCAGAAAGTAAAAACATGAAAGACGAAGTAAATTACGGATGGAACAGGGTATCAAATAATTAAACAATTTATCTGAATTATAAAACAATTGAATGTATGGAAAGGATGAAAAGGCGTCATAAATCAAGTAAACCATCAATATTGGCTGCTTTCAACTATATGTGCTGCTGTGATATTTTTGCATGAGATACTGCATAAAAAGTGAAAAAAGATAGTTAAACTCATAACCTTCTTAACACGTCGATGCTGCAGTCAATAATGGGACCGTAGTTAACCATCAACAGGGCAGTGAAATACAGACCGTATTGATTTTATAATACAAAAAAGTAAAATTCAATTTTACAAATCACATCTGCTCACAGACAAGAAAACCTTGCTACGAATATACGTATACATGTTGCGTGACCAAAATTGATATGATAACGATTTTAGTATGCAATTTTGAACAGGACTGATAATACATTTCGAGATCGTTCTCTCGAATTTCTAGAATTGGACAGTTGGAAAAAGAGTACATTAAATTATAATGAATTAGTTGTGGTGGCACGTGGTCCTGTGCATAGCTCAGTTGACCGCTATCAGTGAAGTTCAGAAACAATGGGCCCGGCTCGCTGAATGTTTGGGTTACCCGCTTCATTACAGGATAAACTGAGAGTTTGAAGGGTCATTCCCATCCTGTCTCGCGGTATAACGTACGCTACCGCCAGTTCAATGAAAGTGACTGTAGCGTGCGTTACACCCTGAGAGAGGATGGTTCATTCCCTGCCTCACACTGAGACGTGTGTTGAAAGACTTGTGGTGTCAACCAACCATTCTTTAATCATACCGAAAGGCCACAGGCCTGTAGTACATATTACATTTATTCATTGGTTGGTAGCAACCCACTTTGTCTACGTATGAAAACTTTATGGATATAGATGGACACATTTTATAATTGAACTTTACAAGATGTTTTCATCAATGATATAAACTTGAAAGTTTCAGGGTGTTCATAATAGTATTTCTTTACATTTACAGTTCTTAACGATAAGTATGCTGGGCAAACACACACACAATGATACTCATCTTCGACATAATTAAAATTGCACATTTGATAGATATTTTCTTTTTTTCAATATTTAAATATATAAACCATGCGAAGAGCAGCGTAGTCTTGCCAATGAATATTTATATTTCCTTAATGTCAAGATCGAAAGGTAATGTTCTGCATGAATTGAATGCCAGGAATTACCGAAGCCGATAGATGATAACAAGTGTTTCGTGTGTGTTACCCAGTTAGTGGCTATCATAAAGTAACATCATATCATAACATTTTCTTGGTATTCTAAATGAAGGCATTTTAACAACCTTAACTTTGTGGTTTCACCCTGGGAAGTGTGCCTCTGTCCTCCCAGCAGTAAATTGGGTACCTGTTATGATACGATGTCGTAGTAGTCTGAATTTGTGGATTAAAAAAAAAGTTTTGAATGTTGCATACAGAATACAAACGGTAACCTGTATCACCATTTATTACATACCCATGTAAACTTAAGATAGTCATACAGGCGTGCAATTCGGTTTCCATGTGTGACTTTCGTATTGCACGATGAATTCCGTATTGCACGATGAATTCCGTATTATACGGCTGATGGTTCTACTTTCTATAAACTTCTCGGAATGTTCCGTACGCAACAATGTTTTTCCAATTCAATATCCATAATTTATGTTTTCATGACACTGGTAATAACCTTTCAAATAATTAAATTATTAGCTTGGATTGAGACATAATATCGATAAAACGTGAAGGAAAATATACACTCATATAACCATTAACAAGGAAAACAGCGCCGAATTCTTCCCTAGCCATGCTGCGTCATTTTGACGACACAGCCATATATTGCTGTGACGTCGTTTTCAAAGTAACGTCATTCGAAAGAAGCACGACGGACGGAATCCAGAATGTTGTTTCATTTTCATTTTTTGAAAATTAAATTATATCAAGCAAATTTGACGTTTTCATTGCGTTAACGCACTTGACAAACTTGCACTTAAAGCTTTTCTGGGATGATCAACGATAAAATAAAGCTATTATTCAGATATGAAATCATCAGTCCGTCGGTGTGTCAATGCGCGGTACCTTATCCCAGTTAATTTGAGCAACTAATTTTGTATAAAGAATTTGGCTTAAAGGGGGAATATAATAAGTTTAGGTATAAATTCCTCTATCTACACATAAATATATAGGACATCATATTTGTGCGTTTGGATCATTTGTATTGACCTCGAAGCTCGTTGTTCCTCCGCTTCAATGACATCTTCTCGTTCAATACAAACGATGCAAATGCACAAGTGTGATGTTCAATATATGTATATGTAGATAGAGGAATTCATCACATGAAATTTAATAAAACAATTTCCTTACCCGTTCCTTCAATTTTACAAGTGTAAATTATATGACAATGTATTTCAGACATAGATAAATAGGCTATGTTTTACCATTTGCTTAATGTACACTGCATAATACCAACTAGATAATAATGAATGAGACGTCGAATCATAAAACGAAATTACCACTACCTTAAATACATGCGAACAAGACAAAACATTTGTGACTGTTTTTTGTTTTTCTACCTAATTTGTAAATATCATACACGCGATACTTTACTCATGCTGAGGAATAGTTGTATGAGTATAGTTTATATCTTGAGAAAATATATATTGAGTTTTCTATCAAATAAAAAATTAAATAAATGTTAATAACAACAATGATTAACATGACTGGATAATAAGATTTTGAGAAACGTTATTTGCAGTGAGAATAACCGTTAGTAAACGTACGCGAATCAGTACGCATCATGCTTGATTTGCATAACTACTGGAGTTGAGATCGGAGAGTGATAAACCAGATGAACAATTTATTTACTTTACAGTAGTGATCAAATATGTTTAATGAAATGACCAACTTGATATGTGTACTTTCTTCTGCCCGGTAGTATATTAAATTAAAGCACTGATTGGTATCTCAAAACAACGTGGTGAATAGTTCATGCATAATAATATAACTACGTATATAAAAAGTATATTCAATTCTGAATAGTAGCAGCTAAGGAAATCCTATAATCGAACCTGTGTTTGCCCTGATCTCTGAAACTGTTTTGCTCAACTCCAAGAGCCACAGACGGATTCGTCATTGCACAAAGTGATACACGGCAAGTTTGTCACACAATAGTGCTATTTATTTTGATATTCAGAAAAAGGCTTATAGAATGACCGAGTCAAGTGTTTATGACACATGCTTAATAGATATTGCCAAGTTTATCTCTTTTCAATCTCCATGCCCAGACAGTTTATGACCTTAAGGTCGCATAGGGTACATATAGGAATACACTATCCTACTGTGATTTAAGGTTGCATTACGATACATGTCTATATGTACTCTATTGCAAATAACAACTTATCTACAACAGACCTAAAGAAAAATTTGGATTAGTACTGTTTAATCGGTTATTTAGAGTAGAGTAGAGTATTTTTCTGCACATTTATATAGGAAGTTTCTCGACATTCCGTAGAAACTATCATATATCATAATCATATAATTGGTAATAACATAAATAAGGTAAGGTAATAAATGAATAAATAAATAATAAGGTAATAAAGCCAAATACACTATTATGAAAAACGCTGGATGTTACTTCACGGACTAAAGTATTAAGTTAAAAGTGATTAAAACATTGAATAGAGTGAGTGTAGTATAATAAGATTAGTGGGCTGAACATAAATCTTACCAATTTTAAATACAAATAATAAAAGTGAACTTGATGAAATGAAATGATTGAATTGATGTAATTTAGATATATCTGAGCTATCAGCTTCAGAAAGCTATACCCAATATTTCAAAGTCGATTTTTTAACATAGAAAATGATGCCTTCTGTTTGATCAAAGAGTTGGAAAATTCAAATCGTTAACACCAATTATTTTATGTTAGATTTTTCAGCATTATATATTAATGTTGTTTTCAAAGTAAACCTTGACAAACAATTTTGAATTACGTTGATAAAACAAACCAAGTTTTTCGTGATTTAATCAAAATCGTGATAATATATTTATTCTTAAATATTCGGAAAACAAATAGTGAAATAATGTATTGCTGTTCAAAAACGCCAGAGTGGGAACAGAAATTGTTAAGAAACGTTTAACACATAAAACGGATCGTGTAAAACACATTTAAGATAAATCTCGTTTTCTGAATTGTCCTTTCTTAAAACAAACCTTACGGGTGTTTAAATTGCTTGCCTGCTTTGCTAGTTTTCATGTCTTTATTTGTGAGGTTATGGTTCTTAAGACAAATACAAATTACACAAATATTGTTAACATGAAGTCGTTATGAGATCAAATATGAAGAAATGACATATTAATAGTGACTGAAATAATAGTACATTTTTGATTAAACGTAATTATTTATACTTACCTTTTGATTAGACCTACTTTGCCTACCTCCTCTCTAGGTATTCTATTTCAACCTTAACACAGACGAAGCTTGAAAGTGGAGTAAGGGATGCGTAAAATCCCTATCCAAGGACAGATAAGTCTGCATGGTCTCGTGACGTCACTACCGGAATAAGCCACTCTCCGAAAGTCCCAAAAGGCAAGACAGACCAAGTGGGGAGGATGGGCGGGCCTAGCGCGTAGGTCTAGTCAACAGCTAAGTATGAATAATTACGTTTAATCAAAAACGTACTATTTTTTTAAATACATATCTGTTGACTAGACCTACTTTGCCTAGAATCCGACTGCATGGAGGCGGGTCAGTAGATATGTGGTAGTGACGAGACCAGCAACAAACCCTGAGTGTAAGCTAACCTACGAGTCCTCCGCCCTGTGGTGAGGACATCTCGTAGGTAATGGTTGGCGAAAACATCTGATGAACGCCAAAAACACCATGCCATGACATCCGAAACCGCGATGTTGCAGTGATAAGCCATCGTGGCTGAAACTGCGCGGATCTCATGAGGGTTGGAACGCGAAGGCCGAGGCAGGTCAGCATCCCTGTACGCATCAATGACCGCGAACCTCAGATACACCCCAAACGCTCGCTTATCTAGCTCCTTGGTGCTCCTCGGCGAGTGAGGCAAGAACGCCTGCCATCTCTCAGCCTGCGGGTAGGCTGCGCGTACAACCTCAAGGCCCTCACCGGACACAGAGAGATCCACCTCTCCTGAGTCAGAACCCAGAGCCGGAAAAGAGAACGTACGGCCAGCTTCATCAGCTGCCTGGTTTTTACAGACAAAGTCGGGAGCTAAACCAAGTAAGGCTGATCCCCCCTCCGTGACCTCAAAGCGTAGAAGGTCCGCCTGCAAAGCATGGATTTCAGAAATCCGAGCTGCGGAGGGCATGGCCACCAGAAAAATGATCTTGATGGTGAGAGGGAGAAGGGGAACGTCGGAGAGCGGTTCATACGTATCAGAGCGAAGATGGTTGAGCACAATGGCTAAGTCCCACTCAGGTGGACGAATCTTAGTCCTGCCGTCAACAGAACGGAAGTTTTTAATGAGGTCTTTGAGGACCGACACATCCAACCCTGGCGACCTCTTCCTGAGCACGGAGAGGATAGCAGACATGTTGGTATTAATTGATGACGCCTTAAGATGCCTGGTGTTGCGTAGGTACACTAAGTACTCCGTCACTTGAGGAACTGAGGCCTCTGCCGGGATGAAATCCCTCTGAGCACTGAAGCAGGCGAAGGCCTGCCACTGGAAATCATAGAGTTTCCAAGTGGTCTTCCTATGAGAGGTAGCTATGGCATTGGCGACGCACCTTGAGTACCCACTGCTCCTTAGCCCTCTTTTAATACAAGCCAAGCGTGAAGGCAGAACACCTGAGGGTTCTCGTGTAACCTTCCGCTTGGCCTGCTGATGAGCAGATCTCTCCGTGTCTGAATCGGAACAAGTTCCTGACAACAGAGCCGCCGGAGAGGAACGAACCATGGTCGGGCTGGCCACCAAGGGGCGACCAGAAGGAGACGAAGAACCCGAGTTGTCCCTATCTTGGCTACAAATTGGGAGAGGGTGGCCGGTGGCGGAAATGTATAGGCGTCCAACCCCTCCCACCCTAACGAGAGCGTGTCTAAGCCCATCCCTAGCGAGTCTGGTACTGGAGAGACATTTGGTGATTGAGACATGTAGCGAACAGGTCTATCAGAGGGGTGCCGAACTGGAGACCATATGAACTAGCAGACACTGGCCTCGCAAGGGAATCTGCCAGTACTGAATGGTTAGACGTACTGCGTCCAACTCGAGGAAGTTGATGTGTTGGTTCTGATCTGACAGAGACCAGACTCCCGCCACCTGCTCGTGACCCATATGCGCCCCCCATCCCTGGGTGGAGGCGTCCACAAACAGGTGAGCTGAGGGGGGACGAGGGCGAAGTGGAACCCCAGAGAACACACTCTCGTCCAACCGCCACCAAGCTAGGAAACGATGAAGATCTGGGGTCAAAGCTATGTCGTGACGGCAACGCGTCTCCCTGATGTGGGGATTCAGGAACACCAACACCCTTTGCCACTGCCGTAGGGAGAGCGAAGCGTCGAGCGCGCGATCCATTAGGCAATCGTAACGAGCCATCCGCTCCCTCGTGACGAACCCGCGGAACAGCTGAGTGTCTAGGATAGCCCCTAGGAACTTCAGACGAGTCGCCGGAACCAAGTCCGACTTCTCTAAGAGCGAGCCCATCGTCCAAATACATTAGAAACTGAATGTCGCATTGGTGCAGGAATTGGACGATGGGCTGAGTCACACGTGTGAATAGCCAGGGGGCGGACGAGATCCCGAACGGGAGCACGCACCACTGAAACTGTCTCCCGTCCAGAATGAAGCGGAGGTACCTGCGATCCCTATAGTGAATCGGAATGTGCAGGTACGCATCCTGGAGATTGAGAGACACCATGCAGTCTGAGTCTGGTCCCTTGCTCAGGTACGCTCCATTGGAGCACAGGTAAGAGGCGGAGGGGATGAGACGGGAATGCAGAATCCCTGACCCAGAATCCGACAAACGTAAGGGTCTAACCCTTACTGTACCCAGTTGCTGACAAAGTTCTGGAGTCGACCTCCCACCGAACCCTCCGACACCGTAACGAGTGGAGGAGGAAGCAGAGGGGGTGACCAAGAGTCACTTCCTTCGCTTCCCCTTCTGAGGGGTACGACCTCCAGCGCCGGGACGGGGGGACTTTGGGGACTGACCCGTGGATCCACGGCCATGTCCTCCCCGCCGAAAGTCCATCTTGGCTTTCTTGGGCGAAGGTTGGCCTCTGCCGTGACCTTGGCCCTGACGGAAGGAAGTCTGAGGAAGCTTAGGTGTCGTTTGCCTCTGACTGACGAGACGATTGGTGAGGTCTTGCTGCTGAGCCCCCTGCCTTGCCCTCAAAACCTCGGGGATAGGACCCCCAAAAAGAGATTCAGAGTGGGCAGGGGCCTGTCGGAGAAAGGATTTCTGATCGGGGTTGAGACCTGACCGGTGAAGGAAATTGTCTCTGCGCAACACTGTGACACCAGATGAAATCCGTGAAGCAGATAACATGATCTGCGCAAGGTCCGTAGCCACATTGCCGAATGCTTTGAAAAGCACCGGGGCACCCGACTCAATGCCAGCCTGCTTAGCACAGGCAAGCATCGCCTGACAGGTGAATGCCCTGTTGTTGCCCAAGCCTAAAACTGTGCGAGCCTCTCTGTCGAGATGTGAAAGCTGCGCATGAGTAACGCGTTGGGGCGGTTCGGGGGCAATCAACTGAGATGCACCCTGATCAAGAGGAGGCGGAGTTGGAAAGGAATCGGGTACAAAGGCAATTGACGCCGGCGCTTGTCCGACACCACTAATGGCGGAAGCAGACGGTTTAGAACCGCAGCCAAGATGACCTGCTCCATATCCTCGGTGGCGTCCAGCAGGAGCCTATGCAGTGGAAGGGCGAGACGCGAGGGAGGTAAGTCCCCTTCAGGGCAAAAGGAAGCCTTCCTGGCTGCCGACGAGCGCGGTCCATGGTGAAGCAGGCAAATCACTAACACGCGAAGCGTAGGCAAAGGAAGTGACAGTCGGGTCCCTTACGCAGGTGAGCGATAGGCGACACACTCGCACGTGTAACGTAGATAAGGTGAATAACCGGCGAATCACTAACGCGAATCACTGACGCGAAACACCTAAGTAGCGTAGCGAAGAACAACAACTCTTCCAATAGCTAATCGAGAGTGTTGAATGCAGAGGTTCCGAACTCGAAGAGAACGAAGTCAATATCAACTAATGGTCAGACAAAGTAAATGACTGGCGAACAAATCAAGACACTGACTAAGCTAAACACTTGAGAGACGAGACGAATCACGTAACAAGTAAGTACAAACCAGAAAGGCGAAAGACAAGCGAAACGAATGACAGGCAAAGCGAGTCACTAGCGTGACGATGCAAGTCAAGACGAATCGAGCCTAACGGGAGAGTCGAGCCTAACACGGTAGACTGGCGAAGCGAGTCCATGCCGAAGCGAGTGACTGGCGAGACGATGCGAGTCAAGTGGAATCAAGCCTATGGCTTGATTCAACCTAAGGCGATAGACTGGCCAAGCGAGTGACTAGCGTAAGCGAGACACTGGCGAGACGATGCGAGTCAAGTTGAATCGAGCCTTAGACGAATGACTGGCGAAGCGAGTAACTGGCGAGAAAACGTGTAGTCAAGTTGATACAAACCGAAGGCGAAAGACAAGCGAAACGAATGACAGGCAAATCGAGTCACTAGCGTGACGATGCAAGTCAATACGAATCGAGCCTAACGCGAATGACAGCTTACAAAAGCCTAGGTGATGAGACGCTTAATTGAGGTCACTGACGAGTCGAAAGCGAAACCAACTGATGTAAACAACGAACTATAGGAGGTATCACCTGATCTAGAAGACAAAGGGACTGGCGGAGGGTACGACCTTTTCAAGCCGTGCGAACCGAGCAGTCACCCGACGACAGGTGATAGAAAAACAAAATACACGAACTGCACGTGCAAGGCATGCAGCCACCTCGTCAGGCAGCACACAGCTAGCACATGTCAACAAGGTCTTTGTATCTCAACACCTACCTAAAACAGATTGTCAAAACAACCTGGTAACGACGAATTCGTAGATTAAGACTTTGAAACTATTTCTTCATTTAATAAGAGATTGCTAGTAAGTCTTGCTCTGCAACTGAAAGGAGAGTGACTTATTCCGGTAGTGACGTCACGAGACCATGCAGACTTACCTGCCCTTGGATACGGATTTTACGCAGCCCTTACTCCACTTTCAAGTTTCGTCTGTGTTAAGGTTGAAATAGCATACCTAGAGAGGAGGTAGGCAAAGAAGGTCTAGTCAACAGATAGGTATTTAAATAATTACATGTTGATAGTGACTGAAGTAATGACATGTTAATAATGACTGATGTAATGACATGTTAATAGTGACGTAAGTAATGACATCTTAATATTGGCTGACGTAATGACATGTTTATAATGACTGAAGTAATGAGTCTTTAATATTGAGTGAAGTAATATCATGTTTATATTGAGTGAAGTAATGAGATGTTAATAGTGACTGAAGTAATGAGATGTTAATAGTGACTGAAGTAATGCCACTTTCATATTGACAGATGTAATGCCATGTTAATAATGACTGAAGTAATGACATGTTAATTATGACTGAAGTAATGACATGTTAATAGTGACTGCAGTAATGACATGTTAAAAGTGACTGAATTAACGACATTTAAATAGTGACTGAAGTAATGACATGTTAATAATGACTGAAGTCATGACATGTTAATAGTTACTGTAGTAATAACATGGTAATCATGATTGATGATACTACTCGTGTGTCAAGTTGTTTATTTATAATAATAATAATAATGGATATTTATAGAGCGCCCCATCCATACACTTGTGCATGCTCATGGCGCATAGGGAAAAAGAAAGTAGAAAGTCAGTCAAAGGCAATTGAGAAGAAGTAAGTTTTCAAAGATATCTTGAATGAGTCCAATGATTCACAAAGCTTTATTGTTTCTGGTAGAGGATTCCACAAAGTGGCGGCTGCATATGAAAATGATCTCTGTCCATAGGTGGCTAGATTGACTTTTGGCACATTTAGGAGGGATCGATGTTCAGATCTGAGTGGTCTTGAAGGAACATAATTTACAAGCAGTTCAGATAAATATAATGGAGCTTGGTTGTGAAGGCATTTATGTACAAGGCATACAATCTTAAAGTCAATCCTATATTTGATTGGAAGCCAGTGAAGGGACTTGAGGGTTGGAGATATCTCTTCATGTTTTCTTTTAAGGGAAACAGTCCTAGCTGCACAGTTTTGAAGTTTTTGAAGTCTGGATAGCTGTTTAGTGGTGATTCCAAATAAAAGACTATTGCAGTAGTCCATTCGTGAAAGATGAGGCACCGGACCAGGGTGTGAGCAGCATCAGTCGTTATGAACTTCCGAACAGCACCAATGATCCTAAGAAGGAAGTTGCAAACTTTGCAGAGATTGCTGACCTGTGCATCAAGTGAAAGATTTGAGTCCACATAAACTCCCAGATCCTTCACACAGTTTGATGGCTGAATCATCGAGAGTCCAATTGAAACTCTGTCAACATCAATGCTTTGCAATTTTCTACTGGTTCCAAGGATGAGGACTTCAGTTTTATTCTCATTCAGTTTCAGCATTTTGGAATCCATCCAACCTTTGATATCTGTTGTGCATAGATTCACCTGCTGGAGATCCCTTGATAAAGATCCGTGGCAAATCGACTTCAGCAGTTGCACATCATCAGCATAAGAGTAGTGCCCCATACCATGCCTGTCGATGACACACCGAAGGCTGTTGACATAAATGAGAAACAAAATGGGCCAAAGTACAGAGCCTTGAGGTACTCCACACACTAGCTCAAGCTCCTTAGAAGCACAACCTTGCACCACAACAGACTGTTTCCGTCCATCCAGATATGAGGCAAACCATCTAAGTGCTGAGTTTTTGATACCAGTATGCCTCTCCAGCATTTCCAGGAGTTTAGCATGATCTACCGTATCGAAAGCGGCGCTTAGATCCAAGAGAACTAACGTCGCTAGCTTACCATTATCAATGCTTATCCGTAGATCATTGATAAGTCGTAACATGAGAGTTTCTGTAGAATGTAAGGGTCTGTAGGCAGATTGATATTTGTTGAGAATATCATGTGATGAAAGATGCATCATCAGCCTCTTTGCGACTGCCTTTTCGATCAGCTTCGAAAGGTATGCCAAGTTTGATACTTTAAAGTTACATAGATTATGCTATCGAAATCAAACGATGTCAATGATGGTATGTTATCGAGTGCTGAAAATTGCTGAACAATACAATAGTAATGCTCATCGGTTTGGTATATTGATAATAAAATTTATTTTAAAATATTGATTTCGTTCTGAAGAAAAAAAACAGGCAATATACAGACGATGCCGCCTGTATTTTAGTCAAACGTAATTTTGTTAACATACTAACATACACCAAGATGTATTTGGGTTGGTAGTGTTTATAACTAATATACAATATATGGGACGTATAATGTCGACTTCTGCATGTGAAAAAGATATGATTATTAACTTAAATGAGAGTCCGCATGTACAATGTACATGGTATTTTGGCACATATCAAAGTCAAACACAAGTTTATAAAAAAAGTAGTTATGAATCGGTTGCTTTTTGTCTCTTATTGTCCTAAATCAGTTCAAAGTGAATTGTAATGACTGTAGTAATTGTTTTTGTTCAAAATGGTCACGAGACGGTTCTATGTGACTCGCATAAATCATTGAGGCCAAAACTTGTTATCAACACTTCATAGTTTTACATATTTCCTTCACATAACAATAATGTATTATTAGACAAAAATGGTGAATCATTGAGTAAAGCTTTCTAATAATATCAATTAGAAAAATATATAGGTAGAGCATATAATCATCAATGTCAAAATAGAGAATAATTATGACCGTTGCCTTTTGACTTAACTGTATTTTAAAGTTTTACGTCATGCTGAAAACGAATCAAACGTTGAGTCCTTTGTGAGTGCTTACATGTAAATCTAATTATATTCCATGTGTAAATGTTCACAAAAATGTGGATGTCATAATTGATAAGTTATTGAATCTTACTGATGTGCATACAACTAAAATACCATTTGAATTTAACATTCTTTGTAAAAGATAATAAGCAATATATTAAATTGTTTCCATTTTGGTTTCTAACTTTTGATGAATGTTCCAGGAAAGAAGGTTTACTTCGGCTTTGAAGCCAGACGAAGTCATAAATCTTCATTTGAGCTTCAAGACTACAGAGAAAATAGTTCTTTGAAGTATAACCTCGGGCGATTGTCACACAGGCGTTTGAGAGGTTTTGTTCTTTACTCCAAGTCTAGAAGAATAATTGCCATGTCTATTCGTTCAAGGTTCTCTAAAAACTAAAGACTTGAAAAATATATTTTGAAAATATCATTATGAAGCACGATCAGGTAGAACATGGTTAATTGCATTCTTTATAGTGTACATAAATCAATGGTAATGATTTCTTATAACTAAATTGGACACACTGGAGAGTTTCCTCAACATAAATGTATTTCTATCATTGAAACAAACATACAGTTGACTGTGGCTCACTAACAGCCGCGACCCTTAATTTGAAATCTGTTTGTATCATAACAAATTACGTTTGACATAATTTTCATTAGATTAATATTGCGCATATCGATTGAAGGACAAACTTTAAAATTTGCTTGATTTCTGCAATGCACCTCTTCTAGTATATGATATTATACTATTATACTATTATCATCATTTTAGAAAAGTGTGTAAAACTTGGACTGAATTGCCTGTATAGCTTTTCTGCAATCATTGAAACAATACTTAAGATGTTAAATGCCTCTAAGTACACACCATATAGAAATTTGCAAAACATGAACAAAATCGGTTGTACTGCTTATCCCCTAGTAATGTAGAAGATTTGTGAAAAGTTTGAAAAGAATTGGATAAATAGTTCGTTAAAGTCAATATTCGGGAAAAACATGATTTTTCACTGGGTACATTACAAATTTGTGTTCAAGTGATGTTGTTAAATTATTCAATTCCCAAATGGAAACACTAATTTGATATTTTGGAAAAAAAAGAAATTATTGGTATTGTTTCTTTTGCCTGAGAGCTTATTTATTAAAAATCCCCTGTTGAAAATGGAAAATGTTTGTTGTCAGTATTCATGTTCTTGTATCCGAATAGATATACGTGTACTGTTGAATAAGTACTTCAGGCAGCACATTGGACATTTATTTTCTTCATCAAGCTAATCAACACAAGACACATGTTTTATCTCTGACGATTATTGTCCATGTATATTCTACAAAGCATTCTGTTTATGTGTTACATGTATGATCTTTCTCTGTTCTAGCATCCTGAAATTATTAAGTATGAAGTCAATCTAAGTAACAATATACACGATTATATTTTTGAATGAACACAATCTTCAGTTGACGTTGTATGAGACAAGATTGGTCAGCTATTTATAGTTTTGTGTAGCATTATTAACGAGAACCAATAGTTTTAACGAGAACCAATATGGCGGGGACGATTAACTTACATTGTACATTATGTCCTAACTGACATGCGTCATTATTTGTGATATAACAATGATTAATTTTTTAATTTTATTTTGTAATAAGTTCATACACACAACCGTAGTGTCTGTGTTAATATGAACACAGAGGAGGGATCTATTTGCCCAACTATGAAACAGTGACGTAGTAATGGTGACGAATTATGATAAAACGCTGTAAAGTCGTTTATACCTTCCTGCTTTAACATGCAAGAAGCATCAATATAAGTATGAAAAATTATATATCATGGAATGATAAATGCTCTCTAATGATAATAATTTGTTGCAGAGTTATACATTTCTTTATGTTGTAAGATGATAACTATGTGTTGATTTCAAATGAATCAGTAGTCATCTGTCTTTAAGGCTAATGTTACGTTTCTCGTAGGTTCGGAACTAATTTAACGTGATTTGTAGTTGGTCTGACACATCGTTCTTGCCAGTTTCGGTTTTTGATATAATATGTTAGATAAAGGCAAATTATAACCTGTTGTTGGTTAAAATATGTCCCTAACAAAATGGTACAATTATTATGTTGTTTACGACTCATTAAGACTAAAGCTGTCAATTGCTTTGAATGATATTATGTGTTTCCTATTTCTAAACATAGTAATGTAAAATGAGACAAAATAATGAATCTGTATTCCTGTCATTAAATCATACATCAGTAATTGTCAAACGGAAAACGATAAGAAGTTCATGTTATCAAGATATATTAGAGATGTAGATTTACCCTAAAGTCTGAACTGAAATAGTGTTTTACCAGTATAAGAATGTTATTTCATTTCCAATCAGAACGAACTGTATTTCCAAAATCGGAAAAGTGTGAAAATACATATATTTCTGTTTTATGTGTATCCCATATCAGAATGTTTACATCAGTCCCTGACATATTTTCCAGCTAGACATATACAAAATGTGTATATCACGTCACACACTTCTCGCACCACTGACGGCTTGATATCTTACACATCACTGCAAATGAATGACAAAAAGCATTCCTTTAGGTTTGATTCATTTTCCGCAGTTGTAAATATAGATACTTAATTTGAACAAACGTATTTCAATCCACCTGAAGTGTTTCTACTTCCTACTCTGAGATTAAACACGTATGCGAGAAATAGATTCTTAAAATAAAACTCTTGTCTATGTAGTTCATCAATCTGTAAACAATATATATACTATAAATGGATGAAAAGTTAAATTATCCAGAATTGTTCCTATAGGGTTAACAATTTTATAATTTACAGTTAACAATTTTATAATTTACAGTTAACAATTTTATAATTTACAGTTAATAATCTCCATTGGCTGAGGAGGTGTACATACAATGTCAGCTTCTTTGACTTTTCGTTCTGAAGAAGAATTTCATTTGAGGTTGTGGTCCTTATTTGGGGCCACAGAATTAGTAAGTGAATGTTTGTGAATAGCATAGTCAAATTGTATTCTGTTTAAGTTCATACAATAACCTACCATGGTAAAACACACTTTACAATCTGTTCATTAAGAAATAATGAGCAAAAACGTACTAATGTTTGATACATGTCCAAGCAAGGAAGGGTTACTCATTCTTTGAGGTCCGACACAGTCATAAATCTCCATTTGAGCTTCTAGATCCCAGAAAAAAGGGTTCTTTGAAGTATATCTAAGGTCGATGTTTACACACACGTTCTTGTTCTTTCAAGAATAGAAGAATGATTGCCATGTCTAATCTATAATGATTTGGGTTCTCTAAGTGCTATAGTATAGGGAAGGAACAGGGACTTAATCTTAGAAACATATGTTTTAGAAAATATCATAAGGTCAAAGAACGATTAAGATAAAGATGACAAGTCAGTGATAAAATCTGGTTGAAATACGTGCATGAGAAACTATACGATATGATAATAAGACAATTAATTCCACGAGTGATAATAACGTCCCAAACACAGCAACATGATGTCTCAAAACGTTAGCCTACCAGAATTTTACTTTTGAAAAACGTTTCTCTGTTAATATTTGTGTGAGAGAAAAAAAAGAAAAAAAACAATAGTGTGAAAAAATAGCACCTTACTTTTATATAACATTATTTCATTCCGATGACGGTATGGTAATCTGATATTGAATATTTTTGTGTTAGTTTTGAGGATCAGATATTTTTTCCAATACTATATGGTTTGGTAATACTTAAATTCATAGTATCTCATTCTCAAAAGCCACTCACATATCATGTTTTCCCTGTTAGCTTACGTGGGGTTTAGTGTTTAATTGCTTACTGTTTGTTGGATGTCACAGAAGTTTGCATATACTACAATATATAAAACATATAGGGAAACATGATATTAGCATTCTCAATGTGATTCATGGATATTTATGCTGAACTCCATCTTTGATTTAGGTTTCGTTCTATGTCCAGTCAAGATATGCGATATCAAGATGACATTTATCAAAGGTCTGGTATATGTTGGTTCATTTCCCGAACAGATAGATACATTTAACGTCACGTAGCCAAAGTGTCGTGTTATATAAACATCTTCTAAAGTCTTTTACAGTTCCCTCAAACTTGACTTATCTTCCTTTTGATAAGTTTGCAACAAGCGACTACTAACATCCCTATATGTATGGATATGAAATGTGTTCAGTGGTAAATTGATAATTATTTATATGCACGCACTACTAATGTTGTACTGTATTTTAATTACTTATTATTACTCATATAAGTTCAGTATTGTTCCAACTACACGTATATCATATCTTGCTTTTTATATCGGCATGTTAGTTATTGTAATCGTCTCTAAGAGCATCGTTATACTGCAAAATGTTCGTTTATAATGTTCTCAGTGTACATGTATGTTTGTACACTAAACCCCTGTTTATACGGCGAACTTTGCACATATGCAATATTGCTTATGGTAGTAATATATACACGTGAGTAAAAGTAAATTTACTTTGCGTTCATATGCGTTTAATTTTTGCCTAAGCAAATGGGTTTCCAATTCTTTTAATATATGAATAGAGAATTCCTAAAACATGCCAATTAATATTTATAAGATTTAAACTAAATAAATGACACTAATTTATATTTGTCAACATTGTTTTGACTATATCGCCCTAATTTTATAATGAAAATCGGATAGTCAGATATATTTTGAAGGTCATCGCGTGCAAGAAGGAGATTATCCAATATAGAGAAACAGTATTAAGAGTTTCTAAAGTTCTCTAATATATGTTTTCAACCTGTGTGAAGTCACTTTGTCTGTATACGACGAACTTTTACTAGAAAAGTGAAAATACCATATTTACTCATGGTAGTACACATCTGCACCTGCCCCTGTCTAGGTGCAAATTTGCTTACGGTAGTGAACACATTTCTTACGGTAGTAAAATATACATATGAGCAAATTTGCATATGTGTTATTCTTTACTCATATGCAAACGCTCGCCGTATAAACAGGGCTTTAGTGAGGAGTACTTTACAATATGTCTGTATGTCTAATAAACAGCTAATTTACAAAATGTGTAGACCATCTGGTCGATCTGTTATCCTGAAAGGTTCTGACCATAAACTGACCTCTTGGTAAACCTGTAATTAGTCTGTGATTTATATTCATCTTTAAGTAGCTCAATCATGTACTACAAATACACTTTGATGGCTCACAACATAGCAAGACAGGCTTTATGAGGCGCATATGTTCAGCGATGTTAGGAGTCTGAACACCTAACTATGTAACGTTCCCAAAGTACCATCCTTGTTCCTATGGACAAAATTAAAATGATATTTGACACACAGGAATTGTAATGAAGCAGTTTATTTGATAACTCTCTGTTAAAAGTTACGGCCCCGTGATTTTTTTAAATGACATGAAAATCCAGTAAAGGGTTTCTTGATATGTTGATGTTCTTCTCTATATAATATTTTACATAAATCTTATCTGTATAAGTCATGTCAGTAGAGTAGATTCGAATTTCCTCATAGTCTGTTTACTTGTGAACTGTCCATCTATTTAGGTGAACTACAGCGTTCATAGTATTCACTAACCTTGTAACAACATTATCTCATGAATACATTAATCATATAATATGAATATAAATTTGAAATTTGACGTAGCAGAATAACTGTATACATACATGTTTATTTTCAAATAAATGGATAAACCTTTAATTAGCCCCTTATTTGTTAAAAAAGCTGTTGATGGGTTTGTTACTGACATAACGTATTTAGCATGAATTATGTTCTACTGTCGTTATAGAAAATGCCAAGAACAACATGAAACTCATCTTCAATAGTCCTAAATTAACAGTTCACATAAACAATCAAAATGGGTAGTGCATTGAACGTATCTTTTAAATCCTCAACTTTGTGACAGACACATAATTGTTTTAAACCCGAAGGACAATAGTTTACAACAGGGGTAAACAAGAGCTTTAGTTGAGTTGCATATTTTATTAAAACTTACTGTTGACTTACTGTTGACGAGTATATAGTTCTTTATGTCTGTTATTATCCTAGGTTTAAAGTCGAAGTTTAATATACGAGAGTTAATATGCTGATGAAATGTTGTATGACGTCAAAATGTGTAAAATGTATGTCGTCACAATGTACAACTACTGCCTTGCTTTCACCCGTTTGAAAACAAACCATTAACTTGTTAATAATCTACTCTTAATAATTCCAACACATGTCGTCATTTGTTTTTGTGTCTTTAATTGATAAATAGTGTTTATTTATCACACACACAATATCAAAACCGTCACATTGTGATAATGTCATTTGTTTCTGGTCTATTTCAAGATCAAATTCTAGATATGTTGAGGGACCCTTTGTTAACATGTGTTTCCCTTTGATGAGAGTTTATATGTGTCAAGCTGACAGAAGTTTTCTCAGGTTTTGACCAGATCTCTGGACGTTGTTATGTGAAAGATATAGGTGAATGCTGTTATAATGTACTGTAGTTTCATGGACATTTAATGTGAAATCAAACCCACATTCAGTCGGCATACGCATATCACAGCAATTAAATATCGCTTCTCGCGTGACCGGCAAGAGATATGTTACACTAAATATGATAAGATAAAATAATACTCTATTAACCGAAAGGGAATTCTTTTTACAGAGTATTTTCACAGAGTCATAAAAGTAACAATATATTCAAGAAAAAACACACATAAAAATACATATATGAGATATAATTATATACGGGCAGTGAGCTTCAGACGTAAGACCTCTTTAAAGGTTTTCCAAAGTAATAGAACATGTGTAATTACATGTATGTCACTTTAACCTAGTTTCTGTTTTACTGTACAGATGGATAACATATGTTTCAGTAGATTCTATGACATTTACCGTCTAAGCTGAGCTTTCCACTCTGCTTCAATGGGACAATCTACATGTATGTCTGTTTAATGACTTGTCTATTGATCGTAGCATCAATCTGATGACAGACTAAACTAAACTACACATTTTGCACTTCAAATGGCATAATTCATACAAATGTCTTGGTTTAACGCGTCCAGTATTTTATGACTGAGAGCAAACCGCATCGATTGCTTCTATGGTTTATGATCTTTTACATCCCTTTCATGTAAATGTTCTATTGTTATTTAATTCCTGGTTTTAAAAAAAAGTTCTTTGAATTTCTTTCGTCTGTTTTTTGGACATTTTCTGTCTTTAGATGCTATTGACTTTGAGTTTTTCCTGGTTCGTAAATCACATGAAGTGATAACATAATAATGATTCCTACAAATTTAACGTTGGGAAAGTGTGAAATATATCTTCCTCAATGGCAAAACAGCTATACAAAATGCATTTGACTTATATTTAACTAATTTTCATTAAACAATATTGTAAGAAAAATCTTGCAAATAACCCCCGTTTCTGTCTAGTCATATAAATCATACCATTTTTAAATCATATCCATGTTTATATGTATGTTTTGTGATACTATTTTATCACTCCGCTTTGAAATCCTACAGGTGATATATTTTCTCCATAAAACTTCACAAATCTTGCTAAAAAGTCAATTGATATTTTATTATAAAGGCCATCAATTTCCTTGCCTTAGATTCCAATGTAAGATGTTTTGGTTTGTAAAGTAATGTGATGTCTGGTGATGTGTAAAATCACAGCGAACTTTGATGGAATGACTGATTTTGCCAGATTTATAATTGGGTATCAATGATGAGTGGAAATAATAATATTGTTTTGTCATTATTTGTCATTATTTTGTTGTTATGCCTCGTATATATTATGAACGGGGAGTGCTTATTTTCCTCTTAGTAAAGTAATAACTCTTTAACAATTCTATCAGAACACTACCAAATAAAGGAGCGAATTAGTCAGAATAATACTTGCACTTGCTGTTTTAATTTGGATTAACAGTTTCAAAGATGTTCTCTGTAATGAATTATGGTTGTCTTAAATACGTTAATCAATTTAAAATGAAATCCATGTTATTCTAAAGTTGTTCTATCAACGTTTCAAAATCAAATTATTATCGAAAATTCAACTTGTGCACACACCGATGATTGAAATCATCATGCTTCAGCCAAGATGAGTTATATAAATGTCATTTTACCGGGATTATAGATGCCTTCACCCAGAAAAGTCAATTTTTAGTTTTTGTATGTGTTGCAATTCGAAAGCAAACCAAAGTATACCCATGGATTCGTCATTCATACGTATACAGTACATCTATAGTATAAGCAAAATATGTTCTTGACATTCTAGTTTCAGCTGAATTTTCAAATTTTACCTCAATGGTTGTAGAAAAATACCACCAATTTGTAAACAACTAGATTCCTTGTAGTGAAAACGCACTGTCCTTGAAATTGTCTATGAGAATGTAATCATAATTGAATGATAAGAAACCCAGAAAATGTTTTATAATGATACAAACGGGGATATGTATGTTTACAATTTAAAATCATGAATTGATCTCTGCAAAGACATAATTTCGTAAAGCATTTTGATAAACATTTTAACCTATCGACAGCAGATAAAACTTTTCCAAGACGTTTTGTTCGAATACAGAACGAGACTATCATAATTCATATACTATAATATAAATACTTAGGTTTATAATGAAAACTGTCCACAATGCACATTTCTGAATGCATAATGCATGGTCGGAGCTCCAAAAAGCACAGGTTTGAACGATGATATTTTATACATTGGAATGTTAATTAGGCATAGTCATATTGTCTGGATAACAACTTATTTTATGTGAAAATACATGTCGTTTGGGAGTATATGTTTATAAGAAACATTTGTTAAAAATAACAAAATGGGATATATTTATATAACAAATGATGACAAAGGTAAGGAAAATATTCCTATTTTAATGTATTTCACTTCTAAATGTCCTTCAAAGACTTGATGTAAATATGATTGAAATATTTTCACATGTGGTCTAAGAACTGAGTTAGACTGGACAGTTTTGAGTTCATTTGGTTGTTTTTATCACAGACAAAACTATGGAAGGAGATGGCGTATATTTGTTTCGTATAAATCGATCATAATATGAAAATTATTATTGTCGCATATTTACAGTACATGCCATTTGCTATTAAACGTACATCATAGTGAAAAGCATTAGCTTCAGTTTTACATTTGATCATTGACATATGATAAACATGTCTAGACTACAATGTAACATTAAACTAAATGCAACAAAACATCACGGAATGTAATCTGATACAATCAGAATGGTTGTTTCTATATGTATGAACCATATATATCACGTAGTTTTATGGATATGGTTTTGGTAAATAAACGGTTTTATTAGCAATGCACTTCACATATACATGTAATTCGAACATTGAGAAATTCAATATTGTGTGTTATTCCGCAACATGTCTAACAGGAAATGTTTTCCACCATGTAAATAGCAACTGCTTTGCGTGGATCTGATTTGTTGAACAGTTCCACAGAGATCCAGTTCATACCTGCATAAACTCAATTTCGTGACGTCACATCACATTTAGCCACGCCCCCATGACGTGAGGTTCATGGTCAGTTGCGTTGTGAATTGTCATTGCCTGAAGAAGGCGTTTTAGGTGGGGCTAATAATCCAATGACGTTTTGATAAGACATCTTGTGTCTTCATAAGCGTAAATAGTACAGCTCTAATTCTTACTCAATCGTATATTTTGGAGCAATGAAACCTTTTCAAGACATCAGGTACGAGTATATTTATTTATAAGAATTGACTTTAAAATTGATTTAATTCATGGAGGTATAAACTTTAAAAAACGCTGCGCAAACTATGCTACGCGGATTGACACAGTTTGCATAACAATTTATAATTTTATACCTCCATGAACTTAATAAACTCTGAAGTCAATTCTTAATTTACAGCACTAGTGGACACGTTCTCAATAGAATCAAGTTTACTTGTCGTGAAGAAGCAGATACTGTTTACCAAGGACAAGCTGGAGAGGGTGTTTCTCAACTCGCAAAATTAGTATATTTAGATAAGTGCGTTTGGTGTTTCTGCTGTGTGCTATTAACAATTAAAATTTAACACCGTGTATACAAAGTGCATCATTCTGTGTGAAAACAAATATATTTCATGTCAAAGGTTCGCTTAATTAATGACAGTTATAACATATACCTTTTTTTGTCTGATGCATAACCACTGGTTTATAACCTTTAGATTTAGACATATATTTACCGTAAATGATCCGGATTGGAAAAAAATAGCTTACAGTTTATGTTAATACGGCTCCGGGACAAACAATACATAACATGTCATGATGAATATACAATATGTATTACATCTTATGTGTAAAAGGATCGATGAAAACAACTTACTAATGTACACACACATTTCTTGTTTTAGTTTAGTTTAGTTTTAATGTTTTAACTGAATGATATATCAAACATTCGGCTTAGGAACGCTTGTACAGCACGTTCATAATACCGTCCACAATATAATAAAACTATTTTTTAGAACAAATGATATTAAAAGTAATCGAAGAACAAAATTGAAACACCAATTACAAATTCAATCAAATACCAAATGAAGGCAGTGAACTTTGCTGAGGATTAGAATTAAAGAGGCGCAAATTCTAATCATGACCAGCAAACATGTTTCAAAGACGATGTCAAGAAGAGAGCGAAATGCATTCCCTTTTACTCTGGTCTCGCCAAATATTTGCTGTTGATTTCAGGATTTAGTTCAAAGATGTGTTTTTATCATTCATTTGTAAATTAGTATGTCTTATATCCAAAATAACCAATAATATTGGCAAGCCGGCAAATAACTAATCTCACATTTGTGGAATGTGTTTAGTTTAACAAATGGTGTTTTGATTAGTATCTTAAAGATGAAAGAACGTTGTTCAAATACGGTTGTTTGATTGCCATGGTCATACATTTTAAAATGTTTTAATTGTATTTGAGATGAAACCGTTTTAATGACGTGGTAAGACGATTGAATTTGATGAGGTCAAGGCATTGAGGCACATTATAAATGTTTTTGATAATAACGACTTATTCAGAAGAAAGTATATAACATATATGTTAGCCAGTGAAATGTATCACCTTTGGTTAAGACAGAGTTAACAGATTTGTCTTTTGGTCATATTGAACATTGTGTGAGAAGTTCAAACATCATAAAACTATTAATATGCGTTATTATAAGTTATTTACATTGTCTGTTGTTTTATAATCAAATGGCATTAGAAAAAGTATGATTTGAGGAGTGAGTGACATCTCTTTAATTGATAAGATAATCTATATATAAAAAAAAGTGTAACATTAGTATAAATACAGCGGTTTTTGTTCATTTCACGTAATGCAAAATGGTGAAATAAATGTTTTCATCATAGATTTTAAAGTTTGTGTTATTGTATGTGATTATGTTATAACAAGTGTAAAATAGTTGTATATATATATATATATATATATATATATATATATATATATATATATATATATATATATATATATATATATATATATATATATATATATATAACGTTGAATACATTATAAATACTCTCAGTAAGGTATAGGTCACTGTTCTAAGGTCAAACTACTTAATTGACTGGAGGATCAGGTGGTCTTTGGCAGTGACATTACCGTATATTATATGACATAGGAAAGCAGTGCCTGCGTTTGATTTACTTGGGGGGAAATTGATTGAAGATAATAATAGTTTCTTTACAGGAAGTGATAACAGTAACAGTAAAGACATGTTAGAACTTACTGAATAGCTTGTCGTTTTGGTTTCTAACTTTTGATAAATCCCCAAGCAAGGAAGGGTTACTCATTCCTTGAGGTCCAGTGCAGACATAAATCTTCAGTTGAGGTTCGCGATCGCAGATAAAAGGGTTCTTTGAAGTATATTTAAAGACGGTTGTCACACAGACATTTGAAAAATTGACTTCCGTATTTCGAGACCAGAAGGAATGATTGCCACGTCTATTCCATAATGAATTAGGTTCCCTAGGTCCTATTGTATAGGCAGACATGATCTTATAACATATGAAATATAGTAACATGGTTTATACAAACGTGGAATGGGGAATAGAAAACGGATTAAGTTTTTAAACATTATCTGTCGATGTTCATCTTGTTTTAGAGAAACGATACAGGCGTTTGTAAACACCGACATGGGAGAGCTCGGAGAGGTAAATAGAACGGTATTATTTATTTCATGAATCGTGAATCAAAGTTATCTTCATAATTTTTCCATGGAAACACCAGACGTTATGTCCAAAATCGTTTTGAGAAAACGATTTCATCACCCTAAATATATTTTATCAGATAGAGAAATTAAAAACATCATACCCTGGTGAATTAATATAGAAAGGTTAGAAACGTTCAAGATACGAGCATTGTCACAATGAGATGCATGGTATCTAGTAGAATGTGTTGCCTGAATAGAATTTCCGCCATTGATTGAACTAGATTAATGTTAATGGTTAATGGAATTATTTCATATATCATGTTCATGAACAAGTGAAGATTTCTAAAACTGTGATTTTGGTCTCTTCCTATGTCAAGTCAAGAAAATGTGAATTAAAGTTCAAGACATTTATCAAACGAGAGTGCGAAAGACTTTAGTCAACATTACAGGCCTCGTGACCAAGAGTACAACTTCAAATTAGCCCATACATTCATAAGGGAGATCAATTACATACACATACGTCTCTTTTCACATAAATTACTGAACGTTAAACCTTTAATAAGTTTATGTTTCTGCAAGACATGATTTTAACAGGCATTGTTTCGTTTTATTTTCCTCACAGAAAGTGCCAACAAGAAAAAATAATCTCATCTCAACCCTAAACTAACAAACTTTACATAAACAGTCACAGTGAGTGGTGCATGTGTTTAATGTTACAGACTTTATGACATACAGACTAATAACATTGTTAGATCCGAAGGATATTTCTAATCCTTGGAGGATTTCGAAGTTTAATATATTAGAAGTTCTAATATTATTCCAATGACATTCCGTATGATGTCAAAATTACTGCCTTGATGATTTTCTTATGCATCTGCCGGACAACGATGTAAACACAATGTGTTATTAACGCTACTTTCATATTCAATGCAAAAGAGTGTGAAATATTTTATTTGTTTCCTTTAACACGTCATATATATTTTGGCAAGACAAAACTCACTATATGTAAACTCTAAGCCATCCTCGACTGTAAGAAGGAAAGGTAGACGGAGTTACTAGAAGTTCATAAATTACCAAGCAGCCACATCAAGACTATTAGTAGATCTGTATTAGATTACCAAGGATGGTTCTTATCTTCAATTACATTAGTAACATGATGTTTTATTCTTTTTTCCCTGGTAAAAATAAGTCTATTCATTTAATGTTTTTTAATTAGTAAAATAACCCCTTACATTTTTCTCTGAAGTAAGGTGATTACATTTTTATTTCAATATACTTAAGGTTACTAAGTTTTAAGTGGTGTTAGACAATACATTATCAACTCACCTCGTTACATCCTACATAACCTGGGTGCCAATAAATCTTGACTCAAATAAAAACCATATGCTTTATTTTAAGAACATGTGTTCGCTATGACAAGGTATGCAAACAAAAATTAATATTTCAAATAAAACATAAATTCAATGTCTGAAAATAATTAAACAATTATAAAAATGTTTCAGTGAAATAACCCCCATTATTTGAGAGTTGAAACTGAAGGGGTATGATCCTGTTTAAAATATCAACTGTCAAAATTACCTTAACATTCTTCAGATTTTAAACACTGTAGCCAAACTCCATTCTATCAGTGTGAACAAATGCTCATTGTCTTAATCAATTGCACTTGCACAAACTATTCTGTAGCAGTGATTTTGGATTTTGGTATTATCATAAAATTTAGCTATTTTAATTAGTAAACGTAACAAAAGAACCTGAGTCACTATTATATTTTTCCTACAAGTAGCTCGAAAAAGCTGCAGTTAGTCGACGTGTGAAAATACATGTACCCTTAAATTATTTACAGCCAGTGACCCTCTAAGTAGGAATTTCAATTTCAAAATCATATTAACTACATGTATGTCACTTTAACCTAGTTTGTGTTTGACTGTTCAAATCGATAATATTTGGTTCTTCATCGTCGAGCAGACTCTATGATATTTAACATCGTCTAAGCTTTCCCCTGAACTTGTGTTGGATAATATATGTCTGTTTAATGACTTGTCTATTGACAGCAGCACCGATGTAATGGCAGACTAAGGAGTTAAACTACACATTTTGCACTTCAAATGGCATAATTCATACAAATTTCTTGGTTTTAAGCATCGACGAGCAATGTATAGCTTAGAGCAAACCACATCGATTGCTTTTATGGTTTATGATGTTTTAACATCCCTTTAATGTAAGTGTTCTATTGTTATTTAATTCCTGGGTTTTACAAAAAAAAGTTCTTTGAATTTCTTTCATCCGTTTTTTCGACATGTTCTGTCTTCATATGTTATTGACTTGTAGTTTTTCCTATTTCGTAAATCATATGCCGTGATAAGATAATAATGATTCCCATAAATTGAACGTGGATAAAGTGTGAAATATATCTTCCTCATTGACAAAACAAAAGCATTTAACTAATGTTTAACTGATTTGCATGTACAATTGTAATTGCAAATTACTCATCACTGTTTCTGTCCAGTCATGTAAATCATATTATTTTGAAATCATATCTTTTTTGATCATTTTATCACTCCGCTTTGAAAACGGCTTAACATCCTACAGTTGATTTATTTTCTCAATAAAATATCCATTGCTCAACTCTTTGCTTAATAGTCAATTGATATTTTTTTATAAAGGCCACCAATTTGCCTGCCTTAGAAGCGAAGATGTTTTGGTTTGTAAAGTAATGTGATGTCTAGTGATATTTACATTACAACGAACGTTGAAAATTGAGGAATTAATTATTGTGTCAAATTATAATTGGGTATCCATGATTAGTTTTGTGGGAAAGATTATAAGAATAATCAACGAGGAATTACGGATTATCTGTCTCGAGTTAATTATTGTGATAAACTCCAAGCTTAAGCGAGGAGTTTGACATAATAATTCACGAGGGACAGATAATCCGTAACTCCGAGCACTGAGTTGGTTATTCTTTTTCTTACCCAAGATTATTTTAATGCGTGTAAAAACAAGACGCGAATTCACTATCTTGATGTTAGACTGTTACATACAAATTGCTGAATTTCTGTCATCCATTTTATGACATCTTTTGTAATTACATGCTATTGACTTTGACATTTTACTGGTTCGTAAATCACACGAAATGATGAAAAATAAGGATTCCCACAAATTGAATGTGGAAGAAATGTGCATTATATCTTGTCTTTGTTGGCAACACTTACACAAAAAGTTGTTATCCAAGCTTTAACATAGTCAATTCCAAGATGAGAAATAACGCATATTATTAATTTATATATTATATCTGCCTGTTTCGTCAAAATTCCGTCTGCAAGCGATCTAAGCTAACACTTGATTCATTTTATCCATAAAACATGCGATGCATTGAAAACATCATATCTCTTTCTTGCTAAAAAGTCAATTGATATTTAATGAGAAAGGCCATACATTTGCTGGTCTGAGAATCTAATATAAGATTTGTAGACCATTGAAAAATAAAGGAATGATTGGTTTTGCCAGATGTATAATTGGGTATACATCATTAGTGGGAATGATAATATTACTTAGTTAAACGACTGAAGAAACAAGAGCTGAATGATGAGTCTTTATTTTACCTCTTAGTAAAGTATGAACTCTTAAACAATCAATAAGAACACTATCCAATGAAGGACCGAATTAGTCAGAATAATCCATATATCTGTAGGTAATCCTTGTCGGTTTCACAGTTTCTATGATTTTCTAGGTAATGAATGATGGTTTTGTCGAAATAGGTTAATCAATTTAAATGAAATCAATGTTAATCTGAGGTTGTTTCTATCAATGTCTCAAAATCAAATTACTGTTGCAAATTCAACTTGTGCACAAACCGTTGATTGATATCACCATGCCTCAGCTAAGATGAGTTATATTATTGAAATTTTATCGAAATAGATCATAGATGCCTTCACATCTTTTTTAGACACCATACAGTCATGTCCATGTTTTTTTGTGTGCGAGGCAATCCTGGAGCTAGCCCATGTGTGTGCTTAGATTAATCATTCATAAATTTTCGAATAATAAAATAGTCTGACAAACAGGGCATTGCTGTATTGTTATTGCAGTGCCATATCATCCAGTTCGACATACAAGTAAATGAAATGATTTTAATCAACATGTTAACATGTACCTTGATTATGTTGTCTATTCGTAGACATTCCAATCACCAATCAGAAAAAAATCATTTCAACAACAATACATTTTCTAGTTTAGTGTACTATATTTTTTACCCTAAAATATTTGTTCACATACATAATTTATGTAATGTCTCACTCAGGATTTGCTCTGGCTTTTTGGAAATTTACTCCAAACTGATATCAATTTCATATAACAATGATCATTGTGACGTACTGTATGTAGTAAAATAAATGAATATATTAATGTTTGGTAATGTCTTCTAGTAATTGTTTTGTTATGACTAATACTAATATTACAAATCAATGAGCAAACCATGAACGGATGTTCGTGTTCTTACTGATGGATTAATATTGAAAATGTTCTGTCCCATCATGAGAAATATTTTGAACTTTGCAAATTATATTGTGCCAGTTAATTAATATTTGGACCCAAATTAGATACATGTAATTTTAGTTGAACAACTTTCAATGGATGCAATTGGTTATCTTCACAAACAAGGATTAATATTGTTCCCAGATTCAGATGCTCCAATTTGGACCATCTGAGATGTCATTGATTAACTTAACTAATATACAAACGAAACTGTTTCCTTTTCATTTACACCATTTTGGAACTAAAAGATATATGGAACATATTTGAGTAAAGGTGGTTTATCAAACAATGCATATGATTACACAATATGCCACCTTTTCTGTCTAAGAAGTCATAAACAAATTTGTCAGAAATGTTTTATTCGTATATTGTTTGAAATAATAAATTATATTTCAAAGTAATACCGATACAAAATTGAAAAGCCCATCACAGAGTTCATCAAAGATCACATGAAGGCAGTGAATCTTGCTGAGGATTAGAATTAAAGAGGCGCAAATTCTAATCATGACCAGCAAACATGTTTCAAAGACGATGCCAAGAAGAGAGCGAAATGCATTCCCTTTTACTCAGCTAACGCCAAATATTTGCTTTTGTTTTCAGGATTTAGTTCAAAGATGTGTTTTTATCATTCATTTGTAATTCAGTATGTCTTATATGCAGAATAACCAATAATATTGGCAAGCCAGCAAATAACTAATCTCACATTTGTGGAATGTGTTTATTTTAACAAATGGTGTTTTGATTAGAATCTTAAAGATGAAAGATGTTGTTCAAATACGGTTGTTTGATCCCCATGGTCACGCATTCCTAACATGTATTAATGGTGCATTAACAGTTTTAATAATGTAGTAGGATGATTGAATGTGCATAAGAGCAAAGACATGAGACACATTAACACTGTCAATATTTATAGTTTTATGTCAAATTCAAAAGACATTATAACATATATTTTAGACACTGACAATTATCATGTTTGCTAAGGAATAAAGATAACAGCTTTGTATTTAGGTCATATTGAACAATGTGTGTTCAATAAAAAAGTTAAAAAATCATTAAACTATTGATACGAATTATAATGAACCTTAGAATAGTGTTATCTTATTACATAATGTATTATGCTCAGGCAACATAATATTATTATGTAGGTCATTGTGGTATATATTCTCCTATTTAAGGCACATAAGTTAGTTTATAGCTGTTTGCGCACTGTCAAATCATTGACATCAGTTGGACTTTTTCTTTCAGTTTATGTCTCTCCAGTACAGATGGATTTTCGCAATTACTCTTAGATTTATTTGAACAGTTACATGTTATAGTTCTCTGCAAACAAATTTGTTCTCTGTACCCCAATGTGTTTTGTAATAAAGTATAATTTTGCCCTGAACTATTATAGTTAAAGCATAAGGTCGTTAATCCGAGTGCTTTTAGGTTATAATATCGCTTGAGACATTTTAGAAAAGTGACAGTTTTTAAAAAAATGTCTGCTTAAAGGTTGTTTTTATATATGGACAAATACTATCGCATCCATATAAAAAGAGAAGATTATGTAAACCATGTAATATTAAGGTATTAGAAAGTGAACACAATTTTTTGCTTGTGTGTCCATTATATGATAAATAACGTAGAAAATACCCTAAAGAATTCTATTATGGCCATCCTTCTACAGATAGAATTTCATCTTTATTAAACTGTAAAAATGAGGATGTAATAATATGTTTATATACCACGTTATCAACATCCGAAATAACAAGTAAAAGAGCAGCGCAATATGTCTTTATAAACCATATACATTCATGTATATTCAAGTGTATTATGTACTACAGACTTATGAGGGTGGAATAAAACATTGATAGTAGATTGATAATCAGCAGATGTTAGTCAGTAAACTAAAAAGTGCATGTTAGTGTCTATGACAGCTGTTGTTGACGCTATTACCATTTTGACAGATTCCAAGGTTACCAAAGCTGCTCGAACAAATGTCGACACTAACAAGTTTATCTGCCATAAAAGAACTGTTTTATAATTACAACGTCATTATTTACTAATTGTACACTGTCATTGAGAATGCATGAATTTCGGATTTTGTTCCTTCGGGATTTCGCTTTTCCGCGATTTCACTTCTTCACGATTTCGCTTCTTCGCCATTTCACTCCTTGGCGATTTCCCTTCTTCGTGATTTTGCTCCTTTGCGATTTCGATTCGCCGGCGTTTCGGTCCCTCGCGATTTTGTGTTATTGTTTTGCATTTCGTGTCACTGTTTCGCGGTTGTGCTAAGACATCGTTTCCCAATTTCGCCATTTCGTTTGGAATTTATTTTTCAAATTTCCAATTTATAATGATAGTCTATGTCATTTAATTTACTTTAGAGGGTAAAACACCTTATTACACAAACCAATTATCCGTAGTGGTAATAACGATTGCATGTCAGCATTTTTATTGTGAACACGTTTTTTTAGCTTGATTTTCCGAGGAGAGCAGGGTGTTTTACCAATGATGAATTTATTTTTCAAATACATTTCATTGACTTATTTGAGCGAACAAAACGTGTTACTGCCCCTTTAAAGTGAACATTAACATCAAGGAAAATATTTTTGTCAGATGCAGTGTGTATATTTTTTTGTGAGATTAGCAGTCATTGACGCACAGAACCTATTCAAAATACTCAATACTCATCTTCAATTCAATTTCAAGATTTGATGGTCAATTATATACTCATGAAGCTTTTTTAAATGTGTGGAAGTTATCTAAGTATTTTGGTGCATTTTGAAATAATTTAAAATGAATTGTGCATTAATTTCATCACATCAACATAAGCTTAAATCAATTAGCACATCTATTTTTATTAAAACAATAACACTATTTAAAATAAATAATGTACATTACAAATCCCTGAAAAAAACAGTCGCACCATGTTGTAAACATTTCGAAAATCAATTCCAATTGCTTGTGTAATATCTATTGCAACAAAACTCCAAGTTTTGCTGTACATGAGGTAATTTAAAGAAAACATATTATTGGGAAAGGTGATATCCTTGTCCTTATAATTTAATTAATGGGCCTAAATAGCATCAGGTTTTATAGTGAATATAGATGAACGGTCAAATTATCAAAGGAAAATATCTTAAATAAATTGTATTACAAATGGATAAAACATGATTATTAGGAAATTGTGGCAAACTCTCCCACAATGTTTCAGGAAGTAATACAATGATACCAGAGTAAGCTTTAAACCCTCCAAATATATATTCAGCAAAATGCTTTCCCAAAACAGCAGTATTTATGTCCAAACTGCCTCCAAAAAGGAAAAGAGGTATCAATAATCTTCCCTAACACTCCATGTGATTGCCAGTGAAACATAAACCTTCCAGAATGAAGTCACATTGAGCCAGGCATCTGGAAGGGAAGTAACTCCTGAATAAGTGTGGCCTCTAATTAGTGTCAACTCCCTTCACTGAAGTTACTAAGGGTTCAAAACCAGCTGATTTCAACTTACACTCTTGTGATCCAAATATCAATATAATAATGGTAGTTTGAAATATTTAGAAAGCAATTTTTCTTTTATATTGTTCATATCATTTTCTGATATTCCCTGAAATAACTAACTAGTTCTGACCTGAAAACTAACAACAAATAACAATGGAAGTAAAAAAAGTTCAAGACATTCGTACTTTGTTAACATCACCTTCACAAAGCCACAGGATGGGATAAGATGTTCAAGAATCGCTTCTTCCCTAAATCAATTTGTCTGGAAGTCTGGTAGAAACAGAAATCAGTATTTACTCAGGATTAGCTGGACAAATTGGCAAAAACATAGGCAATTGAGATCAGTGCCTATACATAGATAAGTTAAGATAAGAGTTGAGCTATGACCATATTGATGATATACACTTTGTGTGATATGTTGTATTATGTCATTCTAAACCATCTAAGATTATTTTAAATAACTTTAATAACAGCCTTAGGTTAAATTGAAAATATTTATTGCCACTCCCTAATCTGAATTTATAGATATGTAGGAGAAATACCGTCTTAAGGAGAGATGGGACCCAGAAATCGAACTCGCTTACGGCAACATTTTGCGTAAACAATTTATTTTTGTGAAAAAGTCTCAAAATATATGGATTGCGTTGTTTTGGACATAGGTTTATCTGTACACTAACGGGGAGCGCTTAAATTTACCGCAACGCCTTTATAACGGTCATTTTACGACATGCCGCATGCCGTTACCGTCACCTATATTTGCGGTAAATATGTTACTACGTGTGTTATTCGAATTACATACGTATCTCAAGTAAGTGACGAATTTAAATAGCCTGGTATAATCAAATGATAGTTATTCTTTCATCGTGCACTCTTAGATTGATAATATATTAAATAATGATAACACGGTAGGCCGTCAAAGTTACACTTGAAATCATCAAAACTGCCGTGACGTCAGGTTTTTACGTTTATGTAGGTAATTTAAAAAATGACGTAAAAGTGATGAAAAACGTTCGGTGACCCCCTATTATTATTTCTGAATTCGTTTGTTCAGTTAACTGCGCACATCATATTAAAGTTTTAGCAATATCTAAAATATATGTGTTAGTGACAAATCCTTTTGAATATGCAAAACGCGATGATAAAAATGCCGTTTTTAATTAAAAAGTGCTTAATTTAATTTTTTTTTCTCTTTTCAGCGTCATTAATTTTCAGAATATAGATTTGCTATACATCCCTGAATGTGACTGGAATGTATCTGAAAGGATTCGGTGTTTATTCGTTGACAGCGAGCGCTTAATTTAGAAACACTAAATCAGTCCAAAATGACGTAATTTGCCGACGGGTGTATTATTATTAATGCCGATAACTCTTTAAATAGTTCGGTGACCCCCAAATTTTCTTACATTTTTGGATAAAAGACATAATAAACTTGCTATTTTGAAAAAATAATCGAATTCTAAAATATTTGATTTCATCGTCCCATCTCTCCTTAAGCTAGTACTATTTGCTATGTAGTTCATCAGGCTATAAATAAATGGTATATAGGACTGAAAAGTAAAATTGTCCAGCAGCAGTTCTAAGAGGGTTCACAAATTTACATCTAAATTGGGGAAGGCGTCTATGCGTATGATTCCAGCTTACTGTGACATATTGTTGTGAGGATGAAAGGACGTTAGGTCATGACACTTTTGGTTTTTATTTTGGGCCATACAATCACCAAATCTACACTTAAAATTCCCATTGTACAAGGAGTTGGTACACGGGATTTCAACATTTTATAGCCAGTCGTTCTTGAGAAGCAATCGAAAAAGTGAAATATGTACACATGTAAGGACGAAAGGGCGCTGGACACCATGCCTTGTTATGCCTTGTCATGCCTTGACTTGTCATGGGATAAGCCCATCAGGTGATGTGAGATGACTTGGGGTCCAACACCGCTTTTAAGAGTATTTCACTTATATCACGGCTGCTAGTATTACGGCAGGGAGAAGGTTTGCAATGCCAAGTGGCTATGCATTGTGGTGAAACCTGCGAGCATCGGCTGGAAGTAGCGAACCATGGGTGGTACTGTGCTGAAATTCAGTGTAGCATTGTACCTAAACTTAATTGCATGTAGTTCTCTACTGCAGACACAATCAATTGCTGTGCCCCTAGCCGGATTCGAGCCCTGTACTATCCCGCAACCCCCATTTCCAGGCCTTTTATCTAAACCCACATATTAATTTACATGTAAAAATTATGAAGATCTCTTAGTCTTTGTAGTGAAACATTAGTAATGGCTGAAATGAAAATGTACTTTTTATTTAACTGTGGTGATATTATCAAATATATATTTTCGGTTTTACACAATACATTCTACATTGATTTCTTTAGAATTGGAGATGAGGACTAAACAGCTGCCTTTCTTTTATTTATATTTTAGATATACATTTTTTAGAATATCATAATACATTTATTCTTCCACTTTAGTGTATAAAAGTAAAATATCTCACCATTGTGAATCACCCTTTAAAACATGTTAAAATTTACGGAATAGCTTTAGTGGTTAGTGGTTAGTGGTTTCTAGCTTTTAATAAATATCCCTGCAAGGAAGGGTTACTCTTTCTTTGAGGTCCAGTGCAGACATATATCTTCATTTAAGTTCGCGATCGCAGATAAAATGGTTCTTTGAAGTATATTTAAGGATTTTTCACACAGACGGTTGAAACATTGTCTTCTTTATTCCGAGACGAGAATGATTGCCTCCTTTATTCCATAATGAAAGTTTCCCTAGTGCTATAGTATAGGCAACGAATACTTGGAATTGATCTTAGAAACGTACAAAATATAGTAACAAGAGGTGAGGTGGGTGAGGTGAGTTGAGGTTTAACGCCGCTTTCAAGAGTATTTCACTTAGGAAGTAATTTATATATCAGGTTCATGACAAAGTTAAGATTTCTGAAACGATGATTTTGGTATCTTCCTATGTCAAGTCACGAAAATGTGATTTTAAGAAATTTATCAAAACGAGAGTGAGAGAAACTTTATTCAGAATTACAGGCCGTAGGAGTACACAGGACGGGTAGTCGAGTCATATTTTGTTGAACTGTTTTATTGAGGTGTTGATTTCTCTTACGTTATATGTGTCTTAATTGCTCATTCTTGGAGGATATCGAAGTTTAATATATTAGATGTTATAATATTATTCCAATGATATTCCGTATGATGTAAAAATTACTGCCTTGATGATTGTCTTATGCATCTGCCGGACATCAATGTAAAAATAATCTAGGTCCAACCCTCCACAGGAAACTCTTCGTCCAACACCTGCAGCCGCCCTTTGCCCGAGCCCCAATTAAGTTCCATAAAGATACCATCAAAGCCCGCCTCCTCGTCTGCTTCCGAAATACTGTCCATTACAACACTGCCCAGCACCTATCCAGACTTCTCGTCCCACTAGGGACGACTGTTAAATCATTCACCTCCGGTTCCAGTGAGTCTGCAAGAAAATCAGCACCAACAACAAACCTGGCAAACTTCTCAGCTACGACGCATTAGTTCTCTTGACTAATGTCCCCCGTCAAGAAGCCCTCAACATCATCAAGTCCAGAATAGAAGAAGTCCACCCCACCCTTGACACCCACCTTTCGACTGACAGCATCATTGAACTCATCGACACCTGCATCAGCTCCACCTACTTCACCTGGATAGAATAGTGCAACAAACCTATGGGTTCCCCGCTACCCTCCTCAAGCCACCCCATCCAAGTCAAACGAGGCATAATTGCCACGCTGACGAGACGAGCTAAGAACATCTGCTCCACAACTGCATTCCTTAACACCGAGCTAAATCACCTGAGACAAGTATTCGTCCACAACAACGACTACCCTGCATCCTTCATCCAGACTATCCACAAGACCATCATCCTTGAGACTAAGCCTCCCGACAACAAACTGCCCTGGTCCCCATCAGTATACCCTACCTTGGACCTACAAGCCACCAGATACGACGCCTCAACGCCAACATTGACGTCACGTTCCAAAGCGGCACTACCTTTCAGAACATATTGCAGGCCACGGGCAGACACAAGTCAGCAACGAAGCCGGATCCCGCAGGTGTCGTCTACCATATAGAATTCGACTGCGGCGAGGCCGTTCACCCTCCAAATCAAGGAACACCAGGCCCAAAGGAACGATGTTAAATCAGCTATTGTCGACCACATCAAAGTCCACCCAGGCCACACTATCAACTTGGACAACATCAGCATCATGGAAAGTAACCAGACGGATAACAAAGCCCGAAACTTACTCGAAGCCATCCACATAAAGGAGTTAGGCCCCTCTCTCAACAGAGATGAACGATACTTCATCCCCAGAGCCTAAAGTTATGCTAAAGTAATCACTGTTAATTAATGCATTCAATTATTCCAGTTCATAAATCTATATTACTGTGCTGTCCATTCTCACTATGTAATCACCACCCCTCGTCATGTACATAAATCTCATCTACAGCATCAACTTTAGTTTACCATATAAATTAATCTCATCTGTGGTATCAACTCACCTGTTCCATGTACATCAATCTCGTGTAATGAAAAAACATTCACATGGCTTCCAATCACCTCACTAATCCTTTATGCAGTCTCTGTACATCACATATCTGGCTTCCACTCAATTAGCTATTCAACCTTTGTCCATCATCTCAGTTTATTGTATAAACAACTCATCTACAATCTCTTGTAAAATCAATTTATGTATATAACCAAACTGTGTCCCCACTTGTGTACCACTTGCTTGACAAGGACATTAGAACCTATGTCGAAACGTTGCCTTCGGAAAATAAAGAAGTTGTATAACCATACAATCTCTCTTCTTTAAATGTAATTTGGTATTAACGCCGACTTCATATCCAATGCATAAGAGTGTGAAAATTTAATTTTGGTACTAAAACACGTCGTATATATTTTGGCAAGACACAACAATTATATGTAAACTCTAAGCTATCGACTGTAAGATGGGAAGGTACAGGAAGTTTATAAACCACAAAGCTGCTGAATCCAGGGTAATATTAGATCTGTTTCAGATTATCGAGGATGGTTCTTATCGTGAATTAAATTGGTAACAGAACCTTTTTTTCTCTTATATAAATAGGTTCATATATTTAGTAAAATAACTCATTACCATCTTTCTCTGAAGTAAGGTGATTACATTTTTATTTCAAGCTTGTTATTGGTTAATATGTTAAGTGGTCTTAGACAATACATCACCAACCCACCCCATAACCAGGGTGTATATATGTCCCACCCTTATTTTGAGATTTAGACTGAATGTGTAGGATCGAGTTAAACATATCAACTGACAATGTCATTATCACTGTAACATTCTTCAGATCTTAAAACAATGTAGCTAAACTCCATTCTACCATTGTGAAAAATAATCATTGATTTTGTCAAATGCACTTACACAAACTATTTCTGTGATTTTGTATATCGGTAGTATCATGAAATCAATCTTACACGTGTATCACGTTTGACTATAACAAAACATTTCTTAAGTTGATATTAATTAAGGACTAAAACTCATAAGGTATAAGATATCATGAGTATTGAGTTCGTCATACTATGTTTTTGAGAGAGGTTACAAGACTGCAAGACTGAATCCCTATTGTTGTTTTCCTTCAAGTAGCTCGCAAAAGCAGAGTTTAGTTTTGAAACACGAAGTGAAATGTACATTTACGCTTCAATTATGTATAGCACACTTTCTAACCAATACAAATTTCACCCTCTTTATAAGTTTTCCAAAATCATATTAACTATTCTGAACAGCAAAAGAAACGAGAGTCCACTGTAAGAATTTCGCAATTACTGATAACGCTGTATTGAGCAAATTGATAATAACAGAGCATTAAACTTTTCTTGACATGATTTTAATAACATGTTGAACATCATGCAGACATAACGAAAAGTCAATACTGGTGTAGAACTTCTGCAGAGCATTATCTTGTGCCATAGTCATTCTCTGGGAAAACAGACACATTCCTGTTCATATGATGAAGGGCCCAATGTGCTTTTTAATGCAATCGGAAATTGTGCAAACACACCATGAAGTTGTTTGATGCAAAACCCCTGTCTTTGCCGATCTTGAAAGACATTATGACGGCATTTTGAATTTAATTCAGAATGGTTCTATTGGTCTCATTTTGGTAAAACTTCAAGGTATTGCATTCTTTTCCGGTACTAAGGTGTCCCACGAGCACATTTACATTCCTTGCAAACTCACAGTGTATAATCCCATACAGTGCGAACCGGATATAGTTCGTTGTACGCTCGTTCAGCGGTTCATAGCTCTGTCAAGTGTTTGTAGTTCGTTGGATCAAATAGCTAATTTTAAGTCATTATACAGCATAACAACGTATGCAACTTGGCTACGGTTATACAATTTGTGACCCGTGTATACATACAAGTACAGTGAATAGGTTCTTGAGAAATAGTTGTATGTTGATGAAACACATTGTTTTCGTTACGAACGCATCGAGCCAAATTTGACAAGCCCGTGCGTTTTCGCTTTTAGTCACGTATACAATCATGCTGCTCAAAATGTATCTAAATATTGAATTCCTAATAGATTGTACCATGTACATGTATGTGTAGAATTTCAAGTTTCAAAGTTTTCTAGATATGAAGATATCAAAGATTTTAGCAGCAACAATGCAGCATCACTGTACTGGTTCATAGCCGAAGCGTAGTGTATCGCTGTATGGAATAAAGCCCGTAATTCAATAACGTCATGAAATTTGATTTTGTTTAAAAGGTGTCTTTGTTGACATATTAACCAACATTTAACGTGTTAATATGTTGTCCAAGCATATGTTCAAGAGATATCACACATCATGACGAGTTATATCAATTTTCGGGGCAAAGATATGACGGGAATTAAAGTTGTCATAATGGTCTTGAGAATTACACTTTCATTGGTTGACGGACGCATTTTACACCCATTTATCAAGTGCTTAGTTGTCCTATTTTAGGTCAATCACATAGATGATCAATTCGGAACATATCTATCTTAAGTCAGAAGTCAGAAATACATAATAAATAGATAACCATGTTCAATCCATGTTTCCGAGACTGTATTTAGTACTATTTACAGTTCATCGTGACTGTCGTTACTTCATTAATGTGTGACGTCGTTTATTATGACGTAATTACATTCCTATCATGCAACTTCTCGATTTGCCGGTTCAAATTTACTAATATGTTTCTCAATCTGCGACAATATTTACAATATAAACAAGTTTTTATTCTTACTATTTAAGATTCATTTTGGGAATAAAATTCAACAATTACATAATAATCTTACTGAAAAAAAAGAGCTAGGTAGCATTATGTTTATATTTTAACTATTTAGATGCCCGCATCTTGAAGGTGTGAGAAGTTTATGAATGGGGTTGGAGTACAATTTGTATGTTACAGTCTAATCTATAAGGTCGTGAACTTGAGTCTAGTTTTTCGATTTATAGGCATTAAAATGCTCTTGGTTAAGAAAAATTATAACCAACTCGGTGCTCGAAATTTCGAATTATTTTCCCACGTGAATTATTATGTCAAATTCCACGCTAAAGCTCGGGGTTTATCAAAATAATTAACACGAGGCAGATAAACCGTATAATTCATCGTAACTCTTTGATTATTCTTATATACATACAGAATTCAAAGAATTTATAGAAAGTTTATTTGAGAATCAGTTGGAACGTACATTCACCTTTGGAAGTTTTCTTCTGACACTGCTGCAGTTATTTTTCGTGTCAGCGATGATTTTAAAAAAAAACAACCAACTCTCCAAAAACGTTTGGTGACATCACTGTATGTCATTTGGACGGTGTTGCAATTGTGGAGCGAAAACTAATGTACGACTTTGGAAAACAGCATGTAAGTAATATTGTCTAAGCGGAATGCATTGAAAATTACCAGTCTTGAACATTTCAGAAATATATCCTGCCCAACTTGTTTTAAGTTATGTAAAACATCTGGAAGCATCAGTTCTGTCATGGTACCCGAATCTAAGCTCTCACAAAGAGATCACAATTGTCGGGGAAGTCTCTGATTCGTCATTCTCTTCCCACGGAGGTAACTCCCTTCAGAACCTAACCTCTGTTCTAGAAGGCCAATGGTCAATGATGATTTTGAAATTATTTGAGTGAAAGAGACTTTCTCATTCCCTGTTTGAAAGTTACAATAGCAGCAGACGGAATTGAATCAAGGTCACATTTACCAAACGTTAATACTGCCGTTATTCTATCGAGAAGTACCGACCTTTGCCGAAAATTGACATTTTTATGTTGGTCGACTCAGTATACTGACGATATAATTGTAAAAGTAGTGATTCTGATCGAAAAACTGACGTATATAAAACATAATTTTGGAAACTTATTTACAACAGATAAAACAAACTAATTTGGGTTGCTAATGTGAAATAAGTGATATAACTACCTAGCATATAAATCGGACGTGTAGTTTCGGTATTGCACATGTATATTTTTCTCCATTTTAATTGTAAACTAGTAACTAAATAAAAAAAAACCATATGAAACAATGGATGCACATGTAACAAAATAACCCCAAATATTTAAGTAAGGGTCTATTTATAATCGAAAAAACAACCATGCACTTACATAATGGAACTAAAAACCAACTGTATTGGCGGCTATCAAACTGTATGGTAATGGCACATAGGTGGGTGAAGTTTTGCTCTGGTGTCAAAAAATAGAGCAATGGGCTCTGCAGCTCATCAGGATTTGATTTATTATCTAAGGTTGAATATCTAACATTGTTAACAAGCAAACAATAGGTTTTTAGATCATGACCCCTGTGACCTGTATTTGGAGTCACAGGGTCACCAATCCTACAATGAATAATCACCTTTGACCAAAGAGTCTCTACAGAACTTTTCAGCTCTCTAGACCTTTTGGAACTGGAGAAGAAGATGAAAATAGGTTTTTGGGGTTGTGACCCCTGTGACCCTATTTGGGCTCACGGGGTCACGAAATCTTCAATTTAGAATCCCCATGGGCCAAGGAGTCTGCACACAACTTTTCAGCTCTCTTGACCTTTTGGACCTGGAGAAGAAGATGAAAATAGGTTTTTAAGGATGTGACCCCTCTGACCCAATTTGGGGTCACGAAATCTACAATTTAGAATCCCCATTGGCCAAGGAGTATGCACACAACTGTTCAGCTCTCTAGACCTTTTGTAACTTGAGAAGAAGATGATAATAGGGTTTTAAGGATGTGACCCCTGTGAGCCCATTTGGGGTCACGGGGTCACGAAATCTATAATTTAGAATCCCCATTACCCAAGGAGTATGCACACAACTTTTCAGCTCTCTAGACCTTTTGGAACTGGAGAAGAAGATGAAAATAGGTTTTTAAAGATGTGACCCCTCTGACCCCATTTGGGGTCACGGGGTCACGAAATCTTCAATTTAGAATCCCAATTGGCCAAGGAGTCTGCACATAAAATTTCAGCTCTGTGGAGTCATTGGTTCTGAAGAAAAAGCAAAAAGTTTATGGACGGACGGACGGATGGACGGACGCCGGACACCATGCCATGCGATAAGCCCATCGGGCCTTTCAGTCCTGATGAGCTAAAAACTAATGCTCTATATTAATAATGTTAAAGACCATATGTAAGTCTAATAATCCTATATTTCATATATTATCAGGTTGTAGCCACAAATTATTTTCGTTAAAAATCAGTGTGCAATTTGATTTTAAGTGTTTTTGATGTCGAAGAAGGGAATGGACGATTTATTTCAATCGATTTCAAATACACCACATTACTTACATAATTTCCACACATTTATAAAAGGTTTATGAGAAAATAACTGACCATCAAATCTTGAAATTGAATATGCTTAGACGAGTATTGAGTATTTTGAATAGGTTTTGTGCTTCAATGACAGCTAATCTCACCAAAATTATACACACTCATCAATGAATTAAATAATGATGACCTCGCAAAGTGATTACTGCAACTAATGTGAACTGATCACGGATATTCAATTCTACATCTGACAAAAATATTATTATCCTTGATGTGTATTGTTTACTTTACATTTCACTACACATTACTTTCAAACAAAATACAAAGTAAGGGATAAGTTGATAGTGATCCCCATAAAATAACACGTATGAACCTTGAATAATTTTATGTTAAGTTCATGTTTAATGGAGAAGCAAATTGATGGCCTTTATCATAAACTACCAATTGACTTTCAGCAAAGAGTTGTGAAGTTTTCAATGCATGTTTTATGGAGAAAATAGATGGACTGTTGGATTTCAAGCCGTTTTCAAAGCAGAGTGATATTCCAAAACATATATGATTTAAAATGATATGGTTTACATGACTAGATAGAAACAGCGATAAGTTATTTGCAAGATTGTTCATCCTACAATTGTATATGCAAACTAGTTTAAGATTAGTTAAATGCTTTTTGTATAATTCCTTTGTCATTGAGGAAGATATATTTCGCACTTTTTCCACGTTAAAGTTTAGGAATCATTATTTTGTTATCGCAGCATGTGATTTACGAACCAGGAAAAACTTAAAGTCAAAATCATCTAAAGACAGAAAATGTAAAAATAACGGATGAAAGAAATTCAAAGAATTTTTAAAAACCACGAATTAAATAACAATAGAACACTTACATGAAAGGGATGTAAAAACATCATAAAACATCGATGTGGTTTGCTCTCAGCAATAAATTGCTCGTCGATGCTTTAAACCAAGAAATTTGTATGAATTATGCCATTTGAAGTGCAAAATGTGTAGTTTAACTCTTTAGTCTGTCATTACGTCAATGCTACGATCAATAGACACGTTATAAAACAGACATAGATTACCCACACAAGTGCAGTGGAAAGCTCAGCTTAGACGATGTTAAATGTCATAGTCTTCTCGACGATGAAGGACCAAATGTTTTGAACAGAACTAGGTTAAAGTGACATACATATATACTGGACAGCTGTTTCTGTTTGCATATCAGCCGATGGTTTGTCATATCATAAGTAAAGGTCAGAGAACATGTTGAGCTATTGATGCTGTAGAGTACAGATGGTTACAATTTCAAAGTCAAGGGTATCAGTTCGCGAAATGCTCGTCCCATGTTGTCATGGTAACATGATCTGCATGAGCGTGGTAAAATTCAAATTACACGTGCTGTAATCCGAGACGTGCCTTGTGAAAAACGACCCCAAATTGTGACTCCAGCCTCAATGTTTCAACCCTGACATGTTCGGAAACTGGGATATTGGCCGATTGCATGCTGAACAGTTTCACGTGTACAATCCCATACAGTGCAAACCGGATATAGTTCGCTGTACTCTCATTCATTGGTTCATAGCTATGTTAACACGGGTTGCTTTTTCTCGTTTCCTATTTGTGTGAGTATAATTCACGCACACAAATTTGCAAAATACTTCTTCTGATACTTATACACAAGAATTCACTGCGATATTCAATAATGACCCTCTAAAAACGTTCTCATATCTAAAGCGCATTGCCGATCTTGCTCCTCCTTTAAGCACATCACATATAATGTCGAAATGCTCTTACATTATGTACTATTATTTATACCTTGCAAATACTGTAAATTACAAATGCCTGAACAAACAATCGAATCATGTTTTAAAAATTCTGTAACTCGATTCCAATGGCTTGTGTAATATTTTAGTCAGAAAACAGAACTACTTTTTTCCGGAAGGAAGTGACACTGATCCAAGAATCAGGAAGGGAGATAACTCTGAATCTGTATGGCCTCTAACTAGTTTCAGCTCCCTTCATTGTAGTCAGTGTTCAAAACCAGCTGACCTCAACTTACACTCTTGTGGGGAAAAAACTTACATGTAGTTATTTAATATTATGTATTTATTCTCATAACACGTTTTACGACAAGATGACATACTGCCAAACATAATAATGTTGGTAGTTTCGAGTATTTAGAAAGCAATTTTTCTCTCAAAATGTTTGTCTTCTAATATTTCCTGAAATACAAATGTAACTACTGGCTCTGACTTGAAAACTAATAAAAATAACAGTGGAACTAAATTTTCCTCAATAAATTCAGTTATATTCCGATACTTTGTTAACATCACCTTCACAAAGCGACATGATGGAAAAAGATGTTCAAGAACTGTCCAGCCCCCTCCATGATGAGATGCGATCATGTCGTCGTGAATGGTGTGCACAAGGCAAACCACGTAACAAGGAAGACGAAAGCTATCTTAAATACAAAGAAGCAAAGCGTCAGTTCAGGAAACATCACCGACGATCAAAACAGGGTTCTCTTCAATCCAAATTTGATGAAATTTCAAAGTCTGCCGAAGTTGACATTGGTGAATACTTTAAAGTAACCAAGAGATTAAGTCGGTCAAATGGACTAACTACAAAGATAACTATGGATGTATCTGTCGAAGATACGCCACAAGGTATATGTAATGCCTTCAGTAACCACTTTAAATCACTTGCAACGCCTGTCATGCTAAACCAATTTGACACGGAATTTGCCTCTTATGTCAGTGAAAAAATTACATCTATCAATCATCGCAATAATGATACACCTGGGAATAGTGAAAACTCACCTGTAAAAGAACCTGTTACATCTGAAGAGATTTGGGCTATAGTTAGAACACTCAAAACAGGAAAATCCCCAGGACATGATTGCCTGACTAACGAACATCTAAAACGTTCAGGACGTTCATTATCCCTGCACCTTGCCACTATGTTTAACTCAATGATAGAATACGAGTGCACACCATCATAATATCATATAGGCAAAATCTTACCTATTCACAAGGGACACGACAAGCCACAATCTGACCTCAATAACTACAGAGGCATTACCCTAACATCAGTCCTCAGCAAACTTTTTGAACGTATTCTACTCAACAGAATTGAACAACATGTAAATTGTAAATCTGAGTTTCCACATCCCCTCCAGTTTGGATTTGGAAACATGCAGGGGCGGAGACAGCGTGCTTTAGCTTGCTTGAGAACATAGCATACTATAATGAAAGAAAATCTGTTGTCTACTGTGCTTTCCTAGATAACTCTAAGGCGTTTGATCGTGTCTGGCTCGAGTGCCTGTTTGTCAAACTACATGAGTTAGGTATAACAGGTAAAACATGGCGTCTGCTGCATAATGCATATTTCTCCATGAAATCGTATGTTACCTTCTCAGACTGTGAGTCTGAGGTATTCACAATCAGCCAAGGTGTAGATCAAGGTCGTGTTCTGTCTGCATGGCTTTATACTGTGTATATCAATGGACTTATATGTGAACTTGATCGCTCTGGATACGGCTTACTGTTCCCCTGGGGACATTATCCAGGTCAACTCTTAGCTGACGACACAACCATTGTCAGTAGCTCACCTCCAGGTCTCCAAAAGCTATTGGACATCGCAAACGAATATGCATGTTAGTGGCAACTGGTGTATAATGTCAGCAAAAGCTCCCTGTTAGTATTCTCACGCCACCAGTCCAATGTGCTGTGTCCAGATCTGTACTGTGGTCAAAACAAACTACCATACAAATCAACAGTGACCTATGCCGGTGTACATCTATCAAGCAATGGAAAGACGATTGGACGCACTCTAGTAGCTTGTGAAAAACTAAAGAAGAACATCAATATAAATCACAGTCATGGTTTATTCTTTGGAGGGCTGAATCCACTCTCAGCTGTCCGGGTAATACACAAGTTATCTTACCCTGTGCGCTCTATGGTTGCAATACTTGGGGACAACTCTCTCTCTCAGAGAATATGACATGCTCGAAGTACCCCAAAGATACTTCAGCAAAAAGGTACAAGGCTTGCCGAGGCATACTCCTTCATATATTGTATTGGACAGTTTATAGCTTTCTACAATTCAATCCTATATTGAACGCCAATCACTCATTCTTATGGGCAAGCTCTGCAGAGTGAGTAGCAAATATTACTTCAAACGTGTCTTCATTGGTCGATTTGGCCAGTACAAATGTGAGCCAAACAACTCTAAACGGTGCCTCTACTCATCTGCCTTCAACATGTTCAGACTTGCTAAAAAATACAATCTGGAAAAGGAAATGAACGGTTACTTCGATGCCTGTAATGTCCAAAACAAGTCTCAATGTAACAAGCTGGTCACAGATAGAGTCAAAAACTTTGACATATCACTTCGAATGGACAGGATGGTCAGCAAATCTGTCCAGATACATGACAGTACGACATGAAAATACCAATAAACTCTTGTTGCTGTGTAAATGTTTTCCAATGAAATTTAATGCTATTTCTAAAATTGTTCATATAGCCTGTAAACCATTGGAATCAAGAGAGTGTGTTTGTGGTACAACTGTTTATGATCTTGTAAACCATGTTTTTATCTCATGTCCTAATAATATGACAGAGAGAGACGAACTATATAACAAAGTATTTGACATCATGGATGTTAAATGTTTTACTGATCTGTGGTCAAAAGATGATGATCTCCTTATCTCTTTATTCCTTGGTGGATTCCCAGAGTGTATGGAGAAACTACAATTTGACACCTGGTGCCAAATAATGATAATTGTGGCTGAATTTGTCACAAAATGTGATTCTCTATTTCATTGACTGTTTAATGCAAATAACCAATAACCACTCACTTGCCTGTATATATAATGTGGTAATATAATGTCTGTAATCTTCACCAATGGAGGAAATAAAGCCAATCTATCTATCTATCAGCCCATGGTTTGTCATATCATAAGTAAAGGTCAGAGAACATGTTGAGCTATTGGTGCTGTAGAGTACAGATGGTTACCATTTCAAAGTCAAGGGTATCATTTCGCGAAATGCTCGTCCCATGTTGTCATGGTAACATGATCTGCATGAGCCTGGTAAAATTCAAATTACACGTGTGTAATCCGAGACGTGCCCTGTGAAAAACGACCCCAAATTGTGACTCCAGCCTCAATTTTTAATCCCTGACATGTTCGGAAACTGGGATATTGGCCGATTGCATGCTGAACAGTTTCACGTGTACAATCCCATACAGTGCAAACCGGATATAGTTCGCTGTACTCTCGTTCATTGGTTCATAGCTATGTTGACACGGGCTGCTTTTTCTCGTTTCCTATTTATGTGAGTATAATTCACGCACACAAATTTGCAAAATACTTCTTCTGATACTTATACACAAGAATTCACTGCGATATTCAATAATGACCCTCTGAAAACGTTCTCATATCTAAAGCGCATTGCCGATCTTGCTCCTCCCCTAAGCACATCACATATAATGTCGAAATGCTCTTACATTATGTACTATTATTTTTACCTTGCAAATACTGTAAATTACAAATGCCTGAACAAACAATCGAATCATGTTTTAGAAATTCTTTAACTCGATTCCAATGGCTTGTGTAATATTTTAGTCAGAAAACAGAACTTCTTTTTTGCCGTGCATGAGGCAATAGATGAACTTTCCGGAAGGAAGTGACACTGATCCAAGAATCAGGAAGGGAGATAACTCTGAATCTGTATGGCCTCTAACTAGTTTCAGCTCTCTTCATTGTAGTCAGTATTCAAAACCAGCTGACCTCAACTTACACTCTTGTGGGGAAAAAACTTAACTTACATGTAGTTATTTAATATTTAGGTCTTCAAGACGAATGTCTGAAGACCTATTGTTATTATCGTGTTTTTTCTTATTATTATTCCGTCGTATCTTGTTAACACGATTCAGCAAAAACGGCTGAATGAATCTGATTGAAATATTTAGGGATTATAGACATTGTCGAGATCTCGCCCTGTACGAAGCCCGAATTTTGAAATTTTACCTAGTTGTTGAGTTATCTCCCCTTGAAGTTAAAACTTCAAACGTGAATAGCTCGAAAACTAATCAAGATATATTCATAAAACTTTCACCGAAATGTTGGCAACAACATTCCCCATCGATTGGGTCTATAGCGGTTCTCGGCCGTAATAATAGATTTTTTACTATTTCGAAAAAACTGAATTTTGTGTGAACTTTCGCGATTTTTAGGGTACGCGTCTTAAAAAATCTGCTCCTAAATAACGGCAATAATACAGCATCATGCAATAGCTCATTTGAAAGCTGAATCAATGTAGTTTAAAGGAACCCCCCAAACCAAATGACTATTTTCAGCGATTAACGAACTTTGAAAAATGAACTTTTTAAAAATACATTTTTTAGGGCTCGCATTCAAATGGACATAACTCTGTTGGGAATCATTTTATGCCAAAGTTACTTAGTGCAATCTCTTTCTTATAAATAGTTTTGAATTCCATAACATATCATTATCATATAAAAGTTATTAGTTTTGGCATAATTTGAGCATATTCACAAAACAGTGAAATATGTTGATTTTGAGACTTTTTGAGGTGTTTATCCTTTAGGGAATTATTGATCATGAACCACTGAAGATAGGAAGATTTTAAATAAATCATGTTGATGTAGAAACGTCATTTATTAAGGAAAACTTTTTTCAAGCTCGTATCTGTCATAGTTTATTTGTGATAAGTCATAGAAGTTTGCCACTTTTCAGAAATCGCCATTTTCAACAAACTTGAAAGGTTCATAACTGCTTCATTTCTTATGCTATTGAAATTTTACATACACCTACTTATGCACAATTTTAAGAAGAACAACTTTTATGTTGACAGCTTTCATCAAAAAGTTGATAGTTAAGCCTCGAACATCGCAAGCGATGTCTAGGGGTCCAAATTTAAGGATTTTTTAGTGTTTTCTTGAATATTCAGAACAGCATAACGCATTAATTATGTATGCAATGTAAATGATGATTACATCTTAAGTGAAATTTAAAGCACAACATTTTCTATGTTATACCTAGGTATGAAAATATTAACCGTTTTGTCTTAATCATGAGAAGGGGGCGGGATAGCGCAGTGGTTAGCGCGTTCGGCTTCGGATCAAGAGGTTCGAGGTTCGAATCCCGCCAGGGGCACGGCAACTTTGTCTGCAGTAGAGAACTGTTCTACACGCAGTCAGGTTTGGGTGCAATGCTACACTGAATTTCAGTGCAGTACCACCCATGGTTCGCTAGTTCCAGCCGATGCTCGCAGGTTTCACCGCAATGCATAGCCACATGGGGTTGCGGGCTTTCTCCCTGCCATAATACTAGCAGCCGCGATATAAGTGAAATACTCTTGAAAGCGGCGTTAAACCCCAACTCACCTCACCTCACCTTAATCATGAGAAATGTAATGTAGGGGTCCATTAATATGTGATGTTTCCGTTTTAAGAGGGGTACCTTCTTTGGAGATTTTTTGTAAAAAAACTACTGAAGATGGAGACATGTTTGATAGCTCATTTTAAAGCAGAGAAACAGATGAATAACCCTGAGTCCAACATGGAGTTCAAGGTCAAGCAGAAGTCTTGAAGACCTAAGTATTGACGCGTCAATCCTAGTTTGTATTTATTCTCATAACACGTTTTACGACAAGATGACATACTGCCAAACATAATAATGTTGGTAGTTTCGATTATTTGGAAAGCAATTTTTCTTTTAAAAATGTTTGTCTTCTAATATTTCCTGAAATACAAATGTAACTACTGGCTCTGACTTGAAAACTACTAAAAATAACAGTGGAGCTAAATTTTCCTCAATAAATTCAGTTATATTCCTATACTTTGTTAACATCACGTTCACAAAGCGACAGGATGGGAAAAGATGTTCAAGAACTGTCCAGCCCCAAATCAAATTTGGCGAGTCTGGCAGAAACAGTATTCAGTATTTACTCAGGATTAGGTGGACAGAGTGTCACCTTGAACAAAACATAGGCAATTTAGATAAGTGCCTTGGAATAAATTAGTTAAGCTCAGAGTTGAGCTATGACCATTTCATTCATAGAGGATTTTTCTGATTACATTGTATGTTGTATTATGTCAGTTAAAAACCACCCATTCGCATGCATCGATTTACTCACTTGAGTATATTTACTCACGTAAGTGAATATATTCACATGAGTATTTAGTGCATGCGAACGCAATTACTCACTTAAGTAAATTTACTCCATGAGCAAATTTGCACCTAGTCAAGGGGTCGTGCAAAAGTATATGTCCTCATGAGTAAATTTGTTGACAGGAGTAAATTGGCCATGCCATCACATTTTAGCTCATCAAACGACTTATTCTAAAAAACATTTGATACAGAAAGCTAATATAACATCTTTATGATATGTAAGCTTAAGTTTGTTCATTTGGTCAAAATCCTTTCTTAAATCTGGGTGTGGCAGGGTGTTGAACTCAAACCTTATAGTTCACTCCTGGAACTAGTAATGCTAGGACGCTCAATTTTGAGTACATTCTCTTTGTATGACGGAGACCACAACCTTTTCAAATGTGAAAAATAAAGAGTTTACAGCTATCATAGAAATCAATTTTCCCCCTCTAGCAGGCCACACCAGGGTGGGAGGGACAGTAGAGAATATTGCATAATGCTGTGTAACAGGGAGGTAGTGTGCAGAGAGGTGGAGAGCTGGTCAGTGAAACCTCGTTAGGGATAATGCATTGCAACACACCACACTCCTGCCTATCAGCCGTCCACTGTCCCTCCCTCCCCTATCCCTTTCTCTCCCTTCCTCTCTCCCTCTCCAACCCTCCGCCTCCCCGCCTCCCTGCCTCCCTTACCTTTTTTCACTCGCGATTTTTAATGTCGTGTCAAGGGATTGTACTTGATATTGGGATTGTACTTGGGAGGATCACCTTCACTTTAATATTTTGACAATGTCGTGTCAAGGGATTATACTTGATATTGGGATTATAGATGGGAGGATCACCTTTACTTTAATATTTTCACAGGAACCCTGATACTTGGACAACCAATTTTATCAAACTTTTGTGTCAAGTCATGTTTTGTTCAGAGATTTGTTTAGGCCTAGGGATTATGAATTATGTTCCTCAGAATCTGAAAAGAAATATTGAAAAGATATTGAAAAGGACGCTCTTTTTCTGAAAATCCCATTTCTTACAGTCTCCTTTTCAATATTTAATGATATGGTGATATTTTCAGAATAATACTTTTTCAGAGTATAAGTGTAAGACTAAATCATATTGAGAACAACCTGTTTCAGTCTTCAACATCAAACAACTACGATGAGCTACAGAGCCCATGGCTCTATTTTTCATCAGGTTTTAGAAAATCCCGGAGTTTAACAACATAAAACAATGAAATACTCCCCTTGTTGTCAATGGCATACGAATGCTAAGTAATTTTGCTTTTACTCACATGAATATATTTACTCATGAGCAAAGTTGCTGATATGAGTAATGTTAGTGCATGCAAACAGGGTATAATAGAACTTTTATAAAAGCATAACGTTGTATTGACAATATTTATTTCCATTCGAACTCTGAATTTATAGATGTGTAGGAGAATACTGCCTTAAACTAGTACCATTTGCTATGTAGGTCACCAGGCTATCAATAGTGTTCTATATAGGATTCAAAAGTTGAATAATTATCTAGCAGCAGTTTTGAGAGGGTTCACAAATCTACAATTTACTTATCCCAAATGGGTAAGGAGTAAATGTGTAAGATTCTAGCATACTGTGACATTTTGTTGTGAGGATGAAATGACGTTAGGTCATGGCACCTTTAGTCCTTATGTTGGGCCATAAACGCACCAAATCTCCATTTATAATTCCCATTGTCCAAGGAGTTTGTACGCAGGATTTCAACATTCTATAGCCAGTCGTTCCTGAAGAAGTCGAATAGGCGATATGTGTTCACATGGAAGGATGGACGGGCTCCCTTGCCATGCCCTCCATGCCATAAGTCCATAAGGCCTTTCAGTTTAGGTGGGGTGACATGGAGTTGAAGCCGCCTTTACGAGTATTTCACGTATATCATGGCTGCAGCGAGAAAGCCCGCAATGCCATGTGACTATGCATTGTGGTGAAACCTGCGAGCATGCAAGTAGCGAACCATGGGTGGTGATGTTGACACAATTTTTTTTAAGGCTGACTGCATATCCAATGTATAAGAGTGTGAAATAATTTATTTGAGTCATAAAACACGTCATATATAGTTTGGCAAGACAAAACTCACTATATGTCATCCTCGACTGCAAGAAGGACAGATACAGGAAGTTAATAAAAGTTCATAAATCACCAAGCAGCTGAATCCAGGTTATTAGTAGATTTGTATCAGAATATCGAAGATGGTTCTTATCTTGAATTAAATGAGTATCAGATTCAATATTTTGTTCTCTGATAAAATTAAGTTTATTCATTAAATTTCTTTAAATCAGTATGATAGCTCCTTACCAACATCGCCAATTCATCTCGTTACATCCTACATAACCAGGGTGCTAATAATGTTTTACTCAAATACAAATCATATGCTTTATTATAACAACATGTTTTCGCTTTGTCAAGGTATGCAAAAACAAAACTGAATATTTCATATAAAACGTAATTTCATCGTATGAAAATTGCTAAAAAAAACATAATCCAGATTAGAACTGAATGTGTTGGATCCAGTTTGAAATATCAACTGTCAATGTCAATATCACCGTAACATTATTCAGATCTTAAAACACAGTAGCTAAACCCCATACTACCATTATGAAATAACTACTCATTGTTATTGTCAATTGCACTTGCTCAAACTATTCTGTGGCAGTGATTTTGTATGTTGATATTATCCTAAAATTTATCTAAGTTAATTGGTAAAAGTAATATAAGAATTTCAATTTATACATGTATCACCTGTGACTATAATAAAAGCAAGTCTTAAGTTGATATTAATTCAGGACTAAAACTCATAAACCTTAAGATATCATGCGGAATGAATTCGTCATACTGTGTTTTTGAGAGAGGTTACAAGACTGCAAGACTGAATCCCTACTACTGGGTCACAGAAGCTGCGGTTAAAAAAAAAACAACGTGAAATATTCATGAATGCTTCAATCATTTACAGCTAGTGAGTTTTCGAACAAAGTACGAATTTCATCCTCTTTATAAGTTCTCCAAAATCATATTAACTACATGTGTGCCACTTTAACCTATTTAGAGTTAGAGTAACGTTTGGTTTTTAATCGTCACGCAGACCCTATGACATTATGACTTGTCTATTGACAGTAGCACCGACCGGATGATCGACTAAAGAGTTAAACTACACATTTTGTACTTCAAATGGCATAATTGATACAAGCTGCTTGGTTTAACGCATCGACAAGCAATTAATTGCTGAGAGCAAAACATATTGATTGCTTCTATGGTTTGTGATATTTTTCCATCCCTTTCATGTAAGTGTTATATAGTTATTCAATTTCTTGTTTTTTTTAAAAATATCGCTCAATTTATTTCATCCGTATTTTTTGACACTTTCTGTCTTTATATGCTATTGACTTTGAGTTTTTCATAGTTAATAAAACACATGAAACGATGAAAAAGTAATGATTCTGACAAATTGTGTGTGGATGGAATGTGAAATATATCGTGTGTTTGTTGGAAAAACACCAAGACAAAAGTTGTTATTCAAGCTTTAACATATTCAACTCTGAAATTCTGAATCACGCAAATTATTTATTATTATATCTGCCTGTTTCGTTAAAAATTCGTCTACAAGAGATTAAACCCTACAGTTGATTTATTTTAATCATAAAAGATGCAATGAAATCTTCATAGCTCTCTGTTGCTAAAAAGTCAATTGATATTTGACGAGAAAGGCCATCAATTCGATGGTCCTAGAATCCAATCTAAGATGTTTTGTAAAGTAATGTGATGTCTGGTGATGTGTAAAACTACAAAGAACGTTGCCAAATTAAGGAATGGTGGATTTTGCCAGATATATAGTTGGGTATACATGATTAGTTTGATGGGAATGATAACATTGTTTTGTTATATGCCCAGAAACCAGAGCTGAATGTGTATTTCCCTCTTAGTAAAGTATTAACTCTGTAACAATTATATCAGAACACTAGCAAATAAAGGTTAAAATTAGTCCAAATAATCCATATATTTGAAAGGTAATCTATTTCGAATCACAGTTTCTCGGATTTGCACGGTAATGAATTATGGTTTTGTGGAAATTGGTTAATCAATTTAAATTAAATCCATGCTAATCTAAGGTTATTTCTATCAACGTCTTAAAATCAAATTACCATTTCAAATTCGACTTGTTTAGAAAGTGATGATTGACATTATCATGCCTTAGCCAACAATGAATTATACTAAATAGGTAATCACACCCGAGTGTCTTTTGATATATCACCACGAGTTGATTAAAATAACATCTGAGACTTGCTTTTACTTTTTTGTCGAGATATGTATATCCATGGGCTAAATTTAGAATTGACTCACCCACAACATGGACATGGACAGTGTCTAAATAGACGTGGAGGCATCTATAATCTATCCCGATAAAAAGGCTGATGTTGGATTCACATTGAAATGTTCTGTCACATCTGAAATAAGAGAAGTTTTGAAATTTACAAATTATATTATGCCAGTAAATTAACATTGCGACGCAAATTAGAATCGTGTAATTTTAGTTGAACAAATTGCAATGTGTGGAATTGGTTTTTCTTCACAAACTAGCATTGAAGTTATTCTAAGATGCTCAACAATTGAGGACAATATAAATTTTCATTTATTAACTTTACTAATATACAAATGAAACTTTTTAGTTTTCATTTGCTTATTGTTGTAAACTTGATTATTTACAACATGTTGACACTTATAGGATAAATAGTTGTGTTTGCAAAATTTCCTGGATTTGTTGTTATAAAACCGACGGCGTTAGCTGAAATTTGCGGGTATTGAATAACAATGAATCCCGGATATTTTACAAACGCAACTATTTATCGATATTGTAACATGAACGGTTAGTTATCTCTTTGTGTACCAAACTCGGAGTGGAGAGGACTTTGCGACTGTTCCATTTTTGTAAGAGGTGTGGTCAGGTCAAAACAAATGTGAATACTCGGCGTAATATGTACATTAGGAACAATCTACATCCAAATCCGAAGAGTGTCATTTAACTATGGTCACTTACAAAATTCATGTATCCTTTTAGATGGCGATAAACATTTATCTACGACATCAACACAGTAAAATACCTAGGAACAAACATCTTAAACTTGCCCTAAACCATTGTGACAATGACGCTAGCATTGTGAAGTCAAATCGGTTCATCACTATGACGTCATGCCATGGCAACAACATTCGGTAAAAACAGCCACATAGAAGAAGGCGTAAAACTTGGACAAATTTAACTAGTTGAAAACATTTTAGTTACATGAATCTAATTCATATTGAGAGTTATTTGTGACCTATACGGGTAAACACAAGTTAGAAAATGACAATGACATTTGTCAAAGTTGGTTAGGCACACATATTAAGAGAAATAAAAAAATTAAATCTGGAGTCGGACCAAATCAAGAAAACATGATGTATCAGTTCTCGGTGATTCGCCAGAAGTAATTTGCGAGTATTCATTGTCATTCAACATATGGATATCAACCAATCAGAATCAAGGATACACTGAAGTCATGTTGCAATAAACGATTTATTAAGTAAAACATATTTTTAGTGAAGGTGGTTTATTAAAGTATGCATATGATTACATCGTAATGTGCCAATGTGTCAAAATACCTAAAGCCGAGTTTATACTACTGTAAAAAATGTGATGAATTTTTTTCAGAACATTTTATTTGTTAAACAAACTATGGTAAATGTTTGTCAAAGAAATGCGATTCAAAATTGAAACATCAATTACAAAATTGATCAAATGTCACATGAAAGGATTATAACTAAAGAGGCGCCAATTCTAATCGTGACCAGGGAATATGTTTAAAAGAGTTGCAATGTTTGACACAATGAGATCAGGATTTAAATTTACATATCATATGATGCCAGTCAATTAAACATTGGAACACAGGTTAGATATGTAATTTTAGTTGAACAACTTTTTATTGGTTTTCTGCACAATCTAGCATTAAGGTTATTCCGAGATTCAGATGCTTCAATTTCAATAATGGAAAAAGTTATTGATTAACTTAAATTATATACAAACGAAACTTTTTAGTTTTGATTGTGCTTATTTTTGTCATTTTGATAATTTACAACACTTTTACACAATACGAACAGTATGAAAGCTGAGTTGTACTACTGTCAAAAATATACTGAATTATTTTCAAACATTTTTTATTCGTATATTTTAAAAAAATAAACCTATGACATGATATTCAAAGTAATGCTGATACAAAATTGAAATGCCTATCACAAAGTTCATTAATTATCACATGAAGGCAGTGAATCTTGCCGAGGATTAGAATTAAAGAGGCACAAATTCTAATCATGACCAGCGAACATGTTTCAAAGACGATGTCAAGAAGAGAGCGAAATGCGTTCCCTTTTACCTTGGTCCCGCAAAACATTTGCTGTTGATTTCGGGATTAGTTCAAAGATGTGTTTTTATCATTCATTTGTTATTCAGTATGTCTTATTTCCAGAATAGCCAATAATAATGGCAAGTCTGCAAATAACTAAGCATACATGTGTGGAATGTGTTTACTTTAACAAATGGTGTTTTGATTAGAATCTTAAAGATGAAAGATGTGAAACAACGTTGTGCAAATACGGTTGTTTGATCGACATGGTCGCCATGGTCATGCATTTTAAATATGTTTTAATTGTATATTTACAGATGTGAAACCATTTTAATGCTCTGGTAGAGTGATTTAATTTGATAAGGGCAGGGCAGCGAGGCACATCAACATGTATATCATTGTGGTATATAATGATGTTATACGAAGCTGATTTTCAAAGTATGTTTATCTCCATTCTACCATATCAGCGATTTAATATTGAACAATATTCTGACGTTTTGACTCGAGAGTGATTTGTAAATCGTCCCTGTGCAGAAGCTATAACTTGTTGTAAGGATTTTCAAAGTATGTTTATCTCCATTTTCCTTACCTACAGGGGGCGGGAAAGCGCAGTGGTTAGCGCGTTCGGCTTCGGATCAAGAGGTTCGGGGTTCGAATCCCGCCAGGGGCACGACAACTTTGTCTGCAGTAGAGAACTGTTCTACACGCAGTCAGGTTTGGGTGAAATGTTACACTGAATTTCAGTGCAGTACCTACCATGGTTCGCTAGTTCCAGCCGATGCTCGCAGGTTTCACCGCAATGGCGTTGCGGGCTTTCTCCCTGCCATAATACTAGCAGCCGCGATATAAGTGAAATACTCTTGAAAGCGGCGTTAAACCCCAACTCACCTCACCTCACCTCCATTCAACCATATCAGCGATTTAATATTGAACAATATTCTGACGTATTGACTCGAGAGTGATTTGTCTATCGTCCCTGTGCAGAAGATATAACTTGTTGTAAGGCCTCGGAAAACAGCGACAATTTCGAATGTATTACAAGGAGCTCGCTTTTTGCTTAGGGGGCGCACACACGACCCAAGTTATAATGGGTTGATATTCGACGCTATATTACAGCTGGAATTTTCTAAACAACTTTCAGCCAATGACATACGTTGTCTTTGTATCTTTACAATTCCAATGACAAATGAACAGAGCTGTAGCAAATTATGAACCACGTGTCACTGTGGGTAATCCGAAATAATTGGCACAAACAAATTGGAATTTGATTTTTCTGTATCTGTCATATCAACAAAATTTCTCCTTATTTTGCCATTAGAAACCTTAATAAACTTGTTTAGCCTATATTAATTTTAGAAAATATTACGCAAAATGAGCGCTTTCATAGTAATTCAGTACATGATTTTTCATTCCAGAATCGGAAACCACAATCCATTTTCATAATAACTGACCCACTTTCCTATGTATTTATGATGTAGGATTTGCATTAAAGAAGTTGTTATCCAGAAAATCTTCCTGTTCGTATGTATACCACTTCTAAATGCCCTTCAAAGACCAAATCTACAATCACTTATTTATCAGAGCGTATACTCTGGATTATCGAGAATGTAGGTACGGTTGAAATCTAAACAGCTGATAAGTTATATTTTAAAAATCGGTAAAACCTTTTGTCGCAGTAAAACTTCAAAATTGGTGGTAATTTAAACTTACAGAGACGATACTATTAGACATGCGTTAACCTTAACATGAAAAGAGACGTCTGATTAAAATATTTTAAGGGATGGAGAAAGCTTGCACATTCACGTACATGAGGTCAGGCGTAGGCTACTCTGTTTGGATTTGATTTCGCATAGGTTAAATATGAAATTAAATAAGGTTAAACAACATGTTTCCATGTTATCAAGTTATACAAGTGATCATTCATAGGTTTATTGCAACGGTAGGCCTACTGATAAAACATTTCTTAAACTTTCGACTCCCACTAGACTAGCAAACACCCAGGCAAGACCCTCATCATGCATTATCCATCCGCCTGTACATCTATCACCGATATTCACCACCTCATTTTCCATTTACTAGATCTACTCTCAGTATATCATTGTGGTATATAATGATGTTATACGAAGCTGATTTTCAAAGTATGTTTATCTCCATTCTACCATATCAGCGATTTAATATTGAACAATATTCTGACGTTTTGACTCGAGAGTGATTTGTAAATCGTCCCTGTGCAGAAGCTATAACTTGTTGTAAGGATTTTCAAAGTATGTTTATCTCCATTTTCCTTACCTACAGGGGGCGGGAAAGCGCAGTGGTTAGCGCGTTCGGCTTCGGATCAAGAGGTTCGGGGTTCGAATCCCGCCAGGGGCACGACAACTTTGTCTGCAGTAGAGAACTGTTCTACACGCAGTCAGGTTTGGGTGAAATGTTACACTGAATTTCAGTGCAGTACCTACCATGGTTCGCTAGTTCCAGCCGATGCTCGCAGGTTTCACCGCAATGGCGTTGCGGGCTTTCTCCCTGCCATAATACTAGCAGCCGCGATATAAGTGAAATACTCTTGAAAGCGGCGTTAAACCCCAACTCACCTCACCTCACCTCCATTCAACCATATCAGCGATTTAATATTGAACAATATTCTGACGTATTGACTCGAGAGTGATTTGTCTATCGTCCCTGTGCAGAAGATATAACTTGTTGTAAGGCCTCGGAAAACAGCGACAATTTCGAATGTATTACAAGGAGCTCGCTTTTTGCTTAGGGGGCGCACACACGACCCAAGTTATAATGGGTTGATATTCGACGCTATATTACAGCTGGAATTTTCTAAACAACTTTCAGCCAATGACATACGTTGTCTTTGTATCTTTACAATTCCAATGACAAATGAACAGAGCTGTAGCAAATTATGAACCACGTGTCACTGTGGGTAATCCGAAATAATTGGCACAAACAAATTGGAATTTGATTTTTCTGTATCTGTCATATCAACAAAATTTCTCCTTATTTTGCCATTAGAAACCTTAATAAACTTGTTTAGCCTATATTAATTTTAGAAAATATTACGCAAAATGAGCGCTTTCATAGTAATTCAGTACATGATTTTTCATTCCAGAATCGGAAACCACAATCCATTTTCATAATAACTGACCCACTTTCCTATGTATTTATGATGTAGGATTTGCATTAAAGAAGTTGTTATCCAGAAAATCTTCCTGTTCGTATGTATACCACTTCTAAATGCCCTTCAAAGACCAAATCTACAATCACTTATTTATCAGAGCGTATACTCTGGATTATCGAGAATGTAGGTACGGTTGAAATCTAAACAGCTGATAAGTTATATTTTAAAAATCGGTAAAACCTTTTGTCGCAGTAAAACTTCAAAATTGGTGGTAATTTAAACTTACAGAGACGATACTATTAGACATGCGTTAACCTTAACATGAAAAGAGACGTCTGATTAAAATATTTTAAGGGATGGAGAAAGCTTGCACATTCACGTACATGAGGTCAGGCGTAGGCTACTCTGTTTGGATTTGATTTCGCATAGGTTAAATATGAAATTAAATAAGGTTAAACAACATGTTTCCATGTTATCAAGTTATACAAGTGATCATTCATAGGTTTATTGCAACGGTAGGCCTACTGATAAAACATTTCTTAAACTTTCGACTCCCACTAGACTAGCAAACACCCAGGCAAGACCCTCATCATGCATTATCCATCCGCCTGTACATCTATCACCGATATTCACCACCTCATTTTCCATTTACTAGATCTACTCTCAGTTGCCCCTCCCCCCGCCCCCCCCCCCCCCCCCCCCCCCCCCCCCCCCCCAAGATTGTACTGCCTCACTGTGTCGAGTCTCATTGCGATCGTTCTCAGAATAATATCCAAATAATCTACTGTGCCATTTTAATCACCATGTCTCAAGTAAAACCATGTTCGTGTATGTAAGTATTTGGAGAATTATCGCATTTGCTTTGTGTATTCTGGTGCATTGAACGAAATTAACAGAGCACTGCATAACCAAATTATACCGTCTCTGATGTTTTAATAAGCAAATCAGATAGAACTATTTCGCAAACTTATGGTAGAATATTTATTTTGTACCAGTTTGTCTAAATCAAATGATGAATATCGGATGTAAAGTATCTTAATGACCCCTTCCTGTCTATTATAATCAGCTGAGATGAGGTGAGACTTGAGTGACTAGGATTAATTGTAAAAACGTGAGTAAAGGAGTTCTTTTAAATTTATTTTATTTGAATCATTTACTAATTAAGAGCATGTAGTCTTCTGTAATTGCAACATTCGGCTTCAGAGACGTGATTTTCATTGTTCCATGATTTTACAGATGCAACCTTTGGGCACTCATGCACATACACTGACTATGATGGTAACCTTCCTTACAAGTACACATACATGTACATGTATACCGTCTAGGACAAGTATATATACAATTTAAGGTTAGATAATGAATATAATTTCTCCTCGTTGCTTAATTTAATTAATATAGAGCAGAAACAAAAATGTATTTAGATTTCATTCAGATTGAGATAATTATCTTAGAAAGATTCAACATCAATGAATATTCTTTTTGTATACAAATAATTGATGTTTCCAGGTATGTCTCTTCCGTTGTAAGTTGTTGTTGTTGTTGTTTTAGTTGGTTCACATACTGCAATGGACTCCAAACACTCACATCCCACAGTCAGATTGCACAGGAGTTCACATCCAAGATATGACCAACACTTACGCACTGTTACAATCCAATGTCAACACATGTTAAAGATAATTGCTCATGTCATCAATTGAAATTAAAGCTCGATATCAGATATTATATCGTTTCACAAACTCGAACAGCATGTCTTGACATGTGGACTTGTTTGCTACTATTGAAGACGAGTTGGCGTGCTTTATCGTTGAATAAAACACAGCAGGGAGCATATAACACGAAGGGCGAATGCTCTGTGCTATTCTACGATAAAGCACAACAACGAGTCTTCTATTTCTTATATGAGATGCCCTTTAACAGTTACTCGCTTTTATATAAAAGCCGTGCAGATATTATGTTTTTTGTATATATTATTTTTTGAAAATATTAATGCCTCCCGTTGTAGAACACGTTCACTAGCATTGAACAATCAAAGTGACATAAAATGTGACGTCATTTGCTATGCGACGCTCAAACTGACGTCTTAAATCACGAGCATGTTTAATTGTCTCATAAAGCACACTGTCGGTCCCATTGACCGCCTGTGTTTTATTGCCGTGGTTATCTTATATTACTTGATAACAAAAACATCCTGTATATTCGTAATGCTGTATGTTTTTTATGGTATTCTTTAGAGAATGCAGTCCTGTACAACACATGTGTGTGTGTGTTTCATTATCTAAACATGGTAACATTCGTATAAATACAGAGGGTCTGTTCATTTCAGAAATGAAGAAATGCACAAAACAAAAATCGCGGATACTCCGATTTTTAACCACGGAAATATGCCCGTCACAGTTATTCAGTGATTTGGGTTTTTGCTTGTGATTATGATTTTAGAAATGGTGGTCTTCGACCGTGACATTTACATAAATCTGATGGCATAAGGCAATCAGTGCCTGTCTTTAATCTAATTACAATGGAAAGGATTGAAGAACAAGATAACTAAGAATTAATGAGTGGGTTTTTGTTATGGCAGTGGTAAGATGCATCGTGCAGTGTTTTATCCTTTAAGTTCAGTTAATAGTAATTTGAAACTCTATCATAACCTGACGTGGTACAAAATCCGAAAACAACCAATACAAATTTTATGATTGAGACTGTATTATTGTAAGGTACAAAGAGTAATGGAAAATGAAAACAACTTTAAGTAATATTAAGTAATAGTAATATTAATAGTATTAAGTAATTTCAAGAATTTTGATCACTGTTTTATATGCGTGCCATGCGTTCAAGGATGTCTTTTAGAGTAATATTTCTATTTAAACAGCTTTTAACCCATTTGCAAATGCAAAATTACAACACCATAACACTCCTTGTCTAATCCGTTATTACTGTTGCTGTTGGTATTAAAAATGTATATCCTGTAATTACGAGTAATATTTTTAAAATAAAAAACGATCAAAATGTTTAATCCATATTGGAAGAACAATTATTTCCTAAATGTTATTTAAAATACTTTAGTAGTATAGAAGGGGGGAGCCGATACTCCTTAATGAGGAACCAAATGAGGAACCGTTAATGTATGCAGCGTAGCTCATTAATAGGCTAATGTATGCATGACGTCACGGGTCAGAAAGGTCGAGGAATCATTAGGCTATCCAATGCAAGGATGCTTTTGAACCTATCCATGATCATTAGCGAGAACAATGGTCTTTTCTAACACTACCCATCAAGTAATGAAGACCAGTCGAACGAGTTTATAGTTTGGCGCCAAAAAAACTATTTTTAGGTACGACGTGTCATGAGCCATCGCACCATAGCGCGGCCGTGTTTGCTATATCGCCAAACAAATACGCTTAACCCCGTTCTGAGCTAGTGAATATGAATGGACAGTTTATTCTGTCAACAGAGGCGAGCTAAAAACCGAGACATTTTAAGCGTGTTAATATATATTAGCTGGATACAGATCTGAACTAGTTTAACAGATATTCACGGAAAAACGTATCTATGTTTTAATGTATAAAAAGTCTAGAAGGAGATTTAAAATATAAACTTAGAATGTTTAATATTATAAGAACGGTAGTTTATAGTTATTCACAAAACAAAATGTATCTATGTAAACCAATTTTATATGAGTTTTATATGAGTTTTTTTGCCTTGATAGGTTGTAAACTTTAAAAAGATATGGTAGTTAGTACTGATATAAGGTGAAATGAAGGCTGTCTCGGCTGAGACGAATAGTTAACCATTTTACATATATTTTTTTATCACTGAAAATCTATATACCTCATTGAGACATCATGAATAGTACTGTGCTTTCAGATATTGTGTGTTAGGAGTTTATGAAACGGTTGAATCACTATTCACAAAACCCAATATGATCATCAAAAGTTTAAAACTCATTATCAAAAGATGGTATTCACATTTCAACTCATTATCAAAACAATAAATATACGTTCCATCTTAATATTATCAAAACATAGAATTTACTTTTTAAAACCCAGATAGCTATATTCTAGAAACGTGTTCTTGCATCATGTCTAAAACTCCTAGTCAACATATAAAGCGTGACACCAGCTCGATGGAAACCCGCTGTCAAGTTTATATCTAAAACGTATTTGTTGAAGACTGAAAGTTTAGCACTTAGAAGAGAGGGGTTTATTAATTTAACCAAGTAACTACATCTCGGCTTGTCAATTTAATGTTTGCTTGACCAGTTTCATTCATTCATGGCTGTCTGTTTGCCACTCCGAGAGGTATTTCATTTATTCAGTGAAGGACTGTCGTCAGGTCGCTGTTCTGCTTTTTATTGACGTAGCTTACCTTTAAGCAAGACGGTATGAATTAATTGTAAAGCATTCATGAGTAAGTCTAGGCACTTCCATTTCGCCTTCAATATACCGCTTCGCCTAAAATACCTATCTTTCTGTGTTTAAAGTGTGGTGATACAAGTGGGAGACGTACAGTGAGCAGATACCAACCCTATTATCGATACAAGCACGACAAGGTCAACTGAGATCTATATAAATTGTGTGTGACATCTACTTTCAGTTCATTTCCAGCATAGTTCAACAACGGATCAGTTATCAATAGCTGTTCGCAGTTCTCAACAGATCATGGAGAGGAAACCGTATATTGCAGATCCCCAAAAGTTTATGAAGTTTTTTGAGCTTCGACGCGAGGAACAGAAAGGAGGCAAAGCTCAACCTGGTTCCCGTATCATCACCATAACTTCCCCAGCGAATGTTGACGAGAACTCTCGTGAAGGCCAAAATACTAAGAGATCTCCAAAGCGAAGCAAGATGATAAAACGCAAAGGCGAAGACAGACCATCTCCAGAAGGGCAAAATTCGGCTAAACGATATTTTGTTGATAACCCATCCAATCATCACAGAGATTTCTTTCTAGAGTAAACAAGGCTGTGTTCAACTGAGCATGCGTCCAACTATCTACACGACGCATGCGCTTCATTTTAAACTATAACTATCCCGCCATAGGGAAGAGAATCTGTGTGTGTGTGTGATTCAAGATGTCCTTCCAATGTACAGTCTGTCTCGGCTTGTTACCCGTTGATGTTCAAGGGGAAGATGTGAGTGGATGTTTTACCTGTGTGTACTGCCGGACAAAGTTGAAATATACATACCACCGTGTCTTGGTTCACAGCGATAAATGTACCGTGAAAAGAAAACTATCACGTCACATTCCCTCGTGTATTTGTTACAACCCTAAGACAGCATAAAACGCGGTCACAACAGGCTCTAGGGGTTCATTTCTCTCTAACCAGAAGACAGATCACACCTATGAAAATGAAGAGAACGTCAGTGGTGAGACCCAAGGACATTTTCAGTACCCATGATAAGGTCATAAAACCCAGGAAACCAAAGAGTACTTTGAAGAGACAAATCAAAACGAAACAGGCTACCTCTAAAGTAAGGAGTAAGCAAAGCAAACCGACTGGACTTCACAGAAAACACATCTCGACCACACAAGGCGTTGTGAACAGGGCTATAGCTGCCTTGAAACGACAGCAGATCCGGCAAGGGTATAAAAGGAAGCTTGAGAAACACTAACTCCATATACATTCTAGGTCACCATGGAGTTGGTGGTGGCTACCTGTCCGGATTGTGGGAAGTCCTTTTCGAGAAAAGTTGTTATGTATCGACATAGGAGGAATATACACTCGAACACAGCTACTCCGCCGCCGCCGCCGCCGCCGCCGCCGTTGCCACCCTCAGTGCAGTTCACTACGCCGCCGCCGCCGCCGCCGCCGCCGCCACCCTCAGTGCAGTACACTACGCTGCCGCCACCGCCGCCCTCAGAGGAGTTCATGACATCCCCGGTGACTTCATCACTACCGCATCCGCACACCTCTTCTCTAGAACGACCCTTTCGATTTGGGATCCCCTCCAACGGCCTGTTGGTCGGTCCGAGTGGCTCGGGCAAGACAACCTTCATGTTCAACGTACTACAACAGGGACTGATCAAGCCCCAGCCCGACCATATCACCTGGTGTTATAATGTATGGCAACCTCTCTACGATCGTATTCTTCAAGTCTTACCCTATGTGCAGTTTGTGAAAGGACTCCCATACAATCTCGAGAATGAACATTACGTCGATGCTCATAAGCAGAACGTGTTGATCCTGGACGACTTCCTGGCTGAAGCCAAGAATGACAAGCGAATCTCTCGTCTGTTCACTCAAACCTCACATCACAAAAATGTACTGATCTTTTTACTCCTGCAAAACCTGTTCCCCAGGGGTAAGGAATCTCGTGACATTGCTCTCAATTCTCATTATGTGACTTTATTTAATTCACCCGTGGACAGACAGCAGATTAAGGTATTTGCGAGAAGAATCTTCCCCGAGGATATATCTAAATTTATGAGTCTTTACGAAACAGCGGTGGAAACACCTTATGGAAACTTAACAGTGGATCTTAAACCTGGTACGAGCGAGAAGAACAGGCTACACATGAATATCTCGGCATCTCATCCAGCCACCACCGCAACATCAACAACAGGTCATCAGCAGGGTGGGACGTTAGTTCAAGACCACCACCACCAACGAGAGATAAAAGCGATCCCACCAGGCTTAGACGATCAGTCAGGTCGAGACCTTCTTGCTGAACAGACGTTTCTCGACGACCCCATCGAAACAGCTTCCCCTACGAGCAGTGAAGAATCGGGGCCTTTCACTATGGCTACAGCTTGCGCCGATTGTGGTGTACTCATAGACAACATGCATGATTTACAACGTCACATCAAGTCCTGGTGTCCAGCTGTTAATGACAAGGAATTGACATCTAGAAAACGAAAACGCTTCATTAGCGATGAAGATTCGGATGGGGACCTTCCCGTACAGAAAGGGAGTGGTAGCGAAGATTCAAAACCAATACCTCGTCACTGGAAACCGATCAACGACATGGTAGCTGAGGAGTGGCAAAACGTGGGCTTGCAGCGTATCTGGAAGCGGGTGTATGAGCTTTATCAAGGTGACATGGCAGTCAACAGGAGGAAATATAAGCGGCTGGGTCGGACGGCAGACTGGATAGATAGAAAATTTAAACAGCTTTGGGATACTAAATTGATGGACAGTCTCAACAGCGTCCTCGAGTTTACTCAATATTTTAAAGAAGCACCCCTGTTTGTACCCATCCTCACCAGTCTGGATGAGATAGATCCCTCCTCAGAACAGAGCATGGTGAAGGGGAAAATTAAACGCTTTATCAATCCTAAATTGAAAGACATTCTCACTCGACTTGATAGGCCTGAATTGGACACTGACACGGAAACAGACGTGGCTACAGATGGCAGTGCTGCTGGTGATGAGGAGAGTGATCAGGACTGATTTATTACAGAAGGCGTAGACTCATCCACTGTTAGTTCAGTCTTTACCTCTGCTGAGACAGAATGTATAAACGAAGCTTGCTTCATGTGGTGAAATCACCAAACCCACTCCTTAGACAGAACCACAAGAACGATAAGAAAAAACCTGTTTCTCTCTATGTCAAAGGGGTGATCGAGCGAGGACCGCCTGGGCGACGGACATTGGATAGGATAGAGACCAAAGGATAGATATGCATCCAAAAGAGACAATATCATATTTCCTCTATCTGTGTAAAACTCTATATCCGGAAATAGCTGTAGGTGTAGTCAAACGCGTTCCTGACATGTATGGACTGATTAACTTAATGGTATCATGATTTAATTACTTAATGACTTAATGTTGTATCATGACTTGTGCCTAGATTGAATAAATAAATATGTTAGAAGAATGTATGTGTTTGTTCTCAATGTGGATGATATTCAAACTCGAAACAGACAGGGAGTTATAGAACATAGGTAAAACCTAGTGAAGCAAATACTACCCGTGCTTGATAGACTTACCTATTATGTTTCGTATACACTCATTTCCACGATAAACCTATGGTTGTATAAAACACCAAACATTGTTGTCTGTACATAGTTATCTTTACATGAAACAATCCTCACCCCCTATATAAGCATATTTCGTGACTCGATACATCGAAACTCATGCATTTATCATGATTAGTTTTGCTAGATCCATCCCATGAAAGCAGGTTTCATCAGAACGCATGCATGGCCATAGGGGTGTTGCGGGCTTTCCTCTTAAATTAAATGTCTTTAATTTAATTTAATTTAATTTAGGTTAATGCCTAAAACACGCTTACCCCCGTTATAGTGCATAGAGGAGAGTTAGGTCGCGAAACCACGTGCGTTTGAGTGGGCCAGTGTATATAACAGTGTTATAACGGGGATGTGAACCATAATGGGTAGATTGACAGCTCAAGTGTCAAGCTTCACTGGTCATTGTTTGCTTAACGTAGGTAGGTCTTGCCTGTTAGACCTTGCCAGTTACATGTAGCTCGAACCTAGATGTTTACATCAATGAGTAATGCACACGAACTCTAACCCCTATAGTACAATGCCCATATATGGGTGTTTTACTATGAAAACAGCATGTTATTAAGCCGTCAAAAACATACACCTTTCTGTCTCGGTCTGAACATGCTTGAGTTCTATGATGATAAAACAGCCTTCATTCCACCTTATACCATATCTTTAACAGTTTTACAACCTATCAAGGCAAAAACTCATATACCCGATATATATTTGTTCTTGACTATTTTAATGAGGTTTAGTATATTCACGCGATATCTGAAAGCACAGAACTATTAATTTTCACTGATATAAATATACTTGTTTTATAAAACAACGTAGAAGCGCTTGCTAACATGAAATGGTTAACTATTCGTCTCTGCCTGATTACGTTTTCCAGTTCTATACGATAAAATTGGTTTGCATAGATACATTTTGTTTTGTGAATAACTATAAACTACACTTCTTATAATATTAACCATTCTAAGTTTATATTTAAAACGTTGGCGAATCTCCTTCTAGACTTTTTATACATTAAAACACAGATACGTTTTTCCGTGAATATCTGTTAAACTAGTTCAGATCTGTATCCAGCTAATATATATTAACACGCTTAAAATGTCTCGGTTTTTAGCTCGCCTCTGTTGACAGAATAAACTGTCCATTCATATTCACTAGCTCAGAACGGGGTTAAGCGTATTTGTTTGGCGATAGAGCAAACACGGCCGCGCTATGGTGCGATGGTTCATGACACGTCGTACCTAAAAATAGTTTTTTTGGCGCCAAACTATAAACTCGTTCGACTGGTCTTCATTACTTGATGGGTAGTGTTAGAAAAGACCATTGTTCTCGCTAATGATCATGGATAGGTTCAAAAGCATCCTCGCATTGGATAGCCTAATGATTCCTCGACCTTTCTGACCCGTGACGTCATGCATACATTAGCCTATTAATGAGCTACGCTGCATACATTAACGGTTCCTCATTTGGTTCCTCATTAAGGAGTATCGGCTCCCCCCTTCTATACTACTTACTTTGATTCCTCACCATTTGCTTGAGAACCGTAATTACAGAAATTTGCTTGAATATAACTATCCAATTATCTGTTACGAATCTATATCTGTGTTTGCTTTGCAACGTAATGTGTAGTTTGAATTAACAAGGACACCTATGTTGTTGTCAGATGACGAATTGATCATCAGTTCGAGTTGGCAAGTGTATATATTTCCTGATGAGATTAGCAGCCGTTGAAGCAGAAAATTTATTCACAATACTTTATACTCGTCTAAGTGAATTTAATTTCAAACATTTTCTTATTAAGCTTTTCGTAATGTGTGGAAGTTCTTTTAGTGTAATTTGATAAAAAATCAAAATGATTTTTTCATTCACTTCATCAACTTCAATTTCGGGTCTGTAGAAGGGCATTTAGAAGTGGCATGCAAAAGAACAGGACTATGTACTCACTCCTTCATCAGGCACTGCAAGCCCCAAACCTAGAGGATGCATCTACAAAATTCAATGAAACAACAGAAGGATTTTCATGATAACAACTTATTTAAAGTGCAAATAAACGATTCCACCTGATGAAGGAGTGAGTACACACTTCAAAACGTCGAGTATTAAGAAGTTGTTATCCAGAAAATATTCCTGATCTTTGAGTTAAATTCAAAGCAGTTTGTACACTGATGTTTAGCAATATTGACATTATAAACACTTTGCAAATAATGTAAATTTCAAATGCCTGAATAAACATTCGCATCATGTTTTCTCATAATCGATTTCAATTACCTCTGTAATATTTTTAGCAACAAAACTAAAGTCCTTTTTGGCTATGCATGAGGCAATTTAAAGAATTTTTTTTTTGCGAAAATTGATATCTTTGTCCTAATAATTTCATTGACTTTAAAAACAGCATTAATCACGTTTTATAAGTTAGATCAACGCTCCTATTGGTTCTGATTATCAAAGGATAATATCTGAGATAAATTATATACCAAATCGATAAAACATCATTATCAGAAAATGACTTTCCCTAAACATTTAAGGAAATTATACAACGAAAACCTCTCATTCCAGAGAACGTTTTAAACCCTCGAAATATAGCAGTTTCAAGATTTCAAAGTTCAACATCAATTGAAAAAATTGAGGGCTTCAGAAATACGGATTTTCTCTCAATGGAGTAAAACTGGATCTAGGTATACAGCTTGTACTATCAAAATTGACATCGTAATTTTTTGTAATTGTATGATTTAATTAGAATCATAATTTCATTTTGTTAGTGGAATCTAATCCCACATTTCATGATAGTTGAACGTATTGATAGATCTAAACAATATATTTTCAGAAAAATGAACTGCACTATATCAATTTACAGATATACATATGTATTTAGTCTACTAGAAGACGCCTCGCCTGTGTGGCAACGACAATTTCTATTTCATCACAAGGGTCACGTTTGATTGCCATTAAGCTTGAACTCTGATATACAGGAAAATACCGGCTATAACATTAAATGTATCAAACCAAACAATAATGTACTTAGTTTTCCTTGTTTAAAAATGTTGATATGTAGAAATAACGTGTTTGTCAATATTTTTCTACAAGGTGATCTTACATGACAGTCCAAGGTAGTTTCGAATATTTATAAAGTAAGTTTACTTATTTTTAAAAATACATTCCTTTCTATAAGGAACTAATGTTTGACTTTGAACCTGAAGTAGATAACCATGAAACTAATTTTTCTTCACGATACTCAACTGTGTTAACATCACCTTCACTAAAGGACAGAATGGGTTGAGTTATTCAAGATTTGTTCTTTCCACAAATCAAATTTGCCTAGTCTGGAAGAAACAGTAAACAGTAATTACTGAGAATTAGTCAGACAGAACGTTACATATGTACCTTTAACAAAACAAAGGTTATTTAGATAAGTGTCTCTTGTGTTTCTACTGTGTTTGTCTATTGCTTGTTAATGGTTAAGACTTGTCACATGACATTTGGCCATTTCTTTCATTAACAATTTGTTTGTGAAAGTTGTGATCAAACTTGCTTATGTTGTATTACGTCGATAACAAACCATCTTCGGAAAAAATAGAAAAACGATGATAAAAACAAACTGTTGTATTAATTAATGTCTGCAGCTTTCACTTTAATTAAGAGATCAGATTCTAGATTCAGTAAGATTTTTCATTGCTTAGATATTTAAGCGCTAAGAGAGCTTCGAAAGTCAAGGTGCATGTCAACACACCTACATTCTCAGATGGAAATCGACGTGTTATGAGATTTAAAGGTGGTAATGTTGATTGGTATTGTCATTGTAAGCTAGTGAGGAACTTCCTCGTCAAATTAGAAAAAAAACTGTAATAATCAAACGCTTTGATACATCAAATGTAAAATATTTTAATGACATTATAAAGAAGATGGGTCGTGTATGAAAGTAAAAAAGAACGTCTTGGGTTATACGGGCTTGGTTCACTGCATAAAACAATACGTTAAAACTAAATCTTTGACAATTGCCAAACGGCAAATGATGCCTTTTACTCTGATAACTTGAACCTATTATTCAAGACGGACACAGAAAATAAAGCATTCTACACCGATCTAATGATGTACAAAACATGATGTAAATAAAAATGGTGTAGTTAATGTCAAAAGTGAAAACAAATGAAAACAAACTGATATCGGCTCAAACATAAGTAAAGACGAGTAAAAAATATACAACTTTTTTCCATTTCGAAGCACTGTAAATGAAGACGATTCAATATCATTTAATTCATAGAATACTCACAGCAAATAAATGTGTTTTTATTTACAAACTGCAAACTTCCCCTTTATGTACATTTCACAACAGAAACATATCATATTTGACTGTGGATATGTCAATTGTCTGTGGCACCAACTGGATCAACTGAGAACCAAATATAACGCATATTATATTATATATTTGGCAAAGAGAAATGATGTACTTAATTTGATTTGTATCGTTACTAAATATAATGTATATACACCTGTAAATGCCAAAATTAAAAAAAGCACATTTAAACGGTCTTAAATCAGTTTTATAAGACCTATGTAAGTAAACAGCTTCTCTAATCTGATTGTAGATATGAAAAATCCATATCCTTCTGGTCTTCATGGCACAGCCATTTAACATAAGCCATGTTTTATTCCAGCTTTTCCCATATTGAAATTTAAAAGTATATCGAAAACTGAATATGCCTTGTCAATTTGACAAAGTAGACCATATACTCCGTGTGCGAGCTAAAGAACATCCTGGTTGGCTTCAGGCAAATCTAGTTTGGCACTTAGCAGCAGACGCAGCACTCCGTCTGTTCATACATCATCTTGGTAAACAGTGTTGAATAGTTTTGTTGCAAATTTTCACCGCGAGCATTTGAAAACAATCGTATTATAACATAGGCTACATGGCACGAAATGGTGGGAGAAAATGTGAAGATATATTACATGGTATGTAAATTAACTTAAGCTTATGCAATAATTTGTCGTGTGATCAGACAAAACGTGGACACTATTGTGATTACTTAAGTTGTTAATATCATAATATTCAAAAGCGGAAAGAAAAGAAACACAGACAGGGCACACCAACAACACATCTCAAATGTTGAAACCTGAACCTTGGGAGGTACACATAATGATTTATCAACAAGATTGATTTCAAATGCGGTGATAATCAAAGGACAAAATAGATGGTTCATTGAGAGAGAAGGGTACATAGAGAATCTCACCCAAGTGTCTTCTGATATCAAATATATCAACACGAGTTGATAAAAGTTACAAATATCCGAGGCTTGCCGAGGATATTTTTACTTTTATCAACGAGTGTTGATATATTTCATATCAGAAGACACGAGGGTGAGATTCTATTTATCATCCAAAATCATTCTTATTATGTTTAAGGGAAAATAGTGTACATCTCTGAGCAGATCTCTGGCATTTGACTTCCAGTGCGGTGAGGTCATATCATTGTGACGTCATCACGTTTATGACGTCATAGCATCGTGATGTCATTACTCGATGATGTAAAAGCATTGTGATGTCATGTAGTGGCATTGTGCAAAAATCTACTGCCAAAACGATATCTCCTAGGAGATATCGCTTGATCTCACACAAGCGATATCTCCTGTGGAACACAGTTTTGGATGATAAACTAGTATCTCTTCAAGACAAAGCTAATGCTAATTTGCAAATGATGAAGTTTTTATGTTTCAATTCCAATTTCTCTTCAATCGTAGAATTGCTGTCTGAGAAAGAAAGCTGTTCTGTAGGTATTAAAGCTGGTTGTAATGTTGCATTGGAAACATTTAGAGTACAGGTCGCGATCGTGAAGCACAATAGAGTAACGTATATTCACTTTCTGGTATGAAGATATTTCTATAGGTGAATACTGGTTTTACCATCATTATCATACTTGTGTTGACTGTGTTAACCATTGTTTCGCAATAATGGAATCATTGTGACTTGTTTCATTTCATCTATCTGTATATTATACGTCATTTCATATTCCTGAAATACAGTCCCTAGTCCGAATAACGTCATATATAGGGGTTAAACCGGTTAAACCACAGTTCATTTGAACAACTGGTCACTTACGTAAGGTGAATAATTTAGGCCATATGTGTGACCTGTTTATACTATACAGCATGTGAAACTCAAATACAATAATTTTCTTCTTCTTCATCTTCCATATGTATTTTTTTCATTATCCAAATCTTGAATGCTCGAGATCAAGCTGTTTCTCTGAAATAATTGAGGACATTCTAAAATATAAAGTCTTAATACTGGTTACCTGGGAAATCTTTTAAAATGCAGTAATATATATTTCATTGCCAAATTATTTACGTATGACGTATATACCGGCCATGATGACAGAGATGATTGTTGTAATCACATCACTGCCGCAAAGTGGGATATGACCGACAAATGATGTCCTGACAGATTAAATGAAGCCGGTCATATCCCACTTTGCCGGACAGTTGATGTGATGATAACGGATAAACAGAAACCACCGGTCGCTTTGCCGGTTATAGTCTATTTCGGTGAGTAGCTGTCAGTAATAAGTGTAACAGTTCACAGTAAGAGCTTGCGCTCACCGATGACATATTAGTGATGGTTGTAATAGTGAGTAACTCGATTTCAGATAATCAAACGCTGATTGATCCCGATTTTGATAACGTGGCACTGTGAGTGAATTGTGAAGTTAATAAGTTAAATATAGTGAAGGATAATTTAAATTATTATGACAGCCCCAATATATAGACCCGAGATATATGGTTCCATCATTGCAAAATGGCAAACGCACAGGTAAACATTCAGTTCCAAATTCAAGAGGAGGTAGACACCTCATGTATCTCGGCCGGAAGTTTAGGGTCAAGAGTTCATTGTACCAAACAAAACCAAGTTCACTGGAAATGCTGTAAGACTGGTTGTCCTCCAAACCGCCTTTACCGTCGATTATGTTCTCAGTAGTGGCCAGAACACTCACAACCATCATCAGGATGACGTTCAGCTTCAAATAGAAACGTTTCTTGCCGCAATGAAGACCAACGTTCGGAATGATTCCAGACCAGTTCAAGCCATTTACAATGAAGAACTAGACAGAAAGTAACACTTTATATATTACCTTGATATGTTCAAATGGAAGTCAGATGAACGTGAAAATGACCCTTCTAATATATCAATTACTAATCCTGTGAAAAGGGTATGTTTTATAACTTTATATATTGTGCACTTTTGCAGGATCCGTGCCGAAGTTCACGAAGTGTTCCTGTGCTGGATTAATAAATGATTATCTAAAGAGTACAATTACATGATGAAATATGAAAGATTTGTCTAGTATTTACGTTTAATTTGTATACGATCTTGTTTAATTTAGTACAGTAATGTCTATACAAAATGTATACAATTGTATGTTATGATGTTTTGTGTCATGTCCGAAACGGACTTATACTTCTCTATACTTCCCCTATGTATGAGTGAAGAATTTGTTATGAAATTTGTGTATGTATTTTTTAAGTATGAGTAATAAATGAATGAGTCAAGAAAGTGTTATGTTAGGTGTCATGTCCGAAACAGACTATGCTTTAATCACCTATTGTTCATGGATTATCCCGCCTCAGTGAGTTTGAATAGGGAAGTCGGCTGTCCGGCAATCTGGGAACCCACTCATTTGTCATGCCTGATTTTAAATACACTGTTAAACGATACCCAGTCTCAGTCTAATGAGACACAAATCTTAGTTTATGCTCAATACAGTTCGGTTAAACAACTAACACTAAACGCCAGACGAATTTCAGTAGTTTATCATCTAATTTATCTGTCTGTTGAATTCGCGAAGCCGTGCTCTGTGTATGTGTTAAAAGTGTTAATATCTGAAGTTTTGAATTCTAAATGCTTAACATTGAGTTTTCCAATATAGGAAATATGTTGTATTGACAGTTTATGTACGTTGCCATTACATGATATTAATCATATCGTTTAACGTACATATAAGTGTGTTGGTGTATGTTACATAATAAATGAATTCAATTGAATGGAATGCGTTTTCTATCCTTGCAATATATCTGCAGTTTGCACCTGTGAACTGCACTTGGCCAAGTAATTTAAAGTTGTTAATCTTGTTCATATGCCATAAATCATAATGATTATTATGAAACTTTCATTTTCAGAATTGCAATTTTTCAATTACACAAACGAAATATTGTTCATATCAGGTTTTAATTCTTAGTGGAATTGTTATACGAATGAAAAACGACAGTTGTCGGATTACTATTGTTTGATGTCTGATGCATGAAATCATCGATTATCTTAATTTCATAACTGTAATATTTTTTCGGAGTAGCATGTTTCTGTTTCTTGTCAAGATGTGAGATTTAGTTCCGCACCTAACGTAAGTTGATTAAGACGTTTTGAGTGCTCACAGTGACACACCGGGCCCTTGAATTTATCTATAATTCGTCCTTAATGAAAATTGTGTAGCTATATTGGTCATATACCAAACGTTATGTGAATGTGAATGGGGCATGAAGTTTTGGTTTTTGCACAGCTATAGTGATTTCGCTCGATTTTCATTGGAAACTAGGAATTATGTGTATTGTGTATTTGGCAACTGAGGATGGATATACAATTTAAGCGCAATCGTGTGAACTGCAATCAGCACAGAAAATGTATAATATGCCAAATGAAATATTGATATATACAATATATGTCATTTAAACACATGCATAATAAAATAACATCTTGAATCTTAATATTGAATCTTGGTCGTCTTGCATATTCTTAAACATCATTACTTTTTTTCTTTATTTTTCACGCTCTAAAGATGCGTATGGAGACATTACATAACATCATCACAGAAAAAGTAGTATCTCGTATGTCATGTTGTTCTACATATTACATAATGGGCTGAAATGTGTTTAGGAACCCGATAATAACCTTGAGTTCAGTTTCATATTAGGTACAATAAAACTTATCATTTTACATTCTCTTAAAAATGAACTAAAAGTGCTTTTTAAAATAATGAAAAACAGTATTGCATAGCACAGGAAGGAGGTATTATGCTGATTAAAAGGATGTTGCCTCAATTCTAATCACGATCAGTTAACATACTTCAAAGCGATATATAAAGGTGTTTCCTTTGATGTTGACTCCTCATAGTTTTGTTATTGATTTACTGATCTAGTTCAAACCAACGTTTTTATATCACTTTGTTATTCAGTAATTGTTAATTCTAAAATAGCCATTACAATTTGCATACCACCCTTGCTTGCCTTAGATGGTTCACCTTGCTTAATCCATGGTCATGACGTCACTCTATTGTGTTATCAGTTGATTATTATTTAGGAATCTACTGGTCATTGACTGTCCCAGTCAGGAGGGCCGGGGTGTTAGGTTTAGACATTTTCAGTAATGGTACATTTTTCGAGACTGATGTGTTTTGTCTTAACGTATAGGATAGGATCTCAAAATATCTAGACAACCATAGACAAATTAATTTTTGTAATGCATGAACCTGGAATCGAACATGCAACCCTAACCACTAGGCCACAAGACGCTGTCAGAAACCTTAGGATTGTTTGTCAGTAAGAATCCCGCGGTCTATTCAATGCACGGAAGGCATGGAAAGGCAAATTTTAGCTGTCAATCACATCGCTTCGCGTGGAAGTTTTGCGCTGCACGTGCGTGGAAGAATTCATTTCATGAGGATCGCAGCTATTTGTACCATATCCGATGAATATGCACCGAAATTTGCAAAATAATTGATCGTGGTATTCCATAATTGAAATTTATTGTTTCAAATGTAAAATGATCACATATGCATGTTTCGTGACGTCACACATGGATTAAGATGGAGAATGCATTCGGAGCAGTGGATTCGTTAAAAATAATCAACTCGCCCCTTCGGGGCTCGTTGATTATTTTTAACGAATCCACAGCTCCTCATGCATTCTCCATTACTTAAACAGAGGGTGAGTTGATATACATATTCAGATTGTATGATGAAAGGACGGAATAATGAGATGATGTCTGACTTAATGGGTAAGAGTATCTTTTTGAAGTATAACAGGATGTTAAATAATATTTGTTAGGGGCGAGCTGCCCGTAGTTGTGATGAGTAAGGGAGTAATTATGACACAGTTTTAGTTCTCAAATATATTTTTAAAAACAGTTACAGTGTTGACGTCTAGTATTTCCATTGGCGTGGCCGATTATGTGTGGACTGATTTCGATACAATTTCGCTGTATAGATAGTGGTGGTTTCTGTGTCCCTGAATGACACATATGCGGATTCAAGAATCCAATGGATGGAAGGGGCGGTATGTGGGGCGGGGAGTGGATGAGTGTTGGCTGGAGTAGAGAGTTGGTCGATGCACCCAAGGGGTAATCAAATTGGTTGGAATCCTCTGAACCCCACTCTTGAGATGACATTCATTTGGTATTTAATTTATATTGACTGGCATATTGTTCACAATGTGATAACCATGTTACAGATACATATAGAATTCAATAAAGAGAAACAAAAGTCAAAAAGAGTTCAATAGTGTGTACGTTTATGTGTAGGATAAAACACGATACAGAGGTTATGCTTGGGATTGTAAAACCCGAGGTAAGAAAGCTGAGCAGGAAGTAAGACCGAAAGCAAAGCTTGAGGTCTTACTTCCCCGAAACTTTCTTAACGAGGGTTTTCAATCCCAAGCATAACCGAGGTAGAGTGTTTTATCTAACTTAGATACTGTAAAACACAAATGTGAGCGCTTATCGTATATTGAGGTTTTCTTACAGAAGATTGAGGGGTAGTGTTTTTTAAAATTTCATAACTGTCAAATGTCAAAATTTATATTTTATAATGTTTGATTCCCAAATTCTGCGTTATAAAGAGGCAGAGACAGTGTGACTGTAAATAGAGGAAATCCACACAGTTCTTACGGCTTCCTCGGTAGCGTGGAGGTAGAGCGTCCGGTTTAGAGAGCTAAGGGTATCGAGTTCGATTCCCCCCTCTGAAAGAATTATCTTTGTATACTTTTCGATAATAATTGTTATGAATTGAGTTGTGAAAAAAATCTTAGTCTCAGCTCTTGCTATCAAAAGTAAAAACTTACTTTCACAATAAAAACCTCATACGTGGTTATTATCAGAAGAAATACCGACTGAAATGATAATGAGGGGTTATTACGAGAAAACAAGATACCTACGAAACAATAGACAAAATCCCTGATAGGTTTCTAAACCTAAGGAAAGGTCACCCTCGTATATCTCCAGGTATTCAGTTAAATCTCTACTACTTCATCTTCAGTTTGTCTTGTCATTAACTACATTACTTTGTCTTTCATAACCTGACTTCATGATCAGCTCGTCCTGATAATGTTGTGTTGTCATGCTTTATATTTTATCCACGCATGCGTCTTAGCTGCGAAATTAAGAGTACCAATAAAAAAGGGTCGTATCATATACAACGAGCCTCACTACCGCCTCTTCAGTACTAAATCTCTATTGGGACCAAACTGACAGATATGCTCGGTTGTGAAGACTTGGAACGTTTATAATGGTTCAACCGGTAGTCTTGTTAGAAGGTGTAGCCACAATAGATACAGTTAAGAACTTTACCAGGAAAGAAACTAACATAAGATCGATTCTTTCATATAAGTGTAAGTTATTTATGTATTGTAATTTAGTATATGTGCTAGCAATTGCAACACATATATCTCCACAATAAGTTTTACCTTGGTGTGTTACCCCTATTTAAACGCTAACAGTAATGATATATCAATAAACAAGTTTGAAATTTCCTCTCTGATATATATTTTCTTTTTACGTCGTAAAATAAGAAATCATCTACATTTTTAATAAATCACAACGGTAAACGTTCTTTATATTATCGTTCACTCATATCTGAAAATTGGTATCTCAAAACGACATCGCGTGGTGTCATAAATCTTAAATATAATGTCTGTTATTTAGGCCTGTGACATTACCAAAGATGATCCTTGTTCATTGACCGATTCATCATTATTTGGATAATATGGATCTAGACGCTAATATTCAAGAACATGTTTGTTGTTCAACTGTTCCATTTGAGAAAGCTTTCTCTACAGATTCACGGGTTTTGTTTTCAACAATTAAATAACGTAAACACTATTATTCATAAACTATACATTGCATACAACGTGTTTTGTTTTGTGCCAACGCCCTCGCAAATATGTAAGCTATTCAATATTGTAGAGAAACAATTTTGTATATTTCCAAATGATGTTTGACCTTGTTCAAAACAAGAGTAGTATTCTGAACCATTAAATACTTTAGCTGGATGTAAACACAAGTAAATATAAACATGTTGCTGTGTTTGATCATATTCATCTACATGGGACAATCAAGTGTATCACTATGAGATAATCACAAGAATAAGACTCACATAGCTCCTTATGGTTCAATTGTGATGTTTATCTCTTATTTGCATAATATAATTTGTATTTTCTATTGGTAAAACATTAGTTGGCCGAGTGTATTATCGCAAATTTCTAGTTAGTGACCTCAACTTTATATTCACGGCCACAACGAGGTCATAATGGTAAGTAAATAAAGAATGCATGCGAAGCCGTGTACCAACGAGCCCCGAAACTATTACTTCTGTCACTAATGCGCTGTATTGAATACATCCTCTCTCTTAATCCATGTATGGCGTCACGGAACCTGCAGTTGTGATGATGTTGAAATTTAAATCCATTTTCAATTATTTAGCACACAATCTATATACTTCCATTGCAAATTGCAAGAACAAAAAAACCCCACTAAAGTACATGTATGATTCTCATGAAATGAATATTCTAAGTATGTGAGGCATACATCCTCCGGGCTTTAGGATGCGACAGAGAACCGACAATGTTCGTTCTCTGCACGCACTTGTCGATGTTCTGCCTATGCGTTTCAAGGTTCATATGAAAAACATATCTCTAAAACCTACAAAAATATAACCGTTATAGTCACACTTTGTAATCTGTGTAGGAAAGGTTTAACACAAATTACAATGTTGTGAAAGCACAGTGTCCAAGCAATCAATACAATGCACACTGTTGATTTAACATACTGGTTTGATAGGCGATTTATCATCCAATATTCCCTTAAAATGTGTTTTTTAATTGTATTTATACGAGATCGGATATTGATCTGAAAAATGTTTATGGTAAAAGAGTATTTGAACAAAAGTTCAATTATTGAACGGATACGTTAGAATAGTAACGACATTCCCTTTAAAAAAATATTGCAGTAAATTGATATCAAATCGTTATTCAACTGTAGTTTTAATTTACCTATACTTCCTTCTGAAAGGCATTAACCTCAATATTATTAAGCCATCTGCATTGTAACGATGTGCACATTTTAGGATTAGCGCGATGGAAATCGATGTATCAATTAGTTGTTTGTAATTTCAGATTGATATGGTTCAATTATCATATTTATACCTGTTTGCAGCCATCCTGATACGAATTAAAATTGACAATGATTATTTATTAAATTATATCATAAAATACCCAAATTGATAAAAAAATTTAATAATAATGATTAGTTTATTAAAGTATTTTAGCAAATATATTAAGCTCATCTGATGGTTTACACAATGAACATGACTTTCAGCATATTTCATTATGATTTAAATGTTTAGCATATTTTCGTAAATGTCCCCTTGACTATTTAAATTCCGTCATATATGGCATTTCATGCATGCGACCTACTTTGTTGTTCCCAACACAATTGTCTTAAAATAATGTAAAGCTTTATAACTTAATCAATAGTTGAAACGTCATCCCCATTGTGATAATTTTGCTGTGCTGAGAAAGTGATATCAAACTGCAGTGATGAGAACATATTTTCTCAAACTGAGAAATCTCAGTCTCACATCGCTTAGTATATAATAATCGCTTTCTCCCGTATTATACCTAATCATTAACTCATTCAACATCACCATTCGTTTAGAATCCACTATATAAGAATGGCTTATCAGTCCATGTAAACACGTGATACACTGATACGAATATTGTATACAAGATTATACAATCCTAAACAATGATACATATATTAAGCTTGACCTATATTATTCATGACTTTCAAATTGACGACTCACAACCTTACTCCAATGTTTAATTTATGTCATTTGTTACACATTCAACTCAAGGAAATCAACGGAAACAATATTTTAGACACACTTGTAAAGAATCACGTTGTTAAAATTTACATCACCAATTTCAAGCCCTCTTTCTTGTACTGTTCTAAAATGACATTGATAAGGTGAAAAACTAAAATAATTCAAATTTCAAGGCTTTAAATCAGTATCAAGATACAAAAATACACAGTCTAACATGCAACATTATATATTTTGTATCAGTTTGAGCCAGCAATGTGAAGGGGTATACACTAGTACCCTGGCATAAAGTGTTTTACTGGATGTCGTTTCTAGCACTGACGGTGTTTATAACACGCCAAGGTTTTCTAAACGTTCATGAAACAGACAGGAATTACATAAACAACAGAACCAACTGGAACAATGTTTACCAGCTTGATTTTCTTTGTAAAAAGGAAATCAATACGATTCGCGCTGTTCAGTTAACTTTGCTAGTTTATAGGTGTTTAAACATCTCATTTTCTCTTGAACGTAATTACCTAATGAAATTCAAACGAGCAAGAATATCGATTTGATAGTGTTTATGGTACATGGGGAAATGAGGCATTCATGAGGTTTTTCATTCAAAGACGACATTGAATAAAGATTCCCACAGAATTACTTTAAACGACTGTCTATCAAACATAGACCCGCTCAACTTAAGCACCACTGAATTATGATTGATAAATCGTGCCAAGAGCTTAGATTGTATGTTAAAATCAGTGTTCCGGATTATGAATTGTTATACTACTTGCTGATTACTGATTCATTCTCATACTATTGTAAAGTTTGTTTTGCTTCTACACATCCAATCATATTATATTCAATTTTAAGCATATTAAAATGTGATTGAATTGTTGCTTCCAGTTCATCAATTTGTATCTAAAATTTACTGATCTCTTGTAATTTGGACATATAGTGATCAAAATGTGAATACAGATAACATGTTGATTGCTATGTAAGCGTATCAGGGTCACATGAACAAATATTTTTGAAAATATTATCTCTTAATTTAGTATCTCCTTATTAGGACTTAGTATCTCCTAATTAAAACATAACATCTCCTAATAAGGACATACAATCTCTTGTATCTCTCAATTATGACTTAAAGGCGCTGTAGCACTTTTTTCATACTATTTTTTCTCACATATGTCATTTATTTTCATTTATTAAACACTATATCGGTGTGTTAATGTGCACAAAATCTCATTACACGACCCGATAAGCTGTATCCATAGAAAAATGCTATTTAAAAACCACTTCTCTTTATTGTCAACATGACCTCCTCTTCTAAAGATAACTATTTTTTTTCAAAATAACATATAAGTTCCATTTGTTTGTTCACCGTTCACAAATATTTAGCTGGTTTTGTAGATCGCAGTAGACACCAGCGCTGAATAAGAAGTACTTACATGTATTGTACCACTTAGTAAAGCAATAACTTGTTTAATAATTCTATCAGAACAGCAGCAAATGAAGGACTGATCATGAATTAGTCAGAATAATCCATTTACTTGTAAGCTTACCTAATAAGGATTCACAGATTCAAATGAATTATGAGTTACGAGTGATCAATCTTAGAATAAAACATAACAGTTTTATGCAAACATAACAGTTTTATGCTCCCTTCTATGTTTTATTTTACGATAGAGCAAAACAACGAGTCTTATTTTCTTATATGGAATGCCCTTTAATGATTCATCGCTAATTTAAAAAAGTGTTGAGATATTGTGTTCTTTGTAACAAGTTGAGCAATTTATAGTTGAGAGAAAACAACATCGATTGCGTTCATGGTTTATGATGTCTTTACATCCCTTCCGTGTAAGTGTTATATTGTTTTTTAATTCAATTTTTTTTTAAAAACTTGCTGAATTTCTTTCATCCATGTTTTTATATGCTATTGACTTTGAAGTTTTCCTGGTTCCTAAATCACGCGAAATGATGAAAAAATAATGATTCCCACAAATTGAATGTTGAAAAAATGTGAATTATATCATGTGTTTGTTGGCAAAAGACCTAGACAAAAAGTTGTTATCCAAGCTTTAACATATTCAATTCCAAGATGATAAACAACGCAAATTATTTATTATTATTTCTGCCTGTTTCGTCAAAATTCCGTCTGAAAGAGATCTAAACCCACCAGTTGATTTATTTTATCCATAAAACATGCATTGAAAACTTCATATCTCTTTGTTGCTAAAAAGTCAGTTGATATTTTATGAGAAAGGCCATCAATTTGCTGGTCTGAGAATCCAATCTAACATTTGTGGTTGTGTAAAGTGATGTGATGTCTGGTGAGGTGTAAAATCACAAAGACCATTGGAAATAATGGAATGATTGGTTTTGCCAGATGTATAATTGGGTATACATGTACATCATTAGTGGGAATGATAATATTACTTTGTTATACGACTGAAGAAACCAGAGCTGAATGAGGAGTGTTTATTTTCTCTGTTAGTAAAGTATGAACATAAGTTATGTTATGTCCCGCTGAGGACTTGCTCTGACATTTGGGTAATTTGTTCCTAACTAATTTCAATTTAAAAAAACAATGATCGTTGTGACGTATGTCGTCCTCGTAGTTTGAACTATATGTAGTAAAATAAATGTATATGTTAATGTTTGGTCATGTGTTCCAATCTTTTTTCGTTATGGCTAATACTAATATTACAAATCAGTGACCAAACGAATGTTCGTGTTCATAATTTTGGATTTAATTGAAGGTTACATTTCGTAACCATGGTCACGTTCGGGATTCGTCGAAAAGGGGTTTCAATTTGACAACTACTCGACTTTAAATTGTTAAAATCGACCCATAAATTATTCATATACGGCTTGCCTAACTAAGCCCCGGCAACTAGAATGAAAGTGCGTGGCGCTGTGGTCCGTGAAGCGTATCCTGCTGTGACGTACGTGGAGGCATCTCATCTTTTTAACTGCTCATATAAGACCGAAATCTTCGTCAAAACAACCCAAATCTTCGCTAAACCGATTACCTAACTATTCAACTAGCGATTTCATATTGTTACACTGACCGGGCCCTGCTTAATCTGAGCGCATTTTGCGCTAATTACAGTATGTTTGTAACAAATAACCGCGGGACTGCTGCCATAACATAAAGACTTAGGCCCAGACAGAACACTGCTCACCATTCATGGGACATCAAGTAGATGCTATCAAAATATATTTTCACTCTATAACATGTTTTTACTTGTCTGTGTTTTATCTTTGATCTTGAAGACAAAGTAGCCAGATAGGTCAGTGTCAAAACAGATGTATAAACACAAGCAGGTGATACTTACACAATTAACTGTCTAGCTGTGATTAGCTGTGATTAGATTGGAACAAAACCGGTTCCTGTCTTGTAACAACATGAACGCTATTTGTCTCTATCAAGTTACCCAATCAAAACTGTGGATTGAATAATGTACCAATGAAATTAATTTTAAAGTAATACCATTAGTCTTCTACCTTGCCATTTGCGTCACTTACATTAACTATAAACTAGTTTGGCCATCGGTTTTGTTTCCTCAAATTGTTTTACTGACAATGTAAATAGTGACATGCTGCTGATTTATCGTGATCTCCTACCATCTAATGAAAGAAAAGTTATTTAATGTTATTAAAATATGTGATAACTAAATTGTAAAATGTAACATTTGGATGTGTTGTTCTCTTAGGTGAATTCATAAACGGTGAATTCGTAGACGTATTACTATCGTTGATAACCAAGTACTTTTGATGTTGTTTGAGGTTGTCAGTAGATTAACGACGTTAAAAAAACAGGATGTTGTGAAGTGCTTTGATTGTTCAGTAGGGCCTACTTCGTCAGCGTCTGATTCTGTTCTGTTCTGATAATCTCACGTTTGTTGCTTTATTTTAAACACAAACATTCTCCAACAAAAAATAACAACACCGAATATCTAATTATGTTGTCTCAACTATACTTCTTTCATATTATCATATCTTGGTTACATTTTGTCATCTTATATCTCATTAGCATTGATTTTATCCTATGTCTACGAACGTCTATGAATCCACCGTCTTTCAATATACATATCCATTATTTATATATATAACAATATTTTGGGACATTTGTGAAACTTGATAACCAATAATACTTGACCAGTTTACAGCAGAACAGTCCCTTCACGTATGTCACTTCCGGTAACCTTCCAACCCTCTAAGCTCTGCCCCTTTTTTCGTTTGTTACTCGCGGGTGAAAAGCAGACGATTATTATGCAAAGTTTAAATCGCTATAGTTTAATATAGGAACATTGGTTTTCGGGTCTCGTTTTTCACAAAGTAGTCTGTTGAACCAATTGCAGTTAAGAATTCAATTGAAAATAATTCATTTCGGCCATCCTTTGATAACAATTAAACATGTTCTGTCACATCTGAAATGAGAAACGTTTTGAACTTTACAAATTATATTATGCCAGTTAACTAACATTTGGACTCATTACATACATGTAATTTTAGTTGAACAACTTTCAAAAGATGCAAATGGTTTCTACACAAACTAACATTAATATTATTCCCAGATTAAGAAGCTCCAATTTGGACAATCTGAAATGTCATTTATTAACTAATATACAAACGAAACTTTTTACTTTTCATTTTACTTATTCTAGTCATCTTAAACTTTTTGGCACTAAATGGTACATGGAACATACTTTTAGTAAAGGTGGTATATCGAACCATGCATATGATTACACAATTTGCCACCTTTTCTGTCTGAGAAGTCATACATTTATTTTGTCAGAAATGTATTACTCGTATGTTATTTGGAGTAATAAATGATATTTCTAAGTAATATTGATACAAAATTGAAATGCCCATCACTAAGTTAATCAAAGATCACATGATGGCAGTGAATCTTACTGAGGATTAGAATTAAAGAGGTGCGAATTCTAATCATGACCAGCAAACATGTTTCAAAGACGATGCCAAGAAGAGAGCGAAATGCGTTCCCTTTTACTCTGCTCACGCCAAATATTTGCGGTTGCTTTCAGGATTTAGTTCAAAGATGTGTTTTATCATTCATTTGTTATTCAGTATGTCTTATTTCCAGAATAATCAATAATATGTGCAAGTCTGCAAATAACTAATCTTACATTTGTGGAATGTGTTTACTTTAACAAATGGTGTTTTGATTAGAATCTTAAAGATAACAGATGTGAAAGAACGCTGTGCAAAAACGGTTGTTTGATCGACATGGTAGCCATGGTCATGCATTCTTAACATGTTTTAATTATGTATTTACAGATGTGAAACCATTGTTATGACCTGGTGGAGTGATTAAATTCGGCAAAACAGCGAGGCAAGTTAAAAAATCTGTTAATGATAAAGACTTCCAAAATATATTATACAACATATTTCTTAGTCACTAACATCTATATTTTTTTAGAAGGAATAAAGATAATGGGTTGATGCGAAGGTCATGTTGAACCATTGTTCGTGTATGTAATGATATAAGTATTTGGAGAAGTATTGCATAAGCTGTCGTTGCTTGGCAACACGTGTATCATTGTGCATAGGAAGAAGTAAACAGAGCACTGTATAATCAAATTAAACCATGTCTGATTGTTCACATAAGCCAATCAGATAATACTATTTCATAAATTTATGGTAGAACATTTATTGTGTCTGCCTAAATCAAACGATGAATATCGGATGGGAAGTATCTTAATGACTCCCTCCTGTCTACTTTAATCAGCTGAGGTGTTTCAAACTACATAGGTGAGATTAATTTGTCAGGATAGGGTACATTTTAAAAACGTGAGGAAAGGTTCTTTTAACTTTCTTTTATTTGAATAATTTACTTATTATGAGCAAACAGCTATGAATTGCAGCATTCCGCTACAGAGAAGTAATGTTCAATTGTTCCACGACTTTAAAGATGCAACGTTTGGGCACTCATGCAAAAACACTGACTGTGTTACTAAGGTGGAGTTTATACATGTACACATATGCCATCTATGACACATTATATACAATTAATGGTTAGATAATGAAGATACATTTTCCTCGTTGCTTAAGTTAATAATATAGCAGAAACAAATATGTTTATCATCCAGGGATCAACACTCACGCACTGCTACAATTCAATGTAAACACATGTCAAAGATAATGACTCATGCCATCAATTACTTTTAAATCGCGATATCAGATAGTAATTATAAATTGTTTTATATACAGATGCTGGCCTCTGTGAATTTGTTTGCTACTATTAAATACTTAATACTTGAAAAAAAACCCATTCTGTACATGCGTATTACCGTATCATTTTAATGATATTCTTTAGAGAATACGGTCCTATACAACACGAGTGTGTTTCATTATCTAAAAAATGGTAACATTAGTATAAATACAGTGGGTGGGTGACTCTCACTTACATATAAATCTTCTAGTAATCCAGTTCATCGTTCATAAGATCAAACTATTCAATCGACCAGACACATCTGGTGGTCTTCGACCGTGACATTTACATAAATCTGATGACATAAGGCAATCAGTGCCTGTCTTTGATCTAATTACAATGGAATAAAATGCATCGTGCAGTATATTATCAGTTATGTTAAGTTAACATTAGTTTGAAACTTTATAATAACTTAGTGTGGTAAAAAAACGAAAACATCCAATCAAAATGTTATGATCACGATTGTATCATGGTAAGGAACAAAGAGTAGTGGAAACTGAAATGAAATTTGCGAATATTAAGCAAGTTAAAGAATTGTAACCACTGTTTATATTCGTGTCATGCATGCTATGATGTTGTTTGTAGTGATATTTCTATTACAAAAGCTTTTAAACCATTGTCAAATTTAAAACCTTAACACCACTCTACTTGTCTAATACATTATTACTATTGGTGTTGGTATTACTCGTGTACGTCCTGTAATTACGAATAATGTTTTTCGTTTTTTTTATATAAAGCGATGCACATTAACGTTTTAATTCATATTGGGAGAAACATTATTTTCTAAAGTATTATTTAAAATACTTTTATCCCTCACCATTTGTTTGAAAACGGTAATCACTACTTTTTATTTTGTCCATTAAACATTATTTAACACATCATTATTCCGTGTTGATATTCTTCTTAATTCAATTTCTTTGAGTATAACTATCAATTATCTGTTATGAATCTTCATTTGTGTTTGCTTTGCAACGTAATGTGTAGTGATATGCAAAGGTTTGAATAAACATCAAGGATACTCATATTTTTTGTCTGATGAAGAATTGATCATCTGTGATCAGTTCTAATTGGCAAGTGTGTATATTTCCCGGTGTGATTAGTAGCCATAGAAGCAGAAAATGCATTTAAAATATTAAATACTCGTCTAATCAAATTCAATTTAAAACATTTGATGGTCAATTATTTTCACATGAAGCTTTTCTTAATGTGTGGAAGTTCTTTAAGTAATTTAGTGTATTTTGAAATCAATTTAAAAGGAATTTATAATTCATTTCATTTACTTTCAAATTCACTTCAAATCAATTTGTACACAGATTTTAACAACATTGACATTATTTGCACTTGGCAAATAATGTGAATTTCAAATGCTTTAACAAAGATTCGAATCATGTTTTAAAAATTCGTAAAATTGTTTTCAATTGCCTCTGTAATATTTCAGCAACAAAAATCCTTTTAGGTATGCATGAGGCAATTTACAGATACAACTTTTGCGAAAATGGATGTCCTTCTCCTAATTATTTCAGCTGACTTCAGCTCACGTTTTATGGTAAATTTAGATCAATGCTCCTATTGATTCAGATTATCAAAGGACAATATCCAAGATAAATTATATATCAAAGCGATAAACATCATTATTAGGAAATTGTGGCAAATTCTCCCAAAACATTTCAGGAAATTATATAACGAACATATCTCATAACAGAGCAAGTTTTAACGCCTCTAATATTAAAAGGTTCACAATTTCAAACGTCCACATCAATTAAAAAAATGACAGCTTTAGAAATAAGGATTTTCTCATTTCATTATCAGGAAATTGTGACAAATTTTCGCAAATGATTTCAGGAAATAATACAATGAATACATTTCATACTGGATAAAGCTTTAATCGCTCGAAATATGGAACTTCACAATTTTAAAGTTCAAAATCAAATGGATACATTGAAGGCTTCAGAAATAAGGATTTTCTCTCTCTTATGGTCAGGATTGCATCAACGTAAACTTCTTGTACTATAAAAATGGGCATCGTTATTTTGTTAAGGTGTATATTTTTAGTGGAATCCAATCCCACATTTCATGATAGTTGAACGTATTGATAGATCTAATCAATATTTTTTCAGAAAAAAATTATCTGCACTATACCATTTTACAGAAACTAGCTCTGAACGAGATATACATATGTATTTTCTGTCTTTTAGAAGACTTCTCGCCTGTGCAGGTTGATGTAGTCAGATAGAGAACAAATGAAATACGATAGAATGTCTGACTTTATAATACGCAACACTTAAGTTTACAAGTCTACAATGAAAGATGAATAGTTTTTTTTAGATAGATTAGCTGCACCGGATTTGGCAACGACAATTTCTATTTCACCACAGCGAACACTGTTCAGAACTATTGCCATTTAGCTTGGAATATGATATATACGCAAAGACAGGATATTACATTACATGTATCAAACAAAACAAGAATGTATATTGTTTTCCTTGTTTTAACATTTTTGATATGTAGAAATAACGTGTTTGTCAATATTTTACATTAATTCAAGATAAGGTAGTTTCAAATATTTAAAAACTAACTTTGCTTATTCTTTTATTGCATTCCTTTCTTTAAATAACTAATATTCCCTGAAAGAAATACCGACTCTGACTTCATAACTAAATTTCTTCAAGATATTCAATTTTATTCTGATACTTTGTTAACATCACCTTTACTAGAGGGCATAATGGGGTGAGTTATTCAAGAATCACTCCTTCCACAAATTAAATTTGGCTAGTCTACAAGAAACAGTAAACAGTAATTACTGAGAATTAGCCAGACAGAACGTTATAGAATTACCTTAAACAAAACATAGGTTATTTAGACAAATGACTCTTGTGTTTCTACTGTGTTTGTCTATTTCTTGTTAATGGTTAAGACTTGCAACATTCATTCATACAGGTTTTTTGTGTGAAAGTTGTGTTAAGATTTCCTTATGTTGTATCATATTGATAACAAACTATTTTTTTTTAAAACGACGATGAAAGCCAGCTGTTGTATTAATCAATGTCTGCAGCTTTCTCTTTAGTTAAGAGATACATGTAGGACCCGAGATTCATTAAGATATCTCAGTGCTTTGATATTTAAGGGCTAAGAGAGCTTCGAAAGTCAAGAAACATGTCAACCTATTTAAAGTTACAGACGGTAATACAACGTATTTGGATATTATAAAGGTGGTAATGTTGATAGGCAGTGAGGAACTTCCTCGTCAACGCGTATTCACCTGAACAAAATGTACAGACAGACTGCTAATTGCAATACCCATTTGTCTTATTACACAATACAATGTACAAACTGCTTTTAATGAACAAAGTAAATCAGAGATTTCACAAAAGAACATTAATATTATGTGCCATAACATCTAAGACTATGGCTTTTCAACCGCTTTATTTTCCCCGTTTGTAAGAATGTTTTACATAGGTAAGAAATGTCCCAAAGCAGTCAAGTGGGTACCTGGTCGGATGCAGAACTACAGACGGGTGGTCGTTGCACACACCACTAAAGTTAACTTCAGTGCCAACCTTTCGCATTACACTATTAAAACTATCCGTAATAACATGTCGTATATATATACTAGGAATTTGTGAAAACTACGTTTGACTTATTAATTTACGTGTATCATTGACAGGTTTTCGATCATATCCTTACTTACTAGCCTGATGTTGATAATGTTCAGCAACAGACAGCTCCTCCCGATAACATAGCACCATTTATAACGATGGACATAATCTGACTCCAAGAGGTTCTTTAAGGCTACATGCAATGCTTAACGTGTGTGTAACATGATCCTGGATGTTAGGTTTGTATACTTCCAGGATGAATTCATTATCAGTGATCTGTCATCGTTTTCTAAGTGCATAGAATACCATTCTCCCAACAGATGTTAACAATAGTCATCTCTTCCTTTTAGAGGGCTTTCGTGTGCCAGCGAAGGAAAATCCTAGTTGGTTTCAAGCATATCTATTTTTGAATTTAGCTAACCTTTTGCAAACGTAGCACTCCGTCTGTTCATTAAACCCTCTGATTAATCTACACAGTGTGAACTAGTTTTGATTTTGTTGCAAAATGTCACCGCCAGCGTGCGAAGACTATCTTATTAGGTCAGAGGTTATATGGCAAGGTATAACTTGCGTATTTTCTGTGGGGAGAACATTTGCATATACATGGTATTTAAACTAACTTATACAATGGTTTGTCGTGTAATAAGATAAAACGTTGATATTATTCCTTTCTTTAAATAAAACTCTTCCTATACATCTGTAAAGTTAATTGTAATGTTATAATGATTCCATTTTTAAGGATGACATTGACTTACGTGATTCATTATTGTACATACTGTCATACTTAAAATGTTTCTTGCAATCGTTGGGACTGTTTTTATTTACACGTGACTTTTAATACAAATGTCAAACGACAAACGTCGTGATCATAGCATGCTTGTCATTTGATATTTCCTTAGATATACAGGTCAACGAAGTCATATAAGCAATGTCTTACCACACATCCACATTACCCTGTTCTCTTCACATAGAGATTGAAATTGTTTAGCATGGATATTACTATAAGAATAATCAACGAGTTGCGATAATCCGTCCCGAGTTGATTATTGTGACATTAAAGATTGTATTACCCAATTTTTTTTAATGCTCAAAAATCGAGAAAAAAAACACAAAAAAAACGCGACATCACGATCTCAGATGAGACTGAGAAATACAAATTGTCCACAACGAATTTCGGACATAATTAAAAAAAAGTGGTTTAAACCTTAAAATGGTATCGCCAATGAAAGAAATTTAGTCAAATGTGAACTAACAATTGTTCACTTGCACAGCAAGATCGGAATTTAATTATGTCAAAAAATGACGTCATGGCTTATGGCGTCACACAAGCCTTCACGTCATGGCAGTTAACCCGGCGACTCGTGCAAGCTGCTTCGCCTTGAAAATTTAAATTAGTGTTATTTGGGCCTCGGACACAGAATCAACATGCTTTTCTATTCTATATATCATGTTGTCCTGTGATATTAAATGAGTATGCTCGAAATTGTTTATCTATGTGATTTAGCTAAAACAGGGCAGGTAAGCAATTCCTTGATGGGCGTAAAGTAGTTCCGTCAACCAATCAAAATGCAAGTTATTTTTAGCATAGCTGTACTTCCAGTGACCATTATGATAACTTTATTACCCGGCATATCTTTGCCCGCTTGGGTGAGAACATATTTCTTCCATTAGGGGCATGGAATGTTATTGTCATTCCTAGAGAAACGCAGAAAGAAACTTTAAGGGAAAAAAGACCGCACACAGCAGCACAATAGTTAATTGGGAAATGATTTACGTTTGATGTATGTATATACCGGAATGATGGAGATTGTTGTTGTATTCAAATCACTGCCGCGGGTTTCATTTTATCTGTCAGGACATCATTTGTCACCCCTGATTTGTAATACACTGTTTAACGATACCCAGTCTCAGTCTATTGAGACAGAAATCTTAGTTTATGCTACAATACAGTTCGGTTAAACAACTTACACTAAACGCCAGACGAATTGCAGTAGTTTATTATCCACTTTATCTGGCTGTTGAAATGGCGATGGCATGCTGTTTGTCTCTGTTAAAAGTGTTAATATATGAAGTTTAAGTTTCTAAACATTGAGCTTTCAAAGAAGAAACAATGTTGTGTTGACACGTTGTATGTTGTTATAAAGTATATACCAAAATATTAATCACATCGTTTAACGAACATAAACGTGTGGGTGGACGTTACATAAATATTTAATTTCAAATGAATCGAATGTTTTTTCTATAATTCAAATATATGTGCAGTTTGCACCTGTGAACTGCACTTGGCCAAGTAATTTATAGTTGTTAATCTTGTTCATATGCCATAAATCATACACATTTTCTATGAAACTTTCATTTTCAGAATTGCTACTTTTCAATTACACCAAACGAAATATTGTTCGTGATGTTTATCTTAATTTATGTCATGTTTTCATTCTATGTGCAATTGATATACACGTGAAAAACAACATTTGTCGGATTACATTTGTCTGATGTGTGATGCATGGAAAGATCGATTCTCTAAATTTGATAACGGTAATCCTTTTTGGAGTAGCAAGTTTGATTTCTGGTGAAGATGTGCAATTTTGGTTCCGCGCCCAACATAAGTTGATTTAGACGTTCTGAGCGCTCACAGTGACAGACCGGACACTTGTATTTATATGTAATTCGTCCTTAATGTACATCCATTGTTTTGTTGTATTGGTTATATATACCAAACGTTATGTCCTTGTAAATGGGACGTGTAGTTTCGGTTTTTGCACATGTATAATGACGTCGTTCGATTTTCATTTGAAACTTGTGAATATGTTATACATGAGGAGGGATATGTAATTTGAGCGAAATCATGTTATTTGCAATCAGCACATATGGTATCCCAAATGGACATTATTATACACAGTGGATGTCATTTTAACACATGCATAATAAAAATAAATCTTTTATCTTAATATTGAATCTTGGCCGTCTTGCATATTCTTACACGTCATTCCTTTTTTATGTCGAACATTTAAATATGCTTAAAATGTAGATAATATCGCTTCAAACAAAGTATTATGTATATTATGATGTGCTGCATATTACATAATGTGTTGAGTTGTTTTTAGGAACCTGATATAACATTGAATTCAGTTCCATATTAAGTATAATTATTATTATTAGTTATTATTTACTTTCTCATAAAACAAATATTAAAAAGGAAGTGCTTTGCAAATCACGGAAACACGAAAAAAACTAAACGTAATGCTTATAACACGTGAATGAGGTAAGTCCTAATGCTGATTAAAATGGAAGTTGCGGCAATTCTAATCACGACCAGTAAACATACTTCAAAGCGGTGTTTAAAGGTGTTCCCTTTGATGATAACTCCTCAAAGTTTTGTTATTGATTTACTGATTTAGTTCAAACCGACGTTTTTATATCGTTTTTTTATTCAGTTATTTTTAATTCTAAAAAAGCAATTACCATTTGAATACCACCACAGCTAAACTTAGCTGATTATCCTTGCTTAAACAGAGGGCGAGTTGGTATAAATATTCAGATTGTATAATGAAAGGTTAATATGATGTCTGACTTAATCCTTTATGTGATTGATATGAACAGGAATTCTAAATCAGTTTTCCAGTGATCGAATACCTTTTTGAAGTTTAACAAGATGTTAATCAATAATACATTTGCTAGGGACAAGGGCCCGTAGCTCTGATTGTCAATTGAAGTTCACAAAATCAGTTTTGTTTCTCAAATATATCAACTAATTAATTATATGGACATGGAATCACGCTTCACAACGTTAATCTGATTTTACCGACGACATGGTTCTTCTTTCACATTCGGCTGAAGGATTTTAAAACCTTATAAACAGTTTGGATGTATGTTGTAAATAATGGGGATTAAAAAACAATGTGAAGAAAACAAAGTTCATGATATTTGAAAAAAGAAAATCACGACAAATAGCTTTATGGAATATTGATGGTGAAAACCTGAAAGTACTTACTGAATTTAACTACCTTTAAAATGTGATAACGTCAAACGGAAACTTTAAGATATGCCAGAAGTCACTCACTGGGAAAAGATTGAAAGCAATGAACGTGTTGTTTGCCAACATTCGAAAAGGCGATTTTACACCAAGTACTTGCTGTCGGTTGTTCGATGCCTTCGTTTCAAGTACCATGAACTATGGTTGTGAAGTTTGGGGAACAACATTCGCTACCGAAATAGAACGTATTCACCTCAAATTTCTAAAACGAATACGGTACATTCAAAATCTACAAATGCCGCTGTCTACGGGGAATTGGGAAGATATCCTTTATATATTAACCGCTGTGTCCGAATTATAAAGTATTGGTTCAAAGTGCAACGTTCAAAGAATCATGTTTTAAAAATATGTTTTGATATTATGCTTGAATCTTGTTTGAGAGGAGTTAATAACTGGGCATATCTTGTTAAATTTGTTCTATTTAAATATTGTTTTGGTTTCGTATGGCTGTTTCCTGATAGTGTGGATGCAAGTTATTTTTGTAAAATATTTAAACCACGTTTGATTGATGAATATATACAAAAATGGAACAGTGATATTTAAAGTCCTCAACTTGCATTATATAATGTTATCAAACATAATTATGGCTATGAAACATACCTCAACTGTATTCCACCATGTCTTTCATTTTATGTAACACGTTTGCGAATATTATCTCCTAAATTAAAAATAGAAATTGATCGCTATTCAAATATACATAGAAATGATAGATTGCGTGATATTTGTAATGAACATAGCATTTCTGCATTTGAAGATGAATTTCACTTTATATGTGTATGTAAAAAGTATGACTTTTATAGAGTCAAATATATAAGCCGTTATGTTTGGCAATGTCCATCAAAATACAACTTTTACCAACTTTTACAGTCTAAATACAAATTTACTTATTGCATTTAGCAAAGTTCATCAAACAATGTATGTATCGGAAATAATTGATTTAAACAATATTTATTCATTATTCATGAGTGGATTGGTAAACAGGCATTACGCCTATATGAATACCTCTCCAGTACAAAAGTGTACATACATGTAAAACAACATCATCCATCAATACTGAGAACCGCACAACATTCAATGAACATAGTTATATACTAGTAGGACAGTATTTTATAAAAAAAAGAATAAGCAAGGACATCTGAATTAGAAACGTTTTGTCTGGGTAAAATAAAAATGCAGTGAAGTGACGATATTGTGATTAATTTCATCAGAAAGTGAATAATTTCCATGTAAAATGGATTTTAAGTCAAAGCCATGTTCATAAAAGAAACACCTTGATCGAATTCCAGTAAAATGTGGACATATAAATAGATAATGAATGGTATCCTCATAGTGATAGCCACATTCACAAGTGGAATAATTTTGAAGAAAACGATCAAATTTATGGGCATTTAGGTCACTACAACCCAATCTCATTTTACAATGGATAATTTGATTGTGTCTTGTACCTGTGTTTTTAATAACATGGTGCACATTGCACGGTAAGGTTCGATCAACATGTTTCTTAAATGTAGCAAGGGAATCAATATTTCTTACATTGTCATCCAACATATTCCACTCAAGCACACTCGATGGAAGGAAGGACTTTTTATATGTTTCTGTGCGGCAGAGCGGATTTTGAAGAATATTGGATGTCCTAGATTCATATGTGGATGTAGAGGATATATTTATTGGAATTAATTCTGATAAGTATTTCGGAGTTTTTTCATTGAACATTTTGTGAAAAACGCTCATCTTGTGAAGTTTTCGTCTATCAAACAATGACGAAAAACCAGTTTCAATATAAATTTTAGAATGACTTACTCCTCTAACGGATCCACATATGGTTCTTAAGGCATCCAAATGAAGTTTTTCTAATAAAGTTTCTTGTGTCTTAGTACAATTATTCCAAATGTAATCACAATAATCAAAAATTGGTAGAACAAATGAACTATATAAGGTTTGAAGGCTTTTCCTTTGAAGGCGATATTTTAGGCTTCTCAAGCAATTAATCATAGGACTAACCTTGGATATAATATTTTCAATATGTTTATTCCACTGGCCATCACTTTGCAAAGTCGGAAATAATTCATGTCCTGCCTAATACTCTAAAGACACTATATATGTATTTTTGTAATGTAGATGAGGGGGGTTCAAGGAACCCAAATCTGAATAAAATTCTGTTCTGTTCTATTCTAACATTGCTACTGTGTCCACTGTATCCATAGCTACTTGGTCTAATCACAAACACTCCCTGGCTACTTAAAACAATGAGCCCGTTGTCAGGGTATTGTCAACTGTTTAAAACAGTGAGTTGCAATTAAGATGTTTACTTAACAAGTGACTGACACGTGCCAGCGTCCCTCATGTCTGATCATGTTGTGATTGGTATTTTAGTTATCCGGTTTCATGTGTTGGGTAAATTACTTTCAGGGACCGTGAGAAGGTGTTTACTTAAGCGGTTCATTTTACTAATCCGATTTTAGTTAATCGCACTCAAATAGTGACAAGTACTGAAGGAATTGCCAGGACCAAAGAAAAGTTTTTACTGGTCAGTTTTTTTAGTTAAGCAGTCTTTACTTAGGCGGTTTCCACTGTATCTCATTGGCGTGGCCGATTGTGTGTGTATTGATCGAGATACAATTTCGCTCTGTTATGATAACTTGGTAAGTGTTGTGCATGGTGAAATGAATCAGCGACTCCCAAAGAAACGACTGTATCTCAATGACAGTGTCAGGAATAACAAGAAACGATGATCCCGACATCCATGGTGGAATGAAGACCTATCAGCGAGATGGAATGCAATGTGTAAAGCGGAAAAAGACTGGTGTAGTAGCAAGATAACAGAGGACAAACGAACCCTGAAACACAAGTACATTCAACTGAGGAGAGAGTTCGACAGATGTGTGCAGAGAGCAAAGAGACAATATCGTGGACATCTATACGAGGAGATAGAAGGGATGTGTGAGCAAAACCCAGGACAATTCTGGAAATGTATTGGTAAGATAGGAGGTGGCAACGAAAGACAAAGAACAATTCCATGGGAGATAGTAGATGAGAACGGAGAGATCTGTACAGACAAGGATGTCGTGCTCGACCGTTGGCGGTCAGACTATCAACAGCTGCTCAACTGTGACGACTCCCAAGAGATAACAGACACTCTGAGTAAGCCCGCAACTTTACAGGAGGATGACATGAGCGGCGTCATAACATTGGATGAAGTGAAGAAGGCCATACGGAAGGCAAAGAACGGGAAAGCCCCAGGAGTAGACGAAATTCCAGTACAGTTGCTAAAAGGAGAAAATATACCACAAATACTTCAAAGACTATTTAATACCTGCTTCTCAAGATCAAATGTGCCCTCGATATGGAACAAAGGGTTAATATCCCCAATACCCAAGTCTTCAACTTTGGATAAGAGGGATCCTCTCAGTTATCGAGGACTAACCCTTGCTCCAGCAGTGTATAAACTTTACTGTAGCGTTCTTAACGACAGACTCAACTCCTGGGCTGAAAGAAATGATGTAATCAGTGATGAGCAAAACGGATTTCGCTGCGGTCGCTCCACACAGGACCACATTGGAACATTGACCACTATCATCGAGACAAGGAAACTGTTGAGGAAACCTACTTTTGTGGCCTTCATAGATTTCAAGAAAGCTTATGATGGAATCAATCGAGAGAACTTGTGGGAAAGATTGGGGAAATGTGGTGTCCAAGGACGAATGTTGTCTGCAATTAGATCCCTTTATAATAACGTGCAGTGTTCAGTCAGAGTCAATCACCTTCAGACAGACTGGTTTAGTGTTAACAAGGGCCTTAAACAGGGTTGTATACTATCCCCTTTGTTGTTTAATATGTACATAGATGACTTGATAAGATGTATCAACGCAGTTGGACGAGCAGTGACGTGTGGAGAAGAGTGTGTTAGTGTACTTGCCTATGCAGACGACATAGCATTGCTTGCTGAGAATGAGGACGATCTCAACCTGTTACTCTCCACTCTTGAAGATTGGTGTTCTAAAAATAAGATGAAGGTAAACCAGGATAAATCCAATGTTGTCCACTTCAGAGGCCCCTCAGTATCAAGAACAGACGCTGTATTTACATGTGGAGACCTTACCCTGAAAGTTGCCGACTGTTACCAATACCTTGGAGTGCTACTCTCAGAACATCTCAGCTACCAACTCATGGCAAAATCAGCAGCTAAATCCGCCAGTAGAGCTCTAGGTCTGGTGATTTCCAAATCGAAAACTTTTGGGGGACTGCCTTTTAACGTTTTTACTAAGTTGTATGACACAATGGTATGGCCAAATATCGAGTACAGTTCATCCATATGGGGTACGTCTACTTTTTCATGCATCGACGCAGTACACCATCGAGCTATACGTTTTTATATGGGTGTTGGTAAATACACACCAAACCTAGCTGTGAACGGAGACTCGGGGCGGCTTCCTCCTATAATCCGACAGTGGTGTGCTGTAGTGAGACAGTGGGCGAGATTCAAGAACATGCGAGGGGCAAGAACAAACCAGAAGACGTTTATGTGGTCTAATAGCATCAGGAGGAAAAACTGGGCCCACAGAATAAGGTCATTCCTTGAGGAAAATAATTACGTGAACTTAACTACAGCACAGCAAATTGAACCCCGGTTACTAGTAAGAAACATAAAGCAACTGCTTCTTAATAAGTACAAGTCAATCTGGAGAGAGCATGTACAACGTGAAGAAACAAGAAACGGAAGAAATAAGCTGCGAAACTACAGGCATTTTAAACTCGAATTCGGCACAGAGTTCTATCTACAAGCCCCTATAGCTAAAGCACATAGAAGCGCGTTTGCGAAGTTCCGTTTCGGTGTTGCACCTCTGAGAATTGAGACAGGCCGCTACGAGAATGTACCACCAGAAGAAAGATTGTGCTTTAATTGTAATGAAATAGAGGATGAATTTCACACAATACTTAAATGTCCAATATATGAAGAGGAGAGAAATGAACTTTTTAGCAAATGTGCCCAGGCATTTCAAAACTTTACAAATCTTCCAGACCTTTTAAAGTTTTATGTACTATTTACTGATTGTGATATTGTTTTACATACTGCCAGGACCTGCAATCTTATCTTAACCAAACGACGTCATATTTTATATTCATAATGAAACTGTTTTACTCTTACGCTTTTTTTTTACAGCATTATAGCTTTCCCCAGTTTTTAGTTTATATGTATAAATATTTATATCTCGTGCAATGTATATGTTTCGCTTTTAGTCTCTCATAGATCACTAAGTGATTGGTTGTGTACTTTTACTGCGTTATTCATTATTCTTAACTATGTATTTATCAACTGTATGTACACCAGTGAGACTGTAATAAAATTATTGTCTGTCTGTCTGTCTGTCTGTCTGTCTGTGGATAAGGGCGGTTTAAAAACAATCCATGGGTTGGGGTAGGAAGTATGTGGAGCGATGAGTGGATTGGGGTTGGCTGGGGTAGAGAGTTGGTCGATGCACCCAGGTGGGTGATTATATTGTTAGAATACTCCGAACCTCACTCTGGAATATGTCATTGATATGGTATTTTGTTCTTGACTGCCATAATATACACAATATTATAAGCTTGTTACAGATACATATCGAAATACAATGGATCGAGAGAGATGTAAAAGTCACAAATGAGTTCATACGTAAGGAAAGCCCGCCCTCGTATATCTCCAGGTATTCAGTTAAGTCTCTACAACTTCATCTTCAGTTTGTCTTGTTATGAACTATATTACTACGTATTTCATAAGCTGACATCATGTTCAGCTCGACCTGATGATATTATGAATTGTCTTGCTTTATATTTTATCCACGCATGAGTCTAAGCTGCGAAATTGAGAGCACCAATCCAACCTCTTCAGTACTGATTCTCTACTGAGACCAAGCTGGCAGATAAGCTCGACTGCAAAGACTTGAAACGTTCATCCGATAGGCTCCTGTTAGAAGGTGTAGCCAGAAAAGATAGAGTTCATAACTTTACCTGGAAAGAAACTCTTAAATAAGATTGATAGTGCAAGTATTATTTCATGTAAGTGTATGTCATTTATGTTATGTAATTTAGTATGTGTGTTAGAAAGTGTTGTTCTGTCATACAGCAACACCTATATCTCCACTATAATTGCAACCTTTGTGTGTTGCCCCAACCAATAAACATTTATTAAATGTAAGTCTGAAATTTCCTCTCTGATATATATTTTCTTTATATGTCGTAAAATAATAAATTGCCTTCATTGTTAATACATCACAACGGTAGGCATTCTGTATATTATTGTTGTCGTTGCATTCACTTATTTCTGAGAATGGGGGAAACGACATTGTGTGGTGTCGTAAATCGTAAAATATAATGATTGTTATTTAGGCCAGTGCCATTATCAAAGATAAAACATTGACTGATTCATCGATATTTTCAAAATATGGATCTAAAAACTAATATTCAAGAACATGTTTGTTGTTCAACTGTTCCATTTGGAGAATTGCTTCAACTCTTGCACTACAGATTCATGGGTTTTGTTTTCAACAATTTAATTACATATGCACTATTATTCATAAACTAAACATCCCATAGAAGATGTTTTGCTTTGTTCCATCGCCCTCGCCCTCGCAAACCTTTCAGCTATTCAATGTTGTAGGGAAGCAATTGTGCATAATTATAAAATGATGTTTGACAAAACACAAGTAGTATTCTGATCCATTAAATCACCTGGGACAATCAAGTGTATCCAATAAGAAAATCACAAGAATAAGTCTCACATATAGCTCCTTTTGATTCATTTGCTATTTTTACCTCTTATTTACATCAAATAAAATTTGTATTGGTAAAACATTAGTTTGCCGAGTGTTACATCGAAAATGTATAATTAGTGACCTCTACTTTATTTTCAGGGTCACGAGGTCATAAATGTTTCAGTATTGGAAGCTAAATAAAGAATGCATGCGAAGCCGTGTACCAACGAGCCCCGAAACTATTACTTCTGTCACTAATGCGCTGTATCGAATACATCCTCTTTCTTAATCCATGTGTGGCGTCACGGAACCTGCAGTTGTGATGATGTTGAAATTTAAATCCATTTTCAATTATTTGGCACACAATCTATATACTTCCATTGCAAATTGCAATGAACAAAAACCCACTAAAGTACATGTATGATTCTCATGAAATAAATATTCTAAGTATGTGAGGCATACATATCACGCTTCAGGATGCGACAGAGAACCGACAATGCTCGTGATCTGCACGCACCTGTCGATGTTCTGCCTATGCGTGTCAAGGTTCATATGAAAAACATATGGCTCAAACCTACAAAAATGTACCCGTTATTGTCACACTTCGTGATCTCGTGGATAAAACCACCAATGTAGTAAGCGAAGGAGTGAGTTTTTTAATCGCGGCCCAATGCTTCAAAATATGTTTTTCCTACATGATGTTTCATGATCTCATTTACAAGACAAAATTCATCATCTTTGAAACGTGTAGGGATAGGACGTACTACTCGTAGCTATAGATGTATGTGTTATTGTTTCTATTGTAGCCTAGGTAGTGACATCTCTGTACCAAAAATATAACTTGTCATGTATGTATTTATCTATATATAAATTTTGTCATGGCTCTTTTTCGATAGGATCTTCTTGGTTAATGTTACTTATTCAAATAGGACATGTTTAACACAAATTACAATGCTGTGAACACAGTGTCCAAACAATCAATACGATTCACACTGTTGATTTAACATAACGGTTTAACTGGCGTTTTATAATCACATATTCTCTTAAAATGAGTTCTTTAATTGTTTTTATACGAGATCGGATATCGATCTGAAAAATGTTTATGGTAAAGGAGTATTTAAAGTAAATTTAAATTATTGAACGGATACGTTAGAATGGTAATGACATTCACTTTTAAAAATATTGTAGTAAATTGATATCAAATCTTTATTTAAATGTCTGTTTAATGTACCTATACTTCCTTCATAAAGTCAATAAGCTCAACATCAATAAGCAATTGTTGGCAGTGTACCGACGTGCAAATTTTAGGATTAGCCTGATGGACATCGATGTATCAATTCGTTATTTTATTTTGTAATTTCAGATTGATTTGGTTCATTTGATATATGTATACTTGTCTAGTTTGCATCCATCCTCATAAGAATTGACAATGCTTATTAATACAATTATTAAAAGAATAATCAATGAGTTGCGAGGAATTACGGATTATCTGTTCCGAGTTAATTATTGTGATAAACTCCGAGCTTTAGCGAGGGGCAGATAATTCGTAATTCCGAGCGCCGAGTTGGTTATTCTTTTTCTTACCCAATATCATTTTAATGCGTGAAAATCGAAGAACAAGACGCGAATTCACGATCTGCGATAAGACTGTAAAATACAAATTGTACTCATTCACCATTCATAAACTCTCTCACACCTTCAAGATGCACACATCTAAACAGTTTGCAACTTGCGCTCTTTTTTAGAACGATTCTAAAGTAACTGCTGAACTTTATTCCCAAAATGGTTTACAGCCATAGAAAACAACTGGTTTACATTGTTTACAATGTTCCAGAAAATTAGTGAAAAAATTAACTGACAATCAGTCTGTTAGAATGCAAGATATGAGTGTAATTACGTCACAAAATGACGTCATGGTTAAAGATGTCTCACAGCCATGACGTCACTGCAGTGGAGCCGGCAACTCTTGCATGCTGCTTCGCCTTGCAAGTTTAGTACTGTAAATACTATCCTTGAAACATAAAGTGAACATGATTTTCTACTTTATATATTTTACTGACATGTGACTTGAAATCGGTATGCTCCAATTTGTTCATCTATGTGATTTAGCTGAGATAATACAGCTTAGCAATTCATGAATGGGTGTAAAGTAGTTCCGTCAACCAATCAAAATGCAAGTTATATTTAGAACAACTGTAATTCCTGTGACCATTATGAAAACTTTAATACCCGACATATCTTTGCCCTCTTGGGTAAGAAGTAATAAAACTTACCCAAACTCATAAAAAAATATCACCTTCCTGGAATGATTTTTGTTTACGAATTATGTTTATGATTGATTATAGTATATTTGTAAATATGAAGCCAATCTGATGGTTAAGTATTTCGTTATGATTTAAGTGTTTATTTTCATAAATGTCCTCTTGCCTCTTAAAATTATATTCCAAAATAAAAGACATTTAATGCATGAGACCTATGTTACTTGTTCCCCATCATGCTCGTCTTAAAATAATGTAAAACATTATTATTTTATCAATAGTTGACATCAAACAATTACTCATTATCCGATGTTTATGCAACACGTAAGTGTCAAAACAAACTTAAAAGCGTGTATGGAAATACTCCTCAAATAGTACTATTTACTTAAGTACTCACTAGAACGGAGTTCCTGCTCGCATGGTAGGTACATTTATTTTATACATTATTTTTGAAAGCTCAGTAATTATCTAAAGTGCTATTTCATGTTCATTGTAGTTGCATGCGTAAGTAGTTTAAGGACGTCATTATGCTGCACAGGAAGTATTTGAGATTGGTCAGGTTGAAGATGAAACATGAAACGTTCCTTTCATTTCTGTTGCTGGATGAAATTTGAAGAGTCCTTTGAAAAAAGAAGGAAATGACAAATCTGTCAATTTGACTCTCAGTCCATTTGATAACACCGTAATTGTTTTCCGGCGGGTATTTATTTGTCGGTAATACGTATTTGGCTTTCATTATTCCAAAATCTTTGTGTATGATTTATTGAAAACATATAGTATCTTTCGAGCAACATCAACAATACCAACAACATGCAAGATATATAAATCAACGAGTGAAAGTTATGTCTGAAATAGTACATCATGTCTCCAGATAAAGCTTGTGTATGATGGAAGAACTGAGGGGAGTAACCTCTATGAAAGAAGAATGCCTGTTGGTGTTTCTTAACAAAACAACTTACAAAATCGTCGTATGGAAAGCCCCTTGACTAACCAAGATGAGTACAACAGGAATTGTTTGGCTAGAATTATGACGTCTGTCCGAAATGATGCCTCAGCGAATTCAAGTCTAAGAGGATACATGTACAATGTGTCAATAGCATCTTTCATTACCTAACAGTATAGAACTTTGCGCCTGATTGTTCGTCAGTAGAGCTGATAAGACATATTTGGTTTGTATTTATGAATGAGTGTCCCCATCGGCGTATCATTAATTGGTTGTTGATTCTTTATTCTAAGATGCCTAGCGGTTAGAACAATAAAAAAAGTACTTTATCAGACAATAAAGGTATATTTTTTTGATGACGTAACAATGGAATCAAGTGTGCCCATGGTAATGTAACGTCGATTCGCCTCAACCGTCTGAACTCTTACATCGCAACCAATAAAGCGCGTACTTCTTTCCATGGTTTCCAACCTCTGCAGTCGGTCAGGTCAAAATTAGCGGTGGGACAATTAACATCAACTTGTATGTTAGCAACAAACATTTGAATTAGACAAATAACGTTCCGCCACCACGCTTAGACTGGATCAAGTTCTACCCATAATTCTTTTTGGAATGTTAGTCACATGATCTTAGTCTATCTTAGGTGTTCGGTTTTACACATGGAATAGCCGTCCGTTTGCCCTGTTTTTTTTAATATAAAGAATGAAAACAATATTTTTATTTCAAAATTATTGGACGCAGAATGTTACCTGTATCTGATCATTTGGCATATTAGAAAAGAAATAAAGTTCGTTGTACCCCAATGTGTTTTGTAATAAAGTATAGTTTTGTCCTGACCTATTATTACGTCAAAGCACTCGGACTAACGTCCTCGTGCTTTAACTATACTAGTTCAGGGCACAACAATACTTTATTACAAAACACATTGGGGTACAACGAACTTTATTTCTTAAATAACCACCTGATTTTTGCTTATTATTCGCTCGTTTTTGCTTTTATATCTGATCAAGTTCTCACTTATATTCAATACACTGTCCCAGTAGATTTAACCATCTTCAGATGGGTTCTTGAGCCCAGTGACATAGGCCTACAACTGAGTATGTACATGTACATGTGTATGTATTTGGTAAGATTTATGACATAGTTATATCGGAGCAGTGTGGTGTGTTAACCTAATGACGGTAACGATTAAAGTATTCATGACAAACGGTAGTATATTCCGAGGACTTGCAAGTATAAAGTTGCCTTAAAGCACGTTGCTTGTTATCTCAATGAATCGCTCGGGGGCAGATATGACCATGACTCACGCACTCGTGTCGTTCATTGTTAGAACAAGGTTAAGATATATTTGTTGTACGGGCTCTTAGATTCAATTTAAGCAGATAAAATGACACTGAACTTGTGTCCGCAAACGGGTAGCATGAGTTTCTGCGGCTTTAGATTTAAAATAACATGCTAACATTCACGTAAGAAACACTTGCTTTGATTACCACGGTCACTAATATCTTTACTTCCCAAACTCTTTTTGATTATTTGTGTGTCCATGCTGGCGATTCAAAATTTATGACAATACCTGTATTCAAGTTCAAATCAAAAGATACACATTGCAATACTTTTTCAGTTTGCCTCACCCCTCGACTCATGACGAATACCTGCAGTACAGGCGAAATCATCAGATGCACAATATCTTTGCAGTATTCACAGTTTCCTTCAGGTTAAGATGCATGACGAATACCTGTTTTTGTCAAAATCACCGGGTGCAATCTGTAGCAGTATTTCCCGAACATATCACAGAATGGCATCATTTTGATCATATAGTTTAATTATGTACATGTATGATGATAGATCCTTTCAATGTGTGGCTCATTTGGACAGAGAATGTGTTGCCCAAGTTATCGTCTTAATATTGAGCTATATATTTCTGTAAATCATTAGTTTAGCATTTTGCAATGACAAACTTATCTATTTCATAGTTTACTGTACCAGAAGCACGTTATATAAGTAAAATTACATGACCTGCCCCGATAATATTATTGAATTTATTTACATTTGACTGGGCCTGTCTGAGCTCAATTGTTTCGAAATGTTCAGTTCCAGTCTTTCATGTTTTGATTATTAAAAATTTGAAAAATATTTTTGTCAATTTTCACATAAGAGAAGGCAATCAATACAATTAACATAGTTAATCAAACTTTACGATTTAACTGTAGTTTTAACTTCTCGTCCTCTCATAAAGGAATTTGTTAACTTCAATGTCAACGACAAATGGTATTGATCTGTCAAAGTTAATGCTGTATAGAGATATGCAGTATTGTAAACTTCTCATAGCAAAGATGACATTAGTTTGATGACTCCACAATATATGCTGGAAATGTTTGTTTTTAAATGTGTAGACAAATAGTATACCTATTAAATGAGTTGTGAGCCATTGTCTTTTGGGAAATGGACAAATTAATACAATAAATACGTTAATAATTGTTTAATCCTTAGTACTTAGACCACTGTATTTAGCTCTGCATTCCACTAAGCACTTTGTCAGACAACTATACCCTGGATTCAGGTTTACTGTTTACATGATAAACCAAAAACAACGACCAATCACATGAAAAAAATATTGTCGCTGACCACATCGTCATGAGCCTAGCCACCCTATGCATGTACTTTGTAACAGAAATGGCGATCAAAAATACATTTTCGGATGGTCTTTTGTTGTTGACTGTACTAAATTAAGTATGCCACAATCATTTATCGGCTGTGCATTGCTCACTGTTACTCTCTTAAATTCAAACATTTTCGACAACATTAGACAACGGACATCTATCTATAATTATAGTATCATGTTATATGTTCTATATTGTTTTGAAATGATAATTGTATTAAACAAGTTTGATATGTAATAGTTTTAGTGATAAATTAGATTTAATGTATCTGTAAAATTCTAACGATCATGGTTTAATTATCCGAAGGAACATTATCGGCCTGCATTTAATTAAACGATAAATATGTGTTATTTGAAAGAAGCCAATATCACGGGAAATGTGCATTACATTGTAAAGCATTGAACCACACTTTTGTTCACAATGTGTAGTACAGAGATAAGAATGTTGATCTTCACAAATATGTTTTGACACGTGCAAAACATCTTCTAGTTTTCTAAACCATTGCATGTCTTAAATATTCGTAAACACACTTACATAGTTTTTCTAGATTTATTACAAGCATCTTCACAAAGCCAAACATCATAACAAACCGTGATAACAGATTTGTTCAATAACTTAAAGCGAAATGGAATATGCTGAAACATAAACAACTAAAGTTAAGTTATCATTAAAACTTTGGGCAATGAGCAATGTCAAGAAAACGTTGATTTTAAATCTTGAGATACAAACAAAATAAGTACTACTAAGTGGTTAAATACAACAAAATATAATTTAATTGATATAAAATAAACAATTTGCATTGCAAATCAAACTGTTCAAATAAAGAAAAACATACAGTTTGTATGTTGTTTCATTGTTTATCAGTACCTTTGAACTGGAACTAGTGCTATATACGTGTAAATAAGTTCATGGTTCTTATGATTCAATTGAAACAAATGTGTAAATGCAGTAATTGCAAATGTTATTGTAAGATTACGATACTATTCTGCAAACACATTACACACGATTGTCAAATAACATCACTTCAATGCAATTAAATACTAATTAATAACTGATAACCCTTTATTAAATAAAAAACGATTCACTTAAAACTTACTTACCTTTGGTCGGCAATGTACAACATAACATGTATATAATTATGTTTGGTAGTATTATTGTGTTTGGAACAGTTACTAAAATAGAATTATTTCTCCTGAATCCTGTGACCTGTACAGAAAGCTTTTAAACTTAATTGTCAGTAAGTTTCTGTGTAAACAATAGTCGTTGACTATATTTATTCAATTTAGATGTATCCTCAAGACGATTGTTTCGTCAATTTAGGAAGATAAAATCAATATTTTCAATATGAGACAGGAAGCTAGAAAGGAGATACTGTAAATTGTCAATTAATTACCAACGTCAAGCGATTGTCTTTCAAGTTTGGAAACGGTAAAGGAAAACATGTTAGTGCGCTACAGTTGTTGTGTTTACATTCTGTTAAATATGGAATTGGGAATGGTTTTAGTTTTCATTACGTTGATGGCATGTACTTAATATCCGTGCATTTATAGGAGTGAGGAATGTTTCATCACCAAAACAGTTTCATAGTTGGATCTTTGTTCCTTTCTCAATGAGCCGTATATATATATATATATATATATATATATATATATATATATATATATATATATATATATATATATATATATATATATATATATATATATATATATATATATATATATATATATATATATATACACAGTATGATGTCAGCATGTTCTGTCTCTGTTCGGATTTTCAGGACACAATCGAGATAGAGGTTACATGTTTATATGTCATGTTCTTTGCCCAATACAAGCTTGTGAAGTATATGACACATGTCCCCCTTCTTCTTAACATTACTTGACTTGGTAAGTATGTTTACATTAGAACAGACGAAAATAAATCGATCAATATCGGTTAATCTAATGCAGAAAATAGAGAAATGGATTGTGGTTAGCAAGTTATGAATATTTCACGAGGAACTGATTGCATGTGGTACTGACGATTTCATGATAAAGATTAATGAGCTATAGTTCACCAGTTTACCATTGGTCCTAACGTTGTATCAACGGCGAGAGCTGAAATGGTTTCCGAAATGGTTTGCTGAATATGAAAATTGTAGATATCATTCATCATTAAAGTTTAACTGAAAATTCATCATGGATACATTTGATTCTCCATGGCTTTGACAATTACATGCTATATTTGTACCGCCTGTCAAGTTATGTATCTGTGAAATAGTCAGCCATTCGTTTGGAATTATTTTTCATAATACAATTTCCCTTAGTGTCAGTCAAATGTGCATATGAACCTTTGATTTTAGCAACTTGATTTCAAGAACTTATAACTAATGGATGTTCCAGTCAAAAAGGCACCATTAAGGATTCATATTGTTGTCTATGCTCTTGAATTAAGGAGATTAAGGGCCTCATATACAACAAGCAAGCTTAAAGGAAGGATAACGATATATAGCATGATTGAAGCAAGGCTATTGAGCGCCTCATATGTATATAGCATACTTGAAGGAATGATATTGAGCGCCTCATATACATATAACATGATTGAAGCAAGGATATTGAGCGCCTCATATGTATATAGCATGATTGAAGCAAGGATATTGAGCGCCTCATATGTATATAGCATACTTGAAGGAATGATATTGAGCGCCTCATATACATATAACATGATTGAAGCAAGGATATTGAGCGCCTCATATGTATATAGCATGATTGAAGCAATGAGATTGAGCGCCTCATATGTATATAGCATAAGAGAAGGAAGGATATTGAGCGCCTCATATACATATAGCATGATTGAAGCAAGGAGATTGAGCGCCTCATATGTATATAGCATAATAGAAGGAATGATATTGAGCGCCTCATATGTATATAGCATGATTGAAGCAAGGAGATTGAGCGCCTCATATGTATATAGCATAATAGAAGGACGGATATTGAGCGCCTCATATACATATAGCATGATTGAAGCAAGGATATTGAGCGCCTCATATGTATAATGAATAATAGAAGGACGGAGATTGAGTGCCTCATATACATATAGCATGATTATAGCCATGAGATTGATTGCCTCAGTTTGCATGCTTCTAAGCCTTATGATTTAGCTAGCTTTAGCTATATTCAAAGATTGATCTAACTCCTTGTCACGAATCAACCTTTCTGAATGATGCTATTTAAAGTGACAAGTCTGATTTAATGTAATATTCTGGTTATAACATTTACTGAAAGCTGGATTTTACAGTTAGCTGATATTTGTGATAGTTGCTTTTGTTTTAAAAAATATAATTCGGAGATTTTGTGTGTGTATTGTATTGTTTGCAATTCATTGTATTTGAATATAAAGGTGTATTTATCCGTTACAACTTCCCTAGAGTTAAACAAAAGTTACGCATCAGAAAATATCATACATATAAAAAATGAGTAAGCAAATATCTCGTCCAAAACTTCCCTCAAGATCGGAAACAACTTTTTAATAAATAGCCATAAAAGTGTTCCTGACAGGTGAATTCCATCAACTACCTCACTTTTTCCGAACGTATTTCAATTTCCTTTATATTGTCAAAGCCAACGAACTTTTTGTAGATATTTAAAACGAAGAAACTCGTTGAAAATATAGATGTCTAACTTCATACGTATCCCAGGTCTAGAGGTCAATGAAGTAAATACAACTATGCAGGTTTGTGGATATAGCCAGCTGAAGCTTATACTGGTTCTGTAAAGGTGAACGTGTTTTGCACCTGTTCAAATAACCTCTTGTTGATGAATTTAATCTTGCACCGTTCATGCATAGTTGACCGGGTTATGGTAGGCCCGAACACAGAAAACTAACATTGATTATAATAACCAGCTGCGAACTATCGATACCTGTTACTTGGTGAGCTCGAAGCAATGTCAAGTAAATGTTTGAATAATATCTCATTATATTATATTGAGATTATTTGACAGATCTTATGTATACATTGTTTGAAGAATAGTATTGTAAACCTTACAATTCAATTTCATGTGGAGTAAACAACATCTGCAATTACTACATTTACAAATTTCTTCCAACAAAAAACATCATAAACATTATAAAGTTATTTATAAAGCATCTCTTCCAGTTAAAAGGTTCAGATAGACAATGGAAAACCATAAAACAACTGTATGTTTTTTTCGTCAAGTTTAATTAATTAGTCACGGTGTGTCCTATTACAGCAGATCTGTAAATTATACATTAAAATTTAAAATGAACATAACGTAACATTTTAATCACATTTGAAGATATTTCAATTTGAATTTATGGTGTATATATGGTGGCAAAACCAATTTTATAATGATATGAGAATATATCACTGATCAACATTTATAATAAATTATCATTATTTGATTGACTGATTCAACATACAATCTAAACCCTTGGTACGACTTGTCGATCAACCCGTGAAAAGACAGCCGTTTAAAGTAATTCTGTGGGAATCTTTATTCAATGTCGTCTTTGAATGAAAAAGGTCATGAATGCCTCATTTCTCCATGTACTATAAACACTATCAAATCAATATTATTGGTCGTTGAAATTCCAGTAGGCAATTTGTTCAAGAGAACATGAGATGTTTAAACACCTATAAAATTGCTGAGTTAAATTAATAGCCGAAATCGTATTGATTGGCTTTTGTACGAAGAACATAAAACTGGTAAAACATCGCTTTCACTTTTTCTAGTGTTTATGTAGTTCCTGTCTGATTCATCAACGTTTAGAAGATCTTGGCATGTTAGCAACATCGTAAATGCAAAACGGTGACACAACACCTAGTAAATCATTTTGAAAACGTCAAAGGCCGTTTAGCCTATTGCATAATTCAAACCGATGCTTGACCGCTGGCGTATGCATATTTACATTGCAGGTGCAATATTTAACATATGAGAAAAAATGTGCATATTACATATTTTAGTTAGTATCATTAGTTGTTATATAACTTATTTAAAGCCACGAATATTGTAAAAAGTACGGATAATAGACAATAGGCAATCGACAATACTTTATCACATTAAAAGAATTCTTTTAATCTTAAATCAGTGTAAGAAATGAAACTTGAAAATGATGATATGAATGTCCTCAACATGATGCATTACAATATAGTTTCCGTTATGATTTGTGTATGTGTGCATGTGTAAATAGTAAAATAAAACTTGATGTTGTAGTAAGGTTGTCAGATGTAAACATTATATGTGCAGTTGTGTCTCTCTTGCCAATTTGAAAGTCATGAATAATAGAGGTCACGTTTATTTCTGTGTATCATTATTCATAATTATCCAACATTCGTATCAGTGTATAAGGTGTGTACATGGACTGGTAGATATGCCATTGCTATTTAGAGGATTTTAACTGAACGATGTCATTGAATGAGTTAATGGTTTTGTAAAATAAGGGAGAAGGCTATATCAATGGAATATATTATTTATGGCTTTCCCATATTATTCAAGTAAAGTAACCAACAGTGTCATGTTACGTTATGACAGGGGCAGTAACTGCGATCTATTTTGACGTGAGGCATGTAGCCAATATCAGAAATAGTATACTGCATTATCTTCAACGGGGAGGTAATAAAATGTTAATTATTTTTTTCATGTGTAAATCAATATAAAATCATACATATTTCCATTATCCTATCATTGCCCTGACATTAATGAAATGACTTGTAGTGAAATATTAATACATTGACAACCAAATGTTTTGGCTTCTTGACATGGGTTAATTAATCAACTTGTATCTAATAACGGTAACAACTGTTGTGCAGGCGAAGAATGCAACTGTAATGCATTTTCTTTGACCAACAATTTGTACGTTTGACTAATGTTTTTTTCAATAATTCCCTTTCCTTAAGGTTATGAAACATTTAGTATTTTACCAATATTTCATTGTTTGATTTTGTAGGTACGTCTACGTTAGAATAGCAGAATATTAGTTGAATGACACAGACTAACCTCATATAATAACTAGGGCAATGGAGAATGATTAGGAATGTTTGAATATTTTATGAGAGACTGTTTACTATACGTTTCCCCGCTGACAAGATAATAGAGATAAATAAGCACCGTTGATATCAGCTCAGTTAATCACTGATACCAGCAGTAATTGATAACCTAATAACAGGTCATCAAGTTTCATTGACAGTTCCAAATATCTTTCTTTGACTAAATGAATATATTAGCACCACAAAGTAGTCCACAACATCAACAGCTCTGGTTATCAATTCGTAGTAGTTGCATTGGACATATTTTCAAGATAAAGGTAGGCTGACTGACGCTCGAACACGATATATATAATGAATGATGCAATACTTGATAAGCTACAGAGCTAATGATTCTAATTTTCTATTTCATGATGATAATGGAAACACTTTTATTAATAGCTCGTCAAATGCATGATGAAGGAAAAATTGACAGTGGACAGTGATCCAATTAAAGCAATATGAAAGACTGCCTAATAAATAATTTTCTGTAAAAAGTCAATTTCAGCAAAACAAGATTTTGAATATAACGTACTTTACTCAATTTCGACATACATATGCAGAATTGCTCTACGTTAAATGAGAAATAACGGTTTCAGTTGTAAATATAAACTTGCCCAAGGTTTGGACATTTTGACCAACCTTTGGACAGTATCACAGAACAAAAATGGGGGGAAGTATTTATCAAAAGATATAATAAATATAACATATTGAAAAGGAACATTTTGAATAAGCATGTTACAGTTATTGCAGTTATTATATCTATGGTTAAGGATATCATGTAATAAAATAAGACTATATGATAAGTGCGGCTGCTTTTAGAATCCATTATCAAATTAACCCACTGAAATGAAACACATTTGTGTCTGTAATTCTATAATAGTGCTGACGTTGTTTGACGTCATCAAACCTTGAGTATGACGTTGCAATAATGCTGCACATCATTTCAATTATTATCACATTGATAACGACCCAGATTCGATAGTATTATAGGCCAAAGAATGCAAAGATATTCGACATTGCTAAGATAATTACATATATTTAAACTAGTCGTCATCGCGTTTTCGTACATAAGAGAGAACCACAAGTTGTATAAACGGCTTTAAGACAATAAATAAAAGCATTTATCTGCTACCACACTTGATGATACACATGCAACTTTTACTGCATTCTCTATTCATCTGAGCTATTTATCTTTATTCGGCGTCTGAAAATAACACTCTTTAACTGACTTATCTGAATTGGAAAACATAGACGTGGCTATCATCTCGACTTAAAGCTGATATCTATATACAATTAGGTAATCTACTTTTTTAACTGATTACTGATTTTCCTAAATTGTCCATTGTTATTTGTTGTGTCCCTAGAGTCAATTGTTAGTTACGTATTACCTTTTCTAAGTGTTAGTAACAATGCGTTCCACACATTTGGAAAAAATAATAACTTACATGTAACTCAAATTGCTTCTGCTTGATTGACGTGAACTCTGTTTTCATCATATTCCAGTTAGCTTAAAGCTATTGTACAAATGCGTTATCACAGTAAACCGCCATGCTTACAGATGTTTGGCTAAATGAAGATGCGTGTAATAAAGCGAGAGCAAATACATTATGTATGTGAGTGTGTGTTTACGATCATTTGAGACATGAGCTGTTTTGGAAAACTAAAAGATGTTTTGCACGTGTCAAAACATTTCTGTGAATATAAGCATTTTATCTCGTTCCTACACATTGAGAACACATGTGTGTCATGTTTGTCATTATCGTATTATCTTCGTCTGTCCAATAGTACCATCTCTATGTTAGGATACAACTTGCAAAAACCTTCAATCATTGTGGTAAGGCTTTCAGATCCAATGATACCGGTTTTCCCGTGACGGTGACTATGACATTATCGAAAATCAGTGTTTTCTGTGATTGTCCGTTGTTTCTAGACAATCAGAATACTTCAATTCAGGGCATTCATGTTAAATGGAATTCAGAGATAAATACCGTGGTCAAAACACTAACGATAAATCTACAATTTCTTTCCCAAAAGACAATGGCCTACAATTAATTCAAATGGTGCCCACTATGAAGTTGTTCTTATATATCCACACACTTATGCCAAGCCATAATATCCACATTCAAAATACTAGACTTCAAGAGATCTACGGAAGTGTAACAAAAAAAGCTAAAATTTATTCAACAAATTTAGAAGCAAATGTTCGATTCAGCTGTTATGGAAGTATAAATAATATTAATGTCATCTTTGCACAAAGAATACTTAATAAGAAAATGCACCTTGTCTGAACGATAACATGTGTCGTTGACATTGCATTTAGGCTGAGGGCGGGATGTTAAAACTACAGTTAAATCGTAAAGATTAATCATCTGTGCGAATTCTATTGATTGTCTTCTTTCATCTGAAATCAACTGACATAAAATAATTTTCACATTTTGAAATCCTCAAAACATTGAATACTGGAACCGAACGAGGCCATTTCAAAGCACTTAAACACACGTGTGTCCAATAATAAAAGTAAATAAATCCAATCATATTAAGGAGGCAGGACGTTAGATTTTACTAATATAGTTAGCGTCAGTTACATAAAATGTGAAAACGATATCATTGAATCTCATGACCAAGGAATAAACTAATGAGTGAGAGAAATATATACAAGTTAAACATTAACTAGATAACTTCAACAACACATTTCCTGCACGAGAAAACACAAATAGCCGTCTGAAAGGTTGTAACATCATGCATAACTCAACTATGTGATCAAAAAGACAAAACAAAGCTTATCTGTGATATTTCAGCGGAATATTGCTACACTATGTTTCTAATGATTTTGACCTAAAGAGGTATTTGTCATGCATTGATCGTTTCCAGAATCCAACTGTAGCTACTGCAACAAATTGTGAATCTGATGATTTCATCGATGTCAGTTATGAGTCTTGGCGTGAAGTAATCTATAACATTATTGCACAAACAACGTGCATCTGATCATTGCGACGTGAATCCAAGTATTCGTCATTATTCGGAAATGGCCAATAAGGACTGTCCAAATAATCAAATACATTTTGCGAATACGCAACAGTGGTAACCCTCGTTTTTAAAGCTAGTGATTTCTACGTGAGGGTTGGCACTTAGTCCATAAATTCAAGCTACACGGTCACAAGTTCAATGTCATGTGATATGGTAAAATTACATCTAAGAGCTCGTACAACAAAATATATCTATATTGTTCTAACGATGAACGGCATGAGTGCGTGAGTTTTGGTCATATCTGCCCCGAGCGACTCATTGAGATAACAAGCAAAGTGCTTTAAGGCAACTTTATACTTGCAAGTCCTTGGAATATACTACCGTTTGTCATGAATACTTTAATCGTTACTGTCATTAGGTTAACACACCGCACTACTTCGATAGGGATATATGCTAAGGAGCCCAAGAACCCAACTTAAGAGGGCTAAATATACACGGAAACGGGATAGTGTGAACATAACTAAGATTATGACCAGACAGAGTGAATAAGAAGCAAACACAAGTCCTATTGCAGAATCAATTATCAATTGATGATACCGCGGCCGAGGAGACTCATCGATGGATACACACCAGACATGATCTATCAGCTTTGATAACAAATATTTAGGCACAAATGTACCATCAAACGTACAAATTGCTAACATAAGCTGATTGCCATCCTAATAGGATACCACCTACAAATTAAGCAATCTGGCAAGTGGCTATCACAGGAGGGCAACAGGAGGGACACAACTGACTGAGAATATTTATTCACTGCTTGAGTGAAGATACTCTAAGGATAACTCCCAAGAATAAGTACACTGTTCTAAGAAAATACAATTTAAAATCACTTTAATTCGTTGACGCATTCTGTATGACTCATAAATCACGCCAAACAATTCTAGTCTTTTCTCATTTTGCCTTCAGTATTTAAAAAATGACGTTTCTGTAGGTGTGTTATTAAGAAACAAGAGCAAATACATGCTCTTCCCACAGAGGTTATTCCACTCATTTTTTCCATCCTAACCTATGTATGATATGGGTCACTTTCGGGAACAGAAATAGAGAATCGTGATTGGTTGCATCCAATGTCAGCGAAGTTGTTTCTAATTGAACATCTCGTAACTGACCAAAGCACTAGAGTTGCTTCATACGTCGGTCTCCGATGTCAAACAACGTTTGATTGAATAAAATGAAGGACGTTACCAGTGATGCAAACTTCACCGCCAGGAGAGTTTGCGAGAATGGTGAAATCTTTTCAATATGTAGTGCTCAGATGTTATGATGGAAGAACTGAATGGAGTAAATAACCTCTGTGGGACGAAAATAGAACAAGTACGTTTCTGCAGACGCATTTGTCAATCGTTGATTTATTATTATCTCACTTCCTGTGCATTATAATGAAGTCCTTAACTTACACCACCACATGAATAACACTTTAAACAATAACTTGGCTTTCAAAGGAAATGTATAAAACAAATGTACCTACCATGCGAGCAGGAACTCCGTTCTAATGAGTACTTAAGTAAATAGTACTATTTGAGGAGTCTTTCCATACACGGCGATTTTTTCCGTACAGGCTTTTAAGTTTAATTGACACTTACGTGCTACTTAAACATCAGATAATTATATATTAAATGTTTGATGTCAACTTCTGATATACTTTTTTTCAGACGTGTTTGGTACGGTAAAACAGGTCTTCTGCATAAAATATAATAAATTAGGAGGATGTAATAGGATAGTTATGCAAAATAACTAAACACACTTAAATCATCATCAAATTTTGTGAGTGTTATATTGAATTTAAAACATCAAATGAGCTTCATATGTGTTAGTATACTTTAATCAATCATAAACACGGACATAATTCATCAACACAAATCATTGATACATACAGGAAAGGATATATATATATATATATATATATTATGCATTTGGATCTTTTTATAATATTATTGGATTAATAAGCATTGTGAAATGAAATTCCTTTCGGGATGGATGCAAAAATAATATTAATATATTAAAATACCATATAAATCTGAAAATTACAAAACAATGAAATAATTGATCGATGTCATCACAAGATTATGCTAAAATGTGCACCTATTTGCACTGCTGAAAATCGCATATTAATATTGAGCTTAACGACTTTCAGAAGGAAGTATAGGTACTTGTACATTAAACTAACATTATGAGTTTACTACAATATTTAAGTAAATGTCATTACCATTCTAACGTATCCATTCTTTTACATCGATGACATTTTTTAGATCGATATCGCATCTCGTATAAATACAATCAAAGTACACATTTTAAGAGAATTTTGAATGATCAAACGCTATGTTAAATCGCTATGCTAAATCAACAGTGTGAATCGTATTGATTGTGGTCTTCATCACACCAAATTCTAGAATGCCTCGCAAACAGTTGATTTACAATGATGCAGTAGAGAGTAAATAACAAAAAAAATCAGAATTTAGAACCGTCGTCAATGAATGAAAAATTGAGTTATTGCTGGCTATGCAGGTAAACGTACTGATGTCCAAAAGAAAGTTGATATAAAAAAAACTTGTTTTATTGAAAAGGAGGTATTTGCTATAATGAAAATATTTACATATTACTCACAACCAAAAAACGAAAACAATCGACAAACGCACAATAAACATTGTCGAAAAAAATGGAAGTATGAAAAACATGCTTTTAAGTCGAGAATCACGAAATCCACGTGCAAAAAAACACAAAATAACTGATGAGACACGTTCAGAACGCAGCAGCAAATAGCACTCAGAAAATTGCCAAGATAACTAAAATTGCAGTGAAAATGACAATGCATCACCCCTAACGTCATTCGACGTTGGACATCGTCGATGCGTCGCATGCATGTTTTGACTCCAAAGCCTGAGAAACCACCATAATGTTGCGTGAAAGATGTATTGTGATTGTTTTTAGTGTCCAATCTTAAAAAACACACTTCGATTTTGGATGCCATGTGACTTTGCCTTACTGGTTTGCGACGGTGTATTGTAATGAAATTAATAACAATTCACAAAAACCATTAGCATATGTATTGTTCTTGCAAATAAACAGTTATTTTTGTATCCTGTATGTCTTATTTTTTTCCAGGGTTATTTTGAAGACGTTGTGAACTTTCTTTTAGACGGTAGTAATATGACAAGTTATACTTTTTGGTACAGAGATGTATATAAATTAGGTCACACATTATATACCTATTTATTAGTAAATTTGAAAATACTGACGTGCAAAAAATATGTCCCAACATTTTGAAGAGAGCATAACACAAACTACTGCTTTTGATAGACACATGCTTAATATATAAGTACTCACAATTTCATACATCAGAGCATGATTATCATGTCCATCCAAACACACTTTTGTATTGAAATCGCCAGTGCAAAGGGGTTTTCAGGACATTATGTTTGGTATTTAAGGTAGAATTTTATGAAATATTTAAATTATGTTAGTCGATAAAATAACCTGCTTTACACATATCTGTACTGCAGTACCAATAATTCACTTTTAAATGACGTCATATCATGAGCCTTTTAGAGTCCAACATGATTCTAGCATGCAGCACAAAGTGATTGCTAATTATAAAGCACTGTAACAAAATGGCAGCCTATACGGATATAACCATTAACCATTATGATTAAAATATATAACTCCAAACCTGAAGGGACACATTTGTTGTGAAAATAATAAGATATGTGTAAGCAGATAAACCACCATAAGTTGCTATTAGGGCTATAACATACTTATTCTTAAACGCTATATCTAACACATTATAGGCAGAAATCTGATGATAAAGCATCAAAAGTATTGTTTAATTAGGGAAACATTTAGTTCAAAAGAGAAGTTTCACCTTACTAATCCGTTAGTCAGATTAAACCAATGAAGCATTGTATTCCCTTTCAGGTTAATAGTCCATTATTTCATTGAGCCGTAATGTAGCGGAATTTATGAGATTTGATCTTGTTTCCGTCCTTCAAGCCAGGTAGTCCAATAATTTAGAGGACATTAAAGATCAAAGATAAGAAACAATAAAACATTTTATAATTAGAAGATAACACATTATATCAATAATAATATACTATCATTGAAATACTGTTATGTACACGAATCATAATTCTTTAAGTTTTTTCAATATTTAGGAATTAACAGCTGTGCGAGTGAGAGGGCAAAGTCGAATTTGTATATCACCTGTTTCAACAGTGTCTTACTTGATCGACCATCGCAAAATGTATGTACAATACTTTGCTGAATAAACTGAAATAGCAGGATTTGTAAGTACAGTGTCGTGATTTTGAACTGTCCTGTTAATGTTGTTTGTGTTCTCTTTTCTTTTGCCTTTTTGGATTCGGTTGGGATGTGATTGCTAATGCTGCTTACATGGTTATGTCACAATGGCTATGAGTTGCCATGAAACCTGAGATCGTCAGTTGGAACAAGCAAACCAAAGAGGTGCATTCAATTGAAATATTTCGATACTACCGAAGCAGTGTTGAACAATTAGTATTTGACATAGATTAACTTGAGATTTCACTGAAACAAACATATCGGAACAAAGTATATAAACCTGGTCAGGGGTATAATAAGTAGACCTACACAAAATGTATCTTGCATAACATCAAATTATTCGCTCTACATTCTAGACATCAATATGATCAGGAAAGCAGTAGAAATCGAAATTTGTAATTTTCTTTTCAACAATTCAGGACAAATTCTGAAATATATTTGACATGTAGCAGGTTATCATAATGTCATTGATATTGCTGTTGATGTTCGTATTGACATGAACATCGACATCAGGAATATTGATATGAATTGAGATATAATAACTACATAAGCTGCGTATGCTCTCAGCTTCCTGAACTGTGTGCTCACACTCTGTCAAGTGTGATTTCACCTGTATTGTTCATAGCCTAATACTCACTGTAAGTAAATAATACACATTTAACAAGAAGTCATCCCGACTTTGTTTTGAAACTGTGTAACGTCTAGGCCAAGAAATAAGACTCCGCCAGGGGGATAAAGACTTGCCAAACAAATCCTCAACTCCTTGGAAATCTATTTTGATGATACAAAGAAAGTCGTTACCACAAACTGTCTATCTCATACTGTTTATCTTTTATTCCAGATCGGTTTACTTGATTGTCAAATCCTATAACAGTCAGACATTCGGTCTAATTAAAAGACTTTCTGTCTGTGATGAAATAACTGCTAAATCTTCGGAAGTTAAGTCAGTTATTGCATTTGTTCAACACAGACATGTCTAGATTTTTAATTTTGCTTTTTAACCATGTCTTGGAGAGTTTATTTACAAATTTGTCATGGTTTTGTTTAATGATTATTCATAATTTCTAAATTAACCACAAAGTCCCTGGTAACTCCAGACAGAGGTAAATTTAATTCCTGAAAATTAGAGTTGAAAATTATTCATACACTACCCTCCTAAATGATTATTATTTCTTAACTTCTCAGATTTGTTTTTGAATTTAACATGACAGTTAGGTGAGCTATTAATGATCGCGTATGATATGATCTGACATGAAAATATGTTGGACAAATGAGAAATTCAAATAGATTACTCGAATATATGGGCGTTAAATTATAATATTCATGGTTGTAGCTGAAGTACAAAAAGCTTGTTATTTCGAGATTTCGACTCGAAGTAGTGATGTAAGAATGCAACCGACTTTCTCTGGAGGTTTATTGAAGATTACTCTCGAGTTATGATGCCTCCCAATTATTTCAATATCTACAAAACATAAGCTAATCCCTTATCTGAAAGTGCCTACTTGTTTTCCCATTTTGAAAACATGAAAGAGAATTCATGATTAATGTGATATACCAAAAGAAAATAGTGATAATCATTTCCAAGACATTGATAACAATATCGAAAATTGTAAAAGCCAAAACAGATCCAGTGAGTACAAGCTACAATGCACAAAAAATGTATTACGTTATCTTTGTAATGTTTACGACAATAGCGTGCACTGAATACAATCATACATAGTTAGATCGCTTTGAAAATGTATTAGGTCTAGACCTTTGAAACAAATCTAGATTAGAGAAGAATTTTTTTTTCTAAATGATTGATTTCCAACAATTGGTCATTGTGACTGAATAGTATCGGTGCAAGAAACTGTATGGATACTATAACTCCAATGCTATGATGAAGGCTAATGCTAATATAATAATTATATTATAATTGTAAATAATTCATGAATGCGTGCATTAACAATGTGTGAAAACAGACACAAGTTTTGGCGAGAACACTAGGCTGTTGTAGATGAAGGAACGGCCGCAAGGTGCATGATTGTAGAGCATAAATTGTTTTCCACCTGTCAAATCCCTACTTGTACCGTTGCTTGAAGAATGTACGCTTTAGACTACATATGAAAATGATAAATAATCTTGCAAGGCATAATTCTGTTCAACCTAGCAGAACAACCTTGTAGCAAGTAGTATGTTTAAGACAATAATGGAATACGAATTTGTCATTTACAATTCACTTGCTTTCCTATATTCTGTAAAACGTTATACATTAACTAGATGTTGTTTTGTTCCCCTTTTTCCTAGAAGGTGGGATAGTACGCACGTTAACCCTTTCATCTTTTGATCACGATGTCAGGGTTCAAATCCCGTTAGAGGCTCAGCAACTTTGTCTGCTATAGAGAGCTGTTGTATAGTTAGGTTTGTATGCTGTACTTGCTTGTACGTTTTATCAAAGCAATTTGGATTGGCTTGATACCTGCAATAATACTAGCCGGCCTGCCTGAAGTGAAATACTCTTCAAAGTGAAATCATTTTTATCAAATTATCATAAACATTTATGCAGTATCGCTTAACTTAAAAGGGTAAAAGAGTTAATTACAAAATCCCATTATCCCTAGTTGAAAACATTGTCCTGAATAAATGAAAACTGGTAGCAACCATTTTAGTGTGAACACCTTTTAATAATTCGAGGACAGGAAAAGGATACGTGATGCTTAACCAAACCATAACCATTCGTTCTAGAAATCTATTCATAAGGACGGGTTGTTTTGTAATTGGTTACATCACGAGTCATCCATGCATAATTTTTTAATGTCTTAGTGTATTCAACTGTGCATATATTATTGCATTTTAGCAATATCTAAAACGTGCTTGTCAGTGAAAAGTATTTTAGAAAACGACAAATACCAATTTAAAAAAAAACAATTTGGAAGAAATTATCCCGAATGTAGACTCTGGTTGTCACATGTCATTGTCTACAGTATATAGTGAGTTCCATTGAATGCATTCAGAAATTATTGCCGTTTCCGATGCCTTAATAATTCGAGATTACCAAAATGCGCCATGTGTGCGCATGAAACGACAAATCACTAGCGAGTTACCGCTGCAGAATACATTTCATTATTAAATCAATGTTATGGTAGAATGGAGACAGACATACTGTGTCAGCGGCATATAATAAGTATTCATTTAAAGTCTCACGCTACGCTTTCGACTTTAAATATGTTATATGCCGTTGATTATCAAACACTGTATGTTTATCTCCTAAATGTATGATATAAAGCCATAAACTGTGAACAATCGTCAAACGTTTGTTACCATTGACATGGTTAAAAACATAATTGGTTAGAAATAATTAATTTGAAATAAAATAAATAAGTCATTGAATTTCCCAAGTTACAATAAGCATCACCTTACATCGTTATCTGTATGTTTGCATAGGAAAATACCCTCAGATATTTTAAAATTGGTTGTTTCTCTGAAGAGTTTCATCAGATACTGGACGTGCTGTTTGAATATTAAATGTAAATATATAGCAATATATGTAAAATAGTTTTCACTATAATGTTTCAATACAAAAGAGGGACAATTTATATACTGACGTTAGGACGTTACACAATGTTAAGTTAAATGATTAGATGTTTTCAATAATATGGAAACTTATTTAAGTCAATAAGAAATTTTAACTCAATTATAAAGATAATCTTTGCAGGATATCAGTTCACAACTTTCATTATACGGAAATAATTAACAACGTCAAGTTGACGCCACAACTCTCAATTTGACTGTATCAACTAATTTATTTGTAGAGAACAGCATATGAGTTGTGAGTAATGCGATTTGTGCAAGGCATCACAATATTAACAGTTGGCTTCTCATCAAGAAGCAAGGCGTTTCAATCCCGCCACAAAATGTCAACCTAGTTTTCCGTTGAGGGCTGATCTACATAATATATGGTTTGTGTTCAACCCTTCACGGAATTTTAATGTAATGCCATTTGTTTCAATGATTTCACCGCAATGTAAAGCGACAATGTTTTGTTGGCTTTCTCCCAGGAAAAATGCTAAGTGAAATAGTCTTGACGGCGATACAATCCCAAAACACCTCACCTACAGTATACAGCTGATATGCTCTAGCCGAGTATTTTGTTTTATCTATTTACAATGAAGGAGAATATAGAGAACATAGGGTGGCAAACAGCCATATGTAAGGCCCAGTCAGTGTAGTTTTATATATATCGTCAATTGCGATCGTCAATTGCACAATACAAACCTGTCCATGCTTTGTATTTTGCTTGATAGAAATGGAAGCGAATTTAATCACAGAAGAACAAAATGAGTTGTATTATGCTATGAAGTCTGAATCCTAACAACAAAAACAGATACTGAAAATAAAGGAATTTGCAACAAAACGTCCTGACATCTAAATATAAGATGCAGGGAAGGTCAGACGAGCCTAGTTTCTATCCCTCTCCACAATATAAAACTGGGAAACCAATATCACAGCCTGTCTAATTTATTTGTCTAGAATATCCTTTATTCCTGACTTGATTGAACTTGATTATGAAAAGCTATAACAGTCTCCAATCTATCTCCTTTCAATTCATTCTGTCTGAGACCAAAACGACCTTTAGTATATACGACTTAGAGGTACTTCCTACACTAATATAACGCAAACATTTGTCTCAAATGAGTATTTTTAACACATTTTTACTTAATATTAACCATTGGTACAATAGCTTTAGTAACAATGTCAGTCTTGATATAATGCAGTGAATGATATGTATTAAACATATTGAGAAACGTGGAATAGCGAATTATTAATTTCATTCATTTATTATTTACCAGAGAAAACGTCACAGCCTCTACTGACATTTAGAACAAGTAATACTAAACTTCCTGAAGTAGGCATCATATGCTCTATATCGATAGAAAATGTTTGACGTGTTACCCTGGTGAGGCGGGTGATGAGTACCATCACAGCTGTGCTTTGCACAACAGATATGTAATGTACAACGCTGAAAGAGACAGAAATAATACAAGTTACATGATTGGATTAACAACCTGGAGGATTGACCATGCAAACAACTCACCTTCCTACAAGGTTTCCTTCATAATATACATGTTCACGGGTATTTCACGTATATCCATGCTGCGAGTATTATTGCAGGGAGAAAACCTGCAATACAATGTATTCTAAGCATACGGAAACTAAAAGGGCAATCGCTTTGACCATAGAAACACTGCAACATGTACTGTCAATCCTTCTCTCTGCACTTTTGATGTTGGCCATTTCGTATTTACATGCATAGTTCGTCAAATGTATGATGCTTTCGAAAATTTTATTCTTTTATTTTCCAATATAACTTCGACGAATTACCATCGAGGTTACTCCAGTGAGCTTACTAGAGTGCCTCCCATGACTTCTCCTTTCGTTCTGGACTAAAAACGCACCTTTTCAAGACGTATTTCAATCTTTATACTGTGTTCTGTAGCGCTTTGAGCATTCTTCTGTATGGATAAACGCGCTTTGTAACTGTCCTATTATTATTATTATTATATTATCAAAAATGTTGTTGTTCAAATTGTGGAGTTATATGATAATATAGTTTCATCAATGCAAACACAGAGAGATGTTTGAAACTGTTTATGAAACATGACGGTCTGTTGTAATGCTATTCATGACGCCGATACCAGTGATTAACTAAGCTGATATCAACGTTGCTTATTTATCTCTATTATCTTGTCAGCAGGGAAACTTACAGTTAAACAGTTTCTCATAAAATATTCATACATTCCTAACCATTTTCAATTGACCTAATTTGAATATTTTTCTATAGGCACAACTACATCAAGCAATATTTATTCAAATGTTATGAAGTACTAATTTTGTTTAAACTAAAGGGAACCATTAGTTTAAAGCTAAACAATTTATTGGTCAATAAAGGTACATAACGAGACGCACGAGTCACACATGTATGTCATATATCATATATGCTGGCCTGTACCTAAATACGGCTATACCTAACCTAAGCCGTACCATTTAGATATGTGGAAAGCGGAGACAATTGGTTAATGTGAACCGAAGTCATGGTTTGTATTTTGGTGGTCTTCATCCAACGCATGCTCTACGCATTTGGGAAAGCATTATCATACACTGTGGTCTATTCTCCTGCAATGTGTGGTGTCAGTTATCAGCTAAAGAGTATGATATGCTTGAGTGTGTACAAAAGGTGCAAGGTTTTCCAAACGCACATGTTCAGTCATTGCCAGAGACTTCTTGGCCTTGCACAATCCGTGCATTTATTGATCAGAGAGCAGTGTTGTTCCTGGAAAGATTTTTCAACACTGATGTTAACTTCGTTGTCAAACGAATATTACCCTCTAGCTTAGCTCAAAATGATTGTGATGCTGGTTAGCAAAATGTGCTAAAGAGCAAATCTTGTCCTGCACACCACATGTTACCTCTTGCCTGCAAAAATGATCTTCGTGAATATGTGGACATGTATCGTATTTCATCTATGTTTGTAACACAACATGAATGGTCAAAATTTGTAAAAATATAAAATTTCAAAACTTGAGGCAAATAATGTTACATGTACCTGTGAACTTCACTACAGAGTAACCAAACTGGTAACAATCTTTGGCTGAAAAACTCCCAAATGGTTCCGATTACTTTTACCATATATCCTACCTTATTCGTGTTGCCACTTTTGCTATACAATCTAAAGAATGCTTGTGTGGCACATACGATTATGACATTGTTAAACAGGTATTGTTGTATTGTCCACTAACAGGACGTAGCAGAGAGCGACTTTTTAACTCTCTCATTAATCTCTTGAATGTAACAAACTTTGCATGTGTTTGGAATGTTATTTAAAATTAATTTTGTACTGGGAGGTATACCAAATGATGATGTAAAACATATCGATATTGATCAATGGGTTCAATGTATTAAAAACACGACGGCAACAATTCGAAAATGGAAACGATTTTCCCACACAATTTGCTAGAAATTTTATCAATATGTATTCTGTGCATTTTTATTAATATAATATGTAAATCACAATCTGTACATTATTTAATGTCATATCTACTGTTTCATGCATATATCTTCATTTTGTGGAGGAAATAAAGATGATCTATCTTGAACAACAGTTGTTACTGTTTAGATACAATAAGACACTTGATTGCGGATGTATCAATATGTCACCTTAATTACTTTGCTTCATGGCAGGGCAATAATATGTTGATGGAAATGAATAAGAGATGTCAAAGTGATGTAGTGTAATATGCCCGTGAAGGATAATGCAGTATAAAACATTTCAACAGCAACGGCAACTAGTGTAATGCATCGGCATATAACGTATACATAATTTGCAGTATTGGGCTTGGTCGTGCTTTATTTGTTTTGCTAGATAAACATGGACGTGAACTATAATTGAACTGATTCTGTGACTGTGATTGATGATTACAAAATAATGAAATAGTTTATAACGAATAACGATTCTCAGGCAACATCCGTTGGTGTGTACATTATGGACATGCCTATACAGTACATTATGTACGAGTTAGAACAATTGCCTTTATGTTGTAATTGCAGATTGTGTTTAGTCCTAATGAAACTCTATTGTAAGATTTACAATAGCATATTAGGAAGATGTTTGCTTATGGTTTCACGCAATACCCCAAGCTATATAATGAGCTCGTTTCCAAATATAGTTGTCACCTACAGTTCCATCACTCACTTGGCTCGTTGTTTCAGCATTGCTTTGAGCTCACCAACCTTTCGTTGTTGGTGATTTATGAACTATGATATATTAATGACAACCTTTATAACGTATGCACATCCTTGCAATGTATTTCACTGACATCTTCAATGACTGAGCGAGTTATTGCTTAACGTCACTTAATCAATATATTGCACGTATTCAGGTGAGAAATCTTAGTTGTTTGAAATTATGTTTGCAACAGAAAACACGAGACAAATACATCTTAACAAAAAATGTACATATCAAAGGCAATCAAATCAACTGCAGGTGTTCGATTCTTTTGTACTGCGGTTTATAATGAGTACACAATCAAACATGCAAACCATATATCATATGTAACAGTTTGTACCAGCATGGTAAATGGGTATACACCAGCACCCATACAACGGTTTAAATTGCATAATAGGCTAAACAGGCTTTGAAGTTTTAAAATGCTTTACTGGGTGTCGTTTGTGGCGTTAACGCTGTTTATAACATGCCGCGGTCTTTTAAACATATTGATGAAAGAAATCACACAAACGACAAAAAAAGTGAGAACAATATTTTACCAGTTTGAGTTTCTTTGTAAAGAAGTCAATCAATATAGTTTTCTCTGTTCATTTAACTTTGCTAGTTTATAGGTGTTTAAACATATTTTATTCTCTTGAACGTTATTGCCTAATGAAACTTACATGACCAAGACTTTTGATTTGATAGTGTTTATGGTACATGGAGAAATGAGACATTCATGGTTTTTTTCATTCAAAGACGACATTGAATAAAGATTTCCCACACAATTACATTAACATGACAAAATGTTGATTGATGAGTCGAGCTATGAGCATAGATTGTATGTTGAAATCAGTGTACCACATAATGAGATTATTATCATGAATGCTCATCAGTAATGTAATCTCATTTCATTGTAGAATTGTTTTTGCAACTTCACATCCTATAGAATCCATTTTAAATATATTCAAATGTTATTTAAATATTATTTAAACTTCAGTTTCAATCTGTTACTATACTGATGTGTTGTAATATGACCTACAGTGACTATTTTATGAATCAATTACACAAAATGAGAATGCAGATAACCTGTGCATTATACATTGACCAATAGTAATGAAAACATTCAAATTTGATTTTAAATCTTGAGATGAAAACACAATAGGTACTACTTGGTTTGTTACTTGAACTGGTGTTATTCCCTTTTATGATACTTATCATGTTTTAGGATGGAACAAACGTGTAAATGCAGACATTTCATATGTTGTTTATTCTTCTTTAGATTGAAATTTACAATAATAATCTTCAAACCAAGTACATAAGATTCCTCAAATAACCTCCAAATAATGTATAACGTATATTACCGGGTATACGTCGAGAATTTGATACCAAAAATTAGGGGGTCAAGGAGAGGGGTCGACTTGTAAACAATATTACGCTTTTGTTCAGTACATAATTTCGCATTCAAGAATCGGAAACCACAATCCATTTGGGTAATAACTGACCTATATGTTGTGAAGCATGTTCAATAACGTAAACAATGAGCGCACATTTTGTCACGTGGTGATTAATACTGTGGTACCAAGCTTTAAGGGTTGGCAAATATTTTTAAATTGGGTAATTTACTTAAAGTTTTCGCCATAAATGGCTGCGATACTGCCGAAGCGGTGTTAAAAAATAACTCACTCACTCACTTTTAGGATTGTCTGTCAGTGATGCTTTTGAACAAGCCTTCCACTCTGATCCTGTATTTTCACTGGACCATTTCCTAGGAATTCGAAATACATCAATGAACAGTTCGGTTTAAATACTTTGTCAATGTACTAAAAAACTTAAATTAGACAAATAATACATCATCCTATTCGTCCAGCATCACTTTCAGTCACGGCAGATTCTACATCAAGACATTTGATTGTGCATAGTGTCAAGATCAGGTACGTAAACCATGCAGCACATGTTTTTGACCACGGGTAGGGATTGCCGAACGCACCCGATCGAGTGAACGATGCACGGGCGAAACGTGTAAGTGGACACTAGTCTCAGGAGTGTGTGGAGAGACAGTCCTCTGCAAAGTGTCGTTATGGGCTGTTGAACGTGAGTACTTTTGAAATAATGCTGATGAATGTAATTTAGAGTGTTTAGTAGCCTATAATTGTTGTAAACTGTTATTTTATCAGTGTACATCATGTGTATTTTGCTGAAGGTTAGCATTTTCTTTGAGTATCTCGATTTGGTAAATATTGTAGGGTGAATTTATCATTGTAAATAAAACTTAAAGGCGAATGTTGGTTTTAACTGGTGAAATGTTATGTCATTTAATTATTTATGCTGATGAGTTTGTACTGTGTTAAGCATTTAAAAGTGAAACTTTTGCAACTGTATTTTCTAATTAGCACATGTGTATCGTGGGTTCTACACGAGTATACTGTAAGTAATGTTTCTTGTAGCCACCCTCCCCTGGTAGACACTCACGGATTTCAATTCAAAGAGGGGTAACGATTTTCTGGTATAGATAATGTTATTATTTAGAAGGATTGTTGTATTCTTATATACAATTTAATATGTGATAAATATTTAATACTCATCTTTGGTAGATGTTGGTACTGCTCGCCTTCTTTGGCGGGTAACGTTTCTTTTGGCGTTTAGTGTATTTATATCAGATTTTATATAATTAATCAATAAATATTTTTATTAAATAATACATTATACTTTCATGATAATGATTTATTTACAAATAGTAAATTATGGTTAAACCTAACCCAATGACTAAAATCTCACATACACTTATCTTTTTGCAGGTACAACGCCATGTCACAAAGTGAAACTATAAAATACCCCTTTACTAACAAACATTATACTTTATTTACTTTTTATCTTATTATATTATTTCATTATTTTATTATTTTCATATTATCATTACGATTAGCATCTCCTTATTCAAAATTCCAAATTACCTTAGCTTTACCCAGTGGCATAACTCCAACTTTTTACCATTTAGATATCCTCTTAAATAACTGCTTTTTATGGCTACCATATGTTATCACCCAATCTGGCTACTATTATTATGGTAGCCACGTCGGCGAAATCAGAACCAGCTGTGGAAGCAGACATAAAACTTCAACCCAACAACAACAATACGATATTTTTCAAAATGCAACGGGCAAAAATACTAGGTCAGTTTCATCAGGAGGAGCGGACAACAATAGGACTTCAGAAGACTAGAGTCGATACTTCACGGCCTCGGACACATGTCAATCTGATCTGAGCTAGATTTGAGTGAATGGTATTCCTGCAAATAGGTATTATATAACACAAATCATCGGCGCATGGCCATTTATATCTCACTTCTATCTTGTTAAATTTGCGCTGTTGTAAGTTATATCATGATTGTCAGTGATAGCTCTGTCATCCTGTAAAAGATCAACAATTTCCTCAAATAATGTAATGGATAAATAAATTACAATTTTACACACGCCTTACACTTTTTCATATTCTTGAAAGACAAACAGAAGTGATAAGGACACATGGTTGTACGATTTAGTTTCCTCAATTAGCCATTTATTAGCTTTTTATTGTACAATATCTTGTTAGAGGACATGTCTTGACCTAACCACGTACACTCGTTGTAAAACTTACTGCTTCAGGTGTGCTCTCCTTTACTTATCAGGTCTTTTTAACTTTTACCTATAGGTGTCGTATTAGACGAAAATGACGTCAAAGAGGTACTAAAGGCTTGGGCCATAATCAGACGGATAACTTCACTCGTCAGGACTATTAAGAGGGAACACGGCAGTCGGCTCCACGTGGTCCTAAGATCCCTGTTTGATAGACTGACGCCCAGGGAATAATTCGTGAAGAATAACTTTGCTTGGTGTAAATCTAATTGAATTGATAACATAACATATGGTTATAATTATCATAATGCCTTTCGCATTCCATGTCGGAATACCATAGACAAAATAAATGCTTGATAGTGCCTGTCAAACTGGAATATCCCCTTTTTATTATTTCTTGAAATAAAGTTGCTAAAATGGTACATACAATGTATGCACATTAGACAGGGACTAAGGGAACCTTTATTAATGAAAATTAATTTCCAGTAACTGGTTGACAAATTGACGGATTCAAAACTTTAGGCTTGTTCTGTGACGTCCTGCAGTCATGGTACTTCCAAAAGTTTAAGACCAAGCAAGTCATTTATGTCGAACATATCGGGTTAATCAAATGGCTACATTTTATAAATTGTAAAACTTAAACAGACATACTAATAACAGTATCATTGTGATTTACTAATTTATTAAAGTATGTCTATCGGATATATTCAAAGCTACCTTCTATATTCTTTTATATTTTCTTTGGAATCGTGGGAAGTTTCATTTACACATAAGTATAGCACTTAATTGTCAAAATAACGGGGAATGTAATGTATCTGTGATGAACATTCATATTCGGGGGACGTTTCAGTAAGAACTAGTTAGCTCATGTTGTTGATATAAGGTTAGCATCATTGATAAACTGCAGAACCATCAGCATGGCTCATTCATCTTTATTATCAAATCGTTAGTACTACATACAATCAGTTAGTCGTGAAATATTCATAAATTGCTAACCACAATCAATTTCCCTGTTTTCTATATTAGATTAGTCGATATTACTCAGATACTCACCAAGTCAACCAATATATAGCACATGTGTCAACTATTTCACAATTTGGAAATTTATTGAAAATTAATTTGGAAAAGAACATGAAACATGAACACGAAATCACTATTACGTATTCTAATTGATACACGAGACAGAACATGCTGACATCATACTGTATATTAAAATCATGTTGACATAAGAACATAAGTCCAAATATGAAAATGTTTTGGCATTGAAACGTTCTTTACATGTATTAATAAACGAATTGTCAGTGAATATATAGACTAATGTTCTCTCAATTAAAAGTTGTATATATTAAAATGTTTGGGTCATGAAACCACCCGTACTGATATAGAAAGATGTTAACATATTACAACGTTCTAAATTTGTCCATTACAACCTCTGTTTTACAGGGAACATTTTCCACAATTGTCACACTTTCTCTGGTGGTGAACATTGGCAAAACAGATAATGTCCTTTTTATTTAATCAAACAGCTTTTTACATGGGCGACCGACTTCTGTCTTTTCAACATGTGGGCATCAGTAAGTCAGTAAGATGCTCAGTTTGAAACGATGTCGCTAATTGAACAACTAACACGCGATGCAACCAATCATTGCGCTATCATTGGTCTGATATATTTATTGAATATTTTGTCTGGTTTATTTTTTTTTATAGATGATAGTCTATCATTCGCGGTATTGTCAGTTATTGTTGATTCTGTAATTTTAAAAAAGTATTCACTTGTTGTGGCGTCCTGTCTGATCATTATTTTTTCACAATGTCCGGGTAGTTTAGTCCTCTTCAAGAGGTTGAGAACACCTAGTTTCTGCACAATCTCAGCTATCGGGAAGCTATTCAAGTAGGACTCCGTAAAGCTTTAGAGTTATCTGCTTTTTGACAAAATTGTAACAATATCTTAGTTTTTAAAAAATATTAAAATCAGTAAGGTGACCTTTCTTTTTTCTTTTGATATATAATATTGATGGAAAAGAATAAAGGAACTCATGTATTGATGGTGAAATTTGTTTTATTGTCATGGGTTTTTGATCAAGTATATTTCATTAAGCATGTACACCACAGGTGAAATTTCAGTATCTGATGTGTCCTCCCTGTTTATTGATCACTTCTTCACACCGTCCTAGAACACTTTGGATCAACTTCCGGATGACGGCCTGAGGAACTGCGCGCCAATCTCTCGTAGAGCCTGGAACATGGCATCAGGTGCCTGGGGTAGAACATCCCGATCCCTCACCCGACGTCCCAGAGGTGTTCAATGGGATTAATGTCTGGGCTCTTGGACGGCCATGGCAACACTCTGATGTTATGCTTGAGAAAAGCCCTGCTGACGTGAGCCGTGTGGGGTCGAGCATTGTCGAAACTCAAAGTTTACAACCACTCTACGACGGAAAGGAAGAACAGGTTGCAACACTTCGTCTCGGTAAAGGACACCAGTCACCCTTCCATCAAGTCGAACAAGGTTGGTCCTATGGTCGTATGTTATGCCGCCCGATACCATTACAGAAGTATTTCATTAGGCGCGGTAATGGCGAATAAAAGGTAACGTAATCCTAAACCCAGTCACTAACCCAGAGGCGGGGTCGTAGGCGTCGACTTTGTAAGCGTGTTTACCGCACTGGATGGTGGTTTCCCTATCCAATCTAATTCCGTTGATTCGTTCCAAAATAGCTAGCCACTCGTCAGCTATCTTAGATCTACGGGTCTGGGTGTTTTCTTAACCGTGAGGAGGCACTATTGCAAGTGTTTGGGGTTGCATAAATAGTCTAGGGTATGTCGTCATACAGGCCATGGCGAGTGTTAGTTCAACAATGTTAAACGTGGTGGTAGGCCTCATTTATTATCGGATGTTGATTATTGGCCTGACCCCACGTTTAACCGATGAAGGCTATTTTCTCGGCGCAAATTCCAACGCTGTGATCGTCGGAACGAAAATGGCTTCAAAATCACTGAAAATGTTCATGACAAATTACAAACCTACCTTAAATGCATAGTTGAATCATTTGTCAACAGGTTCATGTCATTATATTCATCATAGCTGTTTTTGTTTTGCCGATTGAAACTCTCAAACATGACTAGTATTGACTACCCCCCACTTTGACCAAATGGAAAGCGCCATTTTGTATCCCACAATGCAATGCGAAGGGTTTATTTGAGTCAGCTCAAGAAATGATTTGTTGAAAGATGTGCAACCTCTGCATAAAATAGACACATCCTGAATACAGTAAGTCAAGAGTTTATCCTGCAAGTGGAAACGTTGGTTACGGTGTAGTGTATACCAGTCCATAAAAGCTTTTCTGTCCTTGCCCTTCATACTATCGGAGTCATAATATGCTGCGCGGGAGTGGGCAATTTCACGCCTTCATTACGAACAGTGTTGAACAAATGAGGGAAGTACCCCTTTTCTCCTTCTAAATCAAAGGTTTCAAAGAAATTTTTAAGGGCTGTAGGAATGTAATTGTGGGAGTCTCTAAACTTTAAGGGGCTCATATCCAATATTTTCCCACCTACATGTACCATGAGTACTTCTGGTTTTACCACCAGTTTGTCCAGGAGGGTTCTGAGAATGAATAGGTTGTCAAAGCCCTTCGGGTAATGTGCGATTAATAAAATATCGGGAGGGGTTTGCTTTTTAGACTGCTGAGACGATTGGGGGTCGGGGTTTGGTAATTTATTATCGGCGCCAGAAGCATTTTTAGGGTTTGCTGTGGTTATCAATTTGGATAAAGTCACCGAATTGAGAAAGTGGTTGGGACCCACGAAAACAATCTACCGTGAAAATTTCGAGGAACGCATTCAGAATAGATATCTTTTCTCCAGGGACACTGTTCGCACAAGAAAGGAGATTGCTCACCCCCGCAACGGCCACAAGCTAGCTGTAAAACGCATAAATTTGGAATGTGTTTTACGTCCTCGTCAGTCATGGTCTCGAAGTCGTAGTATACAAACTTTGTCAGTTCGTAGTCATATTGTTTGTCATCTGTATCGGGCTGGATAAAACACCTGTGGTCAGACCCTATCTTCTCGTTACACCTAGTAAATTTCCTATCCCCTTTAAGGCCACCTTCCCCCGTTTTAGCTTTGCAGATATGTGACTCTAGGTGATGTTTGAAACATTCACAAGAAGGAAACCACACATCGCATACGTGACAAGCTACACCTAACTCATCGTGATTCGCGGGGATGCACAGAGCTCCAGGGTGTTGACATTTTGGACATTTATAATCGCGAGTGCACGGGTGTTTTTTTTTATCGTTGTACCCTCGGTCGCATCGGGTACAGTAAAAGTTGGTACCATAAAACCCTTTCACTGTATTTATTACGTCGTAATGTCTGTCGTGACAAAGTAAATGAATGGAAGGCACGTCAACGATGGCCCGCGTTACCCCCCTTGTAAATAAGTGTAGGGCCCATCCCTGGTGCAAAACTATGCACGCGTAAGACAGCAGTGTTGTTGAGGTGATTTTGGAACAAATCTAGCGTAGCTCTACCCTCTTCACAAGCTTTGGTTTGAACACCTGATGCTCTGTAGAGTTCTAAAGCAGCGTCAGTCTGCGCCTCAAATCGGTCCTTATAAAAAGATAATCTTTTTTTCCCTATCGGGCTTATTCTTTAAAATGAAAAGAGCGGAGCTAATGGCTCTACCCAAACACAGATCATCTTTATTTTCTATCAGCTGAAGTGAGCGCCTGTTCTTCATAAAATCTCTAATAGTTTTAGTCTGCCTGCGCGTAGTGCAAGGTTGTCCCCTGCCAGCATCTACTTTATAAGGATTCCTAACCACTGTCACTTTTAATTTCATACCCATGTCGAATGAAAAGCTGGTTTTTGATTGAGCAACGTGTTCGATGACGCGTAGGAGCAGTCCGCCGCCATTTCTTCAAATCGGACAAATGGGATTCAAATGTCCGCATCCAGCTCTGGGTGATTAATGGTTATAGATACGCGATCACCCGGTGTTACACCTGTGAAGATAAAACTTTTTTTTATTCACCATTGCTTACGTTCAAGTTGGAATCGGTTTAATTTTGTTTTAAAAAAACAAAACCATTGACTCGAGAGGAGAGAAACCTAAATTGAGGTGGTTCTGCCACCATACAGGGTATTGTCCAGAAATTGTTGATCAACATGAACAACGTAAGTTGTCTGCGTTGTTCCATATCGTGGTGCATCTGCTTGCCTCGTTTTCTTGATGGTAAAAGGTTCATCTGTAGTACTATTATTCGCTACTGGTGATGAAGGGGGAGATGTTTGAATAATATCTCTGATGGCGCCCCCTGCCTGATTTTCAACACAATAGTCTTCATCGCTGTCGAGACACACCTATAATAAAAGAATATCAAAATTTATGAACGCTTTTGAATAGCCATAAGAAGTTTTTAAAAAAAAACGCTGTTATGTGGATAAGCTGGATGATAAAAGTGCATCTTATCATACAGCTTTAAGATGTTACGCTTTCTATTTGGAAAAGATAAACTAACTACATCCGAAATTACTTACTAAATAATCATCCTTGCTGCTTAAAATAATATTCACAGATTCCTCATCGTCGCTCAGAAACCAAAATGCGCTAAAAGATCGATTTCTTGACTCCGTTAGCGGTACCGCTTCCATGCTAGCGCTCTCCATCAAACGACGTTATGATGTTGGGGGGCGACTTACAGAAAAGGTTGTTCAAGACGTTTATATATCTCATTTTACTCGTTTTAGAGCCAGATTCATCCTTCCACTTCAAAGGTTCAAAGTTATCTCAATTTTCATTATATCATAGACACTGTTGCGAGTATAGACATCTCCTAAAATGTTACATGAAAAACCAGAGGTTCAGAACAAAAAGGAGATTAAGTGTCTACCATGCTGAACAAAAGGTCAGTCCCCTACCCGACCCTCTTGTCGCTTAAGCCTATGTTGTCATAACCGTCATTTTTACTCTGTAACACCAGCCAGCTTGTCCTTGCAAGTAGACAATTCAATTTGACAGAATAATTAGCCCGACCCTCTTGTCGCTAATAGCTCATGTCATAACCGTCATTGTTACTCGTATCATCATTTATAAATCTGTAACACCAGCACGACCACCCCTACGAAAATTGTGTAATTACCCCTCATGTCACCTTCCCCCCGACGTACACTTTCCACAAATCGTTTGAAGAGATGGTTGTGTAGTTTGATCTGATTGGTTAGGCTATTGATCATGTCTTTTCATTGGCTGCTTCGTTTGATTGGTGGAGGTGATTAGAATTTGTGTTTCATTGGTCAATGCACTACCGTCCATACCCATAAAACCCCGCACCTGGCTGTGTCTCTCCACTAGCTCATCAAGAAAGTCATTCCGGCATTCTTCATTTGCTTTCCAGCCCTGTACAGCAGCCGCCGCCATGTATTGCTTCAAGTGCCCCATCGCCAGTGCCCACGACTTCAAGAATTGCCCACAGAGGAGATGTGGAAATAGATGCCCCAAGTCTATCGGCGATCATTGGGGCCCAGATTGCCCTCATGCCTGTAGTCTGTCAGGAGCCTGGGCACTATTTGAGGACGTGCCCGCTCAACACGAATTCCCAAAGTAAGCATTCTAGAACTGATGTTTTTTTCCGCGCGTTGTTATGATGTTGTTAAGTTGTTTAAAACAGTAAGTTGTACATATGTATGCGATGTAAATATATAGTACCTATGGATACATACATACACCTATTTTTATCATTCAGGTTCTCCTGCTCCATCCCCGAGAAAAAGCGCAGGTTCTCCATCTGCCGGAACGCCTTCTCCTGGGAAGGCTAACTCAATATGCTACAACTGTTATGGGGTGGGGCACTTTGCTGGACAATGTCCAGAGAAGTGCCGGATATGCGGGGATCCGACGCATTCGTCGTAGGTATGCCCCGTCAGATTGGGGAAACAGACACCGGCAACACAACAGGTGTCCCCTCCTCCCAGTAAAATATTTACAACCAGGGGAACCCAGACAGACAAGCCGTCTATGGGTTCAAAAACCTACAGGAGGCATGACGTCCAGGTTGTCATGTGCAACTACCCAAGACGTCGCATGGGACGTACACGGCCAGCCAGACCCATGCTCCTGTCTCCGCAACCTTTGGCCATTCTGGACATTGAAGGTAGTGATTGAGATGAATCAATAAATCGACTTATGTGTAAACTATTGTTGTGTTTTATTTTTCGTTTTTGCTAAAACCTAGATAGTTGAAGACAGCTGTAATAAGACCGTTAGTGCATTCGAAAAGCAGTATACCACCCCCTGTTCTTTAGTTCCAGCTTGCATGGCAAGTTTCACCGTAATCCATATCGACCATAGCAACCAGGCTCTCTCCTTGCGGTAATACCACCAGCCATGATATATGTGAAAAATTATTGAAAAGCACTGTTAAAACCTTACACGCTACACCTATAACATGACAAGATATCAAAAAAAATGTCAGTTGAATTTTGAGAATATAGCAAACCTGCTCAAGGACATGTTATACCCTTGTGCGAAAATAAATGTTTCTATATACTGTGGATGAACATACACTTGCGATAGCCTATATGTTAGATAAAATTGTCGCCTATATGTTAGATAAAAGTGTCGCCTATATGTTAGATAAAATTAATTCAAAGAGGTATGACATATTGACTTTACCGTATTTAAGTCTGCTTCACCGTATTTCAGAGCAGTACCACCACCACTGGTTCGCTAATTCAAGGTTTCACTACAATGCATAGTCCAGCATGGTATTGCGGGGGTTTCTCCCTGCAATAATACTAGCAGCCGTTATATATGTAAATACTCTTGAAAACCGTGTTAAATACCAGCACATGTCATTTCTAACACCTTTTTATCAAATATGTAAGTTGGTAAATTTTGTGAATACAAAATACATGTTTCTCCATACTTGTGTTCTGTATGCGCTCATAGCTGTGGGTGAACATACATGTGTTACAATCCGTATGTTGGATTTAATAATTAAAAATAATCTCATTCTTAATTTTATTTTCCGCATAGTTATTGGGTATAAATACATTGTTGCGACAATCTTTAAATCAATACTAGTGTACAAAGATAACGAGATGGTATTTGCAATGTTTTAAACTAAACTAAAATAGATTGTAAGTGTGATTGTAGGAATAAAATCCGTATATTGTGAATTTTGTAGCAACTTTAACATATTTTCATCCAAGTTTCTCATATATCCTGGAGAAATGAAATTAAGGTCCACTTTGAACGTAATCTATATAATCATTAATATTTTTGGAAAAATATTTTCTTATGTCCTTCATTTTGTTTTAGGTTATACAAAGATTGTTGCGACAATAGTCTAGTTTGACATTATTGAGAAAAAAACCAATACTAATGTACAAAAGATGTACGAGGTGGTGTTTGAAAATTCGCTATGTCTACATTTTTGAAAGAGCAAATTGTAATTGCAAAAATACGTTCTAGCGTCGTTCTTTGTTCAGAGTAAATAAAAAAAAAAAGAGTATGACGCCTGTTAAGCATAATGAATCCCCTTGAAAATTCGCTGTATGTACATTTGTGACGGTAACAAAAGGTAATTGCAATTAAGTATGAATGGCTTCGCTCACCATGGATTGCATCATCCATTGTAGAGGGGGTCGGCCAGGGTCCGGGTACAGGCATCGGAACAATAGCACAACAATAGGATTATGTAACCCATTACGTAATCCTTTTATTCGCCATTACCGCGCCTCATAAACAACTCACAGATCCGCCCCCGTTGGAATCGTGTTTGATGGTGACCATTTGCTAAGTCCAAATTGAATCGTCACTCATCACTGAACATGGTATTGCGCCAATGTCGAAGTTGTCTTAACTAGATGTTGTGTAGCCCATGCTCTTCTGAGACGTCTGTGTTCCGCAGTCAGCCTTACCCCAACAACAGGACGACGTGACTTTAAGCCTGCTGCTTTAAGTCTGTTTCTGACAGTAAGGTCACAAATTCTTAGTCTCGTTACTGCCCTGAAGTTTATTTTCGATGCTGGTTTAAATCGGTTACGTAAGGACAGCATCACCAGCTGGCGGTCGTTTCGGGGCGTTGTCTTACGTTATGGACCACGACCGGGTCTAATCTTAACATTCCCTGTCTGACGGTACCGGTTCCAAAGTCGCGAAATCACACTTTTAGACTTGTTAAATTGTCTGGCTGTCTGGCATATTGATTGACCGTTGTTCCCTTATTCGTTTCCATCGGTAGTTATATATATATATATATATATAAATTCAAATTCTATAATTTAAATGTTTGGGTCATTGTAGTGGATTTTGTATTTACAACTTTTGTTTTATTGATACTGATATTATGACCAATTTTCATGAATTTGTAGTGGATTTGACTTAGTGCCTAGTTCCTCCTTAAGTTCGGTTCATAAACTCATTGACATAGCCATCATTTCACCTGCATCATATCGCCCTTGGTAAAAGGTATATCACTTGACTACGTCTGAAGGTAACTGATATGTCCTACTTTTCAAACGAAGTATGTTTATATACAACTGTATGCATTTGGCAACGCGAGGATTTAAGACGTCGTTCTATCAGAGCAGTGTGGTGTGTTTACCTGATGATGGTAACGATTTATGGCAAACTGTAGTATATTCCGAGGACCTGCAAGTATACACTTGTCTCTAAGCACTTTCCTTGTTATCTCATGTATAGCTCGGGGCAGATATGACCAACATTCACGCACTCATGTCGTTCGTTAAAACACGGTTAAGATACATTTGTTGTACAGGGTCTCCTTTCACAAAGCACTAAGGTGACTGTACGTCACTAAGGAACCTTAGTGCAATGTTAAAGAATTGGAGATAAGGTTAACCTTAAGGTTGTTTTGTGAAAGGGGGGCCCTGGCTCTGAGATACAAGTTAACCACAACAAATGACACTGAACTTGTGACCGTGAACGTGTGGCACAAGCTTCTGAGGCGTTGGACTTTACATTTAAGGGTTAACCTTCACGTAAGAAACACTAGTTTCAAACACGAGGGTTACCGATATTATAATTTCACAAAATATCCGTTACTTTAAACAGCGAGTCCTGATGGAGATTGACGATTCGTGATTAATAGCTGTATAGTCTAGTTGGACTCATCAGATGCACATTGTTGGTGAAATTACTGAACAGTTGGCCACACGTTATTAGTAACGGCGAATGCCCGTATTGCAGTCGAAATACAGTTCAGAATATGATGCTTGACGAATACATGTTTTGGTAAAAATCATTAGATACTTACTGTTGCAATATTCCCCACAGAATACTTTAATTTTTATCACAAAGTTGGGTGATGTTACATCCTCGCAGGCGGCAATTTGTGTTTTCTCGATTTCTCGGAAATGTGTTTTTGAAGTTAACTTGTTAATAGTTAGCTTGCATATGTTTCTGTGACTTATTGGTTAACCTTTGGCCATGGGATTCCATACTGAATACTGTTTCACAGTTTATGTACCTGAAGCACACTAAGTAAAAATGTAATGTCCTGCCTCAATAATATATTGAATTTAACATTTTGAGTGTGAAAGCTAGTTTGTCAGTTATTTTCACATTAAAGAAGGCAATCAATACAATTCACATAGACGATTAAACTTTGCGAACGTTAACATTCAATGTCAACCACAAATGTTATCGATTTGACAAGCTTTATGCTGCATTGAGTAATGAAGCATTCGTTAACTCATTGAAACAAAGATGACGTTATTTAGTGACATTTTCTGAAAAGTATGCTTTTAAATTTGCCGAGGATTTTTATTTAGCTCAAAAGGGTAATAATTTTGGTAACACATCCTTATATTTCATTTTCTCTAGTATTTTAAGTATGTAGAGTGTCGCTTGACATAAATGTATAAGTTGTTACTTACCTAATATAAAATAAAACCTCATGGTTACCTAAAACTAATAGGGAACTATAACAACAATCGTAAGCCATTTCCTTTTGGCAAATAAATTGTGGTTAGTGTAAAGTGTAGTGTTGAAACCACGGTATTTATCTCTGTATTCCATTAACCTTGAATGCCAAGACTTCTATTTACATGATTGTCTAAATACAACGAATAATCAACGAAAACACTGCGTTTCGTTAGAGTCAGTCACAGCAAAATAGGCATTATTGGATCCAAAGGCATTGAGCTCAGCCGCCCTAAGCACCTCTTTGGTTACAACTATATAGATCAAAAATGAATTTTTAGATGAGCTATCTTTCAGTCTTTTGTTTTGTCGAACATGGACACTATGGTCATTGTGGATGTTGACTCTACTAAGTAACATCTGCAATTGTTTTCAAATCGAAATCTATTAACATTTGATAATACCAATATTGTTTCTACACTTTATAATGTGCTTATGCTTTAACAATGTTTCTTTGTTTGGGCAAATAAGTTTTAAAATTATGTAATAACAATTAGTTTTTACTTCGCCAATGACAGAAAAGCTGCCTTTTTGCCACTAAGCAATAATCGTACCATGACTATCTACATTTACGACAACATAACGTGACAGGTATATATTTATTATAGCACTGTCATATTATATGATCTTTATTGTTTCAAAACGAGAATTGTATATAACATATTTTATATTTGTGTAATAAATTTAAGCCATAAGTGTCTCTGTAAAGTCCAAATGATAACAAAGTATTTAAAAAATAAACCAATATAACTAGAACATTGCATAAAGGTCGAAAGCAAAGAAACATACTTTTGTTCATGTGTAAAATACTGATCTGAACAGAAATGTTTTGGGACATGCAAAACATCTTGTTTTCTGTCTAAAAAGATAATAAACACACTCCCATGATTGCATTCGCTATATTACAAACATCTTCACAAACATCTGAGCATGGTGGTATACTGTGCTAACGCATTTGTACACTAGCTTAAAGCTAGATGGAATACGTGTTTTTTTTAAATAGCTCATGGCAATCAAACGGACAATTTCAGTTAAGTTAATATTTCAACTAAGAGTTAGTAAAAATAATATGTAAATAACAATTGACTCGTGAATAGACATAACAAATAGCAATGGAAAATATAGGAAACGTTATCATTTCATCAAACCAACAAATGGAAAACGGACCCCTTTTGATTGACTGATCTTGAAATGAAATGGCAATCAAAAACTAAAACACAAATCTCACATTGCCAAAGAGTGGATTACCTAATAGTAAATAAATACCAGCTTTAAGTAAAGATGATAGTCACGTCTGTGTTTTTCAATTCAGATAGGTCACTTAAAGATTGTATTTACAAACGCATATTAAATGTAACAAGCTCATATGAATTGAGAATGCAGTAAACGCTGTATGTGTATCATCAAATGTGGTAGCAGATAAATTTATTTTATAAATTCTCTTAATGTCATTTACACAAATTTTGATTCTGTTATTTACAATAACGCGATGACGATTAGTTTACATATAAATAGTGTGCGGTTTTCTTGGAGTTCATTGTCCTACAATAACAATATTGATCCTTTTCTAAGCCGTTATCAAAGTGATAATAATTGACCTGATTGAGTTTGACCATGCCAACCAAGTATTACCCGACCAACAAAATAGTATGATAGGTACTAGCTGTAAGATACATAAGGTATAGGACATATCTACATGTTAACAATCATCAAATGCTGATTATAGATACATAGCTCAGATGAATTAATAGAGAATTGAAGAGAGTTAAACCATGAGAACCAAGTACTAGTATTAAGATACAAAAGGCATAGGACATCATCATCTTGCTTTGTCATTAAAGAGAGCTTCATTCACTTCCTTTTTACCTCTATCCCATTAGAACCGTTCATTACATATTTGAATTTGAATAATACATGGACAGATGTATTTCTAATTATACAAAGATGGTTATTTAAATTTGAAGAAAATAGCAATTTCTTACATGATAGTCTAAGTTACAGGCGATGTGCAACATATTTGCAACGTCATACCGAAGGCTGGGTGACGTCAAAAAACGTCATCATTGTTATTGAGTAACAAACATAAGTTTGTTCATTTCAGTGGATTAATTTGACGAGGGATTCTAAAACCAGCCTCACTTTGTCTCATTATATTACATTACATGTATATCCGTAACCTTAGATATAATGAACGATGCAATACCTGACTAGCTAGAGACAATGGTTCTATTTTTATTTATTCCATGGTGATAATGGCTACATATAATCAGAAGCTCGTCAAATGCATGTTGTAGGACAAACTGTTTTTTTTACATAGATATGCTGAAAAACCTTGCATTAACAGAAAAACGACGGTTTGGTTTGCTAATATCATTTCGCCCAGGGTTTTGACCTAACTTTTGACAGTATTCCATAATGTTTCGGCATGGGTAAATGGTTTAAACTATTTATCAAAATGATTTTTTAATGTTCCAAAGATGTGATGAATAGTCCCGGAGCTGTAACATGCCCGTAGTTAAACTATTGAAAGTAATTTGCCGTTAATATAGAATATGCTTTCCGATGGTGTATTCTCAGCAACTACTGCACATGTTGTTAGAATATATGAGGCATAATCAAATTTGCAGGCATTGACGAAATAAAACTTTTGAACGCGAAAGTTCTTATTTCTATATTCATGTTATTGTCATATGGAAAACGGTAATGTTTCTATATATGTTCTAGTTTTCCCCGCCTATTTAAAACATTGCAAGCATTTTACAAAGAAAATGTAATAGTATCATAACCATTGACAACATTGTCCGAACCAAATCTAAATACCTACCCCCAGAATCGTATTTAAAGTAACAATATTCAAACACATTGTAATAAAAGAATTGTTATGTCGAATTTATTCATACAATTTAATATATACCGGAGCCTCCTATATGTTGACATTAAAACAAATATTTCGCATTCTTTGTTGAAACCATTAATTGAAAAAATAATTTCCAACTATCATGTATTTATCAAAAGAAATATCAAGTAGAACATAATGAATATGAACATTTTAAAATAAACATGTTAGTCAGTGTAGATACAATTGCGTCTGCTCCAAGTAAGAAGTGTCCAAAGTTCCCCCGACTTTGGATGGTATACGAGCTTCGGTCAGTTTATCCTAATCATCAAAATATTTTCCAATATAACTGGTACAAATTCATAAATAAAGCTTAAGAATGGTGTAGTTTAAATTTGGTGGTTAAATGGTATATCCCTACAAACAAAGGATGTTTGAAACTGTTAATGCAACTCTGTTATAGTCTGATTAACATCCCCTGTGATTTACTGAGCCAATATCAACTAGGCTAATGTATCTCTATTATCTTGTCAGCGGGAAACTTACAGTCAACATTTCCTCATAAAATATTCATACATTCCTAACCATTCTGAATTGCCCTAGTTTCTATATGCGATAAGTCTGTATCTATCAACTAATAATTCTGCTATTCGAACGTAGAGCTACCAAATCAAGCAATATTCATTGAAATATTGGTTAAGTACTAAATGTTTCATAACCTTAAGGAAAGGGAATTAGGGAAAACACATTTGTCAAAGCTTACAATGTTCTTTGTAAAATATGCCTTACAGTTGCATGATTCGACTACACTGATTCATTTTCCATATGAAGAGGCCAATACATTTGGTTGCCAGTGTATTAATTGTAAACGTGAGGTGAGGTGATTTGGGGTTTAACGCCGCTTTCAAGAATATTTCACTTATTTCGCAGCTGCTAGTATTATGGCAGGGAGAAAGCCCGCAACGCCATGCGGCTATGCATTGCGGTGAAACCTGCGAGCATCGGCTGGAACTAGCGAACCATGAAATTCATTGTAGCATTGCACCCAAACCTGACTGCGTGTAGAACAGTTCCCTGGCGGGATTCGAACCCCGGACCTCTTGATCCGAAGCCGAACGCGCTAACCACTGCGCTATCCGGCCCCTTTGTACACTAGAAGTGATTTGCTTAATGTCAGGACAATAATAGGTAAATGAAAATATGCAGAATTGTTCATAGTGATGTAAACCATGAGAATGTTTGATTACTTGCCCGTGGAATATAATGCAGTGTATATTTTCACGGATATATCTAAACTAGCGGGATACGGCTACATGTTTCAGTTCAAAATGGATTGCAGTTCACACGTGACCTTGTTATTTGCTAGTTTCACAATAATTTTCGACTCGCTGGGCGCATGCGCAGAACAAGAGACACATCGACTGTAGGAGTTCCAGTTCGGCTGTCGCATAGAATTTCATACGAGTTTCACAGAGCAAACAGGAGTTCTACTCGTTTCACAAATAAATAAATTATTCCAGGTTATTTTGTTGTATCCCTAGGTGTTAAAACTATTAAAAATAGAACATTTACTGGTTTCAAGAAGCCATCGATCGAGCAAAACTACTTACTCACATCGAACAAACAGTTCAGTTTCTACGATAAAATCGGCCATTTCTAAATTGAACACCTCTTTTGAATGAATTATGAATTCATTTTCATTTCAAAGTTCTATATTGACAGTATTTGTGTTTATTGTGACTTTATTATTTACTTGTTTATTTACTTGTTACCTCAAATCTACTCGATCTGTGATAAATTGATCAAAACACATTTTCTGAGACATTAACAGAATAGTTTGTTTTTAAAGATGTTATTATGATCACATTTTACGTAAATCAAATGTTCCTTATTTTTTAAAATCGTTTTCTTAAAAAAAATAAAAAAAAATAGAGTAAGTTTTAATTTCTCAGCTTATGATTGTGTTGCTCTTTCCAGTTATAACAATCACACAAACACACAAGTACCAGCAAAATAAGTGCATTTGTTTTATCTTTGTATGAGAAGCAAGGAAATACCTCATATATTCAATATATAAGCGGTCACATGAATTTTCAAATATAAATTTCAAGTATCAACTCATTATTTGCAGTAAACATACACATGGCCTATATTGTAAATGTATGCAAGATGTGTACATTCATAAAACCTGATAATTATATATTTTGTTTAATCTTGCACAGTAATGTAATGCCTTGTCAACTGAATTGTCTCACGTTTTACTGAATAAATAATGTGTGTAAGTATGTTGAGTATAGTATGTTTTATTTTGTGATTTGCTCTTAAAAATAATATTCCTGAAAAAGAGATTTTATCCAATAATATTCCTGGTACAAAAACATTCAATAAGCATTTATTGTATACAGGAGAGATGTACTTTTGAAAGAATTTGAGCATATTTATTTCACACATCATTAACAATCTCCGTTCAGACTTTCAATGTACATAAGAAAGCAATAAACAGTAACTTGAGAGAGCAAAAACAAAACATGATTTGCAGGAAAACTTGAAATGTGTCAACCGTTGAGAGTTCTATGTCACAAGTTGAAGGTCTATGGTGTTGTTGATAATATACTTAACACAAATAGTTAGGGATATTTAGAAATATTGAAATTATGAATAATGATGTATTTATTACTTGACATTGTAATGAATTATTAATCATAAACCATCCAATATCCCCAACTTATTTTGTCCAGTATAAAATCAACATGAGTCTATTCCATGACATTAACTTACACTGGTCTCAGATTGATGGTATCCTTACGTGTAGTAACTAGTAATTTTGTTCAAAATATGTACTTACATATCACAGATTATATGGCCTGGAGACCATTTTGTACGGAACCGAAGACTTAGTGATCATAAAAAGTCGAATCAGTTCACATTTTCAACATCAAGCCACAACTGAAATTACGACACTCGCTTGATTGAATTATATTATATTTCTAGAGATAAGTTGTCAGACACACTGAATCGTTACTGTGTATGTCCACTACAGAATATTTTTTTTTTATATTTGATTTATATTACCACAGATGGACTAATATACACAACTAATATTACTGTGTATGTATACGGTTGTCATTTTTTCAAAAAGTATAAATTGATGATGTCACAATTTTATTTCATTTTGTACCATATGTTGTTTTGGAGCAGTGTTAAAATTACTGACAGTGTTTTCACAATCCCAGTTTATTAACATGAATACAAATTATGTTAAACCTTTGGTGATTCATTGTTCAATTCATTGTTCTGACCTCATCTGAGGTGAGGTGAGTTGGGGTTTAACGCCGCTTTCAAGATTATTTTACTTATATAGCGGCTGCTAGTATTATGGCAGGGAGAAAGCCAGCAATGCCAATGTAGCTATGCATTGCGGTGAAACCTGCAAGCCGATCGCGCTAGCCCCCCTAGCCCCCCCCCCCCCCCCCCCCCCCCCCCCCCATCTGAAGGTCTCAAGGTCTCATCACAAGGTATGCACATGCCAAGTATGAAAGCCCTAGCTCTGAGCAATCGAAAGGTTATTTTTTGTGGACAAACAGACAGACAGACGGACAGACAGACGGACAGGTGAAAAACAATATACCCTCGCAATCTCGGGGGCATACAAACTATAATGTAAATGGATATATACTAGCACCCAGGCATCAGTTTTAATTATATTAGGGACAAACATGGCCGTTGAAGTTTTTTACTGGGTGTCGTTTTTTGGGCATTTACAGTGTTTATAACATACCACGATCTTTTAAAGGTTTATGGATCTTTTAAAGGTTTATGAATCGGACAGGAATTACATAAAGAAGATAAAAAGTGAGAACAATGTTTTACCAGTTTGATTATCTTTGTAAAGGAGGCAATCAATACGATTCTCGCTGTTCAGTTAACTTTGCAAGTTTATAGGTGTTTAAACATCTCATTTTCTCTTGAACGTTATTGCCTAATGAAATTTCAACGACCAAGACTATCGATTTGATAGTGTTTATGGAACATGGAGAAATGAGGCATTCGTGGGTTTTGTCATTCTACAACGACAAAGATTTCCAACACAATTACTTTAAACGGTTGTCTGTCAAAAAATAGACCAGCTCAAACTTAAGCTGAATTTAAAAAAATAGAGCCATGGGCTCTGTAGCTCATCAGGATTTCATTGATTTACTATCTAAAGTTGAATATTTAAGTTATTTAAGTTATTGTTTACAAGCAAAAGATAGGTTCTTAGATCATGACCACTGTGACCCCATTTGGGGTCCAGTGTCACATAATCTACAATTTAGAATCCCCATTGGCCAAGGAGTCTGCACACAACTTTTCAGCTCTCTAGACCTTTTGGAACTGGAGAAGAAGATAAAAGTAGGTTTTTAAGGCTGTGACCCCTGTGACCCCATTTGGGGTCACTTGGTCACGAAATCTACAATTAAGAATCCCCATTGGCCAAGGAGTCTGCACACAACTTTTCAGCTCTCTAGACCTTTTGGAACTGGAAAAGAAGATGAAAATAGGTTTTTAAGGATGTGACTCCGGTGACCCCATTTGCGGTCACGGGGTCACGAAATCTACAATTTAGAATCCCCATTGGCCAAGGAGTCTGCACACAACTTTTCAGCTCTCTAGACCTTTTGGAACTCGAGAAGAAGATGAAAATAGGTTTTTAAGGATGTGACTCCGGTGACCCCATTTGCGGTCACGGGGTCACGAAATCTACAATTTAGAATCCCCATTGGCCAAGGAGTCTGCACACAACTTTTCAGCTCTCTAGACCTTTTGGAACTCGAGAAGAAGATGAAAATAGGTTTTTAAGGATGTGACCCCTGTGACCCCATTTGGGGTCATGGGGTCACGAAATCTACAATTTAGAATCCCCATTGGCCAAGGAGTCTGCACACAACTTTTCAGCTCTCTAGACCTTTTGGAACTGAAGAAGAAGTTGAAAATAGGTTTTTAAGGATGTGACCCCTGTGACCCCATTTGGGGTCACGGGGTCACGAAATCTACAATTAAGAATCCCCATTGGCCAAGGAGTCTGCACACAACTTTTCAGCTCTCTAGACCTTTTGGAACTGGAAAAGAAGATGAAAATAGGTTTTTAAGGATGTGACCCGGGTGACCCCATTTGCGGTCACGGGGTCACGAAATCTACAATTTAAAATCCCCATTGGTCAAGGAGTCTGCACACAACTTTTCAGCTCTCTAGACCTTTTGGAACTGGAGAAGAAGATGAAAATAAGTTTTTAAGGATGTGACCCCGGTGACCCCATTTGGGGTCACAGGGTCACGAAATCTACAATTTAGAATCCCAATTGGCCAAGGAGTCTGCACACAACTTTTCAGCTCTCTAGACCTTTTGGAACTGGAGAAGAAGATGAAAATAAGTTTGTAAGGATGTGACCCCGGTGACCCCATTTGGGGTCACAGGGTCACGAAATCTACAATTTAGAATCCCCATTGGTCAAGGAGTCTGCACACAACTTTTCAGCTCTCTAGACCTAGACCTTTTGGAACTAGAGAAGAAGATGAAAATAAGTTTTTAAGGATGTGACCCCTGTGACCCCATTTGGGGTCACAGGGTCACGAAATCTACAATTTAGAATCCCCATTGGCCAAGGAGTCTGCATACAACTTTTCAGCTCTCTAGACCTTTTGGAACTAGAGAAGAAGATGAAAATAAGTTTTTAAGGATGTGACCCCGGTGACCCCATTTGGGGTCACAGGGTCACGGAATCTACAATTTAGAATCCCCACTGGCCAAGGAGTCTGCACACAACTTTTCAGCTCTCTAGACCTTTTGGAACTGGAGAAGAAGATGAAAATAAGTTTTTAAGGATGTGACCCCGGTGACCCCATTTGGGGTCACAGCGTCACGAAATCTACAATTTAGAATCCCCATTGGCCAAGGAGTCTGCACACAACTTTTCAGCTCTCTAGACCTTTTGGAACTCGAGAAGAAGATGAAAATAGGTTTTTAAGGATGTGACCCCTGTGACCCCATTTGGGGTCATGGGGTCACGAAATCTACAATTTAGAATCCCCATTGGCCAAGGAGTCTGCATACAACTTTTCAGCTCTCTAGACCTTTTGGAACTAGAGAAGAAGATGAAAATAAGTTTTTAAGGATGTGACCCCTGTGACCCCATTTGGGGTCACGGGGTCACGAAATCTACAATTAAGAATCCCCATTGGCCAAGGAGTCTGCACACAACTTTTCAGCTCTCTAGACCTTTTGGAACTGGAAAAGAAGATGAAAATAGGTTTTTAAGGATGTGACCCGGGTGACCCCATTTGCGGTCACGGGGTCACGAAATCTACAATTTAAAATCCCCATTGATCAAGGAGTCTGCACACAACTTTTCAGCTCTCTAGACCTTTTGGAACTGGAGAAGAAGATGAAAATAAGTTTTTAAGGATGTGACCCCGGTGACCCCATTTGGGGTCACAGGGTCACGAAATCTACAATTTAGAATCCCCATTGGCCAAGGAGTCTGCACACAACTTTTCAGCTCTCTAGACCTTTTGGAACTGAAGAAGAAGATGAAAATAGGTTTTTAAGGATGTGACCCCTGTGACCCCATTTGGGGTCATGGGGTCACGAAATCTACAATTTAGAATCCCCATTGGCCAAGGAGTCTGCACATAAAATTTCAGCTCTGTGGAATCATTGGTTCTGGAGAAGAAGTCGAAAAAGCGAAAAGTTTACGGATGGACGGATGGACGGATGGACGGATGGACGGACGCCGGACACCATGCCATGCCATAAGCCCATCGGGCCTTTCAGGCCTGATGAGCTAAAAAATAATCAATGAGTCGTTCTATGATCTTAGTTTGTATGCTGAAATCATTGCTACACATTATGAGATTATTATAATTAATACTGATCAGTAATTTATTATTTCCGTTATTGTAGAAATGGTTTGCCACTACAAATCCAAAAGATTCCATTTTAAATATATTCAAAAGTGATCAAAATATTACTCCAAGTTTAATTAAATTTTAATCTATAATTAACTGATCAGTTGTAAAATGACATACAATGACTAATTACTAACTCTAAAAATGGTTGCATATAACATGTTGATATTGCACAATGACCAATTGTTAAGAAAACCTCCAAATTTCATTTTAACTTTTGAGTGAGTGAGTGAGTGAGTTGGGGTTTAACGCCGCTTTCAAGAGTATTTCACTTATATCGCGGCTGCTAGTATTATGGCAGGGAGAAAGCCCGCAACGCCATGTGGCTATGCACTGCGGTGAAACCTGCGAGCAGCGGCTGGAACTAGCGAACCATGGGCGGTACTACTCTGAATTTCAGTGTAGCATTGCACCCAAACCTTACTGCGTGCAGAACAGTTAACTTTTGAGATGCAAACACAATAGATACTATTTAGTTGTTACATCATAATTTGTAACAGAGACTCCATAGGTCAACCCTTAGTGGAATTATAACTTGTCTTCAATTCCAGTATCTACTGCAGAGATAAAATGAGCCCATACATGCATGTTGCAAAATTAAATTGTTAAAAAAACATTCCTTTTCGATAAATGTTCGTCTGTTGTTTCATTGTTTATCAGTACCTGTAACTGGTGCTATATATGTTTATGATGCTTGTGTCGTTTGATTTGTGACACATGTGTAAATGTAGTAATTGCAGATGTTGTTGTCTCCAAATGGAATTGAATTGTATGATTTACAATATTGTTCGTGAAACAAGCTTTACATGAGGTTTCTCAAATAAAAATGAGACATTATTCAAACATCGTTGTCGTCTTCAGCTCTATCAAGTACTTGCCAGTTCGTTTCATCATTGCTTTGAACTGTCCAATCTTTAGTTATTGACTCATTTAGTTGATTTCTCCCTTACAATGTCCACACTATTTTAAACTTAAACTACTTTAATTAATGGTACTTATGTTTGTGATGTCGTTGAGTTTTTTTAGCTTTCTGAACAATTCTTCCTTTAATATCTAACATCTTGGAATTGAACTTCTCACATCTGACTAAACAGGTACCAATAGTTCGCAGGTTATTATAACAAGGCAAAAGTGAGCGCAGCTCACATACCCCCGCCTGTAGTTTGACCGCCTTTCTTTAAACTATGTAATCATAAATCATATATTATGATAAGGCTTAGGAATGTGGTTTGGTCAGCACATAACATAGAAAACAACAGGAAATGTAATTGTTTGCATAGGTGTGAACTGGACGAGATGATTTCCAACCATATAGACAAGTGAAATCAAACTAGGATTGAAGTTTACACATAAAATGTTTTTAAATTATAAAATCGGACCGTTTTTGGGTAAAAAACCCAAAATTATTTGAACCATGGAGTTGAAACCCCTAAAAGGCACAACAGCAACATGTAAGTTAGGGGTATAGTTTCCGAGATAAGCTCCGGAAACGACACAAAGTCCAAAAATGGGACCGTTTTTGGTCAAAATGTCCAAAATTATTTGAACCATGGAGTTGAAACCCCTAAAAGGCACAACAGCAACATGTAGGTTAGGGGTATAGTTTCCGAGATAAGCTCCGGAAACGACACAAAGTCCAAAAATGGGACCGTTTTTGGTCAAAATGTCCAAAATTATTTGAACCATGGAGTTGAAACCCCTAAAAGGCACAACAGCATCATGTAGTTTATCGCTATACCAAATTTGAAGTTTCCAAAGGGTATAGTTTCCGAGATAAGCTCCGGAAACGACACAAAGTCCAAAAATGGGACCGTTTTTGCTCAAAATGTCCAAAATTATTTGAACCATGGAGTTGAAACCCCTAAAAGGCACAACAGCATCATGTAGTTTATCGCTATACCAAATTTGAAGTTTCCAAAGGGTATAGTTTCCGAGATAAGGTCCGGAAACGACACAAAGTCCAAAAATGGGACCGTTTTTGGTCAAAATGTCCAAAATTATTTGAACCATGGAGTTGAAACCCCTAAAAGGCACAACAGCAACATGTAGGTTATCGCTATACCAAATTTGAAGTTTCCAAGGGGTATAGTTTCCGAGATAAGCTCCGGAAACGACACAAAGTCCAAAAATGGGACCGTTTTTGGTCAAAATGTCCAAAATGATTTGAACCATGGAATTGAAACCCCTAAAAGGCACAACAGCATCATGTAGGTTATCGCTATACCAAATTTGAAGTTTCCAGGTGGTTTAGTTTCCGAGATAAGCTCCGGAAAAGATTTCGGACGGACGGACGCACGGACGGACGGACACGCGGAGCGCTATATACCCCCGACTACGTCGTAGCGGGGGTATAATCAATGTTAGTTTTCCGTGGTCAAGCCTACCATAACCTGGTCAACTATGCAGTAAATGTGCCAGATTAAATTAATGAACAAGAGGTTATTTGAACAGGTGCAAAACACGTTCACGTTTACTGAACGAGTATAAGCTTCAGCCTGCATAGGTTGCCTTTACTTCATTGACCTCTAGACATGGGATACGTATCAAGTTAGACAACCATATTTTCAAAGAGCTTCTTCTTTCTGAAAGTCTACAAGAGCACCGTTGATCTGACAATATTAAGGCAATTGAAGAGCAGTAGTTGATGGAACTGTTTTATGGTTATTATATTTAAAAGTTGTTACCGATCTTGCGGGAAGCTTTGGGCAAGATGTTCGCTGAAACGTTTGTTGCATGTAAGATACTTTCTGATGTTTAAATTTTGTTTGTGTCTATGAAAATCGTATCAGTTATATAAATGTTTTCATAATTAAAAACTGGTTCCCACAGTAGATATCGCTTGTGTGAGATCAATACATATCTATGGGTGATTTCTGACTTTTAATTATCACTATATTCAAATCGTAATCATATTATATCATCAGTTAATGATATCACAAGGCTTTAAAATCACTGAGAACACTGCTGACAATGATATGACGTCACAAAGTTGATGACATAACAAAGTGATGATGCCATAATGCTGAGGACGTCACATTGACCTCACAAATTCCCACATCAATACAATATTAGATAACTGTAAATTCCAGCTTTCAGTAAATATTATTACCAGAATATTACATTAAATCAGTTTAAGGAGAGATGGGACGATGAAATCAAATATTTTAGAATTCGTTTATTTTTTTAAAATAGCAAGTTAATTACATCTTATATCCAAAAGTGTAAGAAAATTTGGGGGTCACCAAACGATTTAAAGAGTTATTGCCATTAATAATAATACACACGTCATTTTTGACTGATTTGGCGTATTTAAATTAAGCGCTCGCTTTTAACGAATAAACTCTGAATCCTTTCAAATACATTTTAATCACATACGGGGATGTATTGCAAATCTATATTTTGAAAATTACTGATGCTAGAAAGGGAAATAAAATAAAATTAAGCACTTTTTAATTAAAAACAGCATTTTTATCATCGTATATCGCATGTTCAACAGAAGTTTGCTTCAAGCATGCTATTTGTATATGGGGCCCTCAATCTTCTTGCTTCAAGCACTCTATTATATATGGGGCCACAATCTTCTTGTTTCAAGCATGTCATTTGTATATGGGGCCCTTAATCTTTTTGTTTCAAGCATCTATTGTATATGGAGCCCTCAATCTTCTTGCTTCAAGCATGCTATTGTATATGGTCCCTCAATCTCCTTGCTTCAAGCATGCTATTTGTATATTGGGCCCTCAATCTTCTTGCTTCAAGCATGCTATTTGTATATGGGGCCCTCAATCTTCTTGCTTCAAGCATGCTATTTGGATATGGGGCCCTCATTCTTCTTGCTTCAAGCACTCTATTATATATGGGGCTCTCAATCTTCTTGCTTCAAGCACTCTATTGTATATGGGGCCCTCAATCTTCTTGCTTCAAGCATGCTATTTGTAGATTGGGCCCTCAATCTTCTTCCTTCAAGCATTCTATTGTATATTGGGCCCTCAATCTTCTGGCTTCAAGCATTCTATTGTATATTGGGCCCTCAAACTTCTTGCTTCAAGCATTCTATTGTATATGGCGCCATCAATCTCCTTAATTCAATAGAATAGACGACAATATGAATTGTTAGTGATGTCTGTTAGACTGGAACATCCAGCTGTTATCAGTTCCTAAAAATCAAAGTGCACATAAGAGTGGGTCTAAGGGAAATTTTATTATGAAAAATAATTCCAAGCAAATGGCGTACTATTTCACAGATGCAAAAATTTACAGGCTGTATTAATATAGGATGTAATTGTCAAAATCATGGAGAATCACATCTATCGATGATGAACGTTCAGTTAAACTTTAATGATGAATAATATCCACAATTTTCAAATTCAGCAAACCATTTCAACAAGAACTTATCAGCTCGCACTGTTTATACAGCATTATAGGACCAATGATACACTGCAGAACTATCAATATATCCCATTCATCTTTATTATCATATCGTCAGTACAACATACAGTCAGTTCTTCGTGAAATATTCATAAATTGCTAACCACAATCCATTTCCCTGTTTTCTATATTAGATTAGCTGATATTGATCTTTTTTGTGTTCTTTTCTAGTATAAACATACTTACTAAGTAACACAATATTTAGATAAAGTAGGCTTTTAACTGGGAAATAAACTTTGCCCTCTGTCAGTCCGAGAATAGGGTAATGTAACGTGATTAATTGACTGATTTAAACATAGTTATTCAAATGAAAGGATTGCGTACAAGTTAACCAGCTTGGTGAAACCTCTCTCGTGATTGAATGCAAACAATGTAGTAAATCAGAAATGATGTAACCGTTGTCCTTGTTTATTTACTAAATCTTCCAAATTCCTTATTTCACATAAATGTGGCGCACTGACATGCTTTCTTACCGTTGCCAAACTTGAAAGAGAACCGCTTGACGTTGGTAATTAAATTGCAATCTACACTATCTCCTGGCCCATAATGAAAAGATTGATTTTTTTTCTCTTCCTAAATTTACAGAACAATCTTCTTTAGAAAACCACTAAAGTGAATAAATATAGTCAACATGAGAACGACTATTGTTTACACAGTAACTTGCTGACAATTAAGTTTAAAAGCTTTTCGTATCGGTCCCAGGATTCAGGAAAAATTATTCTATTTCTTAACTGTTCCAAACACAAGTATACTACCAAGCATATTTATATAAATTGTGTGTTGCATATCAAAGGTCAATGAGTGTTAAGTGAACCGTTTTGTTTATTTCATAAGGGATAATCAGTTAATTAGCATTTCATTGCATTGAAGTGACTTCACGTATATTGTAAACAATACAATAAATATTGACTTATTTTGTTACTAATTCGTAATGATTATATGGGCAATTAACAGAAACTGAAAATAAATATAACATGGTTATATTTGGGATAACACTACCTTCAATAGTACAAATTATTGTACTTGTTCGGGCCGAGTCCCAATGGCAAGTATTTCTAATGAAAATAAATAGTTAGGTTGTTAATATGTAATGTTGTCATTGTTATATGTACGATATATGCGATATCAATACTCTTTGGGGCATTGAGGAAGAAACTTTTCTCGGTCTTTTAGAAAGTAAGTGAATCGTCTCTAAAGTCATGATGCCGTCCAGACAATATTAAAGCTGCAAGAAAACTAGAAAATGCATAGACATTTAAGGCGTATTTATGAATGAGTATAAGGTTTCCAGTAAATGTGACATACATTGTACATTATGAAAGCACTACAAATACGTCAGTTCACACTTTGAACTCGTTCTTTAACTATTTGAATGTACATTCTTAAACCTAAATTACTCATCAATAGTTCGGAAGTGTCGACACAAGAAATGTCATTGGTAAGTCGTCATTAGTCTTTTCTGAGACGTCAATAGATAAGTAACTCATCATTTGTTTTTGCCCCCAAACAATGCATGTTTAATCCTTGATAAGCTTGTGTAGTCATGATGTAACCAGCATTGCCATGACATTAGGTCATGCTCCATTGAAATAGAAAACTGCTCCTATTAGTACTATACTGAACACAAATAATGAGGGTTATTTGTTACTTATGAACTTATTAAATAAGATTGATTCTCTTATTGACACTGGTAAAATATGTATCATGAAAATTGTAATATCACCAACATATTTTGTCCATTATACATAATGCTATTAATTGATTTTCTGGTTTAGTATCTCATTGTGACATTAATGGAACTGAATAGATAAGCAGCAAAATCGCAGGTTCAAGCACAGAGGTCAATAGATCGCCATCGATTTGCTCTATAGGGGTTTTCGGACGTAATAATAGATTTTTTGCTATTTCGCAAAAACTAAAAATGTTGTGGACTTTCGCGGTTTTGAGGGTACGCGTCTTTGCAAATCTTCTTGTAGTTTACGGCAATACTTACAGCTATGTGTGAGAGCTCATTTTAAAGATAAATGAACTGCTGAGAAGACTGTCTGGGCCGAATTTTAATTTTCTTCCTAGAATCTTAATAATTGGTCCTTGAAAATGGTCATTTAGAAAAGTGCGTTTTTCAGCTCTGAGTTCAAAGGGACATAACTCTGTTACTACTGAACTTATTACAAAGTTACTGATTGACATCTCTTTGTTATAACTAGTTGAACAATTCCATAATATAACATTGTCATATAAAAGTTGATTTGGACATATCCCCAAAAAAGTAAAATTTTGTGATTTTTCGAGGGCTACTTTCTTTGTAGAATTGCTGATCGTAAACCACTGACGATAGAAGAACATAATGCATGAATAATGGATGCAATCTAAATGATAATTACATCTTCTTATGTTGAAATCAAAATACAATATCTTCTAAATTGTAACTTAGTATGAAAATATTAACCATTTAGTCTTAATCATGAAAAACATCATATAGGGTCCATTAATATGAGATTTTTCCATTTCAGAGGGGTATTTTCTTTGTAGATTTTTTGTTGGAAAACTACTGAATATATAGACATGTTTGATAGCTCATTTCAAAGCAGGGAAATTGATGAAATAACCAAAAGTCCAACATGGAGTTCAAGATCAACCAGAAGTCTTGAAGATGTAATTTAAAATGATATCAAATCTTAGTAGTAGGAATGATTTTACTTTGTCAACTCTACATTTATCATTCTATGCATAATAAACATAATTTACCTCAGAGACAGATATTTCTCGTGAAGGCGTACAGGGCATCTTTCTGGTTTTTCGAAGTTTGGTCCCTCAACTATACTTTTCATCTCCAGGGATTTATGTTTCAATCTCACATTATTAGTTGTTGTCACCCCTTCACAGTATTTGAGGTGTTTCAACCAATTCTTAATAATGAACGAAAAGTTGCTTCTTACTCCCACCTTTAAGAAATGGTGTTCTTGTCCTCCTCTAAAGAAAAAGCAAATTCCGTTCAGGTAGAATATTGTATCCAAAAGTCTGTTTCTCCCAAGATGCCTTTCTCCAATCTTCCTCTCCACGTGTTAAAATGTCGGCTTTCCGCTTTCGTATCCCGATACCAACTTCAGCTATTTTTTCGGTTTTATCATCTAAAATTCTCCTTAACCCGGAAAACTCAACTTTATTATGGAAGTTGACATCCCTATCATTCTGACGCAGGTCATACTCGATAGAAACCAATATTTCATGAAGAGTGCTGCCATGGTTGTCCTCCTTTCAGATTTGTTATCTGGGTTATGAACGAAATCATGATTTGGTTCAGAGCAAAATCATCAAATGTCAGTAGACTGCTCCCCTCATCTGCCTTACGTCCATGTCCTGCCAAATACCACGCATCAAACAGCCAACTTACCTTTCTTCTCTCTGTTTTTATTTCGGCCACTAATCTCAAGAGCCTTAAGCTCAACTTCAGAGAGATGTTTACCAAATATGGATTTAATAGTAGGTATATTTTCAGTAATTTCAGGTGTCTCTTTTGTTTACGTGTTCAACACACTTTTTCCACTCCGATTTCAGAGAATGCCTGGTGGACTAGCCATTTTACATCTTTCAGTTTGAAAGTGTTCTTTTCTCTCGCTATTCCCCTTCTTCACATCTTTCCATATCAGTTCTATTGAGTTGAGAGTAGGTACAGTGGGAAACCTAAGAACCTGGTGTCCATAATCTTTTAACATTTCATCAATAACGTAGTAGGGTGGTGTCTTATTTTCTGTAATGATGGCATAGAGTTGTATTTTGGTTGATTTTGTTTCAAAATTGATACCATTTCTTGTTTAATAACCAACTGACCATGTTTTGGAGAGCGGGAATCAGTTTTTCTTGAACATACCCTTGAACAACAACTGCATTCATCTCTTTATGATAGTCCCTACCATCAGTGCTTTTTGACTTGAAAACTAAATCACAACCAGGAAGAAAGCCATGGAGACTTCCGGCATGAACGACAATTAGACGCTCCCCTTTAGCAGTTGGTATACGTCTTCCATCTTTGGTTGTTTTGGGAACCATTGTTTGGATGCCGTATGGTTGGCATTAACCCAAGTTTCATCGAGGTAAATTGGTTCATAACCCTCATCTCTTGCCGTACGTATTTGTCGCAGATATAACGCCGTTCACACATACTGAATTTCTGATTGCTGAGCTGTTTATAACCATAACCGAACGAAAGGAGACGCTTTGAAAGGTACCATCTTGAAACATGAATGTCGTGGTGTGTTGCAAGTATGTGTTTCAACTTTCAAGTTGACAAATGCTCATTACGGGCATAGAAACGTCGTATGACGTCTGTTATAACCCCTTCATCAAATTGGTCTATTTTCCAAGGCCTACCTGTTTTGCTGTTTGAGTGTATCAAACCTTCAGTTAGATCTTTTTGCGAAATAAGGACAGAGCGTTTGGAAAAGTTTTAGTGCGACTGATGTCCTTTTGGTATAATCTGACAAAGCCACTGTCCGCTTTTGTCTCAAAGCTTTACTTTAAAAAAAGGCATGTATCTTTTTTTTTATCAAAGATTCTGCATCTGAAAGCGCAACTCCCGGATAAAATTGACCAAAATTCGTTTGACTAAACCAAGGTAAATTGTACACTTATGTTAATCTGTATGCATAGTATCTAGCTAAATATGATTTTCCGTTAGGTCATAAAAATTTTAAAACAATAGATTATTTTATAATTTGCGATTATAAAAAATAGCGTCATTTACTCGTCGCGATCGTTTTGTTCCGGTGATGTAACCGGATGTGACGTCAGCTGGGGCAAACAAACGTGACGTAACAGCCACGTGACAATGTAAACAACACAGCGCTTCACTTCGGTGATCGCTTTTTGACGATTTGGGTCACAAATAAAGTTAAACTGAGAGTGAAATTCGAATATCTGCTGTATGAAAGTATAATGGCAACGAGGAATTAGCTAAATATTTGTTTTGGTACATAATTATGAGAAGAATTCATGATCCGAAAGGACATGTCAAATTCTGTAGCCTAGTGAAGGAGTCGTTGTCCTCTGTCGACACGGAATGATTTCGGTAAGTGGGTCTTTGATTTCTTTCTTCTAACGATGCATAATTTGTTATGTGTATGGACATGTTCTTTCGAAAATATAAATATTACTTGAATTTTCAATCCGAGTCGAGAAAAACAACATTATCAGTCTCTCAAATCGTGGCTCTCGTAGAGTGTGTTTTGCAGATCCATTTTTCGATACTGTACGCGCTCACAATCTTCCAAAGTGATTTTTTTTAAAGAAATGTGTCTGGCCCACAGGGGTAGCAGTATTCAAAGTTGATAACAATAGTAATTTTTACTGGCCTCGGGTTGAATGACTGGTGTTAATTTTAGCCCAGAGATTCATTAACATGTCAATTATATGACAACTTATAATTAATTTGCACCATTTCATTGACTTAATGAGTGCATGACTCGCCTTTTTAAAAAAAACTTTATAATTAATTTTATTAATATAATTAACTTCAGGAAATTATTTTTTAAATATCGACATTTGCTTTCAATGAAATATATTAGACAGATATCAAATTCAAATCCATATAACAATGTAGTAGAAATTACTACTGGTATTTAAAAATTACAAATTAGAAGCCATACCAGTACAGTATATGAGTTAGTGATCATGAATGTATATGCATATTTAAATTTTCAAAGAAATGGCTTTCCATAAAAGATTTCAATATTTTGTTTGATAACTATTTATTTGTTTGTGATGAAATTAGACTGAGGCTGTAGATGTTTAGAATTATTTCACTTGCCTGACATAAACATATCAAAGGTCCTATACCAAACACAAAATAATAACATGTTATGAATTAATCATGTGTAATATATGCAGCATCAAGAAAGATTTATTATTCTTCTTACAGGTGATGGGAGTCCCTAATACAAGAGAACACAACAACAACAAAAAAACCCATTAGGAATGGACTGTTTGTGCAGTAAAATATTGGTGCTGAAGGTGTGATCCTTTGCTATCAGGAAATGATATATATAAACATTGTCATAAGAAGTGATATATGCTGATTGTGTGAACTGATATCCAAATCATTATCTTCTCTTGGATATGAGAATGTGCCAATGTTTTAGAAATATTGTATTCAACTTTGAAGCAAACTTGAGATGCCTCATAGAAAGACTACACAAAAACAAGTGTAATAGTAAATCAAATTAATATTCAAATTAATTATGAGAGTAAATAAAATCAAATATTTCCAAAATTTATAAAAAACTTTTATGATAAAATTAATTTCATGTGCACTGTTTCTATGTAATTCCTAAAATGCAAACACTTACACAAAGTAATGTTCAATACATGTTGTATACTTAGTTGAATAAATTTGGCTCTTATATTTGTTGTTTGTTTTATTCATGATTAAAAAGTGGAAATGCAATATTGCATCTTAAGTGACTTTAATGTCACAGTAAAAATAGAAAACTTGAACATATTTTTTTCAGAATTCTTAGGTCTGTTTCAAGGTAAGTTTTTTTTATATGCAGGTAGGTGTAGGCAAATGTAAAAAAACACAAGTCATGCTTACATAGGTATTTACACACAGCTACAAATCTATTTATAGAAATAAATATCTTTGTCCCTTTGGATAATGCTATTTACAAAATTAATCATATACATTGTGATGAAGTACATATGTTTTATTATATATATATATATTTATATATATATTATATATATATCTGTAACTGAAAATATAGGTTAGTTAAAATTGCAAATGTTATTGATAAATGTCTGAATTTTCCATTTGATCAGATATATATATACTTGACAAAATATACTCAGAAAATATTATGTAAACTGTGAAATGAATAATAATTATCTTATCATTTAAATAAGATATCAATCACCAAAAAATCCATTATTCTTACCAATTTTATCCACTAAAATACAGATCAGTTAGATACAATATTTTCATTCTTTCATTCAATGTCTTTCAATACTTATGAAACAATATCACTACAATTAAATTATTTCTATTGCAATACACTATTCATTCTAAAACAAAATTGGGTACGAGTTCAGCGAAACGTGTCGATATGCATTGGAGTTCACTGCATCCCGTGAAGACATCACGTGACCATGCAGGTACGGTAAAGTTATTTCGCCAAAAATGAAATAACCTATGTATTATAGCCAGCAAATTACACAATATTTAACTACATGCATTCACTATTAATGATGTATCTCAAATACGCAAGTTTGCCAGATATGTCAGCACTGAAACACGTATGATATCAGCTGTTCGGTTAATTATTTGGGATTTTACTTCCCGGGTTTAGTAAGAACCATTTTTAAAACTTTATCGCTGATATTGAGTTTATTCCTTTTCTGTTTCTCTTCAAGTTGTCATATGCAAATATCTTGCAAGTATTGACATTAAATGGTCGACTGGTATGATTCCTATTGCCCGCGCAGTTTACTCGTCTGACAGTGTTAATACTACGGCGGTCGCCATTTGCATTGGTTTGTTTTCTCCAGTTGACGTCATACATTCCTTCGGGGAAAATCGAGATTTTTCCGGTGTTCTCCGTAGAACAAGATGGCCGACACGTCAAAAAGCGACGTAAACAGACAGTTTTCTGACTTTTTTTACGATTTGCTAAAGTCACACATAATTTCAATGGTAATGGGATGCGAGAATTTGTTGTTTATAAACCGATTCACATAAATTCCATGTCTTTGCAATGTGCATGTAAACCATAGGCAGTTACTTGAAAGAAATTGGAGCAAAATCATCCGGGAGTTGCTCTTTAAGAGAAACGTTTCATGTCTAGAGTTTTCAGTGCAAATGAATGAGGTGTGATCTCACGGATTGGTGATGCAATTGAATGAAAATCATGAAACTATGAAACATATATTGTGAAAGACTATATAGACTTAATTTAAGTATTCTCTTAACAATCTAAAATTAAGAATATTTACTTTGCATTAGTTACATTAAATGCAACCCTTTTCATTAGATTGATACTTATACCAATAACGATAAAGTATACTAATCAAAGATTAATTTCCTTAAAACTCTGACAGCTACTGAGATCTGTCAACCAAAACCATCCACTGCCCTAGGTATTGTCACGTGATGTAGTCTGACCTCGTTACGCGTGGCTGTTCTAATAGCTGGAGCACACCCTCAAGGGTCGCGCATTTACATTAGATTTTGTACGATAGTTATATAAACAGATTCTTAATTGTTCATTGTAAAAAATTTAAACTCATAACCGTATTAGGTACACTGATGAAACTGACATGTGCAAACACTGGCTTTTGTAGCTTACTTACTTTTTGTAGTTATTTGACAAAATAGGGGTGTCAATTACTTTCCTGCCAAACTATAGATTACATGCTTGAACGAGGGCTGTGTTTGTAAGACGAAACTGAAACGGGTTTTAGAATTTAGGTAATTTTAAGTAAAAATAGACTCCTCAAACACGTCATTAGTTGTGAACTAGGTTTGGTCCGAGGCCGCCAGGCCGAGAAACTAATCCTCGTGCACAACCAATAACGTGTTTGAGGAGTCTATTCTATACATAATTACAATAGTACTGACATTCTTTTAAAGTAACCAAATGATGTCAGTAACATTATATTATTGCCTTCAAATATCAATTAGGAACCCTAACATAACAACACACATGGCACTATAATAAATAAAAGCAGGTGATATATTTATCAACTGTTATTTCTAGGAACAATCTTTATAATGTAAATCAATATTGAAAACTAAGTGAATAGTCTGTTAAAGACTTATCAGATATCTCACCAAAATGACCATGTTCCTCTCACACAAAATCACTTTTTGCATAATCAATTGAGCGGACAGTTTGCTTCAGAGTCGATGCTTCTTCTGTCAGTCCATGAAAACGCTAGAGATGGATCCACCTGCATATGAGACACTTCTGGTTCAGTTGGGTGAAAGAATGGATTCGAAGTCTGAACAGGAGAATCAAATGGCACACTGTAAAAAGAGACTTTAAAGTTAGCGATATCGTCAGGACTGATTGTATCAACATCTAACACCTCAGGAGGACACTGACCTCTTCGCAGAGTGCTGCGGGTGTATCCAGAACAGGGGACATGTACGAGTGGTCGACGTACAGACTGGGATGTCAATACTTACCCGACCAATCACAAAACTTTGCCACTAGGAGTTTTCAGAGGAGGAGAGGATTTAAGAGGGAACAGTCGTCTTGCAGAGGAATGGAAAGCATAGAAAAGGAATCCGAAAGAAGGAACGAAGAGAAGATAGATAGGAAGGAGACAGAACTACAGGGATATAAGACAGAAATTCAAAAGATGAGATTCGGGAAAAGAAGAGAAATTAAAGTGTGATTAGTTGGATGGGGTCATATGCAATTGAATTTAGTGTTCTTTTTTTAGATGGAATTCAATGATGTTTGTATTTGAGTTATGTGAATATCATATGATTCATTTATCATGTGGATACTTTGTCGTAACATGTGTCAAAAATAAAAGTGAAAAGTCTTTTGTGAAAATTGTTTTTATTCATATGAACAAAATTGGATTGAATTCTGATGGATATGAAGAGGAAATCGCATATGAGGGACATGCCCTTAATCTGGACTTTTTTAGGTCACATAGACATTAATTTCTGATCATGAACAATTTGAGGTTTTCTAATATCTTTATTTCAATTGTAAAATTGATAGACAGTGTTCTATCACGGGCGGGGGGAATGGTGGTGAGATGACATTGCAATGTGCATGATTATTATTAGTGTTTAGAACCTGGGTCCAGCTAATGAGCGTGGCGCCAAAACGTAACTTGCTTCGCAGGAATACAATCGCCATCTTGAAATGTACAATGCATGCTTTTCACTCGCGACGTTCCTCAGAACTTCTGTTAGATCAGCACTTCTTGTTACTGCTGTGCAGTGCGACTTTGAGTTAGGTTTTATCTTATTGGTTGGAGGCGCAAACCTGATACGCATACTGTTGGAATATTCAAAATAAACTTTCGACCAATCATGCTTGGCCTCTTCATACGTTGAAAAAAGCATATAACCAACGAACACGGCTGTAACAAAGTTGTGACCATGTGGGTTATCCGAAATAATTATCCCCTTTTACTGCGAAAAGAGATTTTGTATAAACATTTAAAATAGAAACGACCGTTGTGTTATTCTGAGTCTGAATGTTAGTAAACATAAGATTTTTCAATTCAAAGCCATTTTACACCTCCATGAGCAGACATGTACCAATTCAAGTGCATAATTTCGCAATGCAGTTTCGGAAAATACAAGAAACTCTACAAGCTAATGTTATACGCGCGGAGCAAGCATATACTAAACGATAATAGTGGTTGTCAATCAACACACCAACCTTCAAACGGTTATCAATATTTTCAATGCCAATCAGACTTGCATAATGGTAGGCCTACTCAATGTACTGTTATTGAACTAATGATAGTGAAGCTTGTACATGTATAAGCACATATTGGATAGAACCATATTTATGTCCAAACTGATAGCACCAAGCGAGGATACCGGGTCATTATCCTTGAATTAAAAAAGGTCCATATGCCTTCCTTCAACAGATAAACAGAATATGCTTCATAATCAATCGAATTGGTACACTTTAAATTTGCAAATGTTTAACAAATGGTTGACTGCGTGTTTCAGGGAAAATAGGCCTACATATTATTATTGCTGGAATCTAACAATGACACAACTGTCAACAACGTTTTGATCAAACTCATAATATAGGCCTACTTCAAAATTGGAGCAAAAGCACCTGGGAGTTGCGCTTTAAAATAAATCGGGGAAGTTGAATGTTCACTTTCATTTTCAAATGATAGATTATATATAATTTTATTTTATTAATGAATAAATAATGTATGTAAATTGAAAAGCATATACACAACTACACAACAATGTACACAACTAAAATGATCGAGGTAAAATTCTTTTATTTGCGACTTTTGAATTGAATAACTAATTGTGTGATGAGTAATCAAAGCTTTTATCCCCCAAAATGACCATAATGCAGGCTTCATTTTGCTATATGTACATATGACATACATATCCTTTTTATAATATATTTTAGCCTTAACAAGATGCCTCCAACCATGCCTTTTTAAAGGCTTTTCTTGTTGCAAACAAACCTTGAAATTTGACCACATTTGCGTTTCCTGCTGAACAGTAAGGTTTGGGTGCTATTCTTAATTTGTCATAGTCCTAGTTCACAACGCTCATTCGCTGCTTGCAGGTTTTATCAAAGCACATAAGTGTTTTGTTGGCTTTGATCCTGCAATAATACTAGCTGCCCTGACTGAAGTGAAATACACTTGAAGGTGAAATAACTTCACTTCGCGGTAACACTCTGTACTGCAAGCCAGTATTTTAGTTTATGGGTTTACTCTGTCCAAGTCCGCGCGGGGGTGGGATAGCGCAGTGGTTAGCGCGTTCGGCGTCGGATCAAGAGGTCCGGGGTTCGAATCCCACCAGGGGCACGGCAACTTTGTCTGCAATAGAGAACTGTTCTACACGCAGTAAGTAAGCTACACTGAATTTCAGTGCAGTACCACCCATGGTTCGCTGGTTCCAGCCGATGCTCGCAGGTTTCACCGCAATGCATAGCCACATGGCGTTGCGGGCTTTCTCCCTGCCATAATACTAGCAGCCGCGATATAAGTGAAATACTCTTGAAAGCGGCGTTAAACCCCACAACGATTGAGCTACATTCATTCAGCCCATTCACAAAGCAAAAGATTCCGTCAAAGTGCATCAGAATAGGCGTCGAATTGACAACGGCCAATCCACTGCCGGGCCTATGATATCACTCTGCGAACGAAGAACACGTATATTTCTGGATCGAGAGGGCGTTTTGTCAAATTACAGAGTCCTCGCCAAGTCCATCTTACCTCTTCTCACGATGTATTGCTCCAAATGAAAGACATAGAAACACGTGTCTCGGAGATGGTCTTGAACATTCTGTGCATGTATGTTGTCTTTCTTTGCAGATTGCTACAGAACAAATGAGTTCACAAGTGGAATAGATCATATGATTGGCCGCCGGATCCCCTGTCATGACTGCCATGTGTTGAAGTGTGGTGCACGTGCTGTGTGGAGGCCCTAGACAACGTGATACTTGATGTCGTCACTTACATTTCAGTTTGGTGAATGAAATCTTAATTGACATGAAATGTACATAATGATATTTATATATTTGGTCAATGGCGATTCATCATATTCTTTATCATGTAGGCCTATACTCATTCTTTTGCTAATATAAAACATGTTACGGTAGAAGGTAGTAGCAATTGTTGTTGTAACACATTCATGTATACTTAATGTGTGCTCACGGTCGACATAACTGCACATTATTTAGGGAGATAATATCGAAGCGAATCCGTTCCATGTTATGTAATTAATTGTAATGATACAACTAATCTAACACAATGTGTATGTCATATCAATACATTGTTTTGTTGTCGGTTTCAAATTTGTAATGTAATTATCACAGCAGTTGAGTGATAAACCATCAACATACTACAGCATGGCGTTGTCTATATACTCCGCTTTAGGTGGTGAATGGCGATGTTGCCCTTACGGCGATCTTGAAGATACCCATACCCATAATTGCTTTTCATGAATTTGACCCTTGACTTCAGCCATTTTTAGTAACTTTCCCCCCAAAAACCAGGCCCCTTTTTGCTTTATATCTATCTCCAACGGAAACCCTTTCCCAAGCAGGATTTCAGTATGTTTAATAGTGAATTCGGTCCCTATATATGCTGTCACTTTAGGTGGGGGATGGTGATTTCTTTCCCTGACGGCGACCATTAAATTTAGCCATTTCCCATTTAATTGTATTTCATGAATTTCAGAGAGGTGGGGAATGACTATTTTTCATGATTGCTATAAGGGAAATTAAGGCAATCCCCACCTAAACGGCAGGTTGTAGTATTTACGGTTTATCAATCACCTAGTGTGTTATTTACAATCTAACAAAGTGGTAGGGAATTTCGCTCCATACAGGTAGTCTCACAAACAGCCAACTTGAGCGCCAGAAGACTTGCTGTGATCTGTCCAAATGTTCCTCAAGTGATGAGACGATTATGATGTCATCTAAGTAAATAAGGCAGATCTTCAAGTGGAGTCCTTCAAAACACTCGTTCATAAGCCACTTGTAAGTAGCTGGGCTGTTGCAAAGTCCGAAGGGCATTCTGTTATATTCATAGAATCCCAAGGGTCGAACTGTAAATGCGTGGTGGTAACCATACTTCATATCTAGCGTACTGTAGTATCGAGATCCAGCCAGTGCCTCGAACATCTCAATCCTGGGGATTGCGTAATTGTCCTTAATGGTCCGTGGTTGAGCTGGCGAAATCCACGCACAGACGACGTTTTCCTGTATTCTTCCGAACTAGGACAACGTTCGATGACCATGGAGAGTGTGATCGCCTGATGACACCACAGAGAAGAATTTGATTCAGGTGCTCCTTGACTTCCTCATACATGGCAGATGGTATACGCCTGTAACGTTGTTTGAATGGCATGTCCTCGTTGACCTCAAACCTGTGTCTGACTCTTTCTGTGTGGCCTAGGTCTGTGTCGCCAGTAGAGAAGATATCCATGTGATCATCGATGACCTTAATTCCCTTGTCAAGCTCCTCACTTGTGACTGCTGATTCATAAAGCCTATTACACTTGAGTCTGGAGTTGAAGCAGGGCTTGAAACATCTTCCAACTTGACGACTTGCAACTCACATAAGATGGCATGGCTTGGTATACTTATGGCTTTTGTTGTAAGGTTGGACACATGGACATCGACATAAAACTTCTGGCCACCCCCATCATAAGAGTAGGCGTAAGGTCAAGGTCGTCTGGTATCTGTGATCCCTTGGTAGAATGAACAACAACCTGACTGGAATGGTATGGTAGGGGCTTGTCAACATAACCTGAGATATGGATCTCCGAGTTAGCTTGAATTATCTTACAACCGCTGAACTCTTGACCTTACCAATAGAAAAGTTCCGCTTTGTTAATTCCTTCTCCCTGAGTACAATACTTCTAAAGGCTAGGTGCCAAGATGTCTCGAGATCAACATGTTGTAGGAACCTTTGCCAAACGTGTCATGACTTTGGTTGAGGTAGATGGAGACTCTGTTGGTCCCAAGAGTGATTGGCACAGTCTTGTTATAGAGACTATCCGGAACAACAAGTAGCATGGACTGTATCCTTGTAGCTGTACTCTCTGATTCCTCTATGTCCACGACTGTGATGCCACTGTACTGTAACGGTTCTCCATCGGCGCACTCAACGTGAAGTACTGTTTGATGACGTGCCTCTCGAACCACTTAAAGATCTGTCTCCAACGAGTTCCTCAAAACTTGTATCCTAGGCCCATGGTCCGCACCTCCCCATAGGCCCCTGAAAGTTTCCCTGGTTCTGTCAGAGTGAAACACGACATCCTCACTGAATATATACTGGCTCTCCACACCTGAAACATTTGGGAATGTCACCCATAGTCCGCGGGCCCTGAAACCATCCTGGATTCCCACGACCTGTAGGGTTCCCTCGACCCCGACCTTGGCAGAAAAGCTTGTTACCCAGGGCATGGGTGGGCGTGTCCAGTTCCTTGGTAGCAACCATTGGTTTTCCTGACCTTGAACTTGATCTTGACCATGTCTCCATTGCTGTTGACCTTGACATGTTGACCATCCTCGGCCTTGCGTTCATTGCTTCATCTAACTTGCTCCTTGAGTCTGTTTATTTCACATAGACTTCAGCATCCCCTTTATCTCCTGTAGCTCGCTCTGTTCCTGAGGCGTAGAGTACTTAGAGGTTGTAGACTTCCTTGCAGTTGGCTTTCTCTGTAACATGTCTTCTTCTACTTGTCGTAAGTACTTTAGGAAATATTCCAGAGATCCAACTTGGTCGTACTTGTGGCTTGTCACATCCTTGAGGTCTAGTCTGCGTATAGAGTGTCTCTAGGCAAGTCATCTCCTTCCTTTGGCTTGACCTTTCCCAATACGATGGCTTGGTCCAAGATGTCCTCTAGTATACACGACCAGTGTAAAACTTGGCCATGATGTTGTGCTCCGTGTGTATCAGTCCAAACATACTGTCCCAACTTGGCGAAGAGTGTGTCCAGTGGAGCATCCTTATCAACGTGCATCGCAACACGTGCTGCCTTACCACGTCAAAATCGTCCACAATGATCATTTAACACTTTAGCCAAGCTTTTGATTTTGCTGTATAATAATGTACTACAAAAATTCTACCTTGTGGACCCCCACTTTTTGATCAAAGAATTGAATAGTGTGGAGCCCACGTGGACTCGAACATGACAAAGGTTAGATATAAATGAAGCATACATATACGACCACAAAAATCAAATTCAAATACGTATTTCAGGATGCCATGTTGGGTCGTAAGCTTGATCGAGGTGATTTGGGGGTTTAACGCCGCTTTTAAGAGTATTTAACTTATATTACGGCTGCTAGTATTATGGCAGGGAGAAAGCCCGCAACTCCATGTGGCTATGCATTGCGGTGAAACCTGCGAGCATCGGCTGGAACTAGCGAACCATGGGTGGTACTACGCTGACATTCAGTGTAGCATTGCACCTAAATCTTACTGCGTGTAGAACAGTTCTCTACTGCAGACAACGTTGTCGTGCTCCTTGCGGGCTTCACCAACAGGAAAACTACACACCTTAGATATGTCTGAATCATTTCTTCCTCATTGTGAACTGTTCAAGCACATCTTGAATTTGATCTCCTTTCGACAGTTGAAAAATAAGTTGACGTTTACAGAATCCTTATAAACGTCAGGTGGCAACAGACACCTCTATAGCTGCTTTTACTAAATAGACCCACCACATCTATAATTTACATCAAGGTAGACAACAGCATTTTCACAAAGCTCATTTTTAAAATGCATACTCAAAACTGTTAACATGTTTGTTAACATTTGAAATACATGTACGTTGGGAACTACAGGAAAGTAGGCTTTCAGGAAGGAAAACTGTTATCATAAAATTTGGCAATTGTCAGGCGACTGACTGACTATTAAAATGGGTAAACAGCTTAATAGTAGTTTAATAGAACATGTATTTATCAAAATCATGCTGTGATCAAGAACTAAGTTGAATTTTACTGATTAACAATGAACAATAATTTCATATGCAGCAAATATCTAGCTTTCATTTTTTACAACAGCATTTTCAACATGCGAATATATAGGTAGCTTAAACAATGTACAATGTACTTTGATTGATTGGTAAGTGTACCTCTTCATAATCTTGTTTTATGCTTAGAATAGTTACATCACTGATTTCATTAATATGTATATAAGTTCAGGTGGTGAGTTATGATTCACGCCGCTTTCAAGAGTATTTCGCCTATTGCGGCTGGTAGCACTGGTGCAGGAGAACGCCCACACACCGTTGAGTAAACCCGCCAGCATCGGAACTAGTGAACAGTGGGTGATACTGTGCTGAAATCCAGTGTAGCCTTGCATCCAATCCTTAATGTAGGTAGAACCGTTCTCTATAGTAGACAAAGTTGCCGATCCTTTGGCAGGATTCGAACCACAGATCTCTTGATACGAAGCCGAGCACGTTAACCATGGTGTAATCCCAACCCTCAAAATATATAACCGGCAACATCCAATGGCATGTGATTGAATGCATGTACTGCAGTAAGTCACGGATGTGAAAATTTAGTTTGTTTATTACCTAAATGATTCCCAGTTCCTTACTTAGCAGACCGTTAAACATGTAGAGTAAACAATATTTGGTTTACCGGTTCCAAACTTACAAGTCTCTTGACGTTAGTAATTGCTTCGAAATAAACAATACAGTGTTAGTTTCCTGTCTCAAATTGAAAAGATTGATTGTTGTACTGTTACTAAAAAAACCTTACTTCAGAAAAACATATCAAAGTGAATAGAAAAGTCAACACGAGAACGACTTTTGTTTACACAGTAACTTACTGACAATTAAGTTTAAAAGATTTTCTTATGAGCAAGAGTATTCAGTAAGAAATACCATTTAGATAGTTGAGAAATCTAACATTTTAACATTTGGGATAACACAACCTTCAAAGATTCAAATTATTGTACAAGACCAACAAATAGCAGTTTATCAAACGGGGTGAATATCATGAACACCACGTGTAGGTAAATCAAATAATACAATATGGCAAGTGATTTAGTCTTTTTGTAAGAACCAGATTGAGAAGTCAGATTGAATGTATTAGTATCGTTTAGTAGAACAATTTGTTTTGGATAATGCTAGTACCAATGACAAACTAGTTAAGGTTGTCCTTCTATTTAAGGGCAAATAAACGAATTACATAATTGGTAGTGCATTCCTAATTTCTGATGTTCTAATGTCTAAACTTAGAAAAGAAGACACTGTTGAAACTACGCCAGTTGTTTAAACATCCCGTATTTCTTTAGGTTTAATATTTTATCTTTACAATAGGATTCACAATTTCACTATTCGAAATTGATAATGGTACCGGTAATAAAACGTCGCTGTATTCCGAGAGTTTGATTTCGCATTTTAAGGAGAGGTGGGACAATAAAATTAAATATTTTAGAATGTCATATATATTTTTTCAAAAAAGCAATTAAAAGTAAAAGTAAATTTAAGCACTTTGCATTAGTGTAGGGATAAGCCTCTCATCTAAAACATGAAATGCATATATGTTGATACTTAATCATAACTATTCATTGTTGCAAAATGTTGGTGTAAGTTTTATGGGTTCAAGATTCCTGAACAACAAATACAATGCTCTTAACGAATGTTCCATCTTAAGCCATGTTTGAAGTCACCAAACTTGCAATTATGTTTATTTTGTAATTTACAATTTTTCATTTGCAATCATGTGAGAGATAAATGCCACCTTAGCAACGTTATTTCGATCCCGCCAGGGACAGGCAACTTTGTCTGCAGTCGAGAACACGCAGTAAGGTTTGGGTGCAATGCTACACTGAATTTCAGCAAAGTACCACCCATGGTTCACTAGTTCCAGCCGATGCTCGCAGGTTTCACCGCAATGCATAATCACATGACGTTGCAGGCTTTCCCCCTGCTATAATACTAGCAGCCGCGATATAAGTGAATACTCTTGAAAGCGGCGTTAAACCCCAACTCACCTCACCTTATATTCTAAGAAGATTTGTTATATTGAAATCATTAATTATCTGGACAAGTTGGTACCTGCATCGTTGATGGTAATCATTAAAGAGTTCACCATCTTGTCACCTAGTTCTTCTTTCTGACTGCTAACATCATCTATGTTATTGAGTATTACCTGGTGGTTATCATGTGCTTTTCGTTACGCTTTTTATAACATGTCAGGGGCATGATTTTATTAATATTCATTTTTGTACTGTTGTTTGAAATTCATTAGTCTGTGACACCAACATAGAATTCATCTAATTGTTACACTTTAACACATTCGTGTATTTCATTTAATATTTCAGTAACACAAATGAAACTAAGCAAAAAGAGATGATGATCACAAGAGACGAATAACTCCCTATGTTTTCGATGATTTATGTTTTGTCAGATACAAAGCTGCACTTGGTTCTTACTTCTCCCATCAACGCCAGATGTGCTCCGAACATAAGTCACCAATGATCAAAAGACTCGTTCTTAAACTATATTTTAATGTTATAAAGGCATGGTAAAAGCTACAATCCATCGTCTGACGTCTGGTGTAATGATAAAGGTATATGTAGATGTAAATACTAATTCAATTAACTCAAAGAATGTCAGTAACACTGACAACTCGATATTGTTTCTGGTGATAAATTACAAACCCGAATAAAACAATACACATGGAGTTTTCATAAAAATCATATAATGTGTTATGTTCAACTGTATAACATATTGGAAAAGATACTGTAAACAATATTCCAAAGTCTAATATAGTTTTTTTTTTTTAAATGTAACTGTGGCTTAATATTAAGACCTGCCAATGAACAATTACTTAACATGTGTATATCGAGCAAAAGTTTGTATTAAAATGTCACATTTCAGCTATTACCATAAATCGTATAAGGTAATGATTAGTTTGTGAATTTTGATAAATGCTTCTTTTGATTATACATATTACCATTTGATTTGTATGTCTTGTCAAGGATGAAGTTGATACACGTGAGAAGTGAACAGTGAAATTTTATGCAACGGTTTTGTTAAAAAATCACAACAAGAATAATGTAAACCTACATAAATTAATATGTATTTCAGAAAAAACACGACTGAAACGTAAAACAAATGGTATTTGATAAAATAATCGCAACAAAAACATATATTAATAACAGCTGGTACACTTTTGTTGAGGATAAATGTTTTTGTTAAACACTTAGTCTATACTGATTTTGTCAGTTTTTAGGAAATTTGCTCTCACAATTTGTTTAATTTATGTCTCCATCTTTTTTATGGGTTACAATTTCTCATCATTCTAAAAGGAACTTTCATGAAATGTAAATGTATATAAGTAAGAATTGAAATAAAACTTTACATGATCATTCTTATACGTGTGTCCACATTTTCATTTCAATCAATAGATCAGAACAAAAATGTCTTTAGATTTCAAACAAAATATATACGGATCTCTTGATGCGAAGCGGAGCACGCTAACCACGATGCAATCCTAACCCTCAAAATATAAAACTGGCAATATCCAATGACATGTGATTGAATGCGAGTACCGTAGTAAGACACATATGTGAAAGTTGAGGTTGTTAATCAACTTTATGATCCCAAAGTCCTTATTTAGCAGACTGTTAAACTTTAGAGATTAATCACAATTTTGTTTACTGTTTCAAAACTGACAAGACAGTCTCTTGACGTTGTTAATTACTTCGCAATTTACAATATAGTGTAAGTTTTCTGTCACATTTCAAATTGAAAAGATTGATAGTTGTACTGTTACTAAATTGACGAAACAAACGTATTTAGAAAAACATTAAAGTGAATAGAATAGTCAACAGGAGGATGACTATTGCTTACACAGTAATTTACTGACAATTACTTTTAAAAGCTGTTCTTAAAGGCAAGAGGATTCAGTTAGAAATACCATTTAGTTATGTTATAACATTTGGGATAACACAACCTTCAATGGTTCAAATTCGTGTACAAGACCAGACAGTAACTTAAATCGAAGAGCTGCATCTTGTATTTAGTTATTATATTCAGATATATAGAGATCAAATGTATTAGTATCGTTAATTTAGCAATTTGTTTCGGATAAAGCTAGTACCAATGAAAAACTTTAAACCATTAAATATCACGTGTTATGTTCAACTGCATAACGTATTGGATTAAATACTATAAACCATATTCCAAAGTTTATCATATAGAGGATATCTGTCTTTTCTTGACTAATACCATGTTTATCTCATCGAGTGAGGTAGAAAGGTTATATTGTCACGAGGGGCGCGTGAGTGAAAATATATAACTTTTCTACCTCACGAAATGAGATAAACATGGTATTTGTCAAGAATTGAATGATATTCTATTTATTATATGAGGTTATCCTCGTAATTACGTCCGAAAAGGGTCGTTGTCTCGCCGAACAGCGGCTGGGAACAACCCGTCACCATAGTAACAATGTAACGTCATCAGTCAATTCGCCGCGTCAGACCATTGTGTTATGACGTCAAATTATATCAGTCACTGGTCGCAGTGAAAATATAGGTTGATAGACAGTCTATTGCTCGTCATATAAAAAAGTTTTTAAAAAAATAACTATGGCTTAATATTACTGCCTGCCAAATAACAATTAGGTAACATGTGTATATCGAGCAAAAGTATTATTAAAATGTCACATTTCAGCAATACCCATAAATCGTCCATGGTAATTATTGGTTTGTGATGTTTGATAAATGCATCTTTTGATCATACATATTGTCATTTGATATGTATATCTTGTCACAGCTGAAGTTGATACACTTGAGAATTATTAGAACAGTGAAAGTTTATGCAGCAGTTTTGTGAAAAATCACAACACGAATCATGTGAACATACATAAAAAAAATATGTAATTCAGAATAACATGACTGAAATGTTCAAATGTTTGTATTTGATAAATAATTGCAACAAAAGCATCATAAATCAACATAATTTTTTTTGAGGATAAATGATTTTGATTAACACTATCCTGATTTTTTCAGTTTTTAGGAACTTTGCTCTCACAATTTGTTTAATTTATGTCTCCATCCTTTTAATGGGTTACACTTTCTCATTATTTTAAAAGGAACTTTCATGTAATTTTAATGTATCTAAATAAGAATTGTGATAATATAAGTAATAACATTCAGACTACGGCTCGTTGGATAAACACTAACACGGGACTGATAAATAACGATGTCACCCTGAACAAACTGAATGTAATAACATATTATCTTAAAATATCATTAAAAAAAAAAAAGATTTTGATAGAAAATGGCTGATCGATCGACAAACTATGACCTTAACTTGTGTCACGTGACATGGATAATTGACGTGGATGCATGCTATATACATGTTGTGGGATATAAAACATTTATCACCCCCGGGAAGATTTATCAACCCGTATGACAGTGGTAATTGATATTTGCTAATGGTCACGTGGATCAATTAGGGTTCGACAATCTTACATGGGGTAGGATAAAACTTTTACATACTCATTCTTATACGAGTGTCCACATGTTCATTTCAATCATTAATCGGAACAAAAATATATGTAGATTTCAAACAAAATATACACTTGGATTAAGCAACACCCACTTTTTAACAGCAAAATCGTTCCAAATAGACAGAAGACAATATGTCAGGAAAACTGTTTGAGACTGTAAGTAGACAACCATTTAGCAATAATGAAACGAAAGGTCACTCAGATAACGTTCAATGTCTTTTGGATAATGACTGTTACAATAATTTGGTATTTTAGTGTCAAAATCCAAGTCCCATTATGAAATGAAATGAAAGTAAATATTTGTTGCTTTAATGTGATTAGAGCCATTCTTTCATGTGCAGTGATTACACTTTACTAACTGATTTTTTAAACAAAGGTCACTCGTTAAAACAGCATGCACCTCACAAAATCATGAGACTGTCAGATTCAATAAACTTGTCTTATTGAACAAATACGGTCACTACTTACGGTATTGGCTTATCTAAAGCGGGAAGAAGTGTTGAATAAACAGATTGAACTCACATAATCTCAAATTTATTCACAGATGATATATGGTTGTAGGCATTTTCTCAATTATCGTTAAAAAGGGACTGGAAGTTTAATGTCTGTTTAGCTTCTTATGATGCAGGGGGCGGGATAGCGCAGTGGTTAACGCGTTCGGCTTCGGATCAAGAGGTCCGGGGTTCGAATCCCGCCAGGGGCACGGCAACTTTGTCTGCAGTAGAAAACTGTTCTACACGCAGTCAGGTTTGGGTGCAATGTTACACAGAATTTCAGTGCAGTACCACCCATGATTCGCTAGTTCCAGCCGATGCTCGCAGGTTTCATCGCAATGCATAGCCACATGGCGTTGCGGGCTTTCTCCCTGCCATAATACTAGCATCCGCGATATAAGTGAAATACTCTTGAAAGCGGCGTTAAACCCCAACTCAACTCTTATGTATACAATAAATCAATTCTAAAGTTTGAAATGTAGTTTCTTTTCTAGGACAATAGTTATTTTAAGTAAAAATTCAGTACCTTAACATTTCTCCTCACATTTTCCTAATTTTTTCAAATGTTGGATTTTTATTTCAGTGAATTAGTCGCTGAAAAACCAAATGTTATGTCGTCTGGGTGATAAAATCGCTCAGGTGATCCTAACAATCCCAGAGCAAAACATTTTAATTTACAAACTAGGGTGTTGCTTAATTCATTTCCAAGTGTATATGTTAATCATTTGTAATGTCTGGCGATACGGAAAATACATGCCATCTACATGTAGATATTGAGGAAATGTTACATGTCTGCATTGGGATAACATTACCTTCAATGGTACAAGGGGCGGGATAGTGCAGTGGTTAGCGCGCTCGGCTTCGGATCAAGAGGTCCGTGGTTCGAATCCCGCCAGGGGCACGGCAGCATTGTCTGCAATAGAGAACTGTCCTACACACAGCAAGGTTTGGGTGCAATGCTGCCAATGGTGTTGCGGGCTTTCTTCCTTCATTAAATTACACTTGTGATGTCATCCTATTGTTCTTTCACTCCAATATTTTCCAGTAATGGAGAGTTGCCCATCACATGTTTTTTTCCCCAACATAATGCTAGCAGCCGCGATATAAGTGAAAAGCGCCATTAAACCCAGTCAGCTCACCTCACCTCAATGGAAAACCCAGTCAGCTCACCTCACCTCAATGGTACAAATACTTGTACAAGACTAACACATAATGTCGTAGACGTGTTTATCAAACGGGATGAATACCATAGACATCACGTGTGGCTAAATCAAATAATACAATATGGCAAGTAATTTAATCTTTTTGTAAGAACCACACAGTAAACCCAATTCTTGGAGCTTCAGCTTGTTTTTAGTTAGTACATTCCTTGATACGTATCTTGATAGATTGAATGTATTAGTATGGTTAAGTAAATCAATTTTTGGATGATGCTAGTACCAATGAAAAACTTTAAACCATTAAGGTTTTCCTACTATTTGATGGCAAAAAACCGTTTACATAATTGGTTGTGCAATCCTAATTTCTGATGTTCTGAATTCTAAACGTACTGAAAGCAGACCCTCTTGACACTAGACCATTCTTAAGTAAGTTGTTTATAAATCCCATATTTATTGAGGTTGAATATTTTATCTTTTCGATAGCATTAACAAGTTCACTATTCGAATTTGATAACTGTAATAAAACTTCTTTGTCTTCAGAGAGTTTGATTTCACTTTTAAGGAGAGATGGGACGATAAAATAAAATATTTTAGATTACTTTATACTTTCAGAAAAGCAATTTTATTATATGTTCAGGCTGAAAATGTGAGCAAATGTAGGGGTCACCAAACGATTAAAAGAGTCATCGGCATTGTTAATAATATAGCCATTGTCAAATTAGCTATGTTTTAAATGAAGCACGCACTTTCAATGAATAAGCTCGATATCCTTTCAGATACATTTAAATCACACACGGGGCTGTATAGCAAGTTTATGTTTTGAAAATCAATGACTCTCTCATGAAAAAAAAAAAATTAATAAAGCACTTAATTTTTATCATCGTTTTCTGCTTACTCAACAGGAAGTTTAATAATAATTAATAAAACATTTCCATATGAAAATATCAATATTTTGACGTTGTGTTCGAGAGAATGTTTCCCAGATTTGTTGACAATTCATTTGAAATATATTCGTTTTGAGACATTTTTTACGACTCAAGCATTTGTCTGTGCTCTAAGATAGATAGATAACTCGTAGCAGTACATTATCAGGAGATTAATGTACGGGTTTGAGAGGGTTGGGCTCGACTGACATCTCGCCCAACCCTCTCAAACCCATACATTTATCTCCCGAAATGTACTGCTACGCGTCCTCTATCTATTACTTGGACGTTTAAAGATGTATATTTCATTAGTATTTTAATTAATAAAAACATTTACCTCATTATTCATAATTGTAAATTTTCAAAATATCCATAACTTATTTCCCCAGTATATGATATACAGAAAAAAAACCTGGTTATGGTTGCTATTTATGGAAATGCACCAGCAAGTCGCTCTATTGACGTTTTGAACTCAAGAGAGAAAAGTTTCACCTTACTAATCTTACTCTCGCAAATGAGATAAAACTAATGAAGCATTGTATTTTATTTCAGGTGAACCTTAATGTAGCGGAATTTAAGAGATTTTGATCTTGTTTTTCTCCTTGAAGCCAGGTAGTCATATAATTTAGAGGACATTACAGATAATAAAAAATAAGAAACAGTAAGCCATTTTTTATTCAGAAGGTTAAACATAACTCACTATATTAATATAAATTGTGTTACATAAAGGAATCATTACTCTTAAATTGCTTTGTCGAAACTTGTCGAAGCTCTCCTACAATAACGAACGCTTTATGTTTTCTGTTTACAACCAGGGAAGGATCAGCTGTTTGAGGGGGAAGGTCGAGTCGATATTCTATATCGCTGATTGTAACACTTATGCACTTCACTATGACTATGGAAATAATTTATCTTAAAGAGCAAAATGTAGGACTCTTCTGAAATATATCAGTTGTAACATGTACACCCACCCTGTCTTTGATTTGTCTTGTCTTATCTTGCAGATTATTTAGGTGGGGTTAGGGTGTGTTGGGTAACGATGCTTTCATAGTTATGTCACCATTATTATGAATTGTCGTGAAACCTGCCAGCATCGACTGGAACCATGGACGATACTCACTTAATAGAATTGTAAACCTTACTACATTTAGAACTGTGAACATTTATGGTCGACTACATTGGTCCATGGTCACTTTCGGGATTCATTAAAGGGGATTTCAGTTTGACAAATAAATTTCTTGAATCGGTCCATCAATTACATACATTAAGCTGTTTAATTACACCGTCTAATAAGTACCAACAAACGATTCATTGAAGTCACTGAAGCGTGTCTGACGGGTTTCACGTCACTTCCTGCGCGTGGATATCCGTGTACATGATATTTCAACATGCTTTAGCACCTTTTTAACTGTCGATGTACCATCCTAATATTCATCAAAACAACTCAAATGTTCGATATATCGAATCCTCAGATATCTAAGGTGGTAATTTCGCAAATGACAATTGCATGATTATTCTTTAAACATGTGATTAAGTCAATTTCAAATACCCCATGATCTGACGTAATTGCAGTGGCAATTCATTACAAAGGTAATTAACGTGGCGTTGTGCACAGGCGGAGGCAAAGTCAAAAGCATCCAGATGCTCAATCACGCAGCAGGAGAGCAGTAGAAATCGAAATTTGTGATCTTATTTTCAATTAGTCCTGGCAAGCTTTGACATGGAGTACCATCTCATAATAATTTCCTTGATATTCCTATTGCTGTTGGTATTGACATGAGCGCCATCATTTACTTTGACACTTACAATGACATCAGCAATGTAATAAACTTTTATCCACCGGAAATATATATAGTTTTATACTTTGGACTAAAACTTTGTCAGTGCTTATCCTCCAAAACGTGGTACATCGATCTATATCCATACAACGCATAGTGAATCGAGTACCAAAGGGCTGTATTAACTACACCATGTCAGTGGATAAGTTTTAAAAACACATCCTGGATCTCTTACTTCAGACACAGGGACGTGTATTACTTATAAATAGCGTTAGATAGATATATACATACATGCATACCTTTAGAGCCTACCCTGGATGATATCCTTTTATATGGAAATAGGCTAGGGTAGGTACATGCATATAGGTATATATGTCTTTATAATGTTATTTTTAAGCAATACACGCCCCTGTAACTTCAGACATGAAAACTTTATGTCTGGATTCAGCAGCACCCATAATTGTCTCTCAGTCACTAATAATTCCAGTAAAGCATCCCAGAGGATTTATCATCCAAAACTTGGTCCCACAGGAGATATCGCTTGTGTGAGATCAAGTGATATCTCCTAGGAGATATCGTTTAAGCAGTAGATTTTGCACAATGCCCTGTCGCCGTCAGCTACATGACATCACAATGCTTTTACATCATCGAGTAATGACGTCACAATGCTATGACGCCACAAACATGATGACGTCACAATGCTATGACCTCACCGCACTGGAAGTAAAATGGCAGAGATGTGCTCAGAGGTGTACACTATTTTCACTTAAACGTAATAAGAATGATTTTGGATGATACATAGAATCTCACCCTCGTGTCTTCTGATATCAAATATATCAACACTCGTTGATAAAAGTAATAATATCCTCGGCAAGCCTCGGATATTTGTAACTTTTATCAACTCGTGTTGATATATTTGATATCAGAAGACACTTGGGTGAGATTCTCTATATACCAACTGCAATACTAGATGTGAAGGTATCTGTGTAATAATTTTAAATTGACAGTTTGACTAGGAGTTAATGATTAATGTAACATTACAAAAATATTGTTTACAAATATTGACAATCAAAGAAACACTTTAAACACTTTCATGGAGAGTTTTAAAAAAGCACACAGCCAGCTATAGGAAATATTAGTCTTAGAATAACAAGATTTTTCACAATTCCCTTCACCTTACATGAACATATATTTCAAGGTACTACTGTAATGTTTACGACAATGGCGTGCACAAAATACAAACATACATTGTCATGTTGCTTTGAAAATACGTTATATCTAGGGCCCTTTCAAATCTCAAGGAGTGTTAGAAATTTTAAGAGAGCAACACGTGACAATCATCTTTCATACAAATATATATTTTAGCTAGAAATAAATTGGTCCATATTAATCTTACGGAAATCAGTTTGCAAAAATTGTTTACAATTAGGTAGAAAAAAGAGAAATTATATTTAAATAAATCTTTAAAGGCTCACGTTTAGCACGTTCTGCTTACTGAAATAAAGTTATATCACGAAAAGGTAAATAAGTGTTACTTATGGCTAGATAATATTTCTCAATCAATAAAGAGAGTTCTAAAACGCATGTACATGGTTCGGTTCATCTATGCGAGTCCAATTCCCTTCGAGTCGCCATTTTAATATGTTCAAGTTGCCAATAGGTCAAGCAATTTGATTGATGTAGCGATACCTAAAGACTCAGAATAAAGTTTGAATAATAGCACAATGATGAAATTCTCATTCATCTTGCTGTCTGAACTCTCAAATTTGCATCATACCTACAAATCATCCTCTCACACTGAAGAGTTCCACACCACTGTCGCTCTATACGTTGCACCTTTTTCTTCATGTAGTGATAACCATTCCTTTGGAGACAATTTATCGGGTGGTGTAATGGAATGTTTTACCCTCTAACGTAACAATCATGATATTATTTAAACTTAAATAATAAATGGACATTTTGAGAAATGCAAATTTGCAAAAAGACTTGCTACAGCGCCTTTAAATGTTTTAGCTTAACATGGTCTAAAGTGTTAATAAAGGCTGCTTGTACAGAGCTGTATTGTATCAATGGTACATAAGTTTCGTAAATAAACTGACAAGCAAAATATATGTCATCACATATTCAACAGAAAAATACACGAAATGTTGCTACCTGAAAAGGTAAACTTTGAACGTCTTTGTGAAGAAGTCCTCATAACTTTTTTCAGCAGGGTATGATATTTATGTCTGTTCAACATATGTGGGTCGTTAACATCATCTTATTCAAATTGGTTTTTAACCAGAATGTTTGGTAGCTTTAGTTTAACAAAATATAATTATGACTATTATTAATTTATAAAAAATATGTCGATACGAAGTGTCTTCTGTGGACATTATTCGTTGAGACCTCATTACAGTGGATTGTCTTTATAAAACATCCTTTTTGACATCTTATCTATCCCTGTTACCTGCTACCTGGCTCGGTATACCGTTTCAAGAGTTTCAATAGAATCATTAACATACACATTAGACATAAGAGGTGAAAACAACCTTGCTTTAAGCCACGCTGAACATCAAACCAGGGTGTATATTGGCCATTAATATGTTCAACACATTTGACATGTTTCTAAAGGGATAACACAGTTTTATACATGCTACCATTCAGACCAGGAGATTTGAGTTTGCGCAAAAGTATGTACCCATCAATACAGTCACAAGTATTCTTTAAATCAATAAACGCTGATGTCACAACTGTACGCTATTGTGACGTCATACTTGCAGCGGTATTACACTAGTTTAATATTGCCCTATAAGTATTATACTGCATTATCTTACACGGGCGAGTAAAAGGGTCATTAGTATATCATTGGGTTATTAATTGATAATAATAACTCGCTTTGACATGGTAGGCTGAAGAGTGGAAAATTACCCTTCAGGTTTGGATCAAGGATGTATATATGAATTATGTGTAGAGTCTAGCGATAGGGAAAATGCACGCCATTTAGATATTGAGGAAATCTTACATTTCTGCATTGGGATAACATTACCTTCAATGGTACAAGGGGCGGGATAGCGCAGTGGTTAGTGTGCTCGGCTTCGGATCAAGAGGTCCGTGGTTTGAATCCCGCAATGGGCACAGAGGGTTTGGTTGCAATGCTGCATTGAATTTCAGTGTAGTAACACCCATGGTTTGCTAGTTCCAGCCGTTGCTCGCAGGTTTCACAGCAATACATAGCCACATGGTGTTGCAGGCTTTCGTACTGCAATAATACTAGCAGCCGGGATGTAAGTGAAATACTCTTGAAAGCGGCGTTAAACCCCGGCTCACCTCACCTCACCTCAATGGTACAAATTCTTGTACAAGACTAACACATAATGTCGTAGACGTGTTTATCAAACGGGATGAATATCATAGACACCATGTGTTGGTAAATCAATTAATGCAAATTTGGCAAGTAATATCATCTTTTTGTAAGAACCAGACAGTTACCCAATTTTTAGAGCTGGAGCTTGTCTTTAGTTATTATATTCCTTGATACGTATCTTGATAGATTGAATGTATTAGTATTGTTAAGTAAATCATTTTTTTGGATGATGCTAGTACCAATGAAAAACTCTAAACCATTAAGGTTGTCCTACTATTTGATGGCAAAAATCCGTTTACATCATTGGTTGTGCAATCCTAATTTCTGATGTTCTAATGCCTAAACGTACTAAAATCAGACCCTCTTGAAACTAGACCATTCTTAAGTAAATTGTTTATAAATCCCATATTTATTGAGGTTGAATATTATATCTTTTCAATAGCATTCACAAGTTCACTATTCGAATTTGATAACTTTTGATAAAATATCGTTGTATTCAGAGAGTTTGATTTCATTTTTTTGAGGAGAGATGGGACGATAAAATGAAATTTTTAGAATTCGTTTATACTTTCAGAAAAGCAATTTTATTATATGTTTAAGCTGAAAATGTGAGCAAATGTAGGGGTCACCAAACGATTAAAAGAGTTGATAATAAGATAGCCATTGTCAAATTAGCTATTTTTTAAATGAAGCACGCACTTTCAATGAATAAACTCGGAATCCTTTCAGATACATTTAAATCACATACAGGGCTGTATAGCAAGTTTATGTTTTGAAAATGAATGACTCTGTTATGAAAAAACAAAACTTAATAAAGCACTTCATCAACGTAATTTAAATATTGTGAGACTTAATCACAACTATTCATTCTTATTGCAAAATGTAAGCGTAAGTGTTATGGATCCCATAACAAATCCACTGCTCCGAATGCATTTTCGATTTTAATCCATATTTGACGTCACTGAACTTGCAATTATGCCTATTTTGTATTTGTATGTCTGAAATTATGTGAGAGATAAATGACCAGTTTAACAACATTCAAAGAAGATTCGTTATTTTCAAATCATTATCTTGACAAGTTGCAATTGGTACTTGCATCATTGACGGTAATCATTATAGAGTCACCATCTTGTTACCTATTTCCCTTTCTGATTTCAAGTGATAACAGGCTGATGCCATCTATATATGTTATTGAGTATTTTCTTGGCGTGGTCATATGCTATTCATTCATTACGAATTTTGTGAAATGACAAAAAAAGGACAAAAGTGAATATTGCTATTGTTCTTTGAAATTCAAAAGTCTGTGTTATGCATAACAACTTATGGAAGTTATTGCAAATGTTAGAGGAAAGATTAATGTGAGAGATGAAATAATCCCTTGCATGTTAATATGTTTGCCTTGCAGAAATAGGACAACAACTTTGTCTAAATTTATCTAATTGTTTCACAATTTCGACAATATCGAAGATGAATTTCATTTCATACTTAAATGTCCATCATATCATAGAGCGACTTTGTCCGATGGCAGTATTTTGTCTTTGATTCGATGGTGGTATTTCATTCTTAATATAGGCAACTCTGAATTATTGGACCTGAATTATAAATGGCTGGGAGAATGGAATGGAACTCTTACTGCTAAAATGAATTCCAGCTTGAAGTAGATTAAGTTAATATTGGGAGATGAAACATAGCCTTTTTCATATTGTTTTGAAATCAATTCAGATCATATCATGAGTCGATCTAACATCAGTTAATCCATCTCTGACATGACTATTTGTTATGCTCAGTAAACATGTTAGCTGTTTCTGTATAATTGTATAACTAGATAAAGCTATTAGTAAAACGGTTAGTTAATGCAAGAATTTAGGTACTCTGACTTGAATATTTGCAATACTAAACAAACAGGTTAACTGTGTTTGTATGAGTGTGACTCTGTCGTGATGTTAGTAACTGGAAAATGGGTTGTTCCATTATGCTATGGGCAAAAAATCATTTCCCAAACTGCCTACACTATTTTTTGTAGGCAGAGTGGGATGTAGGCAGGTTGGGACTGTAGGCAGTATGAGACCTAACCGTCAGTTACACTGAAAAGTCCAGAATGTGTTTCTGATGATAATTAACGAACTGGAATGAAACAATACACACGCAGCCTTCGTAAAAACATGTCATGTATGTTCAACTGTCAACAAGTATTGGAATTGACACTGTAAACCAAATGTCATAGACTAATATAGGTTTTTTAAATTTAACTATGGCTTATTATTAAGACCTGTCAAAGAACAATTACTTAAAATGTGTATATCAAACAAAAGCATGTATTAAACTGCCATGTTTCAGCAATACTGATAAATCATTTATGGTAATTACTTGTTTGAGATATTTGATAAACGCGTCAGTTGATCAAACATAGTATTATTTATTAAGTACATGTATGTCTTGTTAATGTATAAGTTAGGCTCGCCCCAACCCTCTCAAACCCGTACATTTATCTCCCGATAATGTACTGTTACTCGTCCTCTATATATTACGTTTTATGATAAATATTTCATTCGTATTTTGATTATAAATACATGCAACTCATTATTCATAATTGTATATTTTAAAAATATCCATAAGCTTTTTCCCTTTTTTGACGTTTTGAACTCAAGAGAAAAGTTTCACCTTACTAATTCGCAAATGAGATAAAACTAATGAAGCATTGTATTTTATTTCAGGTGAACCTTAATGTAGCGGAATTTAAGAGATTTTGATCTTGTTTTTCTCCTTGAAGCCAGGTAGTCATATAATTTAGAGGACATTACAGATAATAAAAAATAAGAAACAGTAAGCCATTTTTTATTCAGAAGGTTAAACATAACTCACTATATTAATATAAATTGTGTTACATAAAGGAATCATTACTCTTAAATTGCTTTGTCGAAACTTGTCGAAGCTCTCCTACAATAACGAACGCTTTATGTTTTCTGTTTACAACCAGGGAAGGATCAGCTGTTTGAGGGGGAAGGTCGAGTCGATATTCTATATCGCTGATTGTAACTCTTATGCACTTCACTATGACTATGGAAATAATTTATCTTAAAGAGCAAAATGAAGGACTCTTCTGAAATATATCAGTTGTAACACGTACACCCACCCTGTCTTTGATTTGTCTTGTCTTATCTTGCAGATTATTTGGGTGGGGTTAGGGTGTGTTGGGTAACGCTGCTTTCATAGTTATGTCTCTAATGCTATGAATTGTCGTGAAACCTGCCAGCATCGACTGGAACCATGGACGATACTCACTTAATAGAATTGTAAACCTTACTACATTTAGAACTGTGAACATTTATGGTCGACTACATTGGTCCATGGTCATTTTCGGGATTCATTAGAAGGGGATTTCAGTTTGACAAATCAATTTCTTGAATCGGTCCATAAATTACATACATTAAGCTGTTTAATTACACCGTCTAATTAGTACCAACAAACGATTCATTGAAGTCACTGAAGCGTGCCTGTCGGGTTTCACGTCACTTCCTGCGCGTGGATATCCGCGTACATGATATTTCAAAGTGTTTTAGCACCTTTTTAACTGTCGATTTAACATCCTAATATTCATCAAAACAACTCAAATGTTCGATATATCGAATCCTCAGATATCTAACGTGGTAATTTCGCAAATGACAATTGCATGATTATTCTTTAAACATGTGATTAAGTCAATTTCAAATACCCCATGATCTGACGTAATTGCAGTGGCAATTCATTACAAAGGTAATTAACGTGGCGTTGTGCACAGGCGGAGGCAAAGTCAAAAGCATCCAGATGCTCAATCACGCAGCAGGAGAGCAGTAGAAATCGAAATTTGTGATCTTATTTTCAATTAGTCCTGGAAAACTTTGACATGGAGTACCATCTCATAATAATTTCCTTGATATTCCTATTGCTGTTGGTATTGACATGAGCGCCATCATTTACTTTGACACTTACAATGACATCAGCAATGTAATAAACTTTTGTCCACCGGAAATATATATATTTTTATACTTTGGACTAAAACTTTGTCAGTGCTGCTCCTCCAAAACGTGGTACATCGATCTATATCAATACAACGCATAGTGAATTGAGTACCAAAGGGCTGTATTAACTACACCATGTCAGTGGATAACTTTTAAAAACACATCCTGGATCTCTTACTTCAGACACAGGGACGTGTATTACTTATAAATAGCGCTAGATAGATATATACATACATGCATACCTTTAGAGCCTACCCTGGATGCTATCCTTTTATATGAAAATAGGCTAGGGTAGGTACATGCATATAGGTATATGTCCTTATAATGTTATTTCTAAGCTATACACGCCCCTGTAACTTCAGACATGAAAACTTTATGTCTGGATTCAGCAGCACCCATAATTGTCTCTCAGTCACTAATAATTCCAGTAAAGCATCCCAGAGGATTTATCATCCAAAACTGGGTCCCACAGGAGATATCGCTTGTGTGAGATCAAGTGATATCTCCTAGGAGATATCGTTTTGGCAGTAGATTTTGCACAATGCCCTGTCGCCGTCAGCTACATGACATCACAATGCTTTTACATCATCGAGTAATGACGTCACAATGCTATGACGTCATAAACATGATGACGTCACAATGCTATGACCTCACCGCACTGGAAGTAAAATGGCAGAGATGTGCTCAGAGGTGTACACTATTTTCCCTTAAACGTAATAAGAATGATTTTGGATGATAAATAGAATCTCACCCTCGTGTCTTCTGATATCAAATATATCAACACTCGTTGATAAAAGTAATAATATCCTCGGCAAGCCTCGGATATTTGTAACTTTTATCAACTTGTGTTGATATATTTGATATCAGAAGACACTTGGGTGAGATTCTTTATATACCAACTGCAATACTAGATGTGAAGGTATCTGTGTAATGTTTTTAAATTGACAGTTTGACTAGGAGTTAATGATTAATGTAACATTACAAACATCTGTTTTGCAAATATTGACAATCAAAGAAACACTTTAAACACTTTCATTGAGAATTTTTAAAAAGCACACAGCCAGCTATAGGAAATATTAGTCTTAGAATAACAAGATTTTTCACAGTTCCCTTCACCTTACATGAACATATATTTCAAGGTACTACTGTAATGTTTACGACAATGGCGTGCACAAAATACAAACATACATTGTCATATTGCTTTGAAAATACGTTATATCTAGGGCCCTTTCAAATCTCAAGGAGTGTTAGAAATTTTAAGAGAGCAACACGTGACAATCATCTTTCATACAAATGTATATTTTAGCTAGGAATAAATTGGTCCATATTAATTTTACGGAAATCAGTTTGCAAAAATTGTTTACAATTAGGTAGAAAAAAGAGAAATTATATTTATATAAATCTTTAAAGGCTCACGTTTAGCACGTTCTGCTTACTGAAATAAAGTTATATCACGAAAAGGTAAATAAGTGTTACTAATGGCTAGATAATATTTCTCAATCAATAAAGAGAGTTCTAAAACGCATGTACATGGTTCGGTTCAGCTATGCGAGTCCAATTCCCTTCGAGTGGCCATTTTAATATGTTCAAGTGGCCAATAGGTCAAGCAATTTGATTGATGTAGCGATACCTAAAGACTCAGAATAAAGTTTGAATAATAGCACAATGATGAAATTCTAATTCATCTTGCTGTCTGAACTCTCAAATGTGCATCATACCTACAAATCATCCTCTCACACTGAAGAGTTCCACACCACTGTCGCTCTATACGTTGCACCTTTTTCTTCATGTAGTGATAACCATTTCCTTTGGATACAATTTATCGGGTGGTGTAATGGAATGTTTTACCCTCTAACGTAACAATCATGATATTATTTAAACTTAAATAATAAATGGACATTTTGAGAAATGCAAATTTGCAAAAAGACTTGCTACAGCGCCTTTAAATGTTTTAGCTTAACATGGTCTAAAGTGTTAATAAAGGCTGCTTGTACAGAGCTGTTATGTATCAATGGTACATAAGTTTCGTAAATAAACTGACAAGCAAAATATATGTCATCACATATTCAACAGAAAAATACACGAAATGTTGCTACCTGAAAAGGTAAACTTTGAACGTCTTTGTGAAGAAGTCCTCATAGCTTTTTTCAGCAGGGTATGCTATTTATGTCTGTTCAACATATGTGGGTCGTTAACATCATCTTATTCAAATTGGTTTTTAACCAGAATGTTCGGTAGCTTTAGTTTAACAAAATATAATTATGACTATTATTAATTTATAAAAATATGTCGATACGAAGTGTCTTCTGTGGACATTATTCGTTGAGACCTCATTACAGTGGATTGTCTTTTTAAAACATCCTTTTTGACATCTTATCTATCCCTGTTACCTGCTACCTGGCTCGGTATACCGTTTCAAGAGTTTCAATAGAATCATTAACATACAAATTAAACATAAGAGGTGAAAACAACCTTGCTTTAAGCCACGCTGAACATCAAACCAGGGTGTATATTGGCCATTAATATGTTCAACACATTTGACATGTTTCTAAAGGGATAACACAGTTTTATACATGCTACCATTCAGACCAGGAGATTTGAGTTTGCGCAAAAGTATGTACCCATCAATACAGTCACAGGCATTCTTTAAATCACTAAATGCTGATGTCACAACTGTACGGTATTGTGACGTCATACTTGCAGCGGTATTACACTAGTTTAATATTGCCCTATAAGTATTATACTGCAGTATCTTACACGGGCGAGTAAAAGGGTTATTAGTATATCATTGGGTTATTAATTGATAATAATAACTCGCTTTGACATGGTAGGCTGAAGAGTGGAAAATTACCCTTCAGGTTTGGATCAAGGATTACGGGGTGTATATTCTGCCAGAGGCACGGCGATTTGTCTGCTTTAGAAAACTGTTCGACATGTACTCTAGTAAGGTTTGTGTGCAATGTCATACTCAATGTTAGTTCAGAAACCCATGGTTCGTTCATTCCATGCGATGATCGCACTGGATGGCCCTGGGTTGTTGGATTAATACTAACTGCCGTGACGGAAGTGATACTCTTGAAAGCGATGTTGAAACCCATATCACCTCACCTCACCTCACTTCAGCTTCTTGTCCTAAGTACATGTACACAACTTTATCGTAAACGTTTTGTACATTCAGTCACCTGACGTCAGAGTACAGTGCCTTCCTCTTTCGGTATAATAGCGAGCGCAAAAGTACAGAAGCAGCAATTCCAATATTGGTAGGAAGTGTTCAGGCCTTCTGGGTTGTGTAGAGAGCCTCCAAAGAATTGAGAAACACCATTCTACAATTTGATGAATTTTTAGTTAGGAAATATACATGTAAATGTTATGCAATATCGATAACAAAAAATTATGGTGCCTTTGAAAAGAAGATAGTACCATATCAACGTTGTTATAATTAATAAATATTCTAATTCATTAACTATTTCTTAACATAAGGTTTCAAAACAAAGGGATATTTACATGCCGTAATCTCAAGGGACTGTAGGAAGTTTCTTGATTAAAGACATATTTTGTTGTTTCTTCAAGACGATGGGGGACTGTTTCCAATCAGACAACAGGGTTAAAATTCAGCAAAAAATAGAATGAACAGCATGTAAGTACATTAACAAGACTAACTTGTCCAATGTCGTATTATTCTTTTGACATTGCAACGGTGGGAACTTATTGGAAAAGCATATATAATTAACTTTTATGTAAAATTTTAGGAATGATTAACTATTGATTTAAGAGATAGTGTATGGATGAAAATAATATTGTGAACGACCTACAAATAACGTTTATTACCATTGAAACAGTAAATAACTGAATTTTTGAAAATCAAAAATTTGAATCAAAACAAAATCATTAACTCGTTGAAATTCCTTAATCATAGAGTCATCTCTATTATGTTTGTGTATGAAAAGCTTCACGAGGACATTGTATAATCTATGGTACGTAGCAGAAATTTCAACAGGCAAACAGACAAAGAGACAAAATCAAAATGATAAGTGAACTCGTAGGTACATTGTATTAATCATCCAAAACTGGCTCCCACAGTAGATATCGCTTGTGTGAGATCAAGCGATATCTACAAGCGATATCTACATTATAGAAATCGCTACAATCAAATCATCATAATCCTATTACATCATCAGCTTTTGCATCACTGATAACACTGCTAACAATGCTATGACGTCACAATGGTGATGATGTAACAATGATATGATGTCATAATGCTTGATAATTGTTGAAGAATGATTTTGAATGATAAATAAAATTTCATCCTCCTGTCCTCTGATATTATATATATCAACACTTGTTGATTAAAGTAAAACAAAAATATATGTTGATATATTTGATATCAGAAGACACTTGGGTGAGATTATCTATGTCTCCGTAGCTCTAACACTTATTTGTTTATCTACAGTACCCTTATAGCTAAGTGTAATGTCGGGAACAACCTGAGACCAAAACTAGATAACATATGTTAGCAAGCGACAATGTGTATAGTGTACTGTGTATTAGAGGCAGTTCCCAATACAATGTTGCTAAGTTAGTTTAGAATATATGTGTAAAATGGTATAAATCCATAACTCATTCTGCAATCATTTACTGAAACAGCAGCAAAGATGATCACAAACGTTACTGAGATCGACTTTATTTCAAACATAACTTAACAATAAGTAAGCAAAAGTTAATTCCGGAGACACAGACAATTCTTGTACATGTAAAATATTCCTCCCTGACATGTTATTCAGTAATTAAAGCAAATAAAGATACACTCATGTTACTTTTATTCAATATCCGTATCAGTAAGACTATGCATTCGTGTATTGCTTCAAGTTATGTTACGTCAAGGAATAGGAATTCTAATGACAAAATGCACTTACATAGAAACGTTTTCCCCCAACATACTATTGTGTTTAACTAACAACCATCCGCCTATCTAGCTGAGACACCAAGCACAATACTATTTATCTTTTACTCCAGACTTATATATGTGATTGTGAATTGCTTCTCTGGTCAGGCAGTCTCGTGTAATTCATTATCTGATCAATCAACATTTGGCACATAGGTTTTTAAAGTACTTCCCATTAGACAACGGCAGTAATTGTCAAAATCGATATGTGAGTAAAATGTTTTAAAACTTCAGACATAGATAGTATGATCTCTTTATGTGACATAATACATAGTGTGATTGAATTGTTTTGATCAGCCAGGAATTAAAAAAAGCACTTTACTTAGTGGGAAAATAATGTAAATCTATTTTCATGTTAGAGTGTTTGGGGTTGTTAATAAAACAATACTCATTTTAAATCCCTGGAATTATACCTGAAAGGTTTTGAGCGAAAACTCTTGTTTTTTTCCCTAACAAGTTATGCACGTTTCCCTTGAAACTCTCAGTATTGTAAACTTGTTGCAAAAGGATACTTAAAAGTATACTAATGTGAAAAATATTGTCATATGAAATAATAAATACACTGCTGTCCATTTACCATAAACGTTGCCAATATTTTTAAAAAAACTTGGTCTATGTGTAAGACAATTTCAATGATTATTACGTATTAGTTGCAATAATGTGTTCAGTATACATGTATGTTAGAATAAAAACTGCCATAATTTGTTTTATCAAATTCAAAATGATTAGGCCATTAATAAATAGCAAATGACAACAGTTTGTATGGAATGTTTTAACAATGTATGCCTTATACATTTTAGAATATACAACGAAACAATATATTAGACACACACAGGGCATACGAGGCTGTTGTTTTCATCAATGTGCAACATCATACATGGGAACATAGAACCTCAATACCACTCTCTGCCGATTGTTTTTATCTAGAATAATATTTATCCTTTATTCCAGACATGTTACTTTCATTATGACAAGCTATAACAGTCAGTCATTTCACTTCATTTCCATTATTTCTGTCTGAGACCAATACGACCGTCAGTACGTATAACTTTGAGTTACATCCTATCAATCAAGAGGACACTGATCGAAATTAAATATCGTATTCTTGTCTCAAAATATAACTTTATTCTATCTTCCAAAAACATAAAACGGATATTGGACATTCGTACAATTTATTTCAAAATCTGTAGTAAACATGTCAGTCTTAATATTATTCACTGAATGATGTTTCATGAAAGGTATGCGATATTGAGAATTGAATTGAATCATTTCAATGTCATTGCTTTAAAAGAATGTAAGAGAATAAAAGAGTGTAATGTTACATGGTGAAAATAGTTTCCTCCACAGACATAAAAACAAGTTCATTTATAACACAGCGGCAAGAAAGCCTGCAACACACTATTTGATAAGCATCGCTGTGAAGTCTGAGAATCTTCGATGGATTTAACAAACCATGGCACGATCATTTCGATGACATTGCATTCTCCCTGTCCACCCTCACCTAAGGCACTTGTCATAGATCAGTTTGTATCTACAGGTCGCTAAATATATGATGCTTTGTAAAATTGTAATCTGTGAAAGTATTTTTTTAATTAAATGCTAGGAATCCAAGATAGAACTTACTGAAGTTGTTTATGGATTCTAAAAGCAGACGTACTGAGGTAATACCTAATTATATACATATATGATAGCCTTAATTGTCTGTTACGGACCATATATAAGGTTAAAGTATACAAAATATACACTGCTATCATGTTGGACTGAGATTTTTGAAACTGTTAATGAAAGTTGATGATCTGTTTTAAGCTTATAAATAAGGCCGTTACCAGTGATTAACTGAGCTGATATCAGTGGGACTTATTCATCATTGTTATCTTGTCAGCGGGGAAACTTACAGTTAACAGTTCCTCATATATTTATACATTCCTAACCATTTCAATTTTATTCATGGGAAGAGGATTAGTTAAACGTTTACATTGTTGTTAGTCAATAAAGATGAGTAGGAGGTGCACGAGTTCCTTGTATAATTGCTCTTGCCTTTATTAGATACAAATGCCACATATAAATAGGTTCTTGATGGACAATGTATCGACATTTCACCTGAAGTGCAATGCTTCATGTAGGGATGATGATATGATAATATAAATTAACAATACATTTAATAGCCATGCAGATGTAGTGTATCACAGATGTTAACATTAAGAAACGTGTCATTACTGACCCTTGAAAGATACTGCAGTATAACATATTTTAACAGAAACATTAAACTAGTTCTATGAAGAACATACAATTGTACGCAGTGATGTGTATTTTCTAGTGACTCATTATCAATTTCAAGGCCACTTTCTTATAACCTTTTAAGATTGACATAGGAAACTATGAACTAGCTAAATAAGGATGGTATCTTCAATGTTAAATTTATATCAAATCTTACATTTCAGCAATGTACATGAGAACACATATATTCCATAACAAACCTTCTACTTGTTATACATTTACAGTCTTATCAGATATAAAACAATATTAAAGAGCAGTATCTGGAAAAGGAGTTATAAATTTAATTTATGAGAAAAACATTTAGAAACAATTGCCATTTAGATAGTGAATAAATATAATATGATTACATTTGGGATAACACTACGTATACGACATCTGAAATATATCAGGTTGGCGTTTCTTGTATGTATATGGGAGAGAATGAATATCACAGATACAACATGTCAGACATCAGGCCAGATGCAAACTCATAGAGCTGCATGTTCACTTTCCATCTTCTCTCTTTGATCAGTATTTTATGAACAAGTATTGTTTACTAAGAAAGTTCGCATTGAATAATAAGTAGTACAAATGAAAAACATGAGTACCATAAGGTTTACCCATGATCTGATGCATAATGCATGGTGATACCCTGATTTATTACATTCTATTTATGACATTCTATTTTTTTAACTTATAAGATGTTGGCACTTTTTAAACAAGTTGTCTTTACATATTATATTATTAATAATACTCATAGAGATAACACATGTCGGAAAATTACGTTAGTTAGTCTGTCAAGGCACACAACATATTATTTATATTTATTGAGTAGTGATTTTATTGATTGAATGTATTAGTATTGTTTACTAAACCACTACGGTTTTCCTATTAGTCGATGAGACGTAGTGTGACGTGCTATTCTGATTTCTGATATTCTAGTTTCTAAACTTAAAAGCGGGCATTTTTAAAACAATGCACTGCTTAAATAAGCTTTCAATGTATATCATGTATTTCAATGAATATTCTAATTATAGAAATAACATCAAACACAATTAGATTATGATTACAAGATAAATCTGTAAAGTTTTCATTGATTTACGTTTTGTCAGATATATAGATGCACTGTTTTTTATATCTAAACTTCTTCCTCACCAATGCGTGCGAATCACACACCTGTGACATCCATTATTAAGCGAGGACCAATAAGTCACCAATGATCAAAAGACTCGTTCTTCAACTGTGCGTGTTAATGCTATAAGGGCATGGTAAAAGCAGCAATCCGCCGTCTCGCGTCTGATGTAATCATCAAGGTATATGTAAATACATATGTAACTAATCCTTTCACAGACACCAAAGGATGACAGAAGCACTGTAAACTCAATTATATGTTTCTGATGATAATTTCGAACCTGAATGAAAGAATACACATTGTGCTTTCATAAAAAAACATGTCATGTTTTATGTTCAACTGCAATTTTAAAAATTGCCATAATGTATTGGAATTGAAAATGTAAATAAAGTTTCAAAGTCAAGGTTTTTTTAAAATTTCGCAATGACTTATTATTAAGATCTGTCAAAGAACAACTACTTAAAATGTGTATATGAAGCAAAAGCATTCATTAAAATGTCATATTTAATACTGGTAAATTGTTTATGGTAATGACGGGTTTGTCATATTTGATAAACGCATCGTTTGATCAAACATAGTATCATTTATTAAGTACATGTATGTCTTGTCAATGTTGAAGTTGATACACGTGATAATCATTTGAACAAGGACGCTTCATGCAGTAGTTTTGTGAAAAAATCCCAATAAACATCATATGAATCTACAGAATTCAATATGTTATCAAGATAAACACTACTTGTAATATTAGAATAATTATATTTGATTAAATCATTGTAACAAAAAGGTCATTTTTGTTGAAGATAAATGTTTTTTTTAGCACTTTAGTGATTTATTTCCGTTTTTAGGAAGTTGGTTGTCACATCTTGTTTAATTTATGTCTTGATCTTTTTATTGGTTAAAATTGCTTATCATTCAGTAAGCATTGAGATAGAAAGGTTCTTTGTGATCATGTTGATACGTTTGTACATATGTTCATTTTAATCAACAGTACCAAACAAAACTAACAATATATTTCAAACAAAAGATAATCATGTTTAATTAAACGTCTGTTATGTGAGAAAGCTGAAGAGTATACACACAAAAAAGTAGAGGCATATAATGTAGATGTAACATTCCTTTTTCTCTGATCGCAAATATACTCATGTGCTAAAGAAACGTCCCTACAGTTTTAAGAGTATAAAACAAATGTATGTTTTCGGAGATACTGAATATTTTCGATAGACATGTTTAGTAAATAAGTACTCACATTTCCATACATCAGAGTATGATACTTTTATTATAATGTCCTTTAAAACACTCTTGGAATGCTGAAATCGCAATTTCAAAGGGGTTTTCTGGACATACTGTTTGATATTTAAGGTAAAAATGTTATGAAATATGGAAAATATGTTACTCTATGATGTTGTCGACATACATAACCTGCTTGGACTTCAATTTGTTGACATATCTTTACTGCAGGACGTCACAAAACAAGCCATTTTTTTACTCTCCTATCTAGTCTTCTAAGTCTAAGGAGATTCGAAAACGACGATTTATTACAACATTTATTTCTCAGAAATATGAACTGATAATGTTTAGAAAATTCAAACTTGTTTTTTTTTTTGTCTTCTGAAAACATGCATATGTATCGCACATTGGTTAAAATAGTTTGTCTTTTGTATGGGACGTTTCATTTACACTGGGTGTTTAATAGTGTTATATAATAGTGATAGTGTTTTTATTTTTTCTTCCCTCATGAACTGGCAATGCAAATATGTGATACATGTACAAATGGGATCCAACTACATCCCGACACAATACAACTTTTCCTGTAACTCTTTGCGGGCGATATTGTATTATTTTCCAGCACGGTTAGTGGTTTATACAAACAAATATACCAACTAGAAACATTTTCAGATCAAAACAACTTACATGTAGGTGTAAATACAGACACAACCAAAATTGTTGTTTTTTAAGAAGGGTGGAAAAGTATCTAAATTGGAAACACAACCAATGTATCTTGGCGTATATTTTTCTAATAGCCAACATGACCGAAACACGCGAAACAAGCGTCAGTATAAGCCTTGAACGTTTTAATGGGAGTTTAGAAATATGAGATATTTGGGTGAAATATTATTTAGAATATTTGATACCAAGATATGTTCAAAACTCCTGTATGGATCTGAAATATGGGGATCAAGGCAGTATGAAAGCATTGAACGAGTCCATCTTTATGCCTGCAAAAGCTGTCTTGGTCTAAAACCAAATACATGTAATACTATGGTTTATGGATAATTAGGTAAATTCCCGTTATTTACATATTCATCAATTAATGCAATCAAGTATTGGTTAAAGGTATTAAACATGCCATGTCACAACTTTTCGAAACAAAATTTATGTCATGATGGTACTGCATGACCAAAATGGTAAAAGAAATTGGTTAACTGGTATTAGAGAACTGCTGTACAAAACCGGTTACAGCGATGTTTGGTCGAATCAGAAAATTCCAAGCTGTGCAAATTTCGTCACATATTTTACGCAAAGAATGAAAGATATGTATCTACAATCATGGAGGGATCATTATTTTTGTCAACTAAATGTTCATTTTACAACCAGTGGAAATCGGGTATATGTTTCGAAGAGTATCTAAAGTTGACGTGAAAAATTTAGTATATCTCTCATCAGATTTCGTTGCTCTTCCCATGAATTATTTATTGAAACTGTGAGATATCTAGATATACCAAGGGAACAGAAAATGTGTAAATTATGTGGCCATAATTTTAAAGAGAATGAATTACATATCCCTCCCCCCTGTCCTATGTATAATACTCTCCGAACTAAGTACCATAACATAACATAACACCAAGTGTTAGAAAAATAATCACTGTTTGACTAAGTTTGACTAAACATCAGCTGAATACTTACTGTTTATATTAATAAAATAATAATAAGCCAGATTGAGTCATACTCGTATGTCTGTATACAAATAATTCTTAGAATAATCACAGTGAAACATTCCAACCCAATCAAAATGATTAAACATGGATAAGTTGTTGTTGATGGTGAAAATTATTAACAAAAATATATTTGGGTAGATGGATGTCAGTTGAATTGAAGGGAATGCCTCATCCACATCGCAAATAATATTGAAGGGTGAAGCTCGCTGCACTTGTACAGCTATACATTGTGGTGAACAAGTTTTAATTGATATACGTGAATCATGTAGTGAATGGCTAACATAAAGATTAATCGAGGAATATAATCGTTAATGCTTATGTTAATTACATATAATATTAAGACAAAATAGACTAAATAAACAGCTTATGGTTGCTAATTATAGATATGCACCAGTAAATCGCTGTATCGACATTTTGAATTCAAAAGAGAAAAGTTTCACCTTACTGATTCGTAAATGGGACTAAACTAATGAAGCATTGTGTTTTCTTTCAGGTGAATGGTCAATTCTTTCACTGAACTTTAATGTAGCAGAATTTAAGAGATTATGATTTTATTTCCCTTCTTGAAGCCAGGTAGTCCAATAATTTAGAGGACATTACAGATCAAAAATAAGAAACAGTAAGCCATGTTTTATTTAGAAGATTAACCATAATTCACTTTACCCTCTTAAATTGTGTAGATCTTCATGGCCTCGCTTGTCGCAGCTCTCCTACAATAAAGAACGGTTTATGTTGTCTGTTACAACCACGGATGGAACATCTGTTTGAGTGAGAAGGTAGAGTCGATATTCTATAGCACCTATGATAACATTTATGCACTTATATGGACAAATCATAGTAATAGTGATATAACTATGAAAACAGCGATAGCCAACCCTAACCCCACCCAAATAATCTTCAAAAGAAACAAAATCAAAAGACAAATCAAAGACAGGATGGGTGTATATTATTACAAATCTTGATTTTTTAGAAGAGCCACACATTTAGCTCTTTATGATTAAGTTACTATGAATGGTAATCAAACCTGTCAGCATAGACTGGAACTAGAAAACCATGAAAGATACACCTTTAATTTCATTGTTAATCTTACTACACGTAGAACTGTTAACAGTAATTTGGATTTCAAACCCTGGACATTTTGATCTGAAGTCGGTTGGGCTAACCACTGCACTATCTCACTTTAGTTCATATTGTACTGCATTTTTGTGTGTGTAATATTCCACACTATATACTGTATGTAGAATATATTTAGCAGATACAGTTACCGACTCCTGGTGGTGGGATTCGAAGTTACATGTTTGATCATTACATGTTTGATCATTAGATGTTTGATCATGTAAAAGGTGCACTAGATCATTTCTGGCAATGTTGACTAGTTGTTCATTTGATATTTCATTTCTCTGACTCTTCTTAATTGGGATCGATAACAATCTGAATATATTCTCTCTATAAATAACCACCCATACTGAAAGTGAAGTACATATATTAATACATGTAACTTGTATAACCAAATGCCCTACATTATGACCTATGAAATTGGAACAGCAGGAGAGTAATAAACAAATATTATTTTGTCTTAAAGTCAATGTAAGTGTAACTTAAGAAACCTACTTTTTAAGCACTGCAAACAATTGAATTGCTTAGTTAAAACAACTATTATCGAAATATAATGGACCCTTGCATGTGAGGTAGTCACCTACTATTTACAGAATAGTGTCAAGTTGTTAGTGTTACGTTGTTAGAGTTGGTGTACCTGTTTGCCATCATTGGCAAAAGGTTACTTGAGACTTCACTGCAACATGCATATATTGACGCACTGGCTGTTCTCGTCAGGGGTATAATAAGTAAACCTACCATGCATAAAATCAAATTATTCGCCCTTCATTCTAGACATCAACGTAATCAGGAAAGCAGTAGAAATCGAAATGTGTAATCTTATTTTCAATTAGTCGTGGCAAGTTTTGACATGGAGTAGCATGTCATAATTTCATGGATATTCGCATTGATGTTGGTATTGACATAAGCGTTATCTTTGACAATTCACAATGACATCAGCAATGAAATTAAATTTTATCCGCCAGAATTATTTATTTTACTTTGGACTAAAACTGTACCAGTGATATTCCTCCAAAACGTGGTGCATCGATCTACATCCATAACACGCATGGTGAAATGTTATCCGCCAGAATTATTTATTTTACTTTGGACTAAAACTGTACCAGTGATATTCCTCCAAAACGTGGTGCATCGATCTACATCCATAACACGCATGGTGAATTGAGCACCCAAGGGCCTGTATAAACTAAACCATGTTAGTGGATAAGCACATCCTGGCAAATACGTTTGAACTGTTACTTCAGACACAGGGACGTGTATCACTCAGACATAGCTTCAGAAAGACATATACATCTTTTCCTTTAAGGCTTCCTATTACTACCCTTTATATAGCAATATGGTAGGTCCCTGCATATAGGCATACACGACCTTTAAATATTATTTCTAAGCCATACGTGGGCGGGATAGCACAGTGGTTACCGCGTTCGGCGTTAAACACCAACTCACCTCACCTCACCTCTAATCATGAGGCAAGATGTTTCAATCAGAGATCACAGTTGTGTTGCACTTTCAATACTAATATGTGCTATACACTTGGAAACGGCGTTAATATCCTAAATCACCTGGGGGGCGGGATAGCGCAGTGGTTAGCGCGTTCGGCTTCGGATCAAGAGGTCCGTGGTTCGAATCCCGCAAGGGGCACTGCCACTTTGTCTGCAGTAGAGAACTGTTCTACACGCAGTAAGGTTTGGGTGCAATGCTACACTGAATTTCAGCGTAGTACGCTAGTTCTAGCCGATGCTCGCAGGTTTCACCGCAAAGCAGATCCACATGGCGATGCGGGCTTTCTCCCTGCCATGATATTCGTGAAATACTCTTGAAAGTGGCGTTAAACACCAACTCACTCACTCACTCTAAGTGATACGCATCCAAGTGTGTCTCTCATTCACCTAATGGATGCAGGAGACAAAAGTAAATCCATAATAAACACCCTGCAGAATGGTTTATACCAATTACAATCCCAGATCTGAAGGTGTCTGTGGTTGTCTATGTGTCTATTTTGATATCTTTTAATTGAAAGTTGAACAGATAATAACTGACTGTGACACAACAAAAACTCTCCTTTTTGCAAATATTGACAATCAAAGATAAACAAATATGTCAATGGAAAGTTTTAAAAAGCACGCAACAGACTATAAGAAACGTTAGTCTTAGAATAACAAGATTAATTTGGTCAAAATGTCCTTCACCAATATTTTATGTTCAAAACAAGCAGTTGTCACTAAGGTGACATGATCCCCCGCCGCAAATTTATATTTCAAGTTCCGCTTTTACCTTGAGAATAATGTCAAGGTCACCAAAATTTAATCAGCCCTTTGTCTGCCCATGGAGTTGCCTTGTGTAAGATATGATGAAATTTCAGTGAACGGTTCTTAAGATATCCCACTGACACGCCTCCCATGCCGAACAATTCCAAAGTCCGCTATGACCTTGATAATACTGTCAAGGTGACCAAACACTAATCAGCCCTTTGTCTTCCCTAGGAGAAGCTATGTGAAAGATATGAAGGTACCATGAGAAAAATTAAAAAGCACACATCCAGCTGTAAGAATTGTTAGTCTTAGAATACCAAGATTTGTCAATGTCCCTCACCAATGTTTTACTTGAACATATATCTCAAATTGCCCCTGTAGTGTTTACGACAATGGTGTGCACACACAACATACATTGTCAGATTTCTTTGAAAATACATTATGCCTAGGACCTCTTAAAGTCTCAATAAAATTAATAAGAGCGACATGTGACAATCGCCTTTCATAAAAAAGTATATTTATCGGGGAAAAATGACTCCTTATTGATCTTAAGAAAATTGCTTTGGAAAATTTTGTTACAATTATAAAATAAGAGAACTAATATTTATTTGACACTTTTTTTACGTGTTTAAGCTTGAAATATTCTACAATGATAAAAGCGATTAGTTGTACAAAGCTAGTATATATCAGTGGTAAATAATATTCATAATTAAACTTACGAACAAAAGAAACGTCAGCGTATATAAACAGAAAAAAGTACACGAAATGCTGCTACCTGAGAAAGCCAATTTTGATTGTCTTTGTGAAGAAGTACTGGTAAATATATTCAGCAGGGTATGATACTTTCATAGATGTCTGCTCAATAGCATACACTATTGAACACCTACTTGAATCAAGGGACTGGGAAAGGTTCAGAGGCAATTAATAATTTACGTACTACCTGACTCAGTGTAATAGATGTAAAGCCTATAAAAACACCTTGTAACAAGTAGTTTGCTTGCTGATTCTTAAGACTATTGCAGAACAAGGATGTATCAGCTTCACTTAAGCTTCCCTTGCACCCCTCTGGGTATTCAAAAAACCTTTACAAAACTTTAGTTAATAATACAGTGGATAATTATTGTTGATAATAATAACTGGTTTTGGCATGTTGAGTGGAAGAGCGCAAACCTTACCTTTTTTCAGGTTTGGATCAAGAGTTCCGGGGGTTGATATCCTGCCAGAGGCTCGGCAACTTTGTTATAGTTAAATGTTGTGCATGTGATGTAGTAAGGTTGGGTGCGAAATTATACTTTTTCAGTGCAGAACCCCATGGTTTGATAATGCTCGCAGGTTTAATCATAATGGATCGTCATGTGTTGTTATGGCAATTAACCCTGCAATATTACTAACCATCGTGTCAGAAGTGAAATATTCTTGAAAGAAGGGTTAAAACCCAAATCACCTCATTTCAATTCATCTTCTTGTCATAAGTACATGTACACAACGCAAACGCAGCTCTACTGTATGTCTTGCTCTTTCCGTATAATAGCGAGCACCAAGCACAGAAGCAGCAATTCCCATACTGGTAGGAAGTGGTCAGGCCTTGCAGGTAGTTTTGAGAGTTTCCAAACAATTAAGAAACACCATTCTTCATTAGATTAAGTTCCAGAGAAGAAACATATACATGTAAGTGTTTTGTAATATTGGTAGAAAATTATGGTGCATTTTAAAAGAAATTATCATCATCTCCTTGTGGTTTCATAAATATGCTAATTCATTAACTATTTCTTAACATAAGGTTTCAATACAAAGGGTTATTTACATGCCGTAATCTCAAGGGACTGTAGGAAGTTTATTGATAAAAGACACATTTTGTTTTTTCTTTAGGACGATGGGATATAGTTTCCAATCAGATTACAGGGTTAAATGAATTAGAAAGATAATTTTGAGAGGGTATCACTTTACAAGTTTAATTATAAAGTTGGCGAAAACAAAGTTACATTGACGCCAACTGCCGCAATTGAATGCATCCACTCAATCCGCTTCAAATCTTCTTAAAATATAGAATAGTTTGCAGAGGGGGCACTATTCTATGACATTGTCCCATACCTCAAATAATGTAAATATAAATTTAGTCTAACATAAATAATTAATATAGATAATATTTTTGAAGGATCATATTTACATTCATCAAGCTTGAAGTCAATTCTTCTGGTACGTCTCTAAAAACACATTGAGAGAAGTGGAACAAACATCTTCTAACCGTGAAGGCCGGGGCCAGGACCACTTACCGATTTCATCAAGAAACTAATATTTTTGGACCATAACTACATTGATTATCTTCCTAAACACCTCAAACTGGTACCAATTTAAAGGGTATACAATTGTCGTTATCATTGGAAGGTAGCATGCAACTTAACTCATTTGGATATTCATGCATATTAAGATAAAGTGATCTTTATCACATGTCCTATTTTTTCTTCTGCTCTGATGGACATAACTGTGTACGTTACCTGTCCTTCTCGCTGTTCTTGGCAAACATAGAACATGTAAGATCTAAATTCGTCGAAACAACATTGTCTTTGACTGACATGCTGGTAGATTCAAAGCCTGGGGCCAAACATAAGGATGTAAGACCAGCTTAATTACTGAAAAATAAGAAAGCTGTTAGTGAGACTCATGATGCAATTACGTGTATTATTAACCCTTTCGCGGTTCAAGAGAAGGATCGTGTATATTGCCTATCAGCAGGCGCTCGCATACACTTTTGAAAATGAAAATGACATCCTCAGGCAAAAGGATGCTTTTATTAATGATAGACTGAGACAAAATTATCATGTCTTTGAACCAATAAAGAAAATGAACTTAAAGAACATGGACAATTTAAAGAAAAATCAGTGAAACTGAAAACGGCAAAGAACAAAATCATTGAATATCGATAACAAGGTAACGTAGCATTCTAGCATCTTGTGAAGTCAAAACATTTTGCAGACCTTCATTTTGGCAGGAAAGATGTCCTGAAGTATCCTCTGACCCCTGTTCTCTTTGCTCTAGACACAGCTGATGGTTACCTCTCTAAAACAGACAAGTCGAAACCACTCAAGTATCCAAGATTTTGAGAATATGTGTAGTTTCTGTCTTTGCTCTGTGGAAACGCTTAAATTATGTCATTCAGAATTTTTAAAAAACAAACAAATAAAAGCACAGAGCATGCCGTAAGAAAAGATTTGTCCCGCAACTCAAATAATGTATCATTTTTGGTTTAATTAATTAGATATGAAAACGAATAAAACATTTATCTGATTAGGAGAACTTGTAGTTCCATTCAGGTGAATTTTAAAAATGTGATAGAATGTATGTTTTATAAAGCCATGAATTCGTCGAACATATGAAATATGAACCATTTAACAACATAAGGTATGTGCATGTAAAGGTGTATCCAGGAATACCAGTGTTAGTGGTATTACCAAGAAAGTACATTATCAGGAACAAATCGACGTACAAATATGGCCCAATATGTCTAAATGGCAACAGTATGAATTCAGTGGATTAGCCAAAGTAATGTAAAATGTCAGGAATGATAACCTATTCGTTTTGTAGATATTGCATGGATATGTATAATTTTGTGAACAAAAGTTACTAGCGTTGAACGGTAAACAATTACTTTTGAGAAAATCAATGTTTTAAATTGAAACAAATTGAAATTACTCCATTACAATAGGTACATGTACAGTGTAATTTATGAGTATAAATAGAGTGTACAGAACTTTATGAAGGCATACCCTTATCTATGACCCATAACAAACAGTACCACAGACAGACGGACAAAGGCACTAAATGAAAAACGTAAGTGTGCTTGCGTTACCGTACATTTGATAATACTGCCATGTTAAGATTTTTTGTTCTGAAATTATCTTTCAGTAAAACATCTGCCTGCAAATCTTTGAAAATTGACGGTCTCGTTGTTTCATTGCTTCGTTGTTGTATGTCATTGTGTAGCAACATTTAAATTATTTTCCATTACAAGGTTTCGATAACAAAAATGGCCATTTTACATAATGACATAAGCACACTACATAATTGTTCAGGCGAAAGGACACAATGAGTAGATTTTGAGAAGTTATTTCAGTCACTCAAAATTCATTTAGAAAGATAGTCTTTGTGGGATATCAGTTCACCACTTATACAGGAAAAACGATACAATGACGCCGAATGCTTAAATTTGACTGCATTAACCGATTCATTTACAAGGAATAATACATGTTGTATACATGTAATACAGTTTCGATGAAGCAGAAAATTATTAACACCTTTCATCTTAGTCACTAGAAGTTGACTTTGCATCAAGCAGCATGGGGTTTGAGGTAGATGTAGATGTTCCATGCTACACTGTCTTTCAATGCATTATCAAAGTTAGCTAGTACCATCGACTGGGTAAGTCACAATATAGAGCCAAATTGTCTGCGGGCTTTCTCCCAGCAATAATACCAATAAATACTCTTTTAAAAGACGTTAAGAATTTGGAATATGTTTATACAATAACGCGGTATGTATGTTTCCAAAGCTCTCACACTAATTTGTTAATCTTAAGTATCTATAGTATAAAGTCAAGAACAAAAATAAAACAACAAAACTAGATAATATGTGGCAGAAGGCGACAATGTGGATAGCACACTTGAGATATCGTTAGAGACAATTCACAATGTAATGTTGCTGAGTAAGTATAATTTACACGTGTAAAACGCAATCAATGTTGATTTCAATTTGCAAACTTTCCTTTTACTGCAAAAGCCATTAATTGATTACAACACTTGTTAGGATTGAATTGATTTCCAAGATAAGTAAGTTAAACTTATTGCAGGAAACAGTATGTCAGAGAGGAGGCTCGTATACAATTCGTCACTAACATGGAAATAAGTATTACACATAACATACAGTCATATTACTTGTATCCAAAATCAACTGCAAGCATTATAGGCATAAAAGCGTAGATTGTTTATAGCTGTATTATGTCATGGAGTAGGAACTTTGATGACAAAATGCACCTACTCAGAACAAAGTTTTTCCAACAAACCTTCATTGTGATTAACTAAAACCCTCAGCCTATCAAGCTGACATACCTAGAATACTATTTATCTTTTATTCCAGACTTCTAAATGTGATTGTGAAATGCTCCTCCGGTCAGAATGTTTTTTCGTGTTAATGCATTCTGTGATCAATTTAACATTCGAAATATAAGATTTCCAAGTACCTTCCGGGAGCCAAATGAGATATTTGTCTAGATGAAAGTCGACATGTTTGTGTAAAGCATTAAACGTTGATAATCTTAGTTGAAATATTACATTTTTGTTAGAACTCTGTAGCTGCAGAGTAAATATGTTTGATCATCCGGGAATTAAAAGTCGAATGTTTGTCCGCATCCGCAACATGGAACGGAGAGTATGTATTCAGCAGTGTCCGTCCGTCTGTCCTCCTCTTGTAAACGTGACATATCTTAGCACCATATTTGGTCAAATGTGGTGACAGCCCATGCTTGCGGATTATACAGACTGTCGTGACATGACATCATTTGCAAGGTCACCACGACACTGTGACCACTTTTAAAGTTCTTGTTAATGCTTTATATCATAAACCATAGTGCCTAATGTCTTCACATTTAGTGATCATCACGACACTTTTTACCAGAAATGCAATATATGAAGAACCATCTTTTCACAAAACGATAAAAGCAACTAACTGTGTCTTATTTGACTCCACATTAGCGGCGGGGCACATTGCCAAACACGTGTCTATTTTATTGGCAATGTAACTTAACATTAAATGCCCAACAAAACGTTTGATTGTGTTGAAAACACTATACATATTACATTCTGGCAATCATACCAGACATTTAATATCCATTGTGATGAAATAAACTTCAAGTCATTTCAAGCTATATGTTAGTTTTTTTTAATATTGCGCATACATGGTTCACATAAAATCCTCACCATGTTAAAGATGCGTTACAGCGCACAGATGAACTGAGTGAAGAACACATGTATTGCTATGAAGCTGAGGGAGAAGGTAATATAAGTTGGTATATGAATCATGTTCTTAATGAATATAATATGTATAAGACACTGCTTTAAATACGTTCACACCAAACGATGTTACGTTACCTGCGAGCGTGGTCCACTCCAGTAAGGACTAAATGAATAAACAAATCGACTGTCCTGAATACTGGTGCTCGGGTACTCATTCAAAATGTTCTTATACAATCCTAAGCATGGTAAAATTGTTGCACAAGTACCAAGAAATAACTTCTTAGACTCAAGAAATACCAATATCATCTTATCTATATCAATGTTCCTGAAAGAAGATTTGAATTGAGAGGTAAATAATAATTTATTTTCACGTGCCTGTGGAATGTCAAATAAAGTGTTACTATAGTATGGGTCATAAGCCCACATTACTTAATAACATGTCTGTATGTCCATTCTGATTCACGGATAAAACCAAATTTACTCCAGCATCGACCTAACTTTTGGAGAGAAAAAAAACAGAAGAAAAAAGCGTTTTAAGCTTGCAAACGTACAGTTGTCAACGCTGAATAATGGAGTATAAACCCAGGGTGGTATATAACCTAATCAGTTATCAATTAAAGACAAATATTAATTTAATCGTATTAACGTTCCTTACTATCGTGTGTCTTGAACCTGTTACAATATGATAAAATAAAATATCTTCTTGTGGTAAACAACACCATTTCAACTGGGTTACCATAATAATATAAGAAATATTATATATGAACTAGATTAATTTGACGTTTGCGTTGCACACGCCTACAGAGATACAACTTTTTTTTCATATGTATTTTTCAGAAAAATGGTCACTAATTTATTGCATGTTTAACACAGTGATATTTGAGAGTTCGAAAGAATATTTCTTATCTTTAAGTGACGATATCGTGGGAAACATTTAGATCATATTAATCTATTATATTTCTACCTTTTTGAGAAATCAAATTTAAAACTTTAAATAACAGTACAAAATCAAGTGTTTAGTAAAACGCCAACAATAAAGATATTTATTTTTCAATCCAACACTTTAAACTTTAAACAAAATTAGTTTAATAAGTTTAATACTAGAAATGTGAGCTATACCATCATGACATAAAAAGTCAAAAGTAAATATATCAATTGGCGTCTCCTCTGCTCTTTGTGTGGACATGATTACTATTGAGGACGAACATATACTGAGCAAATAAGGTTAGGGACCATTTAATGTTTTGTTTATTTCGACATTATTTTTGAAGTTGGAATATTGCAATTTTAGCCGCTTTCTACCACTCTACCATTCTACTTCAAGGTGGCATTTCAAAATGTCCTGCGTCACCAACAACTTTAAATGAGCTCGCTAACGCCCTTGTTGATCAATTGCATCAGATTCCATATCGACTGTTTCAGAACCTTTCATTAAGTTTTCAAGACGTTCTTACGCCGTACATGTATTTAAAGCACGAAGAGGGCTTACATGCCAATGAATTTGATTTCAATCCAGTTTCAGATGATTAAAATATTGAGATTCCGAGGCAACGTACAGGTAAGTCCAGAAACGTCTGTACATTTCTGATTAAAATCATAAGAATGCTAATATTTGGTTCATTATTTTTATCGCAATGACGTCCATCGTAATATTATTCATAATCTTGTTTTCATGACTCATTTTCAAAATATTGGAAACATCCAATGGTCCTTAACTTTTTATGTTCACTATACAATGGAATCGTCATCAAGACAAAGATGATCTAGCGATAGCAAATTTTCACTTTAAATAATATACATATAAATATATAGTACTGGAAATAGGATACTTATTCTGCTGGCATGGAAAAGCGTATTTTGTCATCCATTATGTACTTAAGTGACGCAGACAATTATTCAGATAACCAATTTTTACTCCTTAATAACATTTGTCAAGCAAATTACCGATAAATAGTACGTATCTTTTATTACAGACGGATCTGAACTTGATTCCAGCACGCAACGTAGACGGAAGTCTGATCTCGCCCCACGGTTATCTCCAGTGACCAAATTGAGGTAATGGCCCCAATGTGGTGTTGTAAAGATGAAATTAACTGCGACCACTTAAGCTTGTTAATGCATTTTTGTTAATTACGTTTGATTAAACTTTGTTTTATGGCTGACATGAACCAGCGTACAAGATTTTTTTCTGACGTTTAAGTTAGTGCTTTCGTTGGAAATATATGTAAAACAATCATCTGAAGTTTGTTAGAGAGGAATACCTTATCGATATTCTCTGTTTGCATTATTTAAAAAAGAAGAGTATTAGATTTACATTAATAAGTACAATGATTTGAGTAAACTTATAAATAGTATATAAATACTTGTTTACGAAGCCACAAGGCATTTACACATAAAGCTTATTTTAATCACAACTGTAATATATTCAATATTCTACTATCATACATGAAGCCAATGCATTCCAATTTAGCTAAATGTCAACAAATAAAACCTTGAAATGTACACTTATCTGTTACAAGATGCATAGTTATTCAAATATTATTTATTTTAAAGAACATGTTTGAATTAGTCGTTATGTACGTTTGTAAGTATTAGTGATATGATATTTCATTTCATATTCAGAATTGCAGCGAGGGGGTAGCGTTGTAGTGATGCTTTCGACTTTGAAAGAAGAGATACGGGTTCGAATATAGATAAGAACGCTGTCTGTTGTAGAGAATTGTTCATTAGTCTGTAAGGTGTCGATGTTTCATTTAATTTAATTAGGTAAAAAAAAATAGATCGGTTGTTCATTCGCTCGTCTCGGGTTTCACTACAGTGTATAATGACACTAGGTTGTGGGCGATTCTCTGCAGTACAGTAGCCGTCATAAAATAAATGAGATACCTTTGTAAGCCTCACCTCACCTCTATAAGTAATCAAACTTTGTATGATTTGAGATATAAACCGTGTCAGCAAGTACATTTATCCTTTTGTTTGGATATTGTGTTTATTTTTGAATAATGAATTATTGCCTCTTTTAGGGATCCATGTTTCCACATTTGAGTACCCCTATTCCCCAAATTATTTCCAATAGACAATGATCTTTCGAAAGAGACGTGTGTGAGTGTTCGGGAGATCATAATTACATTAACATGTCTGGAATAAAGGAAACCTATTCTTCAGGGATGGCGTTTGGACATTATGTGATAAAAACATAGCTTATGTCATTTACGTTTTTATAACACGACTATTCGCACCTGAGCTAACAGTTTCATGGTCATGTAATTTGACAGTGCACTGAAGCTGTCCTTGGAGAATGATACACCTACGAGTGGCGTTCAATAAGTGTTGCAAGCGGGGCATTGGTGTTTACATAAACAGTGTCAGCTTATAGCAGGTGTTACTATAGTCAAAACATAACATTGACACATGTCAAAACAATTTCTAGACATAACAATTATTTAGATATAATAGCTGCGCTGACCTAGGGGTCTCCATAATCATGGATTCTCTCAAACATGAACAACGCGCTGTGATCAAGTTCCTTAGAGGGATGCAAAGCTATAGAAATACATAATCGTATGTGTAATGTGATGGGTAAGGATGCTCCTAACTTTTCAACAGTTTGTCGCTGGTCTCTTCAGTTCAAGCGGGGCAGGGAGTCCTTAGACGATGACCCACGGTCAGGCAGGCCATCTGAAGTCACCCGACCGGAAGTTATTGCCGCTATCGAAAGACGAATTTTAGCTGACCGCCGTGTTAAAGTTCCTGAACTGTCTTTGGAATTCCAGATATCAGTTGGAAGTGTTGAAAAATAATTCATGACCATCTTGGTATGTCCAAGGTATCTGCAAGATGGGTACCCAGAAACCTCACAGCACAAGATCGCCAGAAAAGAACCGAAAGTTGCATGGAGCTTCTGAATCGGTTTAATGCGGATGAAGCCAGGTTTTTGTCTCGTCTGGTGACAGGTGACGAAACCTGGATCCACCACTGGGACCCGGAAAATAAACTGGAATCCAAGCAATGGAAGCACCGGAGTTCACCGCCTCCCCTGAAGTTTCGCACTCAACCATCAGCTGGCAAGGTTATGGCGACAATCTTTTGGGATGCAAAAGGCATATTATTAATTGATTACTTGCCAACCAAAACTACAATGAATGGTCAATATTATGCCAACCTAATGTGTAGAGAAGAATTGCAAAATAATGTGTGAATCTTTCTTTGACCAAAGTTAATAGTATCGTAATACTGTTACTTTTACTGTTCCTCTAACCATTTCCTTTTCTACTGCACAGGATGTTAAGAATTGACGAATAATCAAGAATTTCATGAAAAGTGTTATGAAAGTCTTTTTGTCTTTAACTAGTATTAGATAACTAGGATTAATTGTTTTTGAGTCACAAACGTTTAAGTAATGGTCACTAGGACTCCAACCTCAGTGAAAGGACTTGAAACCAGCTATAGGATAAACAAAGGATTCAGAGTAAGCTTCCCCCCTTCCCGTTTTCGGGTTTTGTCGAGTGTATTCGATAAATGTTGTGCAACCAAAGGGGAGCTTCTTTGACTTTCTAGAGACGGTTTTAGTATAACTAGGGCTCTAGATGGAAAAGACTGGCATTCTGTGCTTTTGATTGTATATTTAAGACACTTCATGATTGTTGTTGGATTTCTCACTAATTGGTGACTACATTAGATATTTGTAGAGCTCTATTTGTATATTTCCGACCCTAATGCATCTCTATTGTATATTACTTGAAAATATGTATTGTAATCTGACTAATTGTGGTTTTTTTCTAATTTGATTAATATCAGACATTTGTTTGTCACTATTTGATTAGCTACTCGTAACAAATTACAAGTACAAAATAATGATATTGTAAACATGTCACCTTGTTTTCCCCTTACTTTTAAAAAGGGCAGGACAGCACAAAGGATAGCGCATTTGGCTACAGATCAAGATTGTTCTATGCTCATCCTGTCATCGTTCCCTGCCTGGGAGAACTGAGGTAGATGCAGTAAGGTGTAGATGCAATGCTCCACTACGATTCAGTTCAGTACTTGCAATGATTTATTAATGTCATTAATTGCTTGCAGATTTCACCACATAACGACAATGGTGTTGTGTGTTTTCTCCCTACAATATTACTAAATGCCGTTATTATGAGTGAAGTACTCTTGAAAGTTTAATATTATGAAAGACATCTGGAAATTAATGTACACAAAAGGTCGTGTTGGTCAGACAGAATTGAAATGGGATAGAATGGCTGACTTTTATAGGTTTTGACAATCAAGTTTACATTTCTGGAATACAGAACTGATAGTATTTTACTTGAATAATATAGACAGCGTGAAATATTGTTTTATGTTCCCTGTATTACATTGCCGAGGGATAAAAGCAATAACCTCGACTGCCCTTCCAAGTGTCTAATGTTTTATTTTCTTGTGCATGTTTTGAAGTTTCCATGTCTGGAATACAGGATATTTAGTATTCTAGTTGAATATAATAGACAGCTTGAGTAAATGATTTTAATGCCCTCTTTATATTTTATTTTAGGTAGAATATCTTAAAAGCTTAAATTAAGACAACGATGACTCATGTTGTGTAGTGGTGAATCTTTTAATAATTCCAAGAATTCGATATTACAATTTCCATTAACCGTTATCTTTATTATGTAAATATAAATTTATTTCTCTAGGCAATATCTCCAAAGCAAAAAGGCATGCGAGTCAATCAAAGTTAATTTGCACTTAAAATCATTTACAGACACATTATTAGGCAGTAGAGAGTGCACTTTTTCTAAATCTAAAGGCATGGTATAGAAACATTGACAGATTTTCAACATGTATTTTGCTAGAACATCATAGTAAAGATATGAATTTATTGATATTATGATTAGTAAAGTAATATTGTTTAAAGGGGCAGTAGCACGTTTTTTGCAAATTTTAGTTTTTCAAATTTTCCATTTATAATGATAGTTTTTGTCATTTATATTTACTTTAGAGGGTAAAACATCTTATTACATAAACCAATTTTCCGTAGTGGTACAAACAGTTATGCGTATAAAGCGAAAAATGCATGGCGGCCATTTTATTGTGAACACATTTTATTATTTTGAATGACAAAAACGAATCCCATGGCTTTACAGAACCATATACACTCATATTTCAAATTGATTTCCCTTGAGGGAAGGGTGTTTTACTATTGGTGACATTGTTTTTTTAAGGAGAGATGGGACCCAAAAATCGAACTCGCTTACGGTAACATTTTGCGACAACAACTTAGTGAATAAGTCTCAAAATATATGGGTAATCTTGTTTGGGGCATACGCTTATCCATACACTAACAGGAATCGCTTAAAACTGCCGTAACGCCTTTTTAACGGTCATTTTACGACATGCTGCATAACGTTATCGTCACCTATATTCGCGGTAAATATGTTACCCTGTGTGTTATTCGAATTACATACGTATCTTTTGTTACTGACGAATTTAATTCGCCTGGTATAATCAACTGATAGTTATTCTTTCAGCATGCACTCTTAGATTGATAGTATGTTCGCTAATGATTACACAGTGGCCGTCAAAGTTACATTTTTAACCATCAAAATTGCCGCAAGGTTAGGTTTTTACGTTTATGAACGTAATTTAAAAAATGACCTTAAAGTGATGAAAAATCTCCGGTGACCCCCTAATTGTTATTTCTGAATTCGTTTGTTTATTCAATTGTGCACATTATATTGTATTTTTAGCAATATCTAAAATATGTGTGAAAGTGAAAAAGTTGAATATGTGAAAAACGATGAGAAAAATGCCGTTTTTAATTAAAAAGTACTTAATTTAATTTTGTTTCTCTTTCCAGTGTCATTAATTTTCAAAATATAGACTTGCTATTTATTCCCGTATGTAACTGAAATGTATTTGAAAGAATTCTGAGCTTATTCGTTGAAAGCGAGCGCTTTATTTAAATGGATCAAATCAGTCAAAAATGACGTAATTTGCCGACGGGAGTATTATTATTAATGCTGATAACTCTTTAAATCGTTCGGTGACCCCAACATTTTCTTACATTTTTGGATAAAAGACACAATAAACCTAAAAAAATATACGAATTCTAAAAAATTTTGTTTGATTGTCCCATCTCTCCTTAATATACATTTGTCTCAAATCGTGTTAGGCAATGATTTTTATACCCTCTTTATATTTTATTTTAGGTAGAATATCTTAAAAGATTAAATTAAGACAATGATCACACATGTTGTGTAGTGGTGAATCATTTACTAATTCTAAGAATTCGATATTACCATTTCCATTAACCATTATCTTTATTATGTAAATATAAATGTATTTCTCTTGGCAATATCTCCATATTTTCTAAATCTAAAGGCATGGTATAGAAACATTGACAGATTTTCAACATGTATTTTGCTAGAACACCTTAGTAAAGATATGAATTTATGGATATTATGATTAGTAAAGTACTATTGTTTAATATACATTTGTCTCTAATCGAGGTAGGCTGGACAAACACAAAGAAAATAGTATGCATGCATTGATAAAACATTAGAGACACAACGATCAAACTGTGAAATGGCGGCATTAGTTATAGAGTAATATCCTTTATTTTCATTTTATGGTTTTTATGCCAGTTGTTTGCTATTTCATTTTTGCTGAACACGTTATTGTTACTAAAAAGTGTTTGTTTAAAAATGTGTCAACGTCACCAATGTCTTCATATCGCCTTCACAACATTTGAATACATTTGGTGCTATGGTTTATGAGATATTGTGGTAAAAAGAGCGTGAAGTATGTATGGATGGACGTAAGTTGGTGAATACTTAGTCCCTCATTCCGCGCTGTGAAGGGGGACTTACAGACGATATGGTGTTTAAATTTTAGTTGATTCCCCGATGATCAAACTTACTCTGCATGTAAAGCTTTGTGACACAGAATATAAATGTTTTGAAGTGCACCATGTGTACCATAGATGTCCTAGTTTGTTTACTTTTCAAGAACTTCTAGACTGAACAAGTCTGTAAAGTTACCGAAATATGTGTATCTTGTATTCACGTCATTTAAATAATATGTTGAACTCTAGTATTGCTTAGGCTCTGTCGTACATTGATCACTAACTAGCATTGTGTACATTAATACTGTTCTTCACCATGCTGAGAAATGTTGATTGACAAGTGTATAACTTGACTTAGTGGCCAATACAGAATCTGTGTCTCTGTAATATATCGACTAAGACGATTATGATATAAATGTCTAATTTTTATAACAATATAATACAAATGTCGACTTCGAGCTAGACAAATATCTCATTTAGCTCCCGGAAAAAAACTTTAAAAGCTTACATGCTGAAATAATTGAATTAATCACTGGATGCATGGGAATGACACAACTTCCTGACCAGAGGAACATTTCACAATCACATTTGGAAGTCTGGAATATAGGATAAATAGTAGTCTAGGTATATCAGCTTGATAGGCTGAGGGTTTTAGTTAATCACAATGACTGTTTTTTTAAAAAAAACTTTGTTCTCAGTAAGTGCATTTTGCCATTAGGGTTCCTACTCCATGACGTTATACAGTTTTGAGGAATATCAGCTTAAATACTTATAATGTGTAAAGTTGATTTTGAATATAAGTAACTTAACTGTATATTACGTATATTATTTATTTACAAGTCAATGACGAATTGTACGCGAGCTTGCTTTGTGACAAATTGTTTCCTGAATTAAGTGCAACTTACTTATTGGTGAAAATTAATTCAATCACAAGAAGTGTTGTAATCAATTACTGACTTTTTCAGTAAATGAGAAGTTTGCAAAAGGATATAAGCATTGATTGTGTTTTACACGCGTATGTTATACTTACTCAGCAACATGGCATAGGGAATTGTATTTAATGATATATAAAATATGATATTCACATTGTCGCCTTCTGCCACATGCTGTCTTAGATTTAACCTGATTGTAATAATGTTCTTGACGTTTCACTATATATACTTTAGATAAACAAATTAGTGTGAGAGCTTTGGAAACACACATACTCGTTTGTTGCACGAAGATATGCACGAAGAAACATATATACTAGTTCAAACATTTCCTTAATATCTGTTGTATACTCGATTGGAATGTTATTGCTTTAATCCAGTCAATGGAACTAGCAAACTTTGATAATGCATTACAAGTCAGTGTAGCATTGAACTACAACTTTATTACATGCAGAACAGTTCGCTACATCAGACACAGTTTACAGCACCTGACGGGATTCGAACACTGTACCATGATGCAAAATCGACTGCAAGTGACTGAGATGAGACGTAGAAAAGATACTGTAGATTTCCAAAGATTTGCAAGGAGTTCTTTTACTTGAATATAATCACAGGACAAAAAGTGGTGGAATCCGTTGGCCGGATTCTTCCGGATTCTTCAAGACCCGCCAATTTTTGGAATCCACCACTTTTGGTCCTGTGAATTTTGGGAAAAGTCTTTCCATGGCAACAGTATCAACGGTACAGTAACATATTATAAATGAGACTCGGACAGAGCATAACAGTTGTATACTATTTATGGATTAAGACGCCCTTTTTAAGAGTATTTCACTGGTATTATTGCCATGAGCTCGCAGCGCTCTTTGTCTATACATTGCGGTTAACCCAGTAGAACTATGGTAATGCATTGGAATTCAGTGTATCGTAGAATTTCAAACACAGTGCATGTAGAACAGTTATTTAGATCAAACCAAATCGACACTGTGTACATTGATGCAAAATCAACTTGTGACTAAAATGAAAACGTCACCTTGTCATAACCATGTTGTTATTATCTATCGAAACACAACGATACACGCAGAACACATGTATTTTTATTTGCAAATGAATCGGCTGATGCAGTCAAATCTACGCATTTGGAGTCAATGTACTGCTGTTGGTTGTTCCTTTATAATTATCTATAGGGATATACACCTTGCATGCCTTGTCTCTTTTCACCTCCATAATTGTGTAATATCCTTATGTCAGTAAGTACAATATCCCTTTTGTATCGAAACCTTGTAATAGGAAAAAACGTACATGCCGGTAAAACTAAAAGACAATCAAGACTTACAAGGAGTTGTTTTACTTGAATATAATGACGGGGATATTAATTAAATGGCAACAATATCCATGGTACAGTATAGCTAGTTCACTCATATGTTTTATTCCGTCTATTTGTCTGTCTGTCTGTAGTTATATTTGTTATGGAACATACATCTATAAAAGGTAATGATGTGGCTTCATGAAGCTTTGCATAGTTATAAGTACACTTCAGTAATTTAAGAATTTCAACGAGTTCATGAAATAATTCATGCAAATAACTGATTTTCAATTAATTATTTACCGCTCCAATGACAATTAACCCTTGAAATTGCCAAATTCATATTCCTGAACTTTTACATGCATGTACCGATATTGTGAAACATATTATTTTGCTATTAATGTTTTCTTCGAATTCATTGCTTTATATAATACTTGATAGACTAAGATTGTGATACTTTAGTTTTCAAGATTCGGTTTCATATTTAATTCATTAAACTAATTTAACGTTATCTGAGGTAAGGGCTAGTATCAGCACTACACACACTGCACACCTCACTTTATTGCATGTAGATTTGCTGTGCAGCTGATGAAGTTGATGCATTCCATTGAAGAACTGTAACTTTGTTTTCGATCACTTTATAATTAAACTTGTAAATTGATACCCTCTGAAAATTATCTTTCTAATTCATTTAACCCTGTAATCTAAAAGAAACGTACTATAGTCCCTTGTGATTATGGTATGTAAATAACCCTTTGAATTGAAACCTTATATTTAGAAATAGTGAATAAATTAGCATATTTATGAATTAAATTAAAATCACATGGAATTGTTATCATCTTATTTTGAAAGGCACTATTCTTTTCTATCGATACTGCATGACATTTACATGTATATTTCTTAACTGGAAATTAATCAAATCGAAGTATGGTATTTCTCAATTGTTTGTACACAACCTGGAGGGCCTCACCCCTTCCTACCAATTGTAAAGTAATAAAGTGATACCCTCTCAAGATTATCGTTTTAATTCATTTAACCCTGGTAACTGATTGACAGTAACAGTCTCCCATCATCCTAAATAAGGACACAAGCAGTGTCCTTTATCAAGAAATTTCCTATAGCACCTTGTGATCACGGCATGTAAATCACCCTTTGTATTGAAACCTTATATTTAGAACTAATTAATTATTTAGTTAATATTTATGAATTAAATTGAAACCACGCGGATAAGGTATTACTTTTTTCAAACAATTACTTCCTACCGATTTTGCATAACATTTACATATATATTTCTTAACTTGAAATTAATATGAGAATGGCGTTTATGTTCTTGGCACTAAGTAATTATACGGACAAGGTAACGCATATAATCGCACTGCACTCTGGCGTCGGGTAAATGAATGTACACAATTTTTTACATGAACGTCAAGTGAGATGAGGTGATGTGGGTTTCAAAATCGCCTACAGGAGTACTTCACTCACTTCACAAGTTTTGACATGACAACTGACCCTCATACATCCTTAGTCCACAATAGTCTTAATCACACTACTTGTTACAAGATGTTTTGATAGGCTGTACAGTTGTTAAGTCAAGTCAGGAAGCTGGTAACCATTATTTGCCTCTGAACATTGCCCAGCCACTTGATTCAAGTAGGTGTTGTGACAGGTGTTAAACAGCTTATGCGCATGCTCTATCATCATGCATCTAGCAAGTGCTCCTTCAAATACTTGTAAACGTCAACCAATAAATCGTATCTTGTTTCTAACATGAGTTGCATCATGAACAGGTTTAATGAATGAATAGTTTATACGAACTACATCGTCAACATAACGTATACACTCTCTTCATAACATTACTACTTTTATGTATAATCCAAGATCTGTGATGTCATACTTCCTAATTAAACTGACGCTAAGCTGGAAGTTATGACGAAAAGGTTCGCTGTTTACAGTTCAATGACAATGACTAATGAATCATTACAAAAAGACCACATCCCTAAGTAATAATGAGTCAACTTATTAAAGTCCAAAAAGGCAATTAGTGTCGATATGTTTCATTCATTAAATGCCAATATCACATTTTTGGTCAAAAATCACTTTGAAAAAGTGAGTTTAACACCCCGTGTCAATAAATACCAGCATCTTACCCTGCTGAGTGAAATGTGAATATATTAAGCTAAAGCCTTTGCAGTATCCTTGTTTTGTTTATTTTACCAAAAGATAAATAAGTTTGAGTTTTGTCTCAAAAGTTGTTTTTTTTTTTATTCAAGGCGAATGCTTTTGAGACTTGACATGGTCCTAGATAGTAAACAATGGAATAATGTCTGACTGCTACAGGACTGGACATTCTTATTTACCAGTATAGCACAAAAGGTGAATAGTGTTTGACGTATATTACCTCTGGTAATACTATCCGTTAGTCCATCACAATGGACAGTTGTAGGAAAACATTTTATCCTCATATTTGTTTCAAAGATACAGACGTAATACAATATAACAATGTACGTTTGTATTGTGTGTAGACCATAAATGGCGTAAACGATTTTAGGTAAAACATCAGTGAAGGCCTATTTGAATTTTTTTGTAATTCTAAGACTAACATTTCCCATAGCTTGTTTTTTTCTCAAATACATTATTGTATCAAAGTGTTTGTAGTTTGAAATGTCAATAATTGCAAAGAGGAAAGTTTATGTTGTGTCTCATTGATCTCTCTGTTGAACTTTCAGTTAAAAAACTTCAAAATGGGTAAACAACCAAAAACACATTTAGATCCGGGATTGCAATTGGAATATAAATTCCTCCGGGATGTATTTTGTGGCATTTCATGTGTCACCTGCAGCCATTAAGTGACTTAGATACGATTAGGATTGCTACTACTTCCAGAAATTAAGTTACATGTCTGAAGTTAAATGGGCGTGTATCTCTTTAAAATTGCATTTGAAAGACACTTATGCCTATATACCGTCCCTAGTACGATATAAAAGGACATGGTCTTTAGACATGTCTTTCTAACACCATTTCTATATACTATCTATAAATCTATCAACTATACTATTTCTTAAGAAAAGCTAATTAATGGGGATTTAAGTAAAACATGATCTTAAAGACCTACATATTGCTCCGAGACAATCCTAGTTTGGACTGATTATTGGTTAATTATTGTAGATATAAACTGCAATTCAAGCACAGAATAATGGTGCCTGATACCTTGATGTGAATCTCAGTGATGAGGATATATCTCATGAAGAGCTGCAAAAGTGCATAATTTCATTCATAAGTGTACAATACTTATATTTTTATGTATGTTCAAACACACAAGTGGTGCGGAACAAAGGGTTTTTTAGGACACAATGTTTGAATTTAAGTTAAAATGTATTGTTTATAAAATATGGAAAATATGTTGATATAAAAAGTAATCAGCATAATGTTTTTTCCTGTAAATTAATTCATAAATCATATTTTCTGTGGGGCATTATTAAACAAGCAAATCATCTATATATCAAGTTTTCAACCTCACCTCGTTAAAGCAAGGGCTTTAAAGGTATTTTCCCAGAAACAGGAACAACGAATGTAGTAGTGAAATCAAAGTTGTGTAGTTTACTTCTAGATTTACAGTCGTGTTTATCATAACTTATATCGCATTATTAAAGATTCAGCCATATGGGCAGAATCCTTATTGTTATTGGCGTTTTTATTTTCATTATTTCAAAATATTTGTCCGCAGGATTCAGCCAAAACGGCTGAAGTAAATGCAACCAAATTTTACATGCTGATAGCCTTAATGTGGAATAGAACTGCTGAGCTTTTGGGCCATATCGGCCAAGCCGTTGAAGGTCCAGTTAAAATCTAGACTTAACATGGGAATGTTTTTCAAATTGCAACTAGAGACTTGCAACTCTTTTAAAAAGATGTGCATTGACAATGCGAGCAGAAAAGTAAACCATGTCGAAATATGTCGCCATATTGCTTTTTCTCACTTTTGAAAATGCCCCGACCCCATGCACCTTTGACAATCATCTCCTCTGAATATACCAGCATTAGAAAGCTCATATTGACACATACAGCTGTAGCTGAAGCATTGTATATTATAGTTTGTTCATAGCAGCTGCAAATTGCTAATACTTTTTGCACAGTGTTCACTCAAAATCTGGGGACACAACTTAAATACCTACCCATTAAATTTTATGATTTTTTTCAGGACAGTTAGATTTGGCTATGGTATTTATGAAACAATAATAAAATCGCTCGCGAACAGTCATTTCCGGTCATAATAGAGACAAACTTTAACATGGAGAAAATTTTCAAAATCCAAAATTCGATCAATATAGTAAATCATGACGAAGTGGTAGCGTACAATGTACAATTGCGTTTTGATTTTCTCTACTATTCTTTGATTTTGTCATGTTCATATTGGGTATAGATAGTTCTAGGGACATGTTACAGACCCGTAACTTGTTTAAAAAATGCGCAATAACATTGTAAATATGTCTCAATTCATTATATTTCAAATAATTGAATCATTTATGCGCTGATTCATTTTATCCTCGCTTGCGACTATATTTTTAATTATAGTTTCCAGTTATAGCTTTTGCTGATTGGGTTATATAATTGATTATATATACAATATATACAGCTAGGAAAGCAACACCCTATTTCGAAAATAAAACCTTATTTTGTGAAACTTTATTGAAAAGTCTTGAATGTAATAAACTGTGATTAATCTAATTATTTGTTACGAAAATGTGAATGTCAAATTCTATAGTTTAAACATTTAGAGATCAGGTGCAAATAATTGTCTTTTGTAGACGTAAGTGACACATTTTGCCTTTATTTCGTCCTGGTCATATCTCATATTACAAAGATCCTCTTCTTTCAGCCCAGACGTATAAAACTAATCATGATTCCCATACTACGCACAGCTGTCTCTTTGCGATTATATAGTCAGGTACTGAAATGTAAACAGCTATGAGACAGAGAAGGGAATAACTTATAGACAAAGTATATCCACTTCTGTAAGTATATATGTCAAAAGCAATAATCAGTTATTGCCAATAACGACTAAAACATTTAATGAGTTACTTCCTAAATGTTTACTTATAGACACACGGACAATGTGGAAGGTGTGTTTAAGTCTCATCCATTCGAAACACATTGATTTTACAAATACGTCTTCAGATTAGACAAATTTAAATGAATCATAAGCATTCATTGAGAATTTATCTTTAGAGGTATTTATCTGTATCATTACTATTAACAGATTAAGACGTGAATGTATCATTGTTATTCATATTCTTTCGAAGTACATGTGGTATGTGTATTTGTGTGTAATTGGAAATTGTATGCTTTAGCATTGTGTATATTAATACATTAGATTTTTCGGTCCGTATTAGAATAAGGGATAATTTCAGAATATCATCTACAAACCCAAACTGTGTGCATCAGCTCAACTTACAGATAACAGTGGCCGGGATTGAACTTCAGTATGTACATGTAGTTGCGTTTTACAATCAACTCTATAACTGTTTTGAATAAAAGATACATACTCTTGTCTGAATTGGTGTCTGCATCATTTAACGACATACTGTACCACAACATACGTTTACAGTCCAGCAGTGTAAGTATATAAAGTAAGGCTCCATCAGTTTCCGTTTCTCCTCAATGCAGACTAGCCACTGGGTTTCGTTTCCAATGGTAACCGTGTCCACACAGAGCAAACAGACAACAGTTGCATATCTATTAATACGGCCCTGTCAAACGAATCATGAAGCTAACATATGTCATATATCAATTTAAGAAACTCGTGGATGGTACTGGTACCGAACTCGTTTTCGCTCGTTAGATAACACACTATCCACTCATTGCATAACTATGTTATTAAACGGGACGTCGTTTAGTATTCTCTATATAGTTGCAATCTTGCCCACCAAGGTTTGTAACAAAAGCTCTGTATTGTACTGTTATACTCCCTGCGAGGGACTTGAAGTCTATGGAGTGATAATATTATTGAATCTTGAATCAAACCTCACTTTCGCTTCAATACAACTTAGCAGCCAAATAAAAAAGCTATGATGTAAAGATGTATCTGATTGGTTGCGATGAGAAGACTCACAAGGCAAGGTTGAACTTCATGATATAATGAAACATTTGGGGAATGGTTAAATGGTGCCTTCATTAAGTGGCTTTCAGGTCAATTTCGAGTTGATATTTTCATATGTTTAATGTTTTGCAAGCATCACATTCAGACAAAAATATTTTCAATTATAATAACATTTATAATTACATTACATTATCTTACATTTTATTTATGGCATGATGAGGCGTCCAACGGCGGTCCAGAAGTATTTTTTCTCATATTTTTAAGGATCACTTGGTCTAAAAATAAAGTGGTATCAAGTAAATGCTCTTTTGGTCAATCAGGAATAGAAATTGACGTCCTATAGAAATGCATTAGCCGTCTTCTCACATCTAATAGCTTTAAAAAGATGAAATCATGTGTACAGAATCTTGGCCAGTTATATCATAAATTTAGATGATATTACATAACACAGTCACAGTCGGGCATGGATGTTTATACAATGCTCAAGTAAAGTGTATTTCTGTCTGGAAGGACACTATTTTCAACATGAAAAATGCATGGATATTTTGAAAAGCAATGAAATTTAAATGAATTGTCAATATTTCAAAACAATGAAATATGATTCAGTGAATAATATTACGACTGACGCGCTTTCTATAAATATTGAAATAGATAGTACCAATGTTCAATATATTTTATCGTTTGTTTAAAGAATTATTCTCAAAATATCATTGTGAGACAAAATTAATGTTTTAACGTAAGATCAGTGTCCTCTGTCTGTACTTCAAATAACTAAAGGTCGTGTTGGTCTCAGACAAACATAATTCAAAATAGATAGCTAGCTGACTGTTATAGCTTTTCATAATCAAGTTTAAATGTCTGGAATAAAGGATGGATAGTATTCCAGATAAATAAAATAGGCAGGTTGTCGTATTGGTGTTTTTATGCTCCATGTATTACATTGCGGTGGGATGTAGCCTCGTCTGCCCTTCCTTAGTCTAATAATTAAAATTCGTACTATATCGTAAAAACCATTAAGGTATTCATTATTGAATCTGTACATAAACAAGGTTCAAGCTGTGCGCTAGTGACTTTTTCTATTTTGGAAATTCAATTTCGATCTTACCGCTTCCCTAGAAAAAGCCTAATTTCGATGTTGTTCATATAAATTTGTTTTTCTGGGCCTGATCCCCATAATAAAAAGGTGAGGTGAGGTGATTGGGAATTAAACACTGCTTTAAAGATTATTTCACTTATATCATGACTGTAGTACCATTGCAGCAAGAAAGTCCACAGCACCAAGTGACTATGCATTGCGGTGAATCTGCTAAGGCAACAAAAAAGAGAATATTTTTCTGGTTTCCACCCGCATCAGTTTCAAACCCACGCCCCTGGTCTTTTTTTCCAGCTTTTAACAAAATAAAAAGGCAGATTACTCTTTAGCCTCTTGAATTATTTAGCCTCAGGAAACACGTAGAGCCATTTGGAATTGTAACACATACAATGTTTTTAAGAGGGTTTGTGCTTTATTAGCAGCTATCAGTTTTTGTACAGTTTCCGTCGCCGCAGCCGACTCCGCGACCGCCGCGTTTTGTATTTGCTTTAACTTTTTTCCTAGAAGGTTTTGAGAACTCATTTACATAAATTCTTACTTATGCCCCTGGGGAATTTTTTTGACATGTTCACATTCAAGGTCAAAGGTCAGGGTCACGAGTTCTGAAATCGCTAAAAAAAATCCTTGTAAACACGATAACTTCAACAACTTCTATGCTATCAGGCCCTAACTTGGTATATATCAACTATGGAGGAAGACTGAGATTTGAAAAGGTTTTCGCTAAGATCTGTCCAAGGTCAAGGTCACAGCGAGGTCACAACTTAAGCATGCAGTTGCGAACATGCCTTATTTTAACTATTAACACTTTGAATCATTACATGATTGTTATACACAATGCAATGTGATCATTGACTTGTGACCTTGAAGATCAAAGGTCAAGGTCACAAGATATGGCCATGGTGACCAGTTCTGAAATCTCTAAATAACTTTTTTTCCAAGAAGGTATTAATACCTCATATACATAGCTTCTTTCTTATAAATCTGGTGAATGATGTTGACATTATCATATTCAAGGTCAGAGGTCAAGGTCATGAGTTCTTAAATCACTACAATTATCCTAGTCATGATAACTTTAAACATTTTTGTGCTGTCAGGCTCTCATTTGATATATATCAGCTATGGAGAAAGTCCAAGATTTGAAAACGTTTTCGCTAAAATCTGTCAAAGGTCAAGGTCACAGCAAGGTCACAACTTAAGCATGCTATTGTGAATGCCTTATGTTAACAATGATCACTTTGAGTCATTGTATGATTGTTATACACAATGAAAAGTAATCATTGATGGTGTGAACTTGAAGGTCAAAGGTCAAGGTCATGAGGTATTGGTTAAGGCCATGTTAACCCTTTGGTCCAATTTTGAAATCAGAAATAGGTTTTAAGAACAAACTTGTGAAAAGTGACCCAAGTGATGATTCAACTTGTTAGAATAACTTGAATAATGAAAAAGATTTTGTCAAAATAATTCCCATTTTATTTATGCTGAGGAGTAGGCGGAACATGGAAAGGCGAGACCCAAAGTTTCGGAGCTGCTCTGCTTTTGCGGTGTCCCGCAAACGCTTATCTAGTTTATATAAATAGATTTGTAATTTTTTGTAAAACGAAAATCTTGTCATTGCATCATTTTTATCAGCCTGAAGAGACCAGAAACATTAAAACAAACTGTTGGGCTTAAATGGAACTAGCGAACCATGGGGAAGTACTGCACTGGAATTCATTGTAGCATTGCACCCGAACCTTACTGCATGTCGAACAGTACTCTTTAGCAACGTTGCCGCGCCCATAACGGGATTCGAACCACGGACATCTTGATCCGAAGAATACAAAAAGAAATCCACTGATTAAACTGTGAAATAGTGCCATTTGGTATTGAGTTAATTAAACTTCTGCAAGTTATTTTATTCTGCATTGACTGGGCACGTCTGTGAAACTAATTTGTATAAATTCTAGCATGTGGACCAATGGACTATGCTTTGAAGTAGCGATGTTTATTCATATAATGAAATTTCAATTTCGGTTTCATGGCAGAAGAATAGTTTGAGACTGGTGTAAAATTGTACATTTTGTAACCTTATGCATGACATTTGCCTTGACGAGATTTCAATAAGAACATGTTAGAATGATATGGATAAGAGGTTTATGTTTCTCAACTCGAAATAGTAATTGTCTTATTTCCTTATAATTCCATTTGTAACAGGGCAGTAATTTGTATTTATGTTTTTAATACATCCAAACAGTTTGTCATGAAGGCAAGTAAACAAACACCACATTCTCACGTAAATAGAACATTTGATCGGGTATTAATTCAAGGACGATCAGACATCAATATTTTCATTACAGCGTTAACACTTATTGAAATTTATTGATGTGTGCAGCGTAATATCGCAAATGAGATCATAATAACAAAGTCTAATGCTATGAAACATTTCAGCCAAAAATAACGATTTTGAGTCACACTAATATCCCCTTCAGCTCCCAAAAATTACTTCACAAGACTATACATATATGTGTGCTGAATTGAAATCAGAGAAAACTACTGCCTGTCCGGTGGAGCATTTCAAGTACTCTTGAATGTTTTATATTATGAAAGAAATCTGGAAAGTAATGTACACAAAAGGTCTTGTTGGTCAGTCAGAATTTAAATGGGATAGAATGGCTGACTTCTATAGGTTTTGACAATCAAGTTTACATTTCTGGAATACAGAACTGATAGTATTTTAGTTGAATAACCTCGACTTCCCTTCCAAGTGTCTAATGTTTTATTTTCTTGTGCATGTTTTGAAGTTTCCATGTCCGGAATACATGATATTTAGTATTCTAGTTGAATATAATAGACAGCTTGAGTAAATGCTTTGTATGCCCTCTTTATATTTTATTTTAGGTAGAATATCTTAAAAGATCAAATTAAGACAATGATCACACATGCTGTGTAGTGGTGAATCATTTAATAATTCTAAGAATTCGATATTACAATTTCCATTAACCATTATCTTTATTATGTAAATATTAATGTATTTCTCTAGGCAATATCTCCAAAGCAAATAGACATGCGAGTCAATCAAAGTTTATTTGCACTTAAAAAGGCCGCAGGCCTATAACACATATTTACAGACACATTATTAGGCAGTAGAGAGTGCACATTTTCTAAATCTAAAGGCATGGTATAGAAACATTGACAGATTTTCAACATGTATTTTGCTAGAACATCTTAGTAAAGATATGAATTTATGGATATTATGATAAGTAAAGTAATATTGTTTAATATACATTTGTCTCTAATCGAGGTAGGCTGAAAAAACACAAAGAAAATAGTATGCATGCATTGATAAAACATTAGAGACACAACGATCAAACTGTGAAATGGCGGCATTAGTTATATAGTAATATCCTTTATTTTCATTTTATGGTTTTTATGCCAGTTGTTTGTTATATCATTTTTGCTTAACACGTTATTGTTACTAAAAAGTATTTGTTTAAAAATGTGTCAACGTCACCTATGTCTTCATATCTCAACATTTGAATACATTTGGTGCTATGGTTTATGAGATATTGTGTTAAAAAGAGCGTGACCTATGTATGGATGGACGGAAGTTGGTGAATACTTAGTCCCTCATTCCGCGCTGTGAAGGGGGACTTACAGACGATCTGGTGTTTAAATTGTAGTTGATTCCCCGATGATCAAACTTACTCTGCATGTAAAGTTTTGTGACAACAAATATAAATGTTTTGAAGTGCACCATGTGTACCATAGACGTCCTAGTTTGTTTAAAGACTTGTACAGTCTAGAATTTCTTGAAATTTTCAAGAACTTCTAGACTGTACAAGTCTTTAAAGTTACCGAAATATGTGTATCTTGTATTGAAGTCATTTACATAATATGTTGAACTCTAGTATTTCTTAGGCTTTGTCGTACATTGATCACTAACTAGCATTGTGTACATTAATACTGATCTTCACCATGCTGAAAAATGTTGATTGACAAATGTTTAACTTGACGTATTGTCCAATACAGAATCTGTCTGTCTGTAATATATCGACTAAGACGATTATGATATAAATGTCTAATGTTTTATAACAATATACATACAAATGTCGACTTCGGTCTAGACAAATATCTCATTTAGCTCCCGGAAAAAACTTTAAAAGCTTACATGCTGAAATAATTGAATTAATCACTGAATGCATGGGAATGACACAACTTCCTGACCAGAGGAACATTTCACAATCACATTTGGAAGTCTGGAATATAGGATAAATAGTAGTCTAGGTATATCAGCTTGATAGGCTGAGGGTTTAAGTTAATCACAATGACTGGGTTTTTTTAAAACTTTGTTCTGAGTAAGTGCAGTTTGCCATTAGGGTTCCTACTCCATGACGTTATACAGCTTTGAGGAATATAAGCATAAATGCTTATAATGTGACAAGTTGATTTTGAATATAAGTAACTTGACTGTGTATTACGTATATTACTTATTTGCATGTCAATGACGAATTGTATGCGAGCCTGCTTTGTGACAAATTGTTTCCTGGATTAAGTGCAAGTTACTTATTGGTGAAAATTATTTCAATCACAAGAAATGTTATAATCAATTATTGACTTTTTAGTAGAAGAGCATTTTGCAAAAGGATATCAGCATTGATTGTGTTTTACACGTGTATGTTATACTTACTCAGCGACATTGCAAAGGGAATTGAATTTAAATGATATATAAAATGTGATATTAACATTGTCGCCTTCTGCCACATGCTGTCTTAAATTTAACTTGATTGTTATAATGTTCTTGACGTTACACTATATATACTTTAGATAAATAAATTAGTGTGAGAGCTTTGGAAACACACAATCTCGTTTGTTGCACGAAGATGTGCACGAAAAAACATAAATACTAGTTCAAACATTTCCTAAATGAGAATCGGACAGAGCATATCAGTTGTATACTCGATTGGAATGTTATTGCTTTAGTCCAGTCGATGGAACTAGCAAACTTTGATAATGCATTACAAGTCAGTGTAGCATTGAACTCCAACTTTATTACATGCAGAACAGTTCGCTACATCAGACACAGTTGACAGCACGGGATTCGAACACTGTACCATGATGCACAATCAAATGCAAGTGACTGAGATGAGACGTAGAAAAAATATCGTAGATTTCCAAAGACTTGCAAGGAGTTGTTTTACTTGAATTTAATCACAGGACAAAAAGTGGTGGAATCCGCTGGCCGGATTCTTCCGGATTCTTCCGGATTCTTCAAGAACCGCTAATTTTTGGGAGAATCCGGAAGGATCCAGCAAATGGATTACACCACTTTTTGTCCTGTGAAGTTTTGGAAAAGTCTTCTCGTGGCAACAATATTAACGCTACAGTAACATATCATAAATGAGACTCGGACAAAGCATAACAGTTGCATGCTCATTATGGATTAAAACGCCTTTTTAAAGAGTATTTCACTGGTATTATTGCCATGAGCTCGCAGCGCTCTTTGTCTATACATTGCGGTTAACACAGTGACGGTCAAATCAAATCTATGCATTTGGAGTCGATGTACTGCTGTTGGTTATTCCTATATAATTGTCTATAGTGATCTACAACTTGTATGCCATGTGTCTCTCACCTCCAAAAGTGTGTAATATCCTTATGTCAGTAAGTACAATATCCCTTTTGTATCGAAACCGTGTAATGGGAAAAACGTACATGCAAGTAAAACTAAAAGACAATCATGACTTACAAGGAGTTGTTTTACTTGAATATAATGACGGGGATATTAATTAAATGGGAACAATATCCGCGGTATAGTAAAGCTAGCTCACTCATGTGTTTTATTCCGTCTATTTGTCTGTCTGTCTGTAGTTATATTTGTTATGGAACATACATCTATAAAAGGTAATGATGTGGCTTCATGAAGCTTTGCATAGTTATAAGTACACTTCAGTAATTTAAGTATTTCAACGAGTTCATGATACTTTTTTTAATTCATGCAACTAACTGATTTCCATTAATTATTTACCGCCCAAATGACAATAACCCTTCAAATTAAAATATTCATATTCATATTCGTTCCTGAACTTTTACATGCATGTACTTTATATTGTGAAACATATTATTTTGCTATTTATTGTTTTCTCCGAATTCATTGCTTTATATAATACTTGATATACTAAGATTGTGATACTTTAGTTTTCAAGATTCGGTTTCATATTTAATTCATTAAACTAATTTAACGTTATCTGAGGTACGGGCTAGTATCAACACTACACACACTGCACACTTCACTTTATTGCATGTAGATTTGTTTTGCAGCTGATGAAGTTGATGCATTCCATTGAAGAACTTGGCGTCAATGTAACTTTGTTTTCGATCACTTTATAATTAAACTTGTAAATTGATACCCTCCTAAAATTATCTTTCTAATTCATTTAACCCTGTAATCTAAATAAACTTACTATAGTCCCTTGTGGTTATGGTATGTAAATAACCCTTTGAATTGAAACCTTATATTTAGAAATAGTGAATAAATTAGCATATTTATGAATTAAATTAAAATCACATGGAATTGTTATCATCTTATTTTGAAAGGCACTATTCTTTTCTATCGATACTGCATAACATTTACATGTGTATTTCTTAACTGGAAATTAATTCTCAATAATTTCTCAATTGTTTGTACACAACCTGGAGGGCGTCACCCCTTCCTACCAATTGTAAAGTAATAAAGTGATACCCTCTCAAGATTATCTTTTTAATTCATTTAACCCTGGTAACTGATTGACAGTAAGAGTCTCCCATCATCCTAAAGAAGGACACCAGCAGTGTCCTTTATCAAGAAATTTCCTATAGCACCTTGTGATCACGGCATGTGAATCACCCTTAATAGTTTGTATTGAAACCTTATTTAGAAAAAGTTAATTATTTAGTTAATATTTATTAATTAAATTGAGACCACGCGGAGAAGGTACTACTTTTTTTCAAACAAATAATTCCTACCGACTTTGCATAACATTTACATATATATGTCTTAACTTGAAATTAATATGAGAATGGCGTTTATGTTCTTGGCACTAAGTAATTATATGGACAAGGTAACGCATATAATCGCACTGCACTCTGGCGTCGGGTAAATGAATGTACACAATTTTTTACATGAACGTCAAGTGAGCTGAAGTGATGTGGGTTTCAAAATCGCTTTCAGGAGCACTTCACTCACTTCACAAGTTTTGACATGACAACTGACCCTCATACATCCTTAGTCCACAATAGTCTTAATCACACTACTTGTTACAAGATGTTTTGATAGGCTGTACAGTTGTTAAGTCAAGTCAGGAAGCTGGTAATCATTATTTGCCTCTGAACATTGCCCAGCCACTTGATTCAAGTAGGTGTTGTGACAGGTGTTAAAGAGTTTATGCGCATGCTCTATCATGCATCTAGCAAGTGCTCCTTCAAATACTTGTAAACGTCAACCAATGAATCTCATTTTGTTTCTTACATGAGTTGCATCATAAACAGGTTTAATGAATGAATAGTTTATACGAACTACATCGTCAAAATAACGTATACGAACTCTTTATAAAATGATGCGTACTACTTTTATGTATAATCCAAGATCTGTGATGTCATACTTCCTTATTAAACTGACGCTAAGCTGGAAGTTATGACGAAAAGGTTCGCTGTTTACAGTTCAATGACAATGACTAATGAATCATTACATAAAGACCACATCCCTAAGTAATAATGAGTCAACTTATTAAAGTCCAAAAAGACAATTAGTGTCGATATGTTTCATTCATCAAATGTCAATATCACATTTTTGGTCAAAAACCACTTTGGAAAAGTGAGTTTAACACCCCGTGTCAATTAATACCAGCATTTTACTCTGCTGAATGAAGTGTGAATATATTAAGCTAAAGCCTTTGCAGAATCCTTTGTTTTGTCTATTTTACCAAAAAGATAAATAAGTTTTATTTTGTCTCAAAAGTTTAGTTTTGTATTAAAGGCGAATGCTTTTGAGACTTACATGGTCCTAGATAGTAAACAATGGAATAATGTCTGACTGCTACAGGACTGGACATTCTTATTTACCAGTATAGCACAAAAGGTGAATAGTGTTTGACGTATATTACCTCTGGTAATACTATCCGTTAGTCCATCACAATGGACAGTTGTAGGAAAACATTTTATCCTCATATTTGTTTCAAAGATACAGACGTAATAGAATATACATGTAACAATGTACGTTTGTATTGTGTGTAGACCATAAATGGCGTAAACGATTTTAGGTAAAACATCAGTGAAGGCCTATTTGAATTTTTTTGTAATTCTAAGACTAACATTTCCCATAGCTGTGTTTTTTCTCAATAACATTATTGTATCAAAGTGTTTGTAGTTTAAAATGTCAATAATTGCACAGAGGAAAGTTTATGTTGTGTCTCATTGATCTCTCTGTTGAACTTTCAGTTAAAAACCTTCAAAATGGGTAAACAATCACAAAACACATTTAGATCCGGGATTGCAATTGGAATATAAATTCCTCCGGGATGTATTTTGTGGCATTTCATTTGTCACCTGCAGCTATTAAGTGACTTAGATACGATTATGATTGCTACTACTTCCAGAAATTAAGTTACATGTCTGAAGTTAAATGGGCGTGTATCTCTTTAAAATTGCATTTGAAAGACACTTATGCCTATATACCGTCCCTAGTACGATATAAAAGGACATGGTCTTTAGACATGTCTTTCTAACGCCATTTCTATATACTATCTATATATCTATCAACTTTACTATTTCTTAAGAAAAGCTAATTAATGGGGATTTAAGTAAAACATGATCTTAAAGATCTTGCTCCGAGACAATCCTAGTTTGGACTGATTATTGGTTAATTATTATAGATATAAACTGCAATTCAAACACAGAATAATGGTGCCTGATACCTAGATGTGAATCTCAGTGATGAGGATATATCTCATGAAGAGCTACAAAAGTGCACAATTTCATTCATAAGGGTACAATACTTATATTTTATGTATGTTCAAACACACAAGTGGTGCGGAACAAAGGGTTTTTTAGGACACAATGTTTGAATTTAAGTTAAAATTTATTGTTTATAAAATATGGAAAATATGTTGATATAAGAAGTAATCGGCATAATGTTTTTTTCTGTAAATTAATTCATCAATCATATTTCCTGAGGGGCATTATTAAACAAGCAAATCATCTACATATCAAGTTTTCAACCTCACCTCGTTAAAGCAAGGGCTTTAAAGGTGTTTTCCCAGAAACAGGAACAACGAATGTAGTAGTGAAATCATAGTTGTGTAGTTTACTTCTAGATTTACAGTCGTGTTTATCATAACTTATATTGCATTATTAAGGATTCAGCCATATGGGCAGAATCCTTATTGTTATTGGCGTTTTTATTTTCATTATTTCAAAATATTTGTCCGCAAGATTCAGCCAAATCGGCTGAAGTAAATGCAACCAAATTTTACATGCTGATTGCCCTTAATGTTGAATAGAACTGCTGAGCTTTTGGGCCATATCGGCCAAGCCGTTGAAAGTCCAGTTAAAATCTAAACTTAACATGGGAATGTTTTTCAAATTGCAACTAGAGACTTGCAACTCTTTTAAAAAGATGTGCATTGACAATGCGAGCAGAAAAGTAAACCATGGCGAAATATGCCGCCATATTGCCTTTTCTCACTTTTGAAAATGCCGCGACCCCATGCACCTTTGACAATCATCTCCTCTGAATATACCAGCATTAGAAAGCTCATATTTACACATACAGCTGTAGCTGAAGCATTGTATATTATAGTTTGTTCATAGCAGCTGCAAATTGCTAATACTTTTTGCACAGTGTTCACTCAAAATCTGGGGACACAACTTAAATACCTACCCATCGAATTTTATGATTTTTTTCAGGACAGTTAGATTTGGCTATGGTATTTATGAAACAATAATAAAATCGCTCGCGAATAGTCATTTCCGGTCATAATAGAGAAAAACTTTAACATGGGGAAAATTTTCAAAATCCAAAATTCGATCAATATAGTAAATCATGACGAAGTTGTAGCGTACAATGTACAATTGCGTTTTGATTTTCTCTACTATTCTTTGATTTTGTCATGTTCATATTGGGTATAGATAGTTCTAGGGACATGTTAGAAACCCGTTACTTGTTTAAAAAATGCGCAATAACATTGTAAATATGTCTCAATTCATTATATTTCAAATAATTGAATCATTTATGAGCTGATTCATTTTATCGTCGCTTGCGACTATATTTTTAATTATAGTTTCCAGTTATAGCTTTTGCTGATTGGGTTATATAATATATTATATATACAATATATACACCTAGGAAAGCAACACCCTATTTCGAAAATAAAACCTTATGTTGTGAAACTTTATTGAAAAGTCTTGAATGTAATGAACTGTGATTAATCTAATTATTTGTTACGAAAATGTGAATGTCAAATTCTATAGTTTAAACATTTAGAGATCAGGTGCAAACAATTGTCTTTTGTAGACGTAAATGACACATTTTGTCTTTATTTCGTCCTGGTCATATCTCATATTACAAAGATCCTCTTCTTTTAGCCCAGACGTATAAAACTAATCATGATTCCCATACTACGCACAGCTGTCTCTTTGCGATTATATAGTCAGGTACAGAAATGTAAACAGCTATGAGACAGAGAAGGGAATACCTTATAGACAAAGTATATCCACTTCTGTAAGTATATATGTCAAAAGCAATAATCAGTTATTGCCAATAACGACTAAAACATTTAATGAGTTACTTCCTAAATGTTTACTTACAGACACACGGACAATGCCGAAGGTGTGTTTAAGTCTCATCCATTCGAAACACATTGATTTTACAAATACGTCTTCAGATTAGACAAATTTAAATGAATCATAAGCATTCATTGAGAATTTATCTTTAGAGGTATTTATCTGTATCATTACTATTAACAGATTAAGACGTGAATGTATCGTTGTTATTCATATTCTTTCGAAGTACATGTGGTATGTTTATTTGTGTGTAATTGTAAATTGTATGCTTTAGCATTGTGTATATTTATACATTAGATTTTTCGGTCCGTATTAGAATAAGGGATAATTTCAGAATATCATCTACAAACCCAAACTGTGTGCATCAGCTCAACTTACAGATAACAGTGGCCGGGATTGGACTTCAGTATGTAGTTGCGTTTTACAATCAACTCTATAACTGTTTTGAATAAAAGATACATACTCTTTCTTGTCTGCAAAGGTGTCTGCATCACTTAACGACATACTGTACCACAACATACGTTTACAGTCCAGCAGTGTAAGGATTCTCTAAAGTAACGCTCCATCAGTTTCCGTTTCTCCTCAATGCAGACTAGCCACTGGGTTTCGTTTCCAATGGTAACCGTGTCCACACAGAGCAAACAGACAACAGTTGCATATCTATTAATACGGCCCTGTCAAACGAATCATGAAGCCAACATATAGCATATATCAATTTAAGAAACTCGTGGATGGTACTGCTACCGAACTCGTTTTCGCTCGTTAGATACCACACTATCCACTCATTGCATTACTATGTTATTAAACGGGACGTCGTTTAGTATTCTCTATATAGTTGCAATCTTGCCCACCAAGGTTTGTAACAAAAGCTCTGTATTGTACTGTTATACTCCCAGCGAGGGACCCAAAGTCTATGGAGTGATAAATATTATTGAATCTTGAATCATAACTCACTTTCGCTTCTTCAATACAACTTGGCAGCTAAATAAAAAAGCTATGATGTAAAGATGTATCTGATTGGTTGCGATGAGAAGACTGACAAGGCAAGGTTGAACTTCATGATATAATGAAACATTTGGAGAATGGTTAAATGGTGCCTTCATTAAGTGACTTTCAGGTCAATTTCGAGTTGATATTTTCATATGTTTAATGTTAGAACCAACTTGGTCAACTTTTGCAAGCATCACATTCAGACAAAAATATATTCAATTATATTAACATTTATATTTTACATCTTATATTTTATTTATGGCATGATGAGGCGTCCAACGGCGGTCCAGAAGTATTTTTTCTCATTTGTTTAAGGATCACTTGGTCTAAAAATAAAGTGGTATCAAGTAAATGCTCTGTTGGTCAATCAGGATTAGAAATTGACGTCCTATAGAAATGCATTTGCCGTCTTCTCACATCTAATAGCTTCAAAAAGGTGAAATCATGTACAGAATCTTGGCCAGTTATCTCATAAATTTAGACGATATTACATAACACAGTCACAGTCGGGCATGGATGTTTATACAATGCTAAAGTAAATTGTATTTCTGTCTGGAAGGAAACTATTTTCAACATGAAAAGTGCATGGATATTTTGAAAAGCAATGAAATTTAAATGAATTGTCAATATTTCAAAACATGAAATATGATTCAGTGAATAATATTGCGACTGACGCGCTTTCTATAAATATTGAAATAGATAGTACCAATGTTCAATATATTTTATCGTTTGTTTAAAGAAATATTCACAAAAATATAATTGTGAGACAAAATTAACGTATTTAAGTAAGATCAGTGTCCTCTGTCACTCTTGGGAAGTACTTCAAATAACTACAGGTCGTGTTGGTCTCAGACAGAAACTATTGGAAGAGATAGCTAGCTGACTGTTATAGCATTTCATAATCAAGTTTACATGTCTGGAATAAAGGATGGATAGTATAAATAAAATAGGCAGGTTGTCGTATTGGTGTTTTTATGCTCCATGTATTACATTGCGGTGGGATGAAAACAGTAGCCTCGTCTGCCCTTCCTTTGTCTAATAATTAAAATTCGTAGTATATCGTAAAAGCTATTAAGGTATTCATTATTGAATCTGTACGTAAACAAAGTTCAAGCTGTGCGCTAGTGACTTTTTCTATTTTGGAAATTCAATTTCGATCTTACCGCTTCCCTAGAAAAAGCCTAATGTCGATGTTGTGAATATAAATTTGTTTCTCTTGGTCTGATCCCCATAACAAAAAGGTGAGGTGAGGTGATTGTGAAATAAACACTGCTTTAAAGATTATTTCACTTATATCATGACTGTTGTACCACTACAGCAAGAACGTCCGCAGCACCAAGTGACTATGCATTGCAGAGAAATCTGCTAAGGCAACACAAAAAGTGTTTCTGGTTTCCATCCGCATCAGTTCCAATCGTCTTTTTTTCTAGGTTTTAACAAAGGAAAAGGGCAGATTACTCTAATGCTTTAGCCTCAGGAAACATGTAGGGATGAGATTATTGTTCATTAAAACTTTATTTTGGGTCTTAGTGGAACTAGCAAACCATGGGTAGTACTGCACTGAAATTCATTGTAGCATTCTACCCATACCTTACTGCAAGTCGAACAGTTCTCTTTAGCAACGTTGCCGAGTTCATGACGGGATTCGAACCATCAACTTCATGGTCCAAAGAAAACAAAAAGAAATCGACTGATTAAACTGTGCATTCAGAACGATTAAAATGTGTAATGGTGCCATTTGGTATTGAGTTAATTAAACTTCTGCAAGTGATTTTATTTCGCGTTCACTGAACACGTCTGAGAATCTAATTTGTATAAATTCTAGCATGTTTCCTACCCATGGACTATGCTTTGAAGTAGCAACGTTTATTCATACAATGAAATTTCTATTTCGGTTTCATGGCAGAAGTATAGTTTGAGACTGTTGGGAAAGTGTACATTTTGTAACCTTATGCATGGCATTTGCCTTAACGAGATTTCAATGAATATCGAGATTAGAATCATATGTATAAAAGGTTTATCTTTGTCAACTCAAAATAGTAATTGTCTTATTTCCATATAATTCCACTTGTAACAGTGCAGTAATATGTATTCATGTTTTTAATACATCCGAAAAGTTTGTCATGAAGGTAAGTAAACAAACACCACATTCTCAGGTAAATAGAACATTTGATCGGGTATTAATTCAAGGACGATCAAACATCGATTGTTTTCATTACAGCGTTCAAACTTATTTAAGTCTTTGAAGTGTGCAGCGTAATATCGCAAATAAGATCATAATAACAAAATCTAATGCTATGAAACATTTCAGCCAAAAATAACGATTTTAATACCCCCTTCAGCTACCAGAAATTACTTCACAAGACTATACATGTATGTGTGCTGAATTAAAATCACAGAAAACTACTGCCTGTCCGGTGGAGCATTTCACAGTCACATTTATAAGTATGCAACAAAGAATATATAGTATTATAGGTATATCAGCTTGATGGGCTGAGGGTTTTAGTTAATCACAATGAAGGTTTGTAAGAAAAACTTTGTTCTGAGTAAGTGCATTTTGCCATCAGGACTCCTACTCCATGACGTAATATAGCTTTGAGGAATATAAGCATAATTGCTTATAATGTGAAAAGTTTATTTTAAATATAAGTAACTTGACTGTATATTACGTATATTACTTATTTGCATGTCAATGACGAATTGTATGCGAGCCTGCTTTGTGACAATACTTATTGTTGAAAATTAATTCAATCACAAGAAGTGTTGTAATCAATTACTGACTTTTTAGTAAAAGAAAAGTTTGCAAAAGGATATCAGCATTGATTGCGTTTTACACATGTATATTATACTTACTCTGCAACGTAACATTGTGAATTGTCTCTAATGATATATAAAGCACACTATACACATTGTCGCTTGCTAACATATGTTATCTAGTTTTGTTGTCAGGTTGTTCTCGACATTACACTATAGATAATTTAGATAAACAAATTAGTGTGAGAGCTTTGGAAACATACATGCTATTTTGGTGTACAAACATATCCTAAATGAGAATCGGGCAGAGCATATCAGTTGTGTACATGTACTCGATTTGCTTTTAATGGAGGTTAACTCGGTCGATGAAACTAGCGAACTTTGATAATGCATTAGATGTCAGCGTAGCAAAGTTAACTGTAAGTGGCTAAGATGAGACGTCACCTTTGTCATGTCAATGTTATTATGCTTCATCGATACTGCATTACAGGCAGAAACATGCAAATAAATCAATTGATGCAGTTAAATTTAGGCATTTGGATTCAATGTACCGTTATATATGTGACAGTTGTTACATCCAGTTGTTTCATTCACACTTACATCCCACTTAGACCTCGTTGCCCGTAGCAAACATTCATAACAGTCTCCTGTTCATTATCGATATCAGGACTGTTTCGTTCAAACAGTCCTGATACCTGATACCTGGACACTTTCAAAACCACTTTTAAACAAGATTAGTTACAGTTTATCAACGACAATGACATAAACATTAAGCTAAAAGTTTGATTGACTGAAATCAAGACGTAAGAAACTAATGTATTTGATGTTATACTCAAAACGGTTGGGACTGCATCACTTGAATGAACTTGAAAGTATAGACCCAACAAATAAATATGACTACCACAAATGCACAACAACCATCATGTTTAGAAAGTTATGTCAGCTACCTCACATATGATTTTTCTTTTAGTTATGTGTCTGTCTGTTGTATGGAACATGGAACATGTAACGTTATGCCTTCCTGAAGCTTTGCATACACATACAACACACTCCTATTGTAATTGAGGAATTCCAATGAGTTCATTGATTTTTAACAACTTTTATTTACTGTTCTTACCCAAGCGGGCACAGATATGCCGGGTATTTAAGTTTTCATAATGGTCATGGGAATTACAGTTTTTCTGCATATAACTTGCGTTTTGATTGGTTGACGGAACTACTTTGCGCTCATTCATGAATTGCTTAGCTCTCCTGTTCAAGCTAAATTACATAATGGAACAATTTCGAGCATACCTAATTGAAGACACACGTCAGTAAAACATATTAAATATAAAATAATGTTCAACCTATGTTTCCGAGACTGTATTTACAGTTCTAAACTTGCAAGGCGAAGCAGCATGGAAGAGTCGCCGACTGCACTGCCGTGACATCATTGCTTTATGACGTCATTGCCCATGACGTCATTTGGTGACGTAATTACACTCCTATCTTGCATTCCAACAGAGCGATTATCAGTTCACGTTTTCACAAATTTCTCACTTTCTGCGACATTGTTTACGATATAAATGAGTTGTTTACTACGTCAGTAAACCATTTTGGGAATAAAATTCAACAGTTGCTTCAAAATCTTTCTGGGAAAAAAGACCTCAATTTGTAAACTATTTAGATGTGCGCATCTTGAAGGTGTGAGAGAGTTTATGAATGGCGTATGAGTACAATTCGTATTTTGCAGTCTAATCAAAGATCGTGAATTAACGTCTTGTTTTCGATTTTTATGAATTAAAATGATCTTGGGTAAGAAAATGAATAACCAACTCGGTGCTCGGAATTACGAATTATCTGTCCCTCGTGAAACTCCTCACTAAAGCTCGGAGTTTATCACAATAATTAACTCGGGACAGATAATCCGTTATTCCTCGAAACTCGTCGATTATTCTTATATTCATTGGTAATAAACATAATGTGTAGGTTCTTCACATATGTATAATGATAATGAGGGACATGCTCAAAGCTCACAGACATTATTTTCCTGATTTATGGAAAAAACATCATTTCTTATTATTTTTCTCAACTCACTGGGAGTATACAAGCTAGCTTCCAATTAATGCACTTTTTTAGTTTATCTCTCACACTGGCTTCAGTCCAATCCTGGATGAGTAGTGACACGATTTGAATAAAATCCCTTGCCAAAGCTAACACAACACATCCTCATAACTCATGTCTCTGTGTGGACAGAGAATCAGCCCTTCAAAGTCTTAATTTATTCATCGATGAAGCGGGTCACCAACCGATTCGGCGTGCCGCGCCGATTCTTGCTGAACTTGAATGAACAGGATCACGTGCCACCACATATTATACATACTTATCCAATCAATATATCTGAAACCATTAGGCAATCATTCCTGAAAGTTTACATTAACTTTTTTTGTTATTTAGAGTATTCCACTGAATTCATACATTGCTATTTCAACAGTATTATACGATATTTGGACAATTTGTTCTGAATAATGTACTTTGATGGTAATATTGCTGAAACTAACAGGTATTCATTCATTTATCAATGATAACAATCCAGCGAATTACTTATGAAAGTGTTGAATACAGAGTAGGACAGGGGCCCTGAAGCTGATACAGCAAGCGTCTTGAGCATACTTCTTGTTACAAGATGTTTTGATAGGCTGTAAAGCTGTTAAGCACAGCCAGGTAGCTGGTAAAACATTATTGGCCTCTGAACATTTCCCAGCCACTTGATTCAAGTAGGTGTTTTGACAGGTGTTAAAGATTGTATGCTCTACTCATGCACTTTGCAGATGCTCCTTCAAGTACTTATAAAAAAGAACCAATAAGTCGTGTCTTGTTTCAAACACGATTTATACATGCTTTTTGAAGAGCGTTACGTCATGAACAGCTTTTTTGAAAGAATGGTTAATACGAACTTTAAAGAAAATACATCATCAACATAATGATAATAATAATAATAATAATAATAATAATAATATAGTTTATTACAGTGTCATGTGTTACATTCATTAAAAACATTCATAAAATGATGAATATTCAAAAACTCAGGCCTCATGAGACCGAAATGACACCTTATATATATTACAAATAAAATACCATAAAATATTGATAAAAAGATTACTCATATACAAATGCACACGTACATATCAACCTACATGCATACGCATACATACCCACATACATCCCCACACCTCCATAGCATACATGCAAACACCCTCACCTGTACAGACCCCCCCCCCCCCCCCCCCCCCCCCCCCCCCCACACACACACCTCCCAACCCACACATAAACAACACACCTCCAATGTACATATTTACCGCGCCCATCCCTACCAACCAAACTCTCCAACATACATACAAATGCATCCATAGGTCATAATACCTCAACGTATTTACTTACACACATTTCCACCTTCTCCAATTTCACTCACTTAAACTCACTAGCTTTCTTTTCACCCATTCTCATCCATTCAGTCTGCAGGCATCCTCTGTTTTCACCAAGTCACCATTTTCCAAACAAAAATCCCCCAACCTGAAACACTCACTTTCACAAATTAACAAGGTGAATCAGCTCACATAATGCAAAGTCATACAACTTTTAAAAAAGGGACTTAAAAATAGGGATATTTTTAGCTGAAAGTTTATGATATGCACAAACGCCTTTTACTGTACATATAATGGAGACACTTTGACAAGTGATACTGCATTTTATCAGTTTTAAAAAGCCAGATAAACTTTTCAAAATTTGAAAAATTATGGAAATTAGGTTCTTGTAGTTTAGCAACATTATACATCGGCTGTCTTGAGTCATCAAAGAAACTGCATTCAACGGCAAAATGAAATTCATCTTCTATACATTTCTTATCACAGAGAGTGCACAGTCAGGTAGAGGTGTGACTGGCTTGGTATATCTTCCACGTTCAATGTTAATAGGCAGGCTACCACAGCGCAAGGAGGCGATTATACTTCTGTACTGTCTGGGTAGAGACATCTTGACATATTGGCATGTATCAATTCTTGTTTTAACAGTCTATATGTTTTTAATTTATTTCCATTTATGTTGTTCTTATCATTAAAAAGATCTGAATACCACTTCTCTTTGTCTCTTTTATCTAAGTCCTGTAACACTTGGTCCAGGAACACTGGCCTGTTATTATTATTACAATAATCATAAACACTCTGATCACTAGTGATGATAAGCTTCTTGACCATGTCCATTAATTACCCTGTAGTCCCATGATGATTTCCTCCTCACTAACAGCCTGTGAATGATTCCTGGAACTGAGTTTGGATCCAAAGTTACAGTTTTATCGAAATATCTGAACAATTCAATTTGTATCTTGGTCTCTTGGTTCCTCCAGCCTATGTCGCCTCGTACAGCGATGTTCGAACTGTTTTTCCGGACGCCCAGGAAGAATCGACAGGCTTTATTTTGAACATTATTAATTTCTTATTCAGACCGCAAACAAAGGCACTATAGTTTAACACTGGTTGAACATAAGTATCAAACAGTTTGGTAAACACATTGTGACTTAGACGTCCCATAGTATTGAACTTAGCTATCACAGCCCCAAGGGCCCAGTTTGCTGCTTTACAGATTTCAGCCACAGTTTTCTTGTAATGTTGATATATGATCTCCGATAAGAGACTCCTTTATTGAAAAAATGAAATTTGATATGTTTATTATTTATATTAATTAAACGATAGTACCTGGGATTATTTTGTAAATGGGGTCGAGTTACACCATAGGACTTTCGTCTTCTAATGTCATCGTTCTTAATCTGACTGACTCTGAAGTGTAAGTATGACATAAAAAGTACCATGTGTACAGTTCAATGATTCGTTGGACCATCACGTGTGACAAAATACAAAACGTCATTAAGGTCATATGACTAATGAAGTTGTGAGGTGAAACTGTCTCTTCAAACCAAAAACAAATGTTATATCATTTCACTCTTGTCTTTCCTCAAGCTCCAATCTAAATACCTGTACATTTATGTACAGGTGTGTATCAATTGATATACAATATAGGTAACTGTATCCATAGACACACTTCAAGAAAGAAGGTTTCCGTAAATACGACTGAAAGAGAGATCCATTGTGTCTGCAGGTATTCTAAATAAATTGTATCTGCGCATGTTTCTGTTATGCCAACATCGTTACGAAATCTCCTTAACAAGATAGATGGGATGGTTACAACACGACCCTTGCATGACATCCTACAATAATGATTTGTCAAATAATAAAAGTCCAAAAAGCCAATTTACATAGATCTTTTTTTTCATTTATTATTCACATCTTTTACGTCTTACATAGCACACCTTCTGGCCAAAAAAACATTTTGAAAAAGTGGGTTTAACACCTCATGCATATAAATACCAGCAGCTTACCCTATTGAATGTATTTGTGAATATGTTAAGCTATTGCCTTTGCAAAATACAATACAATAATTGTCAATATTATATTGCAAACATAACTCTTAAAAGATAAAAAAATATATAACTTTGTCTGATATAAGTGTACTTTTTTATTCAAGGCGAATGCGTTTGTGACTTCTTGAGCCTTGACATGATCCTAGACACAACGCAATGGAATAATGCCTGACTGTTACAGGATTTGACATCCTTATTTACAAGTATAGAACAAAAGATGAATAGTATTTGACGTATATTACCTAGACAGTTTCTGGGAACAATATTCATTAGTCAATCACAATGAACAGTCGTAGGAAAACAATTAATCGCTAAGTACATCTTCTCTTCATATCTGTTTCAAAGGTCTAGACGTAATACATTTTAAAGCATTCTGAGAATGTATGTTTGTATTGTGTGCACACCATTGGCGTAAACAATAAAATGCTCACTTGCGATATATTTTAAGTAAAATATCAGTGAAGGACTGCGTGGCAAATCTTGATATTCTGACATTTCTTATAGCAGTCTGTGTGTTTTTGTCAATAAGATATTTCGTATCAAAGTATTTTCTTGGAATGCAAATACTTGCAAAAAGTTTGTGTTTTGTCACATTAATAATTACTTCTATGTTACACTTTCAGTTAAAAACAATACAAACCTTACAGATCTGTAATTGAAATACGTCATCAAGTGACTGAAAAATTATGGATGCACCAACTGCATCCATAAATTAAGCTTAACTGTAAAGGGGCGTGTATCGCTTTAAACTTGCATGAGAAAGACATTTATGTCTTTATAGCTTTCTTATTACTATGTAAAAGGATAGGAGTAAAGCATAAGCAGGGTTTTCTGTCCTCCTAACGCCATTTCCAAGTGATACACGCCTCTGTGTCTGAAGTAACTGATCAAACGTATTTATCAGGATTTGGCTTTGTAGCTTGTCCACTAATGCTTGTGAGTTTCGTGACGTCAAACTCACACCTACATAAACTTCGCTCCTGGGGAAAGCGTTGGTTGAATAGATATAATCCAAATAAAACTGAAGCTATAATGTTCACGCTTAAAAATCAAATCGATAACATAACCTTGTATTTTGATGGATGCACAATCAGAAACGTAGATGGACATAAACATTTAGGTGTGACGTTTTCAGACGAAGGCAAATGGAATAAGCATATCAACAACTTAGTACTATCAATTTCTAAGATGATAAACTCCATGCATAAACTAAAATTTATATTAAGCAGGCAAATCTTGAACAAAATTTATGTAATAGATAGAGGACGAGTAGCAGTACATTATCGGGATATAAATGTACGGGTTTGAGAGGGTTGGGCGAGGCGTCAGCCGAGCCTAACCCTCTCAAACCCGTACATTTATATCCCGATAATGTACTGCTGCGAGTTCTCTATCTATCTTAGAGCACAGTCAAATTCTTGAGTCGTCAAGAAAATGTCTTAAAATGAATATATTTCAAATGAATTGTCAACAAATTTGGGAAACATTCTCTCGAACACAACATGAAAAACATTGACATTTTTCATTTTCAAATGCAAATGTTCGGGACATTGACGTCATCATCAGCACTGTGAGTACTGAATTTCTTAAATTGTCCGAGGTGCATGAGGCGTACATTTTATATAAAGCGTACGAGTCGTGCTACAGCATAAGTGTTGTGCTTGAATCACGAACATGCATGATTTAACCACGTTTTTATTCAGTAACATTGAGCAGTAATGCATGTCATTGCCTATATCACACACTGGCTTCATCATTGACAGTCCAAGGATAAATACATTTAGGAAAGGTAACTTTACTTTTTTGCTCCTTACTTTTTAAAGTGTTATTTTTTAAATTCAAAGTAAATTTCATTAAATTGGTTGATTTAATAAAAGTTATTGTTTTTTGTATTTCAAATGTTTTTGTTTGTTTGTTGAGCTGTATTTATCAATATGCGAGTTGTAATATCTATTGTTGCATATGCTATTGTGCATCCCGTCTATATTGCATATGAATTATTTCAGGTTACTGCAGCAACGAAATTATACTCGAGCTGTCTATGGGAACTAATGTAACGTCGTACTGGACATCGCTCGGACGCTGTGTGACAATACAGGGTTTCAGTGAGACGACAATGCAGTCTCCATCCTCTAACACCCCAGGAAGGTACTTTTATATCACTTTCTTCTCATTTTTTATCTCGTTCTATATAACGTCTGCAATTTTTTTTAATGTCGTGGTTGAAAATATATAAAACATTGGTAACATGGTTTGATACTTGTCGTTGTTTCACTTACTCGTGATATAAATGAAATACACTTGAAAATTCCCAATTGTCCTAACATTACTTGCTTTAGTTACATGATGTTATTCTTCTTTTAGGAATATCAAGCTCCTTGACATAGAAGACCCCCATCGACGGAAGCGACTTTTTCCTTTCGGAAAGGGAACACAGGAAATCATTTGTCAATGTAATAAGTGTTTAATTGTGTATTATCCACATAAATAAAACAATCAGTTGACATTGTTTGTTGTTTTTATGGAAGTCTGAGCATGATACCCGAACGCAACCAGACAACCGTACATCTATCGGGATATAAATGTACTCCACGTGACCACAATACAATCATATGATTGGACGAAAGCATTTGACTTTAATTTGTTCTAAGTTATGTTTATTAGACCACATTTTGAATATGCATGCGAGGTTTGGGATGGCTGTAATATAGAACAATCATTGCGACTAGAAAAACTTTAACTTCAAGCAGCTCGTATTGTTACTGGCCTACCAAAATCATCCTCGGTTACCCAGAGTTTAATATATGCTCCGTTTCTCTCCACTATATCACCCATGGGAAACTCTGTCAGCGAAATATGTACTAAAATTACCCGCCCTTGGCTGGCGTGACGAAGTCAGTAACCAAAGAAAATACTCAATACGATAAGCAGGAAATGGTCAAGGGAGATAACCGGTAACGGATGGCTAACAAAACGAAAGTGATATGAATTGTCATTGGCTCGCAGGTCCAAGCTGCGTAGCGGTTTGATTGGCTCTCGCCGGCCAACGGCGGGTAATTTGAGTAAAAATTTATCTGATGAAGTTTCCCATGGGTGGTATAGTGGAGAGTGACGGAGCATATATAAAACCCTGAGTAACCGAGGATGACCAAAATACACACCTATTAAATATCTTTATTTTGAAACTGGGTGGGAAACCCTGTCAGAACGCAGGGAAAGGAGGACATTAACACTATACCATAAAATGCAACGTGGTAATGCACCCTCTTATCTAATAGATTTACTCCCTAAGACCGTTGGTGACTCCACTACTTATGAACTTAGAAATTCCATGATGTAGACTGAAACATTCATGCCTGTCTTTTATCCCTTCAACCACAGTATTGTGGAATAATGTTCCATTGGAAAAACGAATGCTACAATCAACAGAAAAGTTTAAATCATACTTAAAGAAATCAATTATTATGGCACTATCCTACTTTTCCACAGGTATCCGCAGAGTGAATATTCATCATACTCGTTTACAATATCATGAAAGCGAGCTTAATTATTATTTATTCAATATTGGCATCAAGTCAGATTTAACACGTGAATATGGTTTTTTATGTGAAAATGTGTTTCACTTCATGTTTAAATGATGTTTATATGATGTAAACAGAAAAAAAATGTTTTACATTTTAAAATTACAATTACATGAATATGACATAAATTTAGATTTACTGTTAAGTGGCAACGAAAAAACTATCATATTCGAAAAAACCAGGCGATTTTTAAAGCAGTTCAGCAATTTATAACCAATAGTAAACGTTTCTCTTGACTGATGCATGTCTCTTCATTTCTCTGTAAATATCTTTCTACCATTTCTGTATTATATTGTTTTCTTATTACATGTATGTTGTTATAATTCTATCATTTGTAAATACATGGGAGAAGGTTACCTAAGTTGGATAACGTGTTCCTAATCCCTTTCTTCATTGAATAAAATATTTTAAATCAAATCAGTCAAACTAGGCGCTTATTATCACTAGGTCTTCCTTCCATTGTTATTAGGAATGTCTGAAGACCTATCGTTTTTATCCTGACCGATTTTGCCTAACGAGTTCTGAAGTAATGGCTGGCAGATTTTTTTAAAACTTCCAGGGCTAATACTCTGTTACCCAAATTAGATCATGACCCCCCCCCCCCCCCCCCCCCCCCCCCCCACTTCTTTCTTGGGTTACTCCCCTACAAGTTGAAACTTCAAACCTCAATAGCCAAAAAAAATTATTCATGATAATTTCACAAAACCTCCACCAAAATGTGGGCATCAACATTCCCCATTGATTAGGCCTATAACGGTTTTCGGCTGTATTAACAGATTTTTTGCATTTCGAAAAACTGAAAAACATTTTAAGGCACACTTTGGACATTTACAACACAAATTTCAATGTCGTGATTTTGAAACGTTTCGGAGGACATATCCTTTAGATAAGTATTGTTCTATAGCCGATAAGATACCAAAATTGTTGATAAATCATTTTAAAGCAGACATATCGTTTCATTACGGACACTTATTTTCGAGCATTCATCTCCTTTACTCTACATTGTACGGGTGAACATTGAATAAAATTGAATTAAAAATTGAATGGGGGTAATTGAAAAATGGCATTTTTTAAACATTGTGAAAGTTCAAAAGATCCAACTGCTTATTTGAATATGCTATTTTAGTTGTTATTTCCATCTACTTACTATGTACAATTTCTAGGACAATGGATTGTTTGTTGAACCTTCCCATAAACTCCGAAACGACGATTTTAAAAGCATATTTGTCAGAAAAATAACAGGATAATGCTTCCAAAAATATGAATTAGTTTCGTTGTTACTATAGTTTATAGTTATAGCCTTTGCTGCGTATAGTTTGTATAATTGATGGTATATATGATATATTCACCGGTAAAAGTAACACGTACTTACATTAGTAACGTTACAAAATTAAAGGTATTTTTATTTCTCAACGAGTTAAATATGTTCCTAGAGACCAAACTACCAGAATAAACTGTGCAAAGTCTAATTATTTGTTAATGTACTTGTCAAATTCTATAGTTTAAACATTTGTTGACACAGTTGTCGTTGGTAGACGCAAGTGACACGTTTTGTCTATATTTCCTGTTCATATATCATATTACAAAGATCCTCTTCTTTTAGTCCAGACGATTAAACTTAATTATGATTCCCCTATCCTATTTCCCGCACACCTGTGTCTTTGCGATTATATAGTCAGATGCAGAAATGTAAATAGCCAGTGACAGAGAGGGGATTAATACCTCATTGTTTGGACAAGGTAATCTACTTCTTTAAGCATGTCAATGTCAAAAGCGATAATCAGTTATGCTCAATTACAACTAATCAATTTAAATTAACAGATTAGTATGCCGAGTTACTTCCTAAATGTTTACTTATAGACAAACGGACAATGCAGACGGTGTGTTAACTTTCATCCATTTTAAACACATTAAAATATTACTTAATCATTTCGTGTCTTCAGTTTAAACAAATTTAAATGAATCATTAGTATTCATTTAAAATTCATGTTTGCAGTATGTATCTTTATCGTTAGTATTCATAGAATTAGACGTGAATGTATCCTTGATATAGCTACATGTTGTATGTTATTTGTGTGTTGTTGTAAAATGTATGCTTTAGCATTATGTATATTTTTTTCAAAAATAATACTTCAAAGCGACATTGGAGTTTGAACCAAACCAAATAGAGAAGAACAAGAGATAACGGATAAGATCATTGTTACATCTACAACTCCACATTGGGTGGATTAGCTCAACTCAACCAAGTTACAGATAACAGTGGACGGGGTTGAACTGCTCCCTTCTATAGCGTTCTGGGATCAAGTTTAGAACTGTCTGCAACTGACGATGCGTACTATTTATCGGTTATGTGCTTGATAACTGTTATTACCGAGTAACATACGGTTGCCTGATCAAGTGTCTGCGTTACTTAAGTGCATAATGTATTGCAAAGTAAGTATCCTTTCTCCAAAGCAATGTTCCGTCAAGTGTAAAGTTTACATCAATAGATATACAATCACCTCTGTCCAACTTGTCCTCCATATAGACAAACAACTGGGTTTAGTTTTCAATGGTAACTCACCAAGAGCAACCAGACACCAGTAGATATATTTAAGAACATGGCCTTGTTAAACGGACCATGAGCAGCTAACACAAGGTGTCTATGCCAATAAGCGGGTTGGCACACACATTCCCATCTTGTATTGAGCACGTCAATTATGAAGTATGCTATGAGATTTCATATTTGGAATGTTTATCAACTTGGATTGTAGAGAAGGTACTTTCAAAGGCAGACTGATTTATTATAAAGTTGCCGATTTGCCCACAGCAGTGTGTAGCAAAATCTCTGTATTGTACTGTTATACCCCCGGTGGTGGTCCTCTTAAATCATATCTCACTTTCAGAATAACATGGCGGCCAAATAAAGCAAACTCTGTTATAAAGATCTATCTGATTGGTTGCTGTGATAAGGCTTAACAAACAAAGGTTGAAATTTAAGTTATTGTACTGAAACATTTGGAGAAATGGTGAATGGTGCCTTCATTAATTGACTTCAGGCCTATTTTAGATGATATTTTCACAAGGTTCATGTTAGAACCAACTTTTTAAACTTTTGCAAGCAAACGATTCAGACAGAGGAATATTCAATATCGTTTACAAAATAAAATCTGGTGTAAAAATGCCAGACTCAAATACAAAAAGAGATGCATAAGCATTCTATCGATGAAATATTTGGATCTGGAAACTCAGCCTGACTCATCGAGTCTGGGATGAGGCGGAAACTACGGTTGTCTGCTTCTTGCAGTTTACTTGTGGTCTCACCCGTTGCCTCTTTTTCGGATAGGATTGAGCTGTAAGGAAGTGAACAATACTTGTTTTCCAGTGAAGTCAAGCACATGTGTACACTCAGAACTATGTAAGCTTTATGATTGTATTAACTGACACTGCTTTTGATTTTATCTAGACAATATGCAAACTATATTTACATTTTCAAATAACGACTAATGTTGTGAAGTACTGTTGGGAAAGTAAGCAACCCCTGTGAACTAATTGAGTAAATGTTGTCTGTAAGTTTATGCTTATGAAGAAAACTGGGAGACATATTGTGTGGTGCATATCGCATGCACTAACGTCCGACGACTGTTCAGAAGTTTTTTTCTCATGTTCGACTTCTTCTTAAGGATCACTGGCCCTTAAAAGGCTTCAACGACGAATACAGTCAATCGGGATTAGAAATGGACGTCCAAAAGAACTGTATTTGCCGTCTTCTCAAATCTAAGGGCTTTAGAAAGGTGAAATCATGTGTACAGAATCTTGGCCAGTTATCTCATAAATTTAGAAGATATTACATAACACGGTCATATTCGGGCATGGATGTTTATACAATGTTCAAGTAAATTGTATTTCTGTCTCGAAGAAAAATATTTTGAAAAGCAATGAAATTTAAATGAATTGTCAATATTTCAAAACATGAAATATGTTTCAGTGAATAATATTACGACTGACGCGCTTTCTATAAATATTGGAATAGATAATACCAATGTTTTTTAAAGTAATTTTCACAAAATATCATTGTGAGACACAATTAATGTCTTTATGTAAGATCATTGTACTCTGTCACTCTTGGGAAGTAGCTCAAATAACTTAAGGTCGTATTGGTCTCAGACAAAACTAATTCAAAAGAGATAGCTAGCTGACTGTTATAGCATTTCATAATCAAGTTTATATGTCTGGAATAAAGGATGGATTGTATTCCAGATAAATAAAATAGGCAGGTTGTCGTATTGGTGTTTTTATGCTCCCTGTATTACATTGCGGAGGGATAAAAACAGTAGCCTCGTCTGCCCTTCCTGTGTCTAATAATTAAAGTTCGTAGTTTATCGGAAAATCTATTACGGTATTCATTGTTGAATCTGTACATAAACAAAATTCAAGCTGTGCGCTAGTGACTTTTTTCTATTTTGGAAATTCAATTTCGATCTTACTGTTTCCCTATAAAAAGCAAAATTTCGATGTTGTGAATATAGATATGCTTCTCTTGGTCTCATCACCATAACAAAAGGTGAGATGCAGTTATTTTGGTTAAACGGCGCTTTAAATATTATATCACTTATATCACGACTGTAGTATCATTGCAGGAAGAAAGTCCGCAGCACCAATTTGCTATGCATTGCAGTGAAACCTGCTGAGTGGAAGTAGCGTACCATGGTACTGAACTGAAATTCATTGTAACATTGCACCTAAACTCGAACCACGGACTTCTTGACCCGAAGAAAACAAAAAGGAATCCACTGATTAAATTGTGCATACAGAACGATTCAACTTTGGTATTGAGTTAATTAAACTTCTGCAAGTGATTTTATTCCGCGTTCACTGCACATGTCTTTGAAACTAATTGTATAAATTCTAGCCTGTTTCCTACCCATGGACTATGCTTTGAAGTAGCAACGTTTATTCATATAATAACATTTCTATTTCGGTTTCATAGCAAAATATTTGATTCAAGTAGGTGTTTTGACAGGTGTTAAAGATTTAATGCTCTACTCATGCACTTTGCATGTGCTCCTTCAAGTACTTATAAACAACAACCCATAAGTCGTGTCTTGTTTGAAACACGATTTATACATGCTTTTTTGAAGAGCGTTACGTCATGAACAGCTTTTTTTAAAGAATGGTTAATACGAACTTTAACGACAGGCTTTATTTTGAACATTATTAATTTCTTTACATGTATTCAGACCCCAAACACAGGCACTATAGTTTAACACTGGTTGAACATAAGTATCAAACAGTTTGGTAAACACATTATGACTTAGACGTCCCATAGTATTGAAATAAGCTATCACAGGCCCAAGGGCCCGGTTTGCTGCTTATAGATTCCAGCCACAGTTTTCTGGTAATGTGGATATATGCTGTCCGATAAGAGGCTCCTTTATTGAAAAAAATGAAATTTGATATGTTTAATATTTATATTTATTAAACGATAGTACCTGGAATTATTTTGTAAATGGGGTCGAGTTACACCTTAGGACTCTCGTCTTCTTTATAAAATAATGCGTACTATTTCTTATCTAAGATGTGTAATGTCATCGTTCTTAATCTGACTGAATATGAAGTGGAAGTATGACATAAAAAGTCTCATGTGTACAGTTCAATGAATCGTTGGACCATCTACTGTGACGTCATTGAGGTCATATGAGTAATGAAGTTGTGAGTTGAAACAGTCTCTTCAACCAAAATGTTCCCTGAAGTCAGAATGATTTTGATGTTATCTCCATGCACTCTTGTCTTTCTCAAAGCTGTAGTCTAGATAACTGTACATGTATGTACATGAGTGTATCCACAACTTCCAAACGCAAGGCATAACTCTTTCAAGTCTGCATTACTGCCTGATTTAAGCCTTGCGGTATTCTCTCGCTTTTTTGTGCCTAGATAGTGAATCATTGCACCAGAAATGCATAGTGGGCCTGGATTTCTAAGAACAGATTTATACTGCAAGGCCTAAATCAGCCAGTAATGGAGACTGGCAAGAGTTATGCCTTGCATTGGGAAGTTGGTGTATCCATTGACATACAATTAAGTAACTGTATCCATAGACACACTTTGTTCAAGAAAAAAGGTTTCCGTAAATACGACTGTAAAAGAGAGACCAATTTTGTCTGCAGGTATTCTAAATAAATTTTGAAACATTATTAGCAAGTTTCTGCTATGCCAACATTGTTACGAAATCTCCTAAACAAGGAGAGATGAGATGTTTACAACAAGACCTTGTATGACATCCAACAATAATGATTTGTCAAATAATAAAAGTAAAAAAAGCCAATTTACATAGATCATTTTTTTTATTCATTAAATGTCCACATTACATCTTTTAAAACTTAGATACCACACTTTCTGGCCAAAAAACATTTAAAAAAAGTCTCACCTCATGCATATCAATACCAGCAGCTTACCCTTTTTAATGTAATTGTGAATATGTTAAGCTATTGCCTTTGCAAAATCAAAATATTTCTATTTTACCAAAATAATTGTCAATAAAATATTGCAAAAATAACTCTTAAAAGATAAAAAAAAAGCAACCTTTGTCTGATATAAGTATACTTTTTTATTCTTGAGACTTGTCATGGTCCTAGACAGAAATCAATGGAATAATGTCTGACTGTTACAGGATTTGACATCCTTATTTACAAGTATAGAACAAAAGATGAATAGTATTGGACGTATATTACCTAGACAGTTTCTGGGAACAATGTTCATTAGTCAATCACAATGAACAGTTGTAGGAAAACAATTTTTTTTTCGTCGCTAAGTTCATCTTCTCTTATATCTGTTTCAAAGGTCTAGACGTAATACATTTTAAAGCAATCTGAGAATGTATGTTTGTATTGTGTGCACACCATTGGCGTAAACAATACAATGATCACTTGCGATATATTTTAAGTAAACATCAGTGAAGGACTGCGTGGAAAATCTTGTTTTTCAAACATTTCTTATAGCAGTCTGTGTGTTTTTGTCAATAATATATTTCGTGTCACATTTTTACTTCTATGTTACACTTTCAGTTAAAAACCTTACAAACCTTACAGATCTGTAATTTAAATACGTCATCAGGTGACTGAAAAATTATGGATACTGCTTCCATAAATTAAGCTTATATTTAAAGGGTCGTGTATCGCTTTAAACTTGCATTAGAAAGACATTTATGTCTTTATAGCTTTCTTATTACTATGTAAAAGGATAGCAGTAAAGCATAAGCAGGGTTTTCTGTCCTCATAACGCCATTTCCAAGTGATACACGCCTCTGTGTCTGAAGTAACTGATCAAACGTATTTATCAGGATTTGGCTTTGTAGCTTGTCCACTATTGCTGGTGAGTTTCGTGACGTCAAACTTTAAACTCACACCTACATAAACTGGGGAAAGCGTTGGTTGCTTAGATATAATCCAAATAAAACTGAAGCTATAATATTCACGCTCAGAAACCAAATCGATAACATAACCTTGTATTTTGATGGATGTCCAATCAGAAACGTAGATGAACATAAACATTTAGGTGTGACGTTTTCGGACATGGCAAATGGAATAAGCATATCAACAACTTAGAACTATCAATTTCTATGATGATTAACTCCATGCGTAAACTAAAATTTATATTAAGCAGGCAAATCTTGAACGAAATTAATGTTATGTTTATTAGACCACATTTTGAATATGCATGCGAGGTTTGGGAAGGCTGTAATATAAAACAATCATTGCGACTAGAAAAACTTTAACTTATAGCAGCTCGTATTGTTACTGGTCTACCAAATCATCCTCGGTTACCCAGAGTATAATATATGCTCCGTTTCTCTCTACTATATCACACATGGGAAACTCTGTCAGCGAAATCTGTACTAAAATAACCCGCCCTTGGCTGGCGTGACAAAGTCAGTAACCAAAGAAAATACTCAATACGATAAGACGGAAATGGTCAAGGGAGATAACCGGTGACGGATGGCTAACAAAATGACCTCGCATGCTTTGCAACGAAGTGATATGAATTGTCATTGGCTCGCAGGTCCAAGCTGCGTAGCGGTTTGATTGGCTCTCGCCGGCCAACGGCGGGTAATTTGAGTAAAAATTTATCTGATGAAGTTTCCCATGGGTGGTATAGTGGAGAGTAACGGAGCATATATAAAACCCTGGGTAACCGAGGATGACCAAAATACACACCAGTTAAATATCTTTATTTTGAAACTGGGTGGGAAACACTGTCAGAACGCAGGGAAAGGAGGACATTAACACTATACCATAAAATACAACGTGGTAATGCACCCTTTTATCTAATAGATTTACTCCCTAAGACCGTTGGTGACTCCAGTACTTATGAACTTAGAAATTCTGTAAACTTAGTAATTCCATCATGTAGACTGAAACATTCATGCCTGTCTTTTATCCCTTCAACCACAGTATTGTGGAATAATGTTCCATTGGAAAAACGAATGCTACAATCAACAGAAAAGTTTAAATCATACTTAAAGAAATCAATTATTATGGCACCATCCTACTTTTCCACAGGTATCCGCAGAGTGAATATTCAACATATTCGTTTACAATATCATGAAAGCGAGCTTAATTATGATTTATTCAACATTGGCATCAAGTCAGATTCAACATATGAATGTGGTTATTTATGTGAAAATGTGTTTCACTTCATGTTTAAATGCTGTTAATATGATGTACACAGAAAAAACATTATTTAACATTTTAAAATTACAATTACATGAATATGACATAAATTTAGATTTACTGTTAAGTGGCAACAAAATAACTGTCATATTCGAAAAACCGGGCAATTTTTAAAGCAGTTCAGCAATTTATAACCAATAGTAAACGTTTCTCTTGACTGATGCATGTTTCTTCATTTCTCTGTAAATATCTTTCTACCATTTCTGTATTATATTGTTTTCTTATTACATGTATGTTGTTATAATTCTATCATTTTGTAAATACATGGGAGAAGGTTACCTAAGTTGGATAACGTGTTCCTAATCCCTTTCTTCATTGAATAAAATATGTTTAAATCAAATCAGTCAAACTAGGCGCCTACTATCATTAGGTATTCCATTGTTATTAGGAATGTCTGAAGACCTATTGTTTTTATCCTGACCGATTTTGCCCAACGAGTTCTGAAGTAATGGCTTGAACGATTTTTCTGAAACTTCCAGGGCTAAAACTCTGTGACCCAAATAAGATCATAACGGAGCTCGATTTTTTATTTTCCAATTCTTTCTTGGGTTATATCCCCTTGAAGTTGAAACTTCAAACCTCAATAGCCAAAAAACCGTTCAAGATAAGTTCACACAACCTCCACCAAAATGTGGGCAACAACATTCCCCACCGATTAGGCCTATAACGGTTTTTGGCCGTAATAATAGATTTTTTTGCAAGTCGAAAAACTGAAAATTTGGTGAACTTTCGCGGTTTTGATGGTACGTGTCTTCAAAAATATTTTTGTAAATAACGGCGATACATACAGCATCATGCAATAGCTCATTGGGAAGCTCCATTTTCAGAGGGTCATTGTCTTTTTTTACACAATCTACTGAAGATAGAGACATGTTTAAAAGCTCATTTTAAAGCAGAGAAACTGATGAATAACCGAGAGTCTAACATTGAGTTCGAGGTCCGCAGAAGTCTTGAAGAACTAAGTATTGACGCATCAATCCTAGTTTTCCATTATTATTATTGTATGAACTGTTTTTGTCCAGACTTATCTGCAGTAATGGCTGAGCTGATTTGCTTAAAATGTTCAGTATGATAGACTTATTTCCCTAACTATTTATTGTAGTGTGATCCCCAAAACAGCTTTAACAGTTTCCCTTTAGATCAATATCCCATAACAGCTGAAAGTTAAGGCACAACTTGGACATTTACAACACAAATTTGAATGTCGTGATTTTGAAACGTTTCGAAGGGCATATCCTTTAGATAAGTATTATTCTATAGCATATAAGATATAACAAATGGTTGATAAATCATTTTAAAGCAGATATATCGTTTCATTACGGACACTTATTTTCGAGCATTCATCTCCTTAACTCTACATTGTACGTGTGAACATTGAATGAAATTTAATTAAAATTGAATTGAAAATTGAATATTGAGGCTGGTGCCTCAATTTTGAATATTTGTGATGAGGATATATCTCCTGAAAGGGTATACATGTACAAAATTATGGGTATGATACTTATTTTATTTATATCAGTTCAAACACACAAAGGGTTTTCTGGACCTAAATTTTTGAAGTTCAGTAAACATTTTATGAAATATGAAAAATATGTACATCTTTACAAGGTGTTGTCCCCATCATGTATGTTCTTGGAATTAAATTCGTCGACGTATAGTTACTGTGGGGCGTCATAAAACAAGCAAAACTCAATATTGCACTTTCTATCTCGCCTGATTAAGGAAACTCCGAAACAACCCTTTTAAAAACATTTGTTTTCCAGATAAATAACAGGAGTATACTTCCAAAATACGAATAAGTTTCGTTGGCTTCTAGAGGCATGGTGTAATCGTTATTGTTACTATAGTTTAAAGTTATAGCCTTTGCTGTGTATTTGGTATAATTGAAGATATATATGATATATTCACCCGTAAAAGTAACACTTACTTACATTTAGTAACGTTACAAAAACAGAAAGTTAGTTTTATTTATTTCTCAGTGTAGCTAAATTTGTTCTTTGAGACCAAACTACCAGAATAACCTGTGCACAGTCTATTTATTTGTTACGAAAATGTGCATGTCATATTCTATAGTTTAAACACTTTGAGATTAGGTGCAAACAGTTGTCGTTGCATGTGACACGTTTTGTCTATATTTCCTGTTCACATATCATATTGCAAAGATCCTCTTCTTTTAGTCCAGATGATTAAACTTAATTATGATTCCCCTATCCTATTTTCCGCACACCTGTGTCTTTGCGATTATATAGTCAGATGCAGAAATGTAAATAGCCAGAGACAGCGAGGGGATTAACACCTCATTGTTTAGACAAAGGAAATATACTTCTGTAAGTATGTCAATGTCAAAAGCGATAATCAGTTATGCTCAATTACAACTAATCAGTTTAATTTAACAGATTAGTATGCCGAGTTACTTCCTAAATGTTTACTTATAGACAAACGGACAATGCAGACGGTGTGTTTACTTTCATCCATTTTAAACACATTAAAATATTACTTATACATTTTGTGTCTTCAGTTTAAACAAATTTGAATGAATCATAAGTATTCATTAAAAAGTCATGTTAGAAGTATTTATCTGTATCGTTAGTATTCACAGATTTAGACGTGAATGTATCCTTGATATAACTACATGTTGTATGTTATTTGTGTGTTGTTGTAAAGTGTATGCTTTAGCATTATGTATATTTTTTTCAAAAATAATACTTCAAAGCGACATTAGAGTTTTCGGTTCGTATCAAATACCTCTGTGAACTAATTGAGTAAATATTGTCTGTAAGTTGATGCATATGAAGAAAACTGGGAGACATACTGTGTGGTGCATATCGCATGCTCTAACGTCCGACGACTGTCCAGAAGTTTTCTCATGTTCGACTTCTTCTTAAGGATCACTGGCTCTAAAAGGCTACAACGACGAATACAGTCAATCGGATTAGAAATGGCGTCCCAAAGAACTGTAATTGTCTTCTCAAATCTAAGGGCTTTAGAAAGGTGAAATCTTATGTACAGAATCTCGGCAAGCGTTCTCATATATTTAGAAGATATTACATAACACGGTCACAGTCGGGCATGAATGTTTATACAATGTTCAAGTAAATTGTTTTTCTGTCTGGAAGAAAACTATTTCAACATGAAAAGTGCAGGTATATTTTGAAAAGCAATGAAATTTAAATGAATTGTCAATATTTCGAAACATGAAATATGATTCAGTGAATAATATTACGACTGACGCGCTTTCTATAAATATTGAAATAGATAGTACCAATGTTCACTTTATTTTATCGTTTTTTCAAGATAATATTCACAAAATATCATTGCGAGACAAAATTAATGTTTTTCATGTAAGATCTTTGTACTCTGTCACTCTTGGGAAGTACTTCAAATAACTACAGGTCGTGTTGGTCTCAAACAGAAACAATTGGAAGAGATAGCTAGCTGACTGTTATAGCATTTCATAATCAAGTTTACATGTCTGGAATAAAGGATGGATAGTATTCCAGATAAATAAAATAGGCAGGTTGTCGTATTGGTGTTTTTATGCTCCATGTATTACATTGCGGTGGGATGTAGCCTCGTCTGCCCTTCCTTTGTCTAATAATCAAAATTCGTAGTATATCGTAAAAGGTATTCATTATTGAATCTGCACATAAACAAAGTTCAAGCTGTGCGCCAGTGACTTTTTCTATTTTGTAAATTCAATTTCGATATTACGGCTTCCCTAGACAAAGCCTTATTTCAATGTTGTGAATATAAATGTGTTTTTCTGGGCCTGATCCCCATAACAAAAAGGTGAGGTGAGGTGATTGGGAATTAAACACTGCTTTAAGATAATTTCACTTATATCATGACTGAAGTACCATTGCAGCAAGAAAGTCTGCAGCACCAAGTGACTATGCATTGCAAAGAAATCTGCTAAGGCAACATAAAAAAGTGTTTCTGGTTTCCATCCGCATCAGTTTCAAAGCCTCGCCAATCGTCTTTTTTTCTAGGTTTTAACAAAGGAAAAGGGCAGATTACTCTAATTCTTTAGCCTCAGGAACCATGTCGGGGTGAGATTATTGGCCATTTGGAATAGTAACACATATTTAAGAGGGTTTGTACTTTATTTATATAAATAAGTTTCTGTAAAACAAAAATCAGCCAGTAAAGACATTACAAAATGTTTTGAGTCTAAGTGGAACTAGCAAACCATGGGTAGTACTGCACTGAAATTCAATGTAGTATTGTACCCAAACCTTACTGCAAGTCGAACAGTTCTCTTTAGCAACGTTGCCGAGTCCATGACGGGATTCGAACCATCAACATCTTGGTCCAAAGAAAACAAAAAGAAATCGACTGATTAAACTGTGCATTCAGAACGATTAAAATGTTTAATGGTGCCATTTGGTATTGAGTTAATTAAACTTCTGCAAGTGATTTTATTTCGCGTTTACTGAACACGTCTGTGAATCTAATTTTTATAAATTCTAGCATGTTTCCTACCCATGGACAATGCTTTGAAGTAGCAACGTTTATTCATACAATGAAATTTCTATTTCGGTTTCATGGAAGAAGTATAGTTTGAGACTGCTGGGAAAGTGTCCATTTTGTAACCTTAAGCATGGCATTTGCCTTGACGAGATTTCAATGAATATCGAGATTAGAATCATATGTATAATAGGTTTATCTTTTTCAACTCAAAATAGTAATTGTCTTATTTCCTTATAATTCCACTTGTAACAGTGCAGTAATTTGTATTCATGTTTTTAATACATCCGAAAAGTTTGTCATGAAGGTAAGTAAACAAACACCACATTCTAACGTAAATAGAACATTTGGTCGGGTATTAATTCAAGGACGATCAAACATCAAGTGTTTTCATTACAGCGTTCAAACTTATTTAAGTGTCTTGAAGTGCGCAGCGTAATATCGCAAATAAGATCATAATTACAATGTCAAATGCTAGGAAACATTCCAGCCAAAAATAACGATTTTGATACCCCCTTCAGCTACCAGAAATTACTTCACAAGACTATACATGTATGTGTGCTGAATTGAAATCACAGCAAACTACTGGAGCATTTCACAATCACATTTATAAGTCTGCAATAAAGAATATATAGTATTCTAGGTATATCAGCTTGATGGGCTGAGGGTTTTAGTTAATCACAATGAAGGTTTGTAGGACAAACTTTGTTCTGAGTAAGTGCATTTTGCCATCAGGACTCCTACTCCATGACGTAATATAGCTTTGAGGAATATAAGCATAATTGCTTATAATGTGAAAAGTTGATTTAAGTTTACGTATATTTCTTATTTGCATGTCAATGACGAATTGTATGCGAGCCTGCTTTGTGACAATGCAAATTGTTTCCTGAATTAAGTGCAACTTACTTATTGTTGAAAATTAATTCAATCACAAAAAGTGTTGTAATCAATTACTGACTTTTTAGTAAAAGAAAAGTTTGCAAATTGAAATCAGCATTGGTTGCTTTTTACACGCGTATGTTATACTTACTCAGCAACATTGTCGCTTGCGAATATATGTTATCTAGTTTGTTTGTCAGGTTGTTCTCGACATTACACTATAGATACTTTAGATAAACAAATTAGTGTGAGAGATTTCGAAACATACATGCTAGTTTGATGTACAAACATATCCTAAATGAGAATCGGGCAGAGCATATCAGTTGTGTACTCGATTTGGGATGTTAATGCTTTTAATGGAGGTTAACTCAGTCGATGAAACTAGCGAACTTTGATAATGCATTAGAAGTCAGCGTAGTTAACTGTAAGTGGCTAAGATGAGACTTCACCTTTGTCATGTCAATGTTGTTATGCTTCATCGAAACTGCCTTACAGGCAGAAACATGCAAATAAATCAATTGATGCAGTTAAATTAAGGCATTTGGATTCAATGTACTGTTGTTGATTATTTATGTGACAGTTGTTACATACACTTGTTTCATACATTCTTACATCCCACTTCATAAACCATTCATAAAAGTCTCCTGTTCATGATCGATATCAGGACTGTTTCGTCCAAACAGCCCTGATATTTAATACCTGGACAGTTTCAAAACCACTTTTAAACAAGATTAGTTACAGTTTATCAACGACAATGACATAAACATTACGCTAAAAGTTTGATTGACTGAGAAAGAAACTAATGTATTTGATGTTATACTCAAAACGGTTGGAACTACAATACTAGAATCATTTGATTGATTTCTGCCAAAAAATGAACTTGAAAGAATAGACCCAACAAATAAATATGACTACTACATATTCACATCAACCATCATGTTTAGAAATTATGTCAGCTAGCTCTCATATTTATTTTCGTTTAGTTATGTCTGTCTGTTGTATTGAACATAGAACATGTAATGTTATGCCTTCATGAAGCTTTGCATACACATAAAACACACTCCTATTGTAATTGAGGAATTCCAATGAGTTCATTGATTTTTAACAAATTTGATTTATTGTTCATTGGTAATAAAGATAATTTGTAGGTTCTTCACATATTAATAATGATAATGAGGCTACGTATACCGCACAAAACAAAGGGACATGCTCAAGGCTCACACACAGTATTTACCTGATTTATGGAAAAAACATCGTTCCTTATTTTTATTCTCAACTCACTGGAAGTATACAACCTAGCTTTAAATTAATGCATTTTTTTGGTTTATCTCTCACACTGGCTTCAGTTCCATCCTGAATGAACAGTGACACGGTTTGAATGAAATCATTTGCCCAAGCTAACACAACACATCCTCATAACTTATGTCTCTGTGTGGACAGAGAATCAGCCCTTTGAAGTCTTAGTTTATCCATCGATGAAGTGGGTCACCCATCGATTCGGCGTGCCGCGCCGATTCTTGCTGAACTTAAATGAGCAATACACAGGATCACGTGCCACCACATATTATACATACTAATCCAATCTATATCTCTGAAATCATTAGGCAATCATTCCTGAAATTTTACATGAACTTTTTTGTTATTTAGAGTATTCCACTAAATTCATACGTTGCTATTTCAACAGTATTATACGATATTTGGACAATTTGTTTTTAATAATGTACTTTGATGGTAATATTGCTGAAACTAACAGGTATTCGTTTATTATATTGTGAAACAGTGCATTTTGCTATTTTATGTTTTCATTGTTTTATTGTGCATACTGAACTTTACTTCAAGAAGATTTGTTTTAGCAACAGATGAAATTGATGTATTCCTGTTAAGCATCTGGTGTCAATGTAGCTTTGTGTTCGCTCCTTTATAATTAAACTTGTGAAGTGTTACCTCTCAATATTATCTTTCTAATTCATTTAACCCTGTTAAGTTATTGAAAACAGTCTTCCATCGTCCTGACGAAACACACAAAACATGTCCTATATCAAGAAAAATCCTATAACATCTTGTAATGACGGCATGTAAACCACCCTTTGAATTGAAACCTTATAGTTGGAAAGAATTAATGAGTTTCGCAAACTTTAAACTCAAATGTTAACCACATGGATATGGAATTATCTTTTTTTCAAAGGCACCATCAATTCATACCGATATTGCATAAAGCATATATTTCTTAACTGGAAATTAATCTGATTGGAAAATGGCAAAGTATTATACAACAGAGCAACGCATACAATCACACTGCACTCTGGCGCCGAGTGACATGTACACTCTGCTTGCAATGAAGTTATGTATTTAGGACAAGAAAGTGAAGTAAGGGTTGAAGTCATTAAAGTTTCAAAATAGCTATCAAGTGTATTTCGTGTAGTAAGGTTCTGCCTTGAAATTAAGTAAAACATTACCCTGGAACATTACTTTTACTACGATACATGTAGAACAATTGTCTAAAGCAGTCAACATTGCCGAGCCTCTCGCAGGTTATGAACCTTCGGACAAATCGAATGATCATTATCAATGATAACAATCCAGCGAATTACTTATGAAAGTGTTGAATACAGAGGAGGACAGGGGCCCTGAAGCTGATACAGCAAGCGTCTTGAGCATACTTCTTGTTACAAGATGTTTTGATAGGCTGTAAAGCTGTTAAGCACAGCCAGGTAGATGGTAAATCATTATTGGCCTCTGAACATTTCCCAGCCACTTGATTCAAGTAGGTGTTTTGACAGGTGTTTAAGATTTTATGCTCTACTCATGCACTTTGCAGATGCTCCTTCAAGTGCTTATAAACAACAACCCATAAGTCGTGTCTTGTTTCAAACATGATTTATGCATGCTTTTTTAAGAACCTTACGTCATGAACAGGTTAAATGAATAAATGGTTAATACGAACCAAAACCAAACGTTATATCATTTCACTCTTGTCTTTCTCCAAGCTACATTCTAAATACCTGTACATTTATGTACATTGTACATGTGTGTATCAATTGACATACAATGTAGGTAACTGTATCCATAGACACAATTTGTTCAAGAAAAAAAGGTTTCCGTAAATACGACTGAAAGAGAGATCCATTTTGTCTGCAGGTATTCTAAATAAATTTTGAAACATTATCTGCGCATGTTTCTGTTATGCCAACATCGTTACGAAATCTCCTTACTAAGGATAGATAGGATGGTTACCACATGTATTGTATGACATCCTACAATAATGATTTGTCAAATAATAAAAGTCCAAAAAGCCAATTTACATAGATATTTTTTTATTCATTAAATGTCCACATCACATCTTTTAAAACTTAGATACCACACCTTCTGGCCAAAAAAACATTTTGAAAAAGTCTCACCTCATGCATATAAATACCAACAGATTATCCTATTGAATGTAATTGTGAATATGTTAAGCTATTGCCTTTGCAAAATACAAATTATTTCTATTTTACCAAAATAATTGCCAATAAAATATTGCAAACATAACTCGTATAAGATTAAAAAACAACTTTGTCTGATATAAGTATACTTTTTTTATTCTGAAAGCTTGACATGGTCCTAGAAACAACGTAATGGAATAATGCCTGACTGTTACAGGATTTGACATTCTTATTTACAAGTATAGAACAAAAGATGAATAGTATTGGACGTATATTACCTGTTCAGTTTCTGGGAACAATATTCATGAGTCAATCACAATGAACAGTTGTAGGAAACCAATTAATCGTTAAGTACATTTTCTCTTCAAATCTGTTTCAAAGGTCTAGACGTAATACATTTTAAAGCAATCTGAGAATTTATGTTTGTATTGTGTGCACAACATTGGCGTAAACAATACAATGGTCACTTGCGAAATATTTTAAGTAAGACATCAGTGAAGGACTGCGTGGAAAATCTTGTTATTCAAACATTTCTTATAGCAGTCTGTGTGTTTTTGTCAATAAGATATTTCGTATCAAAGTTTTTTCTTGGAATGCAAATAATTGCAAAAAGGTAGGCTTTTGTTTTTTCACATTAATTATTACTTCTATGTTAAACTTTCAGTTAAACACCTTAATTATGGATGCTACTGCTTCCATAAATTAAGCTTAGATGTAAAGGGGCGTGCATCGCTTTAAACTTGCATAAGAAAGACAGTTATGTCTTTATAGCTTTCTTATTACTATGTACGAGGATAGGAGTAAGGCATAAGCAGGGATTTCTGTCCTCCAAACGCCATTTCCAAGTGATACACGCCTCTGTGTCTGAAGTAACTGATCAAACGTATTTATCAGGATTTGGCTTTGCAGCGTGACCACTAATGCTTGTGTTTCGTGACATCAAACTTTAAACTCAAACCTACATGAACTCAGCTGCTGGGGAAAGCGTTGGTTGATTAGATATAATCCAAATAAAACTGAAGCTATAAAGTTCACGCTTAGAAATTTTTTTTATAACATAACCTTGTATTTTGGTCAGAAACGTAGATGAACACGGTTTGAAAGGTGCAAGTTAAACTGGTATAAATACCGGAGCTTGTCGACACTATTTATACTACAGATTAACTTGAACTTTCAAACCGTTTATAAGCCAGTGAGCAAACACATTATTAAATCTATTTCTTATAAATTCAAACTTTGCAATTTAAGCGATTTCTAATCAGTAAATAATCTTTTGAATATAAAACTATCTGCAAAAATGTACAGTGCATGATAAAACACATGTTTAATATCGTCTTAGATGAGGCACTTAGATCCGCCCACAATAATACCGCATCACGTATGAGTCACCACGCGCAAAACGTAGTTCACAGGAAATATGATTATAGTATTTAATGTTTGGTTCTAACATGCTGTTTTAATCAAAGTTTCAATCAAACTACAATTAGAATTCACGTTGTAAGGTTTGTAAAAAGTTTAATCAAGGAAAGAGCATGTGATAGCAGTTTCATAATTGCGCAATGGTATAGTGATAAAGTAGTACCGCAGGTTATTTTTTGTAAACGTCAGAGTTAGAAGGTTATCCTTTTCAGCTGTCAATCTTGCGTTTATGAGAATGTATACCGTTCACATGACCTTGTTTAAACCAATCAGCAGAGAGCATATCGCTTAAAATGCAAAGTCTGAATTTATTTATGTGAAAATGTGTTTCACTTCATGTTTAAATGCTGTTTTTATTATGTACACAGAAAAAACATGTTTAACATTTTAACATTACATGTACATGAAGATGATATAAATTTAGATTTCCTGTTAAGTGGCAACGAAAAAACTATCATATTCGAAAAAAACAGGCAATTTTTAAAGCAGTTCAGCAATTTATAACCAATAGTAAACGTTTCTCTTGACTGATGCATGTCTCTTCATTTCTCTGTAAATATCTTTCTACCATTTCTGTTTTATATTGTTTTCTTATTACATGTATGTTGTTATAATTCTATCATTTTGTAAATACATGGGAGAAGGTTACCGAAGTTGAATAACTTGTCCCTAATCCCTTTCTTCATTGAATAAAATATGTTTAAATCAAATCAGTTAACATGGGTGCTTACTATCATTAGGTCTTCCATTGTTATTAGGTCTTCAAGAATGTCTTGACCTATTGTTTTTATCCTGATTTCCTGAAATTACTATGGCCTTTTTGACCGATTTTGTCCAACGAGTTTTGAAGTAATGGCTGGACCGATTTTCCGGAAACTTCCAGGGCTAATACTCTGTGAAACAAATTAGATCATAACGGAGTCCGATTTTTGATTTTCCACTTCTTTCTTGGGTTATATCCCCTTGAAGTTTAAACTTCAAACCTCAATAGCCAAAAAAACTATTCAGGATAATTTCACAAAACCTCCACCAAAATTTGGGCAACAACATTCCCCATCGATAAGGTCTAGTACGGTTTTCGGTCGTAATAATAGATTTTTTGCAATTCGAAAAACTTAAAATCTGGTGAACTTTCGCGGTTTTGATGGCATGTGTCTTCAAAAATCTTCTTGTAAATAACGGCGATACATACAGCATTATGCAGTTGCTCATTGTAAAGCTCCATTTTCAGAGGGTATTTGTCTTTTTTTAACAAAATCTACTGAAGATAGAGACATGTTTAAAAGCTCATTTTAAAGCAGAGAAACTGATGAATAACCGAGAGTCTAACATCGAGTTCAAGGTCCGCAGACGTCTTGAAGAACTAAGTATTGCCGCGTCAATCCTAGTTTTCCATTATTATTATTGTATGAAATGTTTTTGTCCAGACTTATCTGCAGTAATGACTGGGCTGATTTGCTTTAACTTTTCAGCTATGAGAGACAGTTGTAACAGTTTCCCTTAAGATCAATAGCACATAAAAGCTGAAACTTAAGGCACAATTCGGACATTTACAACACAAATTTAAATGTCGTGATTTTGAAACGTTTCGAAGGGCATATCCTTTAGAGAAGTGTTGTTTTATAACATATAAGATACCAAAATGGTTGATAAATCATGTTAAAGCAGATATATCGTTTCATTACGGACATTTATTTTCGAGCATTCATCTCCTTTACTCTACATTGTACATGTGAACATTGAATGAAATTGAATTAAAAAATGAACGGAGGTAATTGAAAAATGGGATTTTTTAAACATTGTTAAAGTTCAAAAGATCCAACTGCTTATTTGAATATGCTATTTAAGTTTTTATTTCCATCAAATTACTGTGTACAATTTCTAGGACAATGACATGTTTGTTGAACCTGTCCATATAAAGTCGCACATCGACAACGTCTTCTGGGCTTCCCAAAACTATATAGAAGAACATAACAACTTATTGATGCAAGCAATCTAATTAATTCGATTCCATCCGATGTTATTCGAAGATAAAGACATGATTGATTGAGGATTTAAAGAAGAAAAGCCGATCTATTAAAGAGGATGAAAGTCAAACATTGAGCTCAAGGTCAAGCAGAAATCTTGAAGACATAAGTATTGCCCTGAGACAGTCCTAGTTTGGAACAATAATTGGTTAATTATTATAGACATAAACTAAGTGGCAAAATATATTTTTCTCAACAAAGTCAAGTTTACAATATTGTGTCTGGTGCCTCAATTTTAAATATTTCTGATGAGGATACATCTCGTGAAAGGATATACATGTACAAAATTATGGGTATGCTACTTATTTTGTTTATATCAGTTCAAACACACAAAGGGTTTTCTGGACCTAAATTTTTGAAGTTAAGTAAACATTTTATGGAATATGAAAAGTATGTACATCTTTACAAGGTGTTGTCCCCATCATGTATGTTCTTGGAATTAAATTTGTCGACGTATAGTTACTGCGGGGCGTCATCAAACAAGCAAAACTCAATATTGCACTTTCTATCTCGCCTGATTAAAGAAATTCCGAAACAACGCTTTTAAAAACATTTGTTTTCCAGATAAATAACAGGATTATACTTCCAAAATACGAATGAGTTTCGTTGGCTTCTAGAGGCATGGTGTAATCGTTATTGTTACTATAGTTTAAAGTTATAGCCTTTGCTGTGTAGTTGGTATAATTGAAGATATATATGATATATTCACCCGTAAAAGTAACACTTACTTACATTTAGTAACGTTACAAAAACAGAGAGTTATTTTTATTTATTTCTCAGTGTTGCTAAATTTGTTCTTTGAGACCAAACTCCCAGAATAACCTGTGCACAGTCTAATTATTTTATACGAAAATGTGCATGTCATATTCTATAGTTTAAACACTTTGAGATCAGGTGCAAACAGTTGTCGTTTGTAGACGCACGTGACACGTTTTGTCTATATTTCCTGTTCACATATCATATTATAAAGATCCTCATCTTTTAGTCCAGACGATTAAACTTAATTATGAATCCCCTGTCCTATTTCCCGCACACCTGTGTCTTTGCGATTATATAGTCAGATGCAGAAATGTAAATAGCCAGAGACAGCGAGGGGATTAATACGTCATTGTTTAGACAAAGGAAATCTACTTCTGTAAGTATGTCAATGTCAAAAGCGATAATCAGTTATGCTCAATTACAACTAATCAGTTTAAGTTAACAGATATGTATGCTGAGTTACTTCCTAAATGTTTACTAATAGACAAACAATGCAGACGGTGTGTTTACTTTCATCCATTTTAAACACATTAAAATATTACTTATAGATTTTGTATCTTCAGTTTTGACAAATTAAACAGAATCATAAGTATTCATTTAAAATTCATGTTAGAAGTATTTATCTGTATCGTTAGTATTCACACATTTAGACGTGAATGTATCCTTGTTATAAGTACATGTTGTATGTTATTTGTGTGTTGTTCTAAAGTGTATATATACTTTAGCATTATGTATATTTGTTTCCACAATAATACTTCAAAGCGACATTAGAGTTTTCGGTTCGTAGCAGACGTAAAAGAAAAGTTTTAACCAAACCAAATGAAGAAGAACAAGAGATAACGGATAATTTCATTGTTACGTCTACAAGTCCACATTGGGTGGATTAGCTCAACTCAACCCAGTTACAGATAACAGTGGGCGGGGTTGAACTTATAAGATAAGATAAGATAAGATAACTCTTTATTATCCCGAGGGAAATTTACATTACATCTAATACAGTCTCCAGTATATATATAAAAAACAAAAAACAAAAAGAAAATCACACAAAAAAAACAAACAACAGCCATATAAACAATATTATAAACATTATATACCCTTGTGTAAATTGATCATTAAATATTCATTCCAAAACATTCCCATTAAAGGCATACATGCTATTCAGAACAAATGATTGACGAAACCTGTTTGTTCTACTCGTCGGCATACGCAGTCTGCGTCAAGAGGGCAGTGACGAATATTCCGAAAAAAGTATGTGAGTTGAGTCACTTAAAATTTTATTTGCTTTTTTTGAAAGTTGTTGATCATAAAAACTGCCGATGCTTTCAATAAGAAGTCCAATAATTTTTGAAGCGGTGTTAACAATTTTAGAGAGTTTATTTTTATTTTGAACAGACAGGTTTCCGTACCAACTCAAAAAATTAAATGTTACCACACTTTGAATAAACGTTTGGTAAAATAACCTCAAAATAGTTTGATCTACTTTAAAATGTTTCCACAAAAAATGCAATCGTTGCTGTCCTTTCTTATAAATTTTGTCAGTGTTTTCATTCCAAGAAAGTTTCCAATCTAAGACAGTACCCAAATATTTATATTCCGTTACTCTTTCTATTTCATTATCATCAATAGTCACAGGATTTATTATAGATCTAGTTTTCCTGAAATCTATGACCATTTCTTTGGTCTTCAACACATTCAAAAATAAAAATCAATAGCGTTCTGGGATCAAGTTTAGAACTGTACTATTTATCGGTTATGTGCTTGATAGCTGTTATTACCGAGTAAAATACGGTTGCCTGATCAAGTGTCCGCGTTACTTAAATGCATAATGTATATTAACACAATACGTTTTACTGGTCAGAAAAGTAAGTATCCTTTCTCCAAAGCAATGTTCCATCAAGTGTAAAGTTTACATCAATAGATATACAATCACCTCTGTCCAACTTGTCCTCCATATAGACAAACAACTGGGTTTAGTTTCCAATGGTAACTCACTAAAAGCAACCAGACACCAGTAGATATATTTAAGAACACGGCCTTGTTAAACGGATCATGAGCAGCTAACACAAGGTGTCTATGCCAATAAGCGGATTGGCACACACATTCCCATCTTGTATTGAGCACGTCAATTATGAAGTATGCTATGAGATTTCATATTTGGAATGTTTATCAACTTAGATTGTAGAGAAGGTACTTTCAAAGGCAGACTGATTTATTATAAAGTTGCCAATTTGCCCACAGCAGTGTGTAGCAAAATCTCTGTATTGTACTGTTATACCCCCGGTGGTGGTCCACTTATATCATATCTCACTTTCAGAATAACATGGCGGCCAAATAAAGCAAACTCTGTCATAAAGATCTATCTGATTGGTTGCTGTGATAAGGCTTAACAAGCAAAGGTTGAAATTTAAGTTATTGTAATGAAACATTTCGAGAAATGGTCAATGGTGCCTTCATTAATTGACTTCAGGCCTATTTTAGATGATATTTTCACAAGGTTCATGTTAGAACCAACTTTTTAAACTTTTGCAAGCAAACGATTCAGACAGGAATATTCAATGTCGTTTACAACATAAAATCTGGTGTAAAAATGCCAGACTGAACTGGAATACAACAAGAGATGCACAAGCATTCTATCGAAATATTTGGATTTGGAGACTCACCGAGTCTGGGATGAGGCGGAAACTGCGGTTGTCTGCTTCTTGCAGTTTACTTGTGGTCTCACCCGTTGCCTCTATTTCGGATATGATTGAGCTGTAATCGAAGTGAACAATACTTGTTTTCCAGTGAAGTCAAGCACATGTGTACACTCAGAACTATGTACGCTTTATGATTGTATAAACTGACACTGCTTTTGATTTTATCTAGACAATATGCAAACTATATTTACATTTTCAAATAACGACTAATGTTGTAAAATACTGTTGGGAAAGTAAGTAACCTATGTAAACTAATTGCGTAAATGTTGTCTGTAAGTTTATGCTTATGATGAAAACTGGGAGACATATTGTGTGGTGCATATCGCATGCACTAACGTCCGACGACTGTCCAGAAGTTTTTTTCTCATGTTCGACTTCTTCTTAAGGATCACTGGCTCTTAAAAGGCTTCAACGACGAATACAGTCAATCGGGATTAGAAATGGACGTCCCAAAGAACTGTATTTGTCTTCTCAAATTTAAGGGCTTTAGAAAGGTGAAATCACGTTTACAGAATCTCGGCCAGTTTTCTCATAAATTTAGAAGATATTAAATAACACGGTCATAGTCGGGCATGAATGTTTATATTTTTCAAGTAAATTGTATTTCTGTCTGGTAGAAACCTATTTTCAACATGAAAAGTGCATGGATATTTTGAAAAGCAATGACATTTAAATGAATTGTCAATATTTCAAAACATGAAATATGATTCAGTGAATAATATTACGACTGACGCGCTTTCTATAAATATTGAAATAGATAGTACCAATGTTCAATATGTTTTATCGTTTTTTTAAAGTAATATTCACAAAATATCATTGTGAGACACAATTAACGTCTTTATGTAAGATCGTTGTACTCTTTCACTCTTGGGTAGTACTTCAAATAACTAAAGGTCGTGTTGGTCTCAGACAAAACTAATGCAAAAGAGATAGCTAGCTGACTGTTATAGCATTTCATAATCAAGTTTACATGTCTGGAATAAAGGATGGATAGTATTCCAGATAAATAAAATAGGCAGGTTGTCGTATTGGTGTTTTTATGCTCCCTGTATCACATTGCGGAGGGATAAAAACAGTAGCCTCGTCTGCCCTTCCTGTGTCTTATGATTAAAATTCGTAGTATATCGTAAAATCTATTACGGTATTCATTGTTGAATCTGTACATAAACAAAATTCAAGCTGTGCGCTAGTGACTTTTTCTATTTTGGAAATTCAATTTCGTTCTTACCGTTTCCCTATAAAAAGCAATATTTCGATGCTGTGAATATAGATATGCTTCTCTTGGTCTTACCCCCATAACAAAAGGTGAGATGCGATTATTTGGTGTTAAAAGGCGCTATAAATATTATTTCACTTATATCACGACTGTAGTATCATTGCAGGAAGAAAGTCCGCAGCACCAATGTACTATGCATTGCAGTGAAACCTGCTGAGTGGAACTAGCGAACCATGGGTGGTACTGTATTGAAATTCATTGTAACATTGCACCTAAACTCGAACCATGGACTTCTTGACCCGAAGAAAACAAACAGGAATCCACTGATTAAATTGTGCATACAGAACGATTAAACTTTGGTATTGAGTTAATTAAACTTCTGCAAGTGATTGTATTCCGCGTTCACTGCACATGTCTTTGGAACTAATTGTAAAAATTCTAGCATGTTTCTTACCCATGGACTATGCTTTGAAGTAGCAACGTTTATTCATATAATAACATTTCTATTTCGGTTTCATGGCAAAATATTTGACACTAGTTGAAAAGTGTACATTTCGTAACCATATGCAAAACCTTTGCATTGACGAGGTTTTAATGATAACATGTTAGAACGGTATGGATAAACAGTTTTTCTTTGTCAACTCAAAAACGTCATTGTCCTATTCCCTCATAATTCGATTTGTAGCACGAATGTATGAATTAGTAATTTTGTTCTTAATTCATCCGAAAACAGTTTGTTATGAAGGTAAGTAAACAAACACTACATTGTCACGTAAATAGAACATTCGATCCTGTATTAATTCACGGACGATCAAACATCATTTTTTTTCATTACAGCGTTCCAATTTATTTAATGTTTTGAAGCCCACAACGTAATATAGCAAATGAGATCATTATTACGTCTGAATGAAATATTTCAGACAAAAATAACGATTTTGAGTTACATAAATATCCCCTTCAGCTCCCAGAAATTGCTTCACAAGAGTACATGTTGAATGCTGAATTGGTCACAGAATGTATTGGAATGAGAAAACTTCCTGTCCGGGGGAGCATTTCACAGTCACATTTATAAGTCTGCAATAAAGAATACATAGTATCCGTGATAAATCAGCTGGATAGACTGAGGGTTTTAGTTCATCACAATGAACGTTTGTTGGACAAGCTTTGCTTTCAGTAGGTGCATTTTCCATTAGGAGCCCAACTTCATTACGTAAAGGAACTTAAAAGAATTTACATTGTAAGCATGCATGCTTGAAATATAATTATGCAGTGGAATTTAAATAACAGTAACATGACAGTATGTTAATATGTATATTACATATTTGCATGTTAGTGACGAATTATATTTACGATACAGTTCCGTGTAGTATTGTCTCCTGAAGTAAAGTTGTGTTTACTTTGTTGTTTGTGGTATAGTTGACAATCCCTGGGAATTCACTCGGCAATACTGCATTAGGAACTATCACTAACGATATATATATATATATATATATAAAGAAATAGCAATAGTTATGCGTCGACCACCATCATAGACATTCAGTTCTTACATGCATAAACTTGATTTCGTGACGTCACATCATATTTAGCCACGCCCCCATGACGTGAGGTTCACCGCAAGTTGCGTTTTGGATTTTGATGTTAACACATTACTCATTTGATACTGAAACAAATATCTTTCATTAGTCCACCTATTTAACTTTTTCCTTTACCTGTGTTCTCTTCTGACCATCTTGTATACATGTATATAATGTAAACAACTTTTATCACAGTACAGGACAAATGGTGGTGGGATCCGCCTTAAATAGTCTATTACAATAATGCAAAACTAACTTTATGCTGTGCGTGTAACCGCTGTTTAACAATCAAACGTGGAAATCGAAGTCTTCAATCTTCGATTCACGATTCTCTCTACAGGCGCACGAACTCATGAGTAAAGTTATAATCTGAAGATATATGCATGTGTACATGAAGTTTTAGTTTGCATTGTTGTAAAAGACTATTTGAGTCTGTCGAATCAGGTTCCTAATTGTTCAATAGAGTTAGTTTATTTCCATAATGAAGACCGTGTAGTGCTCCATATTGTAATATCTGCTTACCACCTATACTAATCAAAAATACAATAATTTTAAACAATATCAACGTATTAATCTATACATGTAATTAATCGTTTCAAAACACACATGGGGGTATATACAGGAATATAATTACATAATAATAAAATAATGATCCCACTTGACTCAATTTTGAACAAAACTCGAAACATTGTATTAGTCATGTTAGCCGATTTCATACTCATCAACCAAGGTGACATCATCTGCAAAAAGCAGCAATAGAATCTTACTCAAACCATGAATGATAAATATGCCTGACCATTTAATCCACCTGATCATTGATTAAACATAAATAAAACTGGTCTGGGCATTCAACCTTGCCTACCATCCAGATGATGTATCAAATATTTCAGACCTCTCATTTCCCAAAGTATCATACACACAATGTACCTACATGTATGTTTACGATGGACATATTTAGTACGATGAGCATATAAAACATATTTCTGTTTACAAATTAAAATGTTTATTTAAGAAATCAATTTAGTCCGCATCATCTCTCCGTTTTGGTTTACTAATATTTCCCGTATAAATTGAAGTTCACATGTTATTGACTGAGGAATAGTCAGCTCTACCTACTCCTGCTTGGCATTCGTGTAAAATCTCATGTAACTCCTTCCCGATCCGAATTCGTGATTCAAGGATTTCTCTCATCATAATCAAAAATGAAATACGATTAGTAAGATCGTGTTTATTACCTTTCTAATCCAAAGGCCTAGTTCAGACCGATGATCCAATTATCATGAAATACGTAAGAAAATACAATGTTGAGGCATGGAATAATGGCACATTATCATACTTCAAGTGATATTCCTTCAGTGTCTGGAGATAATTCTGTCTTAATGATCTTAATGATGACTGTTCTATTTCACTTTTCAAGTTGGATCTAATAAGATAGTCATATTGTTACTATTTGTAAGAGTAATTACATGATGCGTATTCATCAAAAGCCGACATGATTACAGGAATGAATAATTAAATGAAATTACATGAAATGTGTAAGCCATTTAGCAATGGGTTTACAGTTACGACTGGTAAGAGATTTTACCTTGAATTAACGCTTCTGCTAGTCTCTGTGGTTACTGCGCATCAGTGTTCGTTACATTATAGTCTTGATATTTATCCCGCCATACCTTTTCAAAGTTACTCATTGCATTGATTTAACTATTGCGGTTTTCACTAGACCGACACTTCCGGAAGATGTTTAAGGAAGTTGCTTTAGACATGTTATATAATCACCCAGATGACTTCCTACGTGCCGTATTAATTCAACCAACTTGTCAGTTGCAGAATTGACACTAAAAGCATCCGGTTTGTTCTTGGGGGTCACAAAAAGTTGTTTGTATCAAGAAATACTAACTGTTGCCATAAATTACCATTTTAATGATAGTAGACTAAGTATAGTGACGATATAAAGGTAAAAGTAGTGATTTCTGATCGACAACCGAACAATAAATGATATCAGATTGGTATTGTTTTCTCGTCAATTGAATGTGTTCGTATAGCCCTGTATCTCCACTGGTCAATGATTAACGTTAATAATCCATGTCTGGACATTCATGTCTAGATTAGCATTAAACACTTTGTTGAGACTAGTATGTAATCTCTATCGAGTAAATACAAGTAACGGGCCCGCTGTAATCTCCTCGGTTTCTACCTTTCACAATGTGTATGCCCCACAGTTTACATATTTCCAGGAAGGGGAGAGCAATTCTATGAAATATTATGTCTTTGCTTGCCTTAGGTTCTTTGAGAAAGTCAGGTAATAGAAATCAACGAAGAGGAAGAACATCAGTCTCATTATCATTCTAAAGCAACCGATCTTTATTGGAACGAACTCTGTCGTGACAATCCCCAAGGACCACGATAGATTCTTTCAATGTATGGGTGCAAGTTTTGATTCTAGTTCATTTATTTTATTAGAACTAGAACCGACACTCTCAGAGTGTTCACAAAACTGCAAGAACAATATGACATAGAGATGTGAGTGAATGGCCTGCACACTCTTGAACACTCGTATATTCTGCATCAGGTAGGGCGGTATAGCCTTCTAGCGTGGATGTTTTACCCGTTTTCCGAGGTTGGCCACGACTGTCTTCAGTGCTGAAATCGGCGTCCCCTGGTGCCTCCAATGTCGTCGCGCAGGGTCCATGAGACGCCCTTCATCAATTAACCCCGAGGGAACCGCTACTCAGTATGGCCCGGCAGGTAGTAGAGAGTCTATTATTAATTGTTCTCATGTCATTATTGTCCAACATAAAGACTGCCGTTTCATGGGCATATCATCAGAGATAAAGACTGTTTTATGACTTTCGCAAACCTCTATGATTTACATGTATGATATAGAGGGTATAAGAGGAATGTTTGTCTTACGTTTTCAGTGTAATCGTCTGACACATGAAGCAGGTTAAATTTCGTTTCTGCCAGTTCGAAGACACCTACATTGTCTGTGAAAATGCTACTATATAGGTCCAAGCATGGACTGTATTACATATGGAGATACTGTACGACATGGAAAGTGCGTTTGACAAGGGTACCAAACGTGATGCCCAATGTATATTGAAATCATAAGATCTAGGGTTTAAGGTAATAAGTTAACTACCTGAACAACGTTCGTAAAAGCCAGCCATGTTGCACAACTGATCATGACATACAATGTACATTGTATGGTCGAAATAGAACTTGGTAGATAATTACATTAAGATTGAATGATAACTAATTTGCTTTATGTTGAATATCTTTGCAAATATGTAAGGGCATATGATAATGGAAGCATTTATATATTCGAACATATGTATATATATATATATATATATATATATATATATATATATATATATATATATATATATATATATATATATATATTTAGAGTAAAGTGTATAACTTTGAAATGCTCTCGGCCTATATAAGTGTATTCATGACTTGGAGCTCAAATTTTTAGCAGTAAACTTGTTCATCTCCCACTTGAATATATGTGTCTATATTGATATCGTATTGACAATTGACATACGCTTGAACACGGTGATAAGGTTGCGCGTTGTGATATAAAAACTATTCAGAATGTTATGTTTTCAGGTCAACTATAGAATTTTAGAAGAAATGTAGCACTTTGCATATATCAAGGTAATTCTACGTTTCCGGTGCCCAATTAGAAGCAAGATATCTGATATAAATATATATAAATGTTTAAGCCATAGTCACGTCAATACTTTACGTAGGCTCTCCAACATATATTCCTGACTAAAATGAACAGCTATTGGACTACTGGTAACACACTTAGTCCAATCAGTTGTGAGTTGACATAATTTAATCTACTAAGTATTTAAACAATTTAAAGTGTAAAATATATAGTTTATGTGTAGCTACAGTTTATCAGATGACATATTGACTAGGGTTTCTGACAATCTTATTAATTATAAACAATCATAATATAAACACGGATCTTCAATTGAAGTGTGTGATTGATCTCACCATGAGGCTTCGCATTAGGAAAATGTTTGCTATCAGGAGTTCATGAAGTTAAAAGGTCGAGACACAGATTTGTACCTAGAAACATGTCAAGGCACCTACATGTATACATGTATATAATTCGCCTGCAGATATCGCCTATGCCTTGGGAATACGGTATTAAACGAGCGGCGAACGTGTGGAGGCAACTTGAAGAGTTGGACATGTAGTAAATAATGAATGACCCGGTGCCGGACGGTTATGGCATATAAACTCGCGAGGGCGTCAGCCCGAGCAGAGTTTATTGCCATAACGCGAAACAATCGGGTCAGTATTTGCCTTACACTCCCGCGGAACACTCTATTTAAAAAGTAATTGTATATATGGATTTTAAAGGAGTATTTTGTTGATTTATACGACATGATCAAAATATCAGTGAAATATTCCCAATACACCCATAACTGACTCGAAAGGAAGGTTTCAAACTTAATCATTCATTCCATACACAAAGTAGACATAAATTGGTACCCATATATACATATGTATATATAATACTATAAAATATATAAATACAGCCAAGACACAAAAGAATGAACACTCATCGGTATGGATCCGTTAGCTACATTGGTAAAGGCGCTGTTCGACGATATAGAGGTTCAGGTTTCGAACCCCTCTTTCCTTACTTACAAAATTTTCATTTCTAATTTGACAAAATTTCCAAAATTTTACAAGTCCATCTGTTTCCGTCGGTTGAATATCTCATAAATGACCATGGTGGTTAACCTGCAACTCAAACAAAAGAAATAACTTCGCAAGGGGTGTAATTAAAAAATAGAATGAAATACGTATGAATCAATGTTGAACTGGTTCATTTAGTTATTCTCTAATTTCTAATATTCTCTATATTATAATATTCTCTAAGACTCTAATATTCTAAAAGACTTTGACCTTTGATCTATTAACAAGGTTAATGTAAGGTGTTTTTTTTTATTCTATGAAGCCGTCTCATTCTGCACAAAACTAAGCACATACATTGGTGTCGTTATATGTGAATTTGAATTATATTTCATTATGTTTTGTATTCTTAAGGGAATGAATTTAATAGCTTTTGCAAACGATCACATTTACTTTCTTCTCTGACAAACGAGAAGTTAGAAATTACGGACATTATGTAAAAAGAAATAGAAACGGTTATATATGAAAGGAACATGTATGTGACAAATATATTATTGTGAACATTTGTGTTTTTTTATCGACAAGAAACAAAATAATGAAAACTTGCACAAAATTGACAGATGACAGATTATAATTAGATGCTAATGAAATAACCTTTCAATCTTATTTGATTTAATAGCTCTTAGTATTTTTTGTTTTTAAGGTTTTAATTTCAATTGGAAATAAAAAAAACGCATTAAAGCGTCAGTTTAAATATCAGTACGAAACAAAATTAACAAATCCACAAGGGATGCAAAAGGCGCACAACACATATGGCAAAATGCCAAATGTCGTATGTTAAAACTACTATTTCAGAATTGTAATAAAACAAACAAATCTTATTATTTAAAATGTATTATTTATAAAAAGTATAGCATAACAGAGAAAACACGCCGAACAAAGGTGAGGAAACTACAAGAGTTGAAATACACGTATACATTTATGGTATGTAAAAACTGCCTGTTGGGCGGGATCCATAGCGTAGTGGTTCGGGTGTTCGACCTCGGATCAAGAGGTCTGAGATTCGAGTCCCGCCAGGGGCTCGGCAACCTGGTCTACTGTAAAGAAAGAAGTAGTAGTACTACTACTACTACTAGTAGTACCCCATCACGAGATGAGAGATAAAGATATTGCACTGAAAACACAAAATATTCTGTATATTATATGCTTCTGTGATGGGAAATATGGTGTTTTACGTTCAAAACTGCCTCAATTGAGCGAGTTCTGGCGACGTCATACCTTTATTGCTCTGTCACTTAGAAACGGCGATGACGTTGCTTTGATTGTAAACATGACGTCATACCATTGTACACATGACGTCATTCCCTCTATGATATTTTCACTGTGTTGAAAAAGTGATAGCAAACTGCAGTGTTTAGAACATGTTTTCTCAAACTGAGAAAACTCTGTCTTACATTGCTCAGCATATAATAAGATATTCTTACCCCAGCGGGCAAAGATCTGCCGACTATTGAAGTTTTCGCAATGGTCATGGGAATGACAGATTTTCAAAATTTAATTTGAGTTTTGATTCGTTGACGTGACGGAACTACACTTTACGCCAATTCATGAATTGTCTAGCTTCCCTGTTGAACAATTTCAATTTTTCAATTTTGAAGTCACACGTCAGTAAAATATATACCCGGTAATTTAAAAAAAACATAGAATTATGTTCAATTCATGTTTCTTAGGCCGTATTCACAGTAATATATTTGCCAGGCGAAGTAGCATGGAATAGTGACCGGTTGAGCTGACAAAATGACGGTGACTGAGCAACTGAGCGATAGCTACATGTCGGTAAGTCAAGTTTTACTGCGATAATATTTGGAATTTAAACTAGTTGTTTATCATGTCAGAAATTATTTTAGGGAATAAAGTTCAACAATTACATAATAATATTATTGGAAAAAGAGTGTTAGTAGCAAACTATTTTAGTTGCGCGCATACTGAACGTGTTAGAAAGTTTATGAATGGCGTATGAAAACAATTTGTGTTTGACAGTCTAACCTAAGATCGTATATAATGTCGTGTCTTCTATGTTACGCATAAAGTTAAATAAAATGATAACCAACTCATTGTTTGGAATTACGAATTATCTCTTCCTTATAAAATAGTATGTCTAACTGCTCGCTAAAGCTCGAAGTTAATCACAATAATTAACTGGGGAGAGATAATCCGTATTTTCTCGCAACTCGTTGATTATTTTTATGACAATATTAATAGGTCAACGCCGGTCTTCAGGTATTCGCGAAAACGTCTTTGAAAGGCGTTTAAATGTTGAATATATAAGAACAAACATTTTATTGTTAACAAACACGACGTTTCGGAATATAAACTTACTGTTTACTTCCTTTTATCAATTGGATTGTGATTATGAAATTTGAAGAAAACTTAAACATTCTAATCTATATTAAAAGGGTTAGTGGTTGATATATAGAATAATTCATGAGAACATTGTCGAAACGTGTACAGTCAGAAAAAGTTAAAATAATACAGCAATAATATACGTACATATATTTCAATGTCAAGTTTATAAAAAGTTTTTTTTTTATCAGTTCGGTGTTTCCACAAATTCTCGACAAAATCTGTATATGAAAGAGAGATAGTGGATTATACTCTCGATTACATCATAGATTTCCAGTATTTACAAGTGTTTTCGCTTTGTGTATCTCACCAACCGATACTTATACATGAAATATATAAGATTCTCTGAAGTTTATTGAAATCAACGACGAGTTTCTACACGTACATGCTCATTGGCTTAGTTCCGCCCAATCAAATGCATTTTAAAAGTTTACACTCCCTAAATGGCGTAACAATAAAGTAAAATATTGAAATCAGTCCACTATTCGTGAATATATGCGTTATTTACATGCTCATTAACCTAGTGTTTCCCTCCACCAACTGGAGCCATGATACATCCTGATATTTTCACAAGTCGTGTCACAAATGGTTTTGCTCTAATCGAACAAGGCCCGTGATTGGAATAGCTATCGATTCCCCTCCCTCCTCCTCCTCGGCCTGCCTTCACACAACGGGTCATTCTCCGGCCTCCCGTACCAGCGCTCGCCTGCTTCAATCCATCGAGAAACTTCAACGCTTCCCAAAGCATATGGCCTTGCTGTGGCTCATAGATTCAGTAGCGCCTTGGACTGTGGAGCATTAGCATCGGTCATACTGGACTACTTGCACGGGGATAACGATACTGGAGAGCCCGGAGTAATAGAGAAAGGTAGGCCTTTCTTTTGTGATTTTCTACAGGATGGTATAGTTAGTTGGTCATGTAAATGTTAAAGCTTTCAGAATACTTTAATTGGTGGTAGTATGTAAATCGTGTAAGTAACAGAACAATGGTCGGAGTTTGAATAATAAAGACAGGTAGGCGTTTGTTTTGTGATGTTCTTCAGGGTTCAATATCTTAGTTGTTCATTTAACTGCTTTCTGAAAAGTTCAAATGGTAATGTTATGTAAATGGTATAAGTAACACAACAGGGATGGATTTTGAAATAATAAAGACAGGTAGGCGTTTATTTTGTGATTTCTTCCAGGATTGTACATTTAGTTCTCATCATAAGTTCTGCAGCTGAAAGTAGTAAAATACTTGAATATATGAATATCACAGAATGTTACAGGATCTTTTTCTTGTCAAATTCATAAAACAAAATATGTTGAACAGTGGGACGTAATTTCTCTTTGAGTTGTAATATAGCAAAGTGTTAAAGACTACATTAGAGCTATGTGTATATATGTATATAATGACTAGGTGGGTTTTGAATTATTATAAGACTAATCCCGTTTCTCTTGTGATTAAATTGAATTAACAGTTTGGAATAACAGATTTAATTGTATTATGTCAGACGTGTTAATGAATGCTACATATGACAGAATATTGGTATAAACTTGTTCTTTCTGTCCATATCAACATTCATGCATTGTTTTCACGCTTAATTCACTTGACAGTAGATGTAAATGTATGCTTTACTTGAAAGAAGATTTCAGTGAACGATGTTTATTTCAGACAAGAGTGTAGTTGGGGGTGTCAAATTGTCCTTCGGGATGAATGTTTCCTTTTTTATGAATACGCACGACGAAATCAAACATGTCATGTTCATAGTGCAGCCGTGTTATCAAATATATTAATACCTGATTGACAACAGTAAAATGTTCTGTCAATTATGTGTTTATTTGGTACTTAATTAGTTACTTGCTGTTATGTGGTACTTTATAAGCACTTTTAGTAGTCATATTTCAATGGTTGTGGTGAACTGAGAAGACACTATAAGAAGTAACATTAGCAGCACTATCACAATCATCAATCGCTAGACGAAACCCGTTAGTATATCAAATACATGAATGTGAGTTATGGGTTGTGAATGTTAAATGCTAAGCACAAATCCATTGCTTTGTGTAAAACATCAGCTCAAAAGTTTGAGTCAGGTAAAACTGTAATTGATACAGACGGGAGAACAGAGAACGTCTGTTCATCAAGATTATGTTTCCCAGTGAAGAACTAAAAAGGTGAAGCATTTGAAATCGACAGCTATGCACAATATCAATTGTCACTCAGGCAAAACACTATTAATGTCCAAGGCGATTAATCATTGACAAATCTACTTAAAAAGACCATCACTTTCTTCTTTCCAATAAACAAACGTGCACATATTATCTTTAATATGAAATATAATAAAGTGTTGTTGTCAAGCGTTTGAGATAACTATGCAACACAAGGTTTCAAATGAAGGATGGAGTGTTTTATGTGAAAGCCATTGTAAAGTAAAAAGTCTTTTGAGAGCCATTAAGCAGTGAAATTCAGTAGAAAGGCATACTATCTGGATAACATATTTTTCATTGTGAACATACAAGACTTTAACATTGCTTTTATGACCAGACATCGCTAAACGTTTCAATATTGGTATTTGTAGTTACCTGTCTGTTTTGGCATGCGGTTGCTGTAGATGCCTTTCCATTTCTCATTATATAGAACCATTTTACAGGTTAAAATATTAAATATGATAAATACAAAATGATGTCTTTTGCAAACTACATGATGAGTTCGCGGGTATTCATCAAAATGTAAGATTACAAAATATAGTTGACAAATTGATAACTTTGCTATTTTACCATACCTGTGGTCTTTTGGACGTTCGGTATCAATTTTTGAAAATTATCTTCAGGATAAAAGATTTGTTATAATGAATCGGATGTGTGCAATATGTATGCAATTTATTAATGAGTTTTCGCTGCATATAGCTATTTTAAACTCATACATTTCAAAATCTAGAATCACAGAAAAGAGGCATCTTTGATTTATGATGGCGTCTGTCTCCTCCAGCATGCTGTCAGTATTCGATTTGATGAATGGCGTGTGTTCAATATATGCCACATATGAGTTACATGTAGGTACGATTTATACAATCATGAATATGTTTTGATTCCAGATACCGTTGAGTAGGTCATCTGTAAATTGATGACAGTTACATTTTTTCAAAATATGATCGATTGTGTCTATTCCGTGCAAACAAAACGAGATTACCCTTTCCATAAACTTATTTTGACGTACATTTTAAAATGCAGACATCGCTGAAAATGTCATCTGTAAAATTATGTTTGTGTTTACCTTGTTACAGAATGCTGGCGACGCATAATGTAAAAGTCACCAAACGAAGGTTAATGGAAAGAGTAAGGTGTAATGTTGATGGCTAAAATAGACTGCTGTCCTGAACAAGGCGTGAAGTAACTACAACATAACCCTCGCACATCAGTAGCAGGTTAGTTGTCAGGAAATCAAAATGGAATACGTGTTAGAAACAATTGGAAGTATGTTAAAGGAGGAAATATAGACAAAGGATAATACTGTAATATAACACCAATTATTTAATAGGTTAGACCAAAGTTGAGAGTTTAGAAGTATAAGCGTTGCAAATACGAACCTTGCCATCAGCTAGAATACCTGGTATATGAACAGTATATGATACAACGTGAACATTGACATAGAGGTTAGAATGCGGATAGACGATGTTACATTACAAAAAACAATTTCAGTGTAACAACGTACAAGACATCGAGAAGTAACGTGCATATATTACCTGCAAGTCAAAATTTGTGGTGATAACGTATTTGTTTCCAGACTGTACAAAGCCACATCTTACCCATCCATCAGGAGGCAACAGGTGTTCCAGCAACGTTGTGTGAAAATATTAAAGTACCTATCTTACTTAAGATTTGACTTGTATCCCGATGGTATCAGTAAATGCAAGATCGGAAGAGCGACGATGTATCTGAAACGATAAATTGAATTATCGAATATGTGTCAAACTAGATAAAAAAAAAATAACTTAAATATGTAATGTAACCTACTGGTAGTGCCTTCAATCACAAAATCGAGGCAAACTGTGCGAAACATCTCAAACATATTCCCCCAGCTGTAACATGTAACACATATAACACAAACTTATCTTTTTAGCGTTATGGGACTGTGACATTGTCTAAATGAGTTGAAATACAAGGCACCTAGTGAAAAAAGCTAACACTGTACTTTTATACCACATTCTCTGCAATACAAACTCATATCAAACATAAGATGTGACTGCTATCCCGGTTGCATCAGTAGATTCAAAATCGGAAAAGCGACAACGTATCTGAAACGATAACTTGAATTATTCAATATTTGTCAAACCAGATCAAGAATTGACTTTACGGTATAATGATACCTATATAGTGCATGTTAGAATAACCTGACCTACTGGTAGTGCCTTCAGTCACAAAACCGAAGAAAAATGTGTGAAACATCTGAAACATATTCCCCCAGTTGTACCACATAACACATATTTAACTTATGGGACTGTGGCAATGTCTAAATGAGTTAAAATGAGAATCACCTAGTGAAGAAAGCTAACACTGTAATAGTTTGTACCACCTTATCTGCAATACAAAATCTTGTAACTCAGTGCCATTTTATGAAGTAACGCTAACGTTTACCAGCTTACAAGAAGAGAATAGTGGTGTTGACATATGACTATCACGTGTTTACATCAGTATCTGACTGTAATATTGCTTCTGAGTTATAGTACGTTCATAAACATGTCATCTTCACCAATTGGAACCTTACCGTGGTGAAATCATTATTACCGTACGGCTGCTGTATTGTTGTAGAAATATGGAAATGGTATGTATAGGCATCAATCAGTAGGTTTACAATTGACAGTTGTACTTGGTAACTTTATAATATTCTGCTTTTTATTCATATCCAGATCAATTTATATACACTCGTCATACCCAGCACAAACTACAGATGTCCTAATTGTGTTATGTAAAATAGGTATAAAATGAATATATAATTTACCACGCCAGGTGCTTTTACTTTATATACATATACCTGTTATATCCTCGTTAAACCGAATTAACACATGTTTTTGAAGTTCTAAAATGTGACGAATATGCACAAACACGACCAGTACAATAATTATTAATTTGCATTTGTAAAGGTTGTTTTTATATACAGCAAAGAAAGCCTTATGGGTGATTTAATATCATAATGTGTTATCGACGAATCGATACTGCGCGTGTTACTGATATGATGGATCTACTAAATGATATTTATTAATGAAATATAACTTTGTAACAGATACTGTATTGTAATGAGTTTTATTTAATACGTTCACATATATTCACTTAAAGGCGCTGTAGCACGTTTTTTCGCTCAAATAAGTCGATGAAATGTATTTGAAAAATATTTTCACAAATCGTAAATCGCTCTTTTCTCTTGGGAAAATCAAGTTTAAAATCAGTGTACATGACTCAGTAAAGCCATGGGGATCGTTTTTGTTATTTGAAATAATAAATTGTGTTCACAATAAAATGGCCGCCATGCAATTTTTGCGTTATACGCAACACCGTTATTACTTCTACGGATTATTGGTGTGTGTAATATGATGTTTTACCATCTAAAGTAAATATAAATGACATAAACTATTATTAGAAATTAGAAAATTGAAAAATAAAATTAGAAAAAAACGTGCTACAGCGCCTTTAAAAAGTATAACACTTCAACTCGAAAACGATAACAATGACATTGCTATGTCATGTGGATACGAACATTAAAGGCGCTGTAGCACGTTTTTTCGCTCAAATAAGTCGATTACACGTATTTGAAAAATAATGTCACCAATAGTAAAACACCCTTCTCTCTTCGGAAAGACAAGTTACAAATTAGTGTACATGGTTCCGTAAAGCCACGGGAATCGTTTTTGTCATTCGAAATAATAAAATGTGTTCACAATAAAATGGCCGCCATGCAATTTTTGCTCTTTACGCAACACAGTTATTACCACTACGGATAATTGGTTTGTGTAATAAGATGTTTTACCCTCTTAAGTTAATATAAATGAATTAAACTATCAATATAAATAGGAAAATAATAAAATTTGAAAAAAACGTGCTACTGCCCATTTAATGTATTTATAGCACTTGTATACAGAAACAAAGTACCAATGAATCATACAGAGACGGACTGCATCAATTCACAAAATAAAAGACTAGATTCTTGATCACTTGACACATGGGAAGTAGATATGGTTAAAGCCAACGCTTCTCCAAGTTTGTTCTTGGAATCAGGAAGATGCCGGGACCTGTATGGCGATTGTAATTTAAAAGCGTTTTTCTAAAGATTTTCTTCGTTGATTATAACATTAAATTTAATGGGATGAATACCATTACAATATGTATATTTCATACATAATGATTTAAAGATTTACATGTATATATGTCTATATGCATTCCTAACAAAACTTACTTCATATATGTCGGAATCGCTACGTGGAATCTGTATAAAGATCATTACTTGATATATACATGTATTTTAATATAGTGCAATGATAACAGTGAAAGTTAACAGATGCGGACTTATAAACGTATACAATGTATATGTATATGTTTATATCTATATATATTAACATACATATCTTGATGTTGATTATTATATACTACTTGTACTACTACATACTGCAACTACTACTACTACTACTACAACTACTACTACTACTTACTACTACTACTACTACTACTACTACTTACTACTACTACTACAACTACTACTACTACTACTACTACTACAACTACTACTACTATTACAACTACTACCACTTACTACTACTACTACTACTACTACTACTTACTACTACTACTACTACTACTACAACTACTACTTACTACTATTACATAATGCAACTACTACTACTACTACTACAACTACTACTACTACTACTTACTACTACTACAACTACTACTACTACTACAACTACTACTACTACTACTACAACTACTACTACTTATTACTACTACAACTACTACTACTACTACTTACTACTACTACAACTACTACTACTACAACTACTACTACTACTACTTACTACTACTACTACTACTACAACTACTACTTACTACTACTACATAATGCAACTACTACTACTACTACTACAACTACTACTACTACTACTTACTACTACTACTAGAACTACTACTACTACTACAACTACTACTACTACTACTACTACAACTACTACTACTTATTACTACTACAACTACTACTACTACTACTTACTACTACTACAATTACTACTACTACAACTACTACTACTACTACTACTACTATTATTACAACTACTACTACTACTACAACTACTACTACTTACTACTACTACAACTACTACTACTACTACTTACTACTACTACTACTACTACAACTACTACTTACTACTACTACATACTGCAACTACTACTACTACTACTACTTACTACTACTACTACTACAACTACTACTACTACTACTACTTACTACTACAACTACTACTACTACTACAACAACTACTACTACTACTTACTACTACTACTACTACAACTACTACTACTACTACTACTAACTGCTACTTCTACTACTACTAACTACTACTAACTACTACCAACTACTACGTCTACAAATACTACTTGTATTTAGAGTCTTTACAAAGACTCGATTCTGATATATCATAAATATAGGAATGTAAATATAGTGCTTAGCTTTAGAATGTTTCAGCATTTTGTATTGATGTGTAAGTAGTATTAAGATTAATTAATACTTTGTTCAATTTAGTACTATTTGTAAGACAATTATTGATGCTTATATATGATTTATTATGCTCATATATAAGCAACGTGTAACTAGAACTGCAATGCAAAAGACGCAATTAAGTACTTGGCAAAGATATACATTTACATTTCATTGGAACCGGAATCTGCATATGGAATGCAGTGATGCTTGATAAAGGAATAAATAAATATAATCATGTTAAATTACAATCTTTACAAGGCATGTAATGATACTGACTGTATTTAGCAAGTGATAGTGGTCAACTGTGGGGAGGGAGGGAGGAGGCGACCCGATTGATACAACACGGTCGTTCAGATTGTTCCAGAATGTCTGATGAATTCAGAAAGTGATCCCCGTGTTGAATAACTCATCTCTCTGTCTTTGAAGTGGACATTATGAGTGTCTAAGGAATATTACCTATAATGAATCTACTTGTAAGACTATTCTCAGAAGTATCATTACATTGATGGGGTGAAGATATGTCAAACTATATCAGTATTTTTCATCTACGTTTTTTTGTTTCTCATTGAGCGAATGTTTAAAACATTTCGTTTGGTTAACCAACCGTGTTCAATATTGATATTTGGAAAAAGGATATTGACGGAATGTGTCAGAAATAATTGTAATAGTACCTCTTCCGTATTGATATTTCCGGCATTTCAGTTTAGTTATTGCGTCAAACTAGGGACTACTTTGTTCATACTGAGGACATAATATTTAACTCTGGTTCTTTTCAAAACTGTAGTCATTTCAAATCCTCGAATAACATTTCCAAGGTTTTAATGTTTCTATCTCCCTAGAGAGAGCAGTAGCATCAACGCGCTCCTATTTTAAAACCTTCATTCACCATTGCAGAATATGGAGAGACCACATTCTATATACCATGTATTTTTTACAAGTCATCGCTCCCTTAGGGAAGGACTATCTTCAACTTTGAATATTAGATTTCGGATTTCAAATATCCTCGGTGGCCGAGACGATAAACACATCAGAAATATGAGACGACATCAGAACACACCCTGACGTAACAAAACTGTTTACCGAGGTACCATGAACTGTTTTCATAAAGGACACTTGGGGCTAATTTAATTACCGATGATATTTACTTTTGAGGAATAATACCGGATAATTCTGCCAGTCAAAAATAAAATCCCATTTGCATAGTCTATGGTATCATTTGGCAGCGTTTAATCCATTTGCAGCAGTTCGGAGACGTGTTTTGTTAGAGAACGTCGAAGAGGGATCTATGAAGGCTTACGCAGTAGCAACAGCGCTGTGTTTTGTCAGGCCACCGCTGGACAGTACAACGCGCCTCTGATTCAGTTATGGGGAAAGGGTATCCGGACGGTTAAGTATTTGTTTATTGTAGGTTTAGTTTTCTTGTAATTCTAGCCTCCAAGTTGACTATTTTCCCAGACATTTCCAATAACTGTTACGTGTGTGTTTCATAGATGCAAGGGTCTGTATTTGTGAAGAAACGCACATTTCCTATCCAAACTATTTTCAGGATCGATGCAGATTTTCCCTAGCATTCACGCGGCGAGCGATTACTTAAGGAAACGTGCCATAAACACCATTAGATTCACGTTAAGTCATGTCAATGGAATTGGAAAGGAATCGGGTCCCAATATGCATACCACAGCAAATATTAGGAAACAGTATTTCCCTTGACAAAGAACATACCTCTGGTTAACGTTTTCTAAGATATATATGAACATATGGGTTTAATGATAATGAGTCCGAATGCGAGTAATAGTGGGGGAAATGACTACGCTTTATACGTCTAATGCTACAAGTAGGCGTGAGTTCGTGTCACTTGAGCGCAAAGACGAAGTACCATTCACTGCAAAATGGTCCGAAATCAAATTGCATGATTTGTTATCTCAACTGAGGTAACAAATAAAACAACATAATCTCACCAATTAACCATATATTAAAAGTTCACGAAAAGGAAGTTCAGTGTTGAACACTTGAGAATATAAACCTTTATTATAAAATCCGATTCATATTAATAGTTGGAAGATTGAAAAGCAGTAAGGTTGAAACGCATTAATTGCTAAACAAGACAAAAGAACAATATATATATTTGATCGTCCTCTGTTTTAAATCATGTTTTCCCTGTACTCACACCGCCCCTGAAGACGAGCTGAGATGTTCTGACAGGACCAGGGTTGGAGGTGGCAAACACTATCAATTACCTATGTTTAAAAACACATATATCAAAGTCACAAGATAGGTAAACCTTTCAGGATACGAATGTGATTCCCCTTAAGCTCATGCCATGAGTATGTATTGAGAGATGGTATTCTACTCAACACACATATGTGGCGTACATCAACAGCTTGATGGCTTCTTTCAACATTGTCTTTGTTGTGCGGTACACGGTAGAGTTACGCACTGGCTTCGTGTATCTATCTTAATTAGAAATATCACTCACAGTCACTATTATCAAAGGAAAATCACGCAGTGTTGTGTATTTCTTTCGTGCTTCAGTACTCTACAACCTTGTCACTGAGAGCTTAACATTTTTAGACTTCGACGTTAAATTGACGTTAATTGGACGCCGGAACGATAACGTTTCTCGACGTTCATTGGCTAATTGTTGACTGTTTCTAATATATTCCTTCTGTGTACGAAAACAGATGTTTAAACACGATCAAATATTCTGTTGTCTGACGGCAGTGAACGGTAGTACACGGTTCTTTAATTAGTATAATTATATTGCTTTTTACTTACTTTTGTGCTGGTTTCAGGTATTCCTTGAACGAAAACCTTTGATCGAACAGATGTTTAAACACGTCAAAATCAATCTGACTGTAGGGAATAATGATGGACACCGCTTGAATAGTAATATATTGTGATCGTCTATAGTGGGGTATTTAAAAAACTGTAGTCTGTATTCTGTAAACGAAAACGTTTGATTGAACAGGTGTTTAATCGCGTTAAACGTGATTTTATCACTTACAACAGTAACAGTATTGTCATTGAAACTGAATTGAATGTTTAAGATGTAATACGTAATCTAGTAATGAGTGAAAATGTAATGTATATGAAACGTAATGTCGAAAATTAGTAATTTAAAACCTTTATATGCATAAAAGAAACATGCAGTCATAGTTATGACAAGTGAAGAGTAAACCTTATCCCCAAGGTATTCAGTCAATATCGCACCAGGCACACAGAAACCGTCTTATAACCGGATTTCATTATAAAATTATCAATGTTTGTGCTAAAGCTATGTGGTAATCACCTGAGCAGCACTTACATTATATGAACTGTGTATCATTTGGCCATTAGCCTGCATATCATCCTGAAACCAGGTGTACTTTGTTTCGTTCGCTTCACTTTGAAACTAACCCCTGGATTCCTAGGTAGCAAAAGGCTCGACGCGCTGGGTTCACAAAAAAATGGAAAGTCCCGTTTGCTAATTATAGCACACCAATGGCGAACCGTCTTTCTTAATTCCTTGGCGTAACCAAATAAGGAGGTAAATTATGATTTAAACATGCAATGACCTTGAAGCGAGTGTCAGTGTCGCACATGCTTGACGAACGGTCCAATTTCGTCTTAATTGCCTGAAATTGTATTTTATACTTTTGGCATTGAACGAGTGACATTTGTTCATATAAGTTCTAATATTAACTCCTGCCCACGCGTTCTAAAGAGAACACTCAAATGGAATGAGATTTAACGTGCACTTTCCATCGGAGCTGATTTTCACACTGTTCAAATGTCAGAAGTATGTTTTGTCATGTACTGACAATGACAAACATTCGCGCATTTTAAATAATTTGCATACATTAATAATACATCATCAAACATACAATTAACGTAATAACATGATAGACTTTGGACAACATAATGTGTTGTTATAGATTGTAAACAAATGTATGATACATATACGCAATGAACAATATACACAGAAGAGGTGAAATAATGCAATAATGTACTGAAAATGAAGCCTCGGTTTCATAATGAACGGCAGTCATTGTTGTCCACGTCAACTCCCAGGGAAGGGGCGTGTATAAAAGGAAAGCGCTGATTGGATCCATAGAAAAGTAATAGACTTTTCTGTGATTGGTAGTTATATTTAACGCGCGTCGAGCCTTTTGCCACCTAGGAATCCAGGGGTTAGTTTCAAAGTGAAGCGAGCGAAACAAAGTAGCCCTGGTTTCCAGGAGGCCTGCATATTGACATCAATTAACTTCATACACCTCATAATCATTTTGAGCAAGTCTTAAGATTTACCAAAATTATATTCTGTTAAGGACAACCTTTGGTGGAGATGTTAAACCGCGATACAGTAATGTGCCCATCTCACGATGACGTAAACGTCTACAGTAAGTATATACATTGCTTATCTATTCTCCCCAGGGCTAATTCTTCTTCGATTATCAATATTTATCCATCGTCTGTGTGTACGTATTGCAGCATACGTCTGTGCCTAACCTTCTGCAGACTTCTCAAAATCTGTTTACTTCTTCCTGGGTCCTCCTCTGCGCTTTAGGGCCTTGTCACACTTTGACGTTCACATAACGCACACTTTTTGAAAAGCGCTGTAAAAAGTGCCTGCATTGACTTGACGTTTACATAACGTTTGCATTATATGTGCGACGGTTACCACAAACACAATGACATACGTGTAGCTCAGTGGTAGCATACGATTATTGTTCGTTCATCCAGCGCACTTATAACGACCATACATTTATAATAATTTATAATAATGTATCTATGCATATAAAAAGTGATTTTTTTCTAACAATAGTGCAATAACGCTGGTGTCACGCTGTCAAATTTTCGTGGAATAATTTTGCAGTAAATAAGGACAAGGAAAAATTGCCTCATGGTTACACGTTGGCAAACGTTGAACAGTTGTTTAAACCCTCAATTCACAGGTGCATGTACTCGTGGCGTATACATTTTACACCAAAACCACCATTAACGTATATCAACGTTCACAATCGTGTTGGATGAAAAAGACTGCAAACTCGATTGATAGGAGTCGTTGTGTGACTAGCTCTTTACACCACCAAAGGAGGAGCTTTATAAATAGTTTATCGCGGCTTGCTAATCACTTGTGAAGTGCACATGTTGCGGGTGATTAATTTCACACTCACAGGGCATTACAGTGGAATTACACGTACGTTGTATATACACTACAGGCTGCTATATTGAAATTTTAGTGTTGTATCTGCAGAGTGCATATTTACTTAAACCGGATAGAAGGGCAAGGCACATGCTCATGAGAATAGGTATTTTTCTGAAGTGTTGTTATCTAATACACCTCAGACCTACAATCACAGCATGTTTAATTGATTTTCTTTGCGGAACATGCGTATCTCTTCCCCCGGCATCATCTTCATCCAATATCGTCAATATATGTTTTTTTCTCAAGTATGGTATTCAGGAAATAAGATTGCGGATATGAAGTGACTATTATCACGGTTCCGCTGTCTACAACCATCACGCAGGGAAACTTTAATACATGGATATGTATTGATATTTGTATTGTAGCACACGTGTTAATGCATTTAATATCAAAAACGATGATTTATATAGGATATCGGATTTCGTGAAATTCGCGATATTTAATGAAAGTACTCACTGACAATGAAAGTACACCCAGACCAGATTATAATTGTAAAACGTTTTAGCATTTGTTGGTGACTTTCCCTCGTATCGCCTACACCCCATATTGCCCACACCTAAAAAACACCTCGTATAGCCTACATCAAATGCAGAGTGTCACTTCTTTACCCCTATTGTGTAGTATGGTACAGTCCACTAGGCCATTAATGTTATTATTGCATTGTCATCATTATGTAAATCAAAGTGAAATTAAATCATTACATTGTTAGTGTTCATTACGATTTACGGTGCCATCATTACATTGCCATCATCCATAAATTGCATATGCTATGAACATACATTATCATCATTGTGAAAATCAAAGGGAAATTAACGTCATTTGTTCTTTAGTTTATTCAATTCAAGTCTTTATTACTGAAGTGTAGGTCATCGGCCCATAACTAAACTAACGGGCAAAAGAAAAAGATGTATGACATTCACTTGTCTTCGATTAATCCAATATTTTAAAGAAATGAGATGCATTTGATTATGGCACGAAACAATAACAACTTTCGACAGTAGTTTAAATGACTTAATTGGTGACTGTTGTAACTTTTCTAACTAAAATATGATTATTTAAAGTAGACAGGGGTAAAACATTTATTGATTTTCACACAGAGTATGTGTTATATGTTGATGAACAGTTGCGTTTTATCAACATTAGTTTTGGGGGAATTTTGAATTTTAAATTTAATTTTTTTTTTAAAAACACGTAGAAGTATTCTTTGACTTATTTAATTTTCGACCAAATTCCCAAACTATTAAGTTTTTGAATACGACGTCGAAAGTTGGGAAATTTGACATTGAAAATTATACATATGATAACGTCAGTTTACATAGATTTAGGCCCCTTGTTCTTTAGTTATTTTGTCTTTGTTATCTTGTTGGAAAAGTTGATGTGCACTCATCCATAAATTTGTTTTTATAGTAGTGTAGGCAATATGGGGTGTAGGCGATACGAGGACAGGCCTTTGTGTTCACTTAATATATTATTTGCGATAAAGCATGATTATCTCTGGATTTCGATACAGAACTGATGTAAAGTCTTGTGTACGTTATTTCATTTAAGTATTTATGTCACAACATACAGTCTGTGTATTTGCTGATATCTTTACGGCATACGTATGCCATTGCATTTTTTCCTGCAATTATTTTTTTGACCGGCTGCGATATTTCCCTAGTGACGATAACTCACTCACTCTCTTTATGTTTTGCCACTTTACAATTCACAACTAATAATATGAGTGTTTTCTTCCAAGAGTTTGGACTGTTGCAAAATGTTTCATTTCATCAAATAGTACCGTGAATCGAACTGCATTTAATTTAGATTGTGATCAAATGTAACACCGTTTGTTGGGGATCATTCTGTCTACAATAGAACACATCGGATTCGAACTCACATCCTCAGAGTCAGTCCTACAGTGCTGTTTCATAGTAAACTTGTGGCACCAATTCTAACCATGTTCACCATGTCCCATTCAGAAAAAGATTACTCAATGATTATATATATATATATATATATATATATATATATATATATATATATATTTATATAATAGAGAGAGTGTGTATGAGTGTCTATGTAATACTGTGTTAACAACAATAGTGCCTGGATATAAGTATGTCATGAGCGAGAGCGACTGATATACCTATATTCAGCCACGAGTGTCTATAAATATATATAATATAATATGACATAGATACAAATATAATATTCTGTTTATTACTGAAGTCGGGTTATTAATGAAAATACGCTAAAAAACATTAAACCATACGCTGGCGACCCGCAATTAGAACGCAACGTCATAGACGAAGCGTGGCATCATACCACTGTTTATGACGACACGTGACCATGGCAAAGGCATGTTTTGCCCAAAGGCATCGTATGAAAAATATGAACCCCGATATTATTGCCATCGTAGGTATGAAAATCTGTTTTCACAAGATCTTGTACATGTAGTTTTAATGTATTTTCTTTCCGAACACCATGGCATCAAATGCATAATTATTCAATTGACACGGAAACATATATCAACAGTCTATTCCATTCTCTCACATACCATCATCAGGTATGGATCATCAAGAGCGCCTACCTGCCGTGACCAAGAAACACCTACCTGCATATCGATCTCCTCTAGGTTTCTCTATAAATCTATTGAGGAGTTTTGCTCACCACTCAATGAAATGCTTCCGAGAACGTGTTGTGAACACTAAAGCACGTCTCGTGTTGATGGAGACAATGACATACTAGCAATAAAAGCTAAATTGGGTGTTATGGATGCTAGTCAAATTACTAGAAAATCTGTCACGGAATAGAAACTGATTCCTGGGACCATGTGGTCGCACCTCGCGTGCTTCGAATCTCTTTTTTCTTGCAATGCCATCGTTTCAGTGTGGTATGGTTGACGTTTATGCATGTGTTTGTCACCTCCGTAATTAAAGTTGTGGCCTTACAGCTGATGGCTCCTGACATGAGAGCAGTTATGTTACATTTACTGTACTTTTGAGGAACTGCCTGACATGCTACTTCGGGGGACACTTAACTAGCCAGCCCCCTCTTATAACCACAAAGTACAAAATAGTCGAAGTTTTTCGTCTGTAAACAGTTTTTAAAATGAGAACATTAGTATGTGAAAAATTTCGGTGTCATTCACAGCCAGCGGAAAATGGTGTTTTAATGATACAAAAATTAACTTTAAATGCGCTTTAACATGACTCCAACAAGTAGAAGAATTGATTTGTCTTTCAAAACATGTAGTCTGCATCCGCTTTTATATATAAGAAAAACATATTTTTTAAAAATGCGCTTTAACAAGAGACAATAAAGAATAAGGAATCTCTGTGGTTTCAATTAGGAGCATGTTGACGCGCTTTAACAAAATGAAATGGATTTCGGTTGTTTTTCTAAGAAACATTTTGATGTCTTTTACCAAATGAGGAAAACACGTTCATTGAAATACGCCTAAACATGATTCTATACATGAAACAAAATATCTTTATCATTGCGTTTCATTTGCAGAAAATCCAATAATAATAAACATTAAAAAGTCAGTAATAACAGCTAAGGGGGCTCCCTCAACAGCTTAGATATTTCACAGGGGAATTTGGCGGATCAAACATAGTTTGTCGCCTCTAACGAACACTTAACCCGTAATCTCCATCCCATTAAATTTAAAATGACTGTTTCGATTCCTTATTTGTAAAGTTCCAGCGGCATAGAGTTTCAGGAAATTCTGATCACCTTTGGTGCCTATTATGCCGTGTTTGATACGGGGGATTCTGCTTTATAAGCTGGATAACGAACATCATTTGGGGAATCGGGTTTGCAATTTATTTTCCCTCTGGGCAAAGATAAATTCTCGTTTTTGTTCTTTGTAACGTCTTGTGGCGTGAACAAGGTATGTGTTGATTAGAATGGTATTTTTGATAGTTCATTAAAATGGTTTAAATTTTTAATTTTCTATCAACGAATTCACCTCTGAGCATATTCAGAAGCACTATCAAATACAATGGAGTGTGCAGTTATATGCGTGATGCCTACACGTCACTTCATTGTTGAGTGTCTTTCAAATGACAAACTACTTCTCATGAATATTCGGTAATGACGAGCGCTATCGGTAAGGCAGCACATGTCCACCAGATTCCTGAGCACCTGACGTCCATAATTTTCTAATTCATTTTGCACCTTCTTCTGCTTGATCAGTTTTACGGAAAACTGACTGCGAAACATCGTATGAAGTTGTTGATTGACTGAAAAACTTTAATCGTCATTAAGATGACATGTTATCACCTCACCGGCAGCAGCATCATCACTCTTCACGGTGGTAGTTCATAACAGAAGCATAACTATTGTACTTGTTGACACGTATAGCTATCAATTAGCACTACAGACCATAACTTTGAGGACAATGTAAGAAACAGAAGGCAAACGTTACGCATCGACGCTTACATCACATCAAGCACTGGTGGACTAATTGCAAAACAATACAAATCATGCTCCATCGTCTCAGCACGTTTGCTTATAACGTTTCACGCCATATTCCTGTCAGCTTAAATTTCTCGGCGAAATTAATTAAAGTCAACGCCATTCCGTCCTTTGTAAATGTTCAAACTTCCCTCAGCCATTACAGATTACGTCGCAGAACGTTATTATATTCCACATCTCTAGGGAAATTAACGAATGATTGTCATTGCTATAAGGTAGGTGGACCAATATGAAGCCTTTGTTTTATATGTTTACGATGAAATTCAAAGTCTTGCTTAAAATTTAAAACAAAAAGTGAAGTCATAAAAACAGATCATACGCAATTCGTTCTGGGTAAAAGCGGTTAAGTGTAATGGCTTTGTGACGATTTGTGGTCAAACCATGGTAATAAGACTATATATTTAAATTGGACGAACTCCAATTAGACTGTTTTAGTACATATACTCATGTCCAGTAGAGGCTGTATAAATCGCATTCCACTGTAGAAATAGAGTTCATGAGAACATTGAAATGTCACGTTTGACATCTTTGACAAAAACACTTTGATTTTGCCAAAGACAAAGTGACCACAAAGGCTTGAGTAGCAAAAACTAATCTCAGACAGCATCTACTGGTTTTCTTGTAAATGTCATGACAACGTTTCATAATATTCACAGCAATTATCAAAATACTGGTATGTTCTTGATTTTATGCTTTTAAGATCCTGTACTATTGGTAGTATTCAATATACACGCTCTGTCCTTCCACAGCAGAAAAGATGACCCCGGGGATATATTCTAAAGTCTAGATTTAGCTTAAAGCAATCATCTCAGGCATATACACTTAATCTTGAGATTGCAGAATAATCTGTGTTTTAGTATTCTTACTGGCGCGCGAGGGCAGATAGCTTATGACATTATTCGAGCAATCGGTTCTGAGCACTTGTTTATGGCTTTCGCCAGTCCTTTATGAAGAGTTTATAACGTCTGTACTGTCTATAATAGAGTCCTAAAGTATAAAGCAGTCTAGCAATTTGTCACAAGGCCGGTGCAAAGCGCTTATGTGCCACAACATCTGAAGAATCCGTGGTGATATTGCATATCAATTGATTTCGGAGATTACGCAATTACTTACACTACATTATCTACATGCTCAAGTACAACAGTATTAAATGCATCTGTTGCGCTACTGCATATTAACTTATTTGATTGTTCCACAATACTTACACTACAGAATCATCGTACTGTGTCACAACCTCTATTGCAGATATATATATGGTAATAAACTGATTCAAGAGATTTCCAGTATACAGTACATAGTACATTATAGTACTGATATCACAGTGTTTTAGTGTCACATCCTCAATTGTGTATGTGATGTTATTGCATATCAACTGATTTGATGCATTGCTTTAAGTTCGCTCTTAAAGGGGAAGTAGCACGTATTTCGGTGGAAAAAGTCGATGAAATGTATTTGAAAAATTATGTTACCAATAATAAAACACCCTTCTCTCTTCGGAAATTCAAGTTAAAAAGTAGTGTACATGGTTCCGTAAAGGCATGGGAATATTTTTTTAATTCGACATTAGTAAAATGTGTTCACAATAAAATGGCCGCCATGCAATTTTTGCTTTATACGTAACACCGCTATTACCACTTCGGATGACTGGTTTGTGTGATAAGATGTACTACCCTCTAAAGTCAATTTAAATGAGATAAACTATCATTATAAATGGGAAATTTGAAAAAATAAAATTTGCTAAAACGTGCTACTGCTCCTTTGAGGCACGACTTGTAGTAATCATCTTTAGTCACATTTTGAGAACATCAAAGTCGTATCCACTTATCATATGATGTACAGCATACCAAAAGTGTGTTCACCTACATTTTATCATTGACACGGCAACAGATTGCATTTACATACAATGGCAAGGACTAATCACATGATTGCGAGTACAATAATAATTTCAAAACGTAACCTGCCTGTGGTGCATGTTGTGAAATTTGGTATAGTGAAATAGACAGAAGGGGTCAATTTTTCAAAATTGAAATTTCAGTAATTTTCGAAAAAATGTTTTCATAGCGACTAAATGAGGGCAATCTCGTAAATAGGTGATTATTATTGCAATTAACGAATTCTAGCCGATGAATATTACATGTTTATTCTAGTGTTAAAACCGATGTAGGTACACTTAACATTTAAGGTTATTTAGCCTTTTATACCAATACAAAATAAAACAATAGATTGATACTTATATATTAAAGATAATGTTAAGTATTGGGTCTATAGCTGTATGGGTATAATGATCAACTTCAGAGAAGCGGATTATATACCAAACATTTAAATGCAAAAGCAGTATTCAATACCTTATTCTAAATTCCCGAGGTCGGCAGTATGACCTAATGTCACAAGGATAGAATGTTCGAAATCTTATATTTAGGTTTACACAGTCAATCTGAATTTGGCAGGTTGGGGAATCGAACCAGTACTTTGTGAAAGTTGAACAAGTAATCAATATCTACATCAATATAGTATGACATCTTATTATAAGGGTAGAAGCCTACTGCCTTCCATATGGATTCCAGAACATGGACTTGACAACCATATCATCTCTGGTGTAGATCAGGCTGATGTATCCATGTTATGGGCATGGAGCATAGTATACATATCTGGATCTCGCTGGAAAAAGCCCAAGTCAATATTACCCACCAAGGTAACAGTAGGATAAAACAAAGGGTCGCACAGCGTTATGGTAACATGTTGTAGTAACTCCTCAGTCGTTATTGAAGTTGGTAGCGATGGGCGCATTTAAAACTTGGATAATAAGTTGAAGGGTGACTCCCTTCATTAGTTTAGTGACTTAGAATGTCATCTTTTGCAAGAGATTTTATTTAAACATTTGCCTCTGTCCACCGCGCAGTAAACGTGGGTACCTGGTAATGGTTGTGTTGGAGGTGGTCTTTGAGCGCTGGGATTGGGCGCTTCGGTTAAACCAAAGTAGCAATACAGAGAGCTCCATTAGCACGCTGTCGGTGTGGATATGTGCGTTGTATCAATTTCTTCATGATCAGTATTAGCAAATAGTCAGTTTCAGGCAGGTTTTGCTCTCCCCCAGGTCAGGGTAATGCGAAAACATACTCTCAGTAATCTGTTGACGATGGTGTATTATTTCATAGAAAAACGCCATGTTGCAGAACTGATTGAGCAATATTATATTGCAAATCACAAAACAACATCAGTTGAGATTCCCAATACAATATCAGTCTCAATCATATCATATCAATTACGTTTCAGTTTCCAATTATAGAAGATACATTTACCGGTATAAATCAAATTTCTCAAAGTAAATTCTATTGGCTGCATTAAAAACAGGTCATGTTAAACGCGGTGCTCTTAGTACAACCAGACACATAATTCTGATGTCGATATGCTAAAACAGGATATTAATTTGATATATCTATGTTTGATTATGTCATTGTTCGTTGTAGCACCATAGAGTGTACCTATTACTTTACTGAAACCATATATATGATAGATACGATGCATTAGTTAATTCATCGTCTCTGAAATCCTTATAACATATGATATATTTTAATGGTTCACGCAATTCATTCTTTAATTGAGTTTACATATTAATTTAAGGAAACCATTATGTATATGTTTCACATTGATATACGGCGTTCCACATACAAATACTATGTTAAAACTTTCATTTTAGAAATACCATGATTCACATGAAAATATAAGTTCATTAAAAGTTGTTAAATTTAATCTCCATCGACGAGGCATGTGTTCGTGATTGGAGATAAAGACAAGTCTTTTTTAGAAAAGCACACAAACGGTAGAATTACAGTTCGACCAGGAATGTTTATTTACCCAACCCAAACAGAAGGAAGTGAGAAGAATTGAGCTAACGCAAAAGCCACTTGGTTGAGTATCAATTGCCAACTTCACTTCTCAAATGAGATAGTCGATCGACAAAACACAATCTATCCGTAATGATACTGACAGACGTTTTTCATGCCTTCTTGCACAGGGGAAGGTTTAACATGAAACTTAAAGTTACAAACTTAGTTTGAGGGAGGTGCTTTGATAGACATCTGATTATTGAAAAGTAACACAACCAAACAGTTTTTGGAAGATTAAATTTAAAGTATTTCTGCTGTGTTGTCTTATAATCCCTGATGACGATGTGCATGCCTTCTGGCGATATCACCACTGTAAATAAGAATGGTTGTGTTGAAAGAAAATGGAACATTGAAAACTAACTGCTTGGTGTGCCTTTTTGCAATAGGAAATATTGATACATGTGGTTAAAGATTTTTCTGATTTCAATAGATAATTGATCATTGAAAGGTGCCTAAGGGTATGTTGCAATCGCATTTCATACGTTATACGTATGCCGTGAAGATGTACTGACCATGTCACAGGTAGATACTTTAATTTGTAATATTTAAAAATGTCTTAACAAGCATCTGTGAAGGTTAACTTTTCCTTGCAATGGTAAATATAAGAAAATTTTAAAGTTATAATCTTATTTGAAGTACTTTATTTGAAAGTCAGCTGTTATAAGTAGTTAAGCAAACGTTCACGGTGAAGCTGACTTTAAATGATAAGTGTGTAATGGTAACACCGGTTATCATGCCTTTTTGCAAAAGAAATGGTTTGGAATTCAATTTTCACATTTACAAAAATATTTTCTTTGATATACATCCGAAATGCTTCGGTAGGAAGAGTCACCGTAAACTGTTTTATATACATACTATAGTTTAATATCAATGTTAATGATACTTATTTTAAACCGGCAATATACTAGTTTGCACGCCTTTTCAAAAGGAAAGGTTGAAATAAGAACATAACTTACGAGGTGAGATGTGCCGTTGCACAAAACAACTTTAACACAAAGGTTAACCTTAGTGTTATCCTTTTACAATGAACTAATGCTACCGTAGTGACTAAAGGTTAATTAGTGATTTGTGCAACGAGACTCTGACAGGTTATGGATAGGCACCTTCAGATTAGGGACAGCAGGATTCATCTGAATTCATCGGACTAACATCTCCAATAATATGCGACAAATAGTCGCCGGTCATTAGTCATGCATTAAAAACATACTAGAACTTACATGTATACACCAGTGGAATGGTTTCTTCGAATTTTACTCTCACAAAAAAAAACTGCGCCTTTATAATTGTCATATTCCGTAATATCTATTCTATATACATCAAAACCCATGCCCATGGTCCGTTGGTTGCGTGACAGGTAGAATGTATCCACTTTCTTCTCGTAATGCAATGCGAATTGTACTTGCAAACAGTGTTTCTTTTATGGAAAGACTAAGTGTTCTCTTACATGGCCTCTTTAGACGAGTGAAATAACACATCGTGACACCAAGATGTAATGGACATTATACACCGTCGAAGGAATCGAGAACTATTTCAGGTTGCCTCCCTGGGGAAATCGCGTAACCTAATGACGTGTTCCCAGCCTTAGATAACGTGAGTAGTGGACGGCCTGTCTCCCCGACATCTTGTACACTTCACTCGAGTCTCAGGTCCTCATGATGTATTGTAGAAAAAGATAAAACACTCAATAAGTTGTGTGGCTCTATGGTGTTCTTACTTTAAGATGAAATCATGTCACTGTATCACGATTGCTATATCTGTACATGGACAATGGACGTGACTGCACGGACATGTTGACGAATTTATAATTTCTCTGTAAAAATGAAAATATGTTATATATAAGTACATAAAAAAAATTGTCATTCAGATCAATGATACAAGGGACTACCATATTATGTCACAAATATTATCCTGAAGGCATCGATTTCGGCATGAACCTCTGAATGAGGGTATGTAGAATGTCTATATCTTTAACAATAAATATCTCAAACTGATACAGAATAAGTTCAATCAAATAGTAGTGAGTCTCCCTCCCTGTTCTGCAGAAAATAATGATTTGTTCCACCTGTTCCAAACAGAATTGACAGAAATCTGAAAGTCTAAAGAATTTGCAAAATAATATATCTTCCGGAATGCGAAAAGGTTCTGTAGATTCCTCGTCATAACGGCTGAGAACATCCCGTATAGGCGTGTGTTCCGAACCAGTTTTGTGCAGCCGAAGCCCAGTCAAATAACTGACCAATCACATCATAGTTTTTAAACAGACAAAAGGATAGCTGTTTGGAGTTATCTGCTCCTAGCTTCTCGCACCGAAAGCTTTTGTTGGACGTCATGTGATTGGTTTACTGAATTGCGTCAGAGTGTACGGGCTAGGTGTTACCAGACGGTTTGGCGTGGAAGCCTCTGGACGATATGAGTTTGTATCCTGGTAAATGCACGTGCTATTTTGCACATTTTCCCCGCGGAATACCGTCGGTTTTAATCAGACTGAAAGATTTAGGAAAATATTAGAAACATTATTTCAAACGAGGATAAGAATCAGATAAACAGAAAATCACATTTTATTCTCCAAAAGACTACCATATCTCACGCGCTGGAAACTTATTAGGAGACTCCATAGCAACATTTCGGAAACGAAAAATTTGAGTTTAAAATGAATTTACTAACGTGTAGAAGTCTCAACATCGCTGAAATTTGAAACGTGAGTAAGTTTGTGAGTGAAAATATAGCGAGAACTTATAACTGTTTCAGCTTGACGAAAACTATTTAAAAAAGTCAACTTACTATTCTCAAACTACAATGGGTCTCTGAAAAATATAGCTTGTCCTGTGTATTGCTGATAGATAGAGAAAGTAATATCCGACAAAGAAGCAGTAACCCTTATTTGCTTCGCAGAAGCCAGCAACACTTAATGGTATATGTTGACATCCCAAAATGACGTTAGTAGAAGAAACCGCGGTCTTCTTGGCATCATGTAACTTCAATCGTATGTGATGGTTGTCCAATGTTCTGTAGAAAAAAGATAGAACACAAAATCAGCTGCAGTGTGTTACTTGGAAATGGAATTAGGATGCTGTAACCCGATTTGTATCTCAGTAGATTTACATGGACTCTGTATGTGACTTAGACAGACGCTCAGTATGAAAAGTGTTTTCGAAATGAAAACAATATTTTGAGTCTGTGTATACAGATTGCTTGGTTTCTCCGCATCTGACACAATGATAAAAGGATTAATTTTTAAGGCAGCTATAATTGATGAAACCCACACTATTTTGTTCAGCAGCAGTAACGTGCATTTTGGTAGGGGTCTTGAGGACAACTCTCTTTACAATTAAAACGCTAAGGGTTCGTGGGGTCACAAGGAGTTGCATTTGCCCACGAGAAAACAATTACTACATTGTATTATAATGTTGGCATGCGATACACGGTCATATAAGATAATAGTCATTTTATCAAGGGAATAAAACGCTTCTGTGTATGGGAAAACGCGAAATTACCATGAGAATAATCTTTGGTTCTGATAAACATTAATTGCGCTGTGATATACGTTAGATGTGCGTGCAGGGTTGGTATATCGAACATCTCTTGCGTGCCTCCGTTAAATTAATAAAAGATTTCCCCAGTTATATCGACAGCGTTATTTTCTGCTTCATTAAGGTGTGACCAACAACGATAAATGTCTTTCTAACCGACGTTAATATGTCTTTTTTGTATCAATTAATGCTTGTTGTGTACTTGAAATAACTGTGATTCTTTACGAAGTTGGGAATGTTTGGATTTCAGCTTTTGTTTTTTTACTGTATGGAGAGAATATACTCATGTACTCAATGCTCAATACGACAATTCATATAAATTATATACTGTAATATTTACCCGTTGAAGATACTAAATTGTGGTAGTTATAAGTAATATATATTACACAAGTGTAATACCATTGTACACTAGACGACGTGGTAGATTATTATACAGAGAATCTCACCCAAGTGTCTTCTGATATCAAATATATCAACACGAGTTGATTAAAGTTACAAATATCCGAGGCTTGCCGAGGATATTTTTGTTTTAATCAATGAGTGTTGATATATTTGATATCAAAAGACAGGAGGGTGAGATTTTATTTATCATTCAAAATCATTCTTCAACAATTATTAGCAAAATAATGAACATATCTGCAACACAAAACTGCCACTTGACTACTTCAGCAGTGAGCTCAGTGAGGTCATAGCATTGTTACGTCATCAACTTTGTGACGTCATAACATTGTCAGCAGTGTTCTCAGTGATGTCAATGCCTTGTGATGTCATTAACTGGTGATGCAATAGGATTGTGACGATTTGATTGTTGCGATATCTACAATGTAGATATCGCTTGTAGATATCGCTACATCTCTCACAAGCGATATCTATTGTGGTAGCCAGTTTTGAATGATAAATCGCTATCATCAATTATTTATTGAGGTGAGGTGAGGAGAGTAGTTCACTAATATCGCGGCTGCTGGTATTATGGCAGGGAGAAAGCCCGCAACGCCATGTAGTTATGCATTGCGGTGAAACCTGCGAGCACCGGCTGGAACTAGCGAACCATGGGTGGTACTACGCTGCAATTCAGTTTAGCATTGCACCCAAACCTTACTGCATGTAGAACAGTTCTCAACTGCAGACAAATTGCCGTGCCGCTTGTGGGATTCATTGTCTATTACTTACCTTGAGGTCAGTGCGTTTTGCAGTCGCCGACTTTGCATGATTTATATTGGCACAGAAGAAGAGGTTGCCGAGGTTATTCTTCCTTTTCCAACGAGTGTGATATATTTGGTATCATCCAAACTCATTCTTCATTACGTTAATTGAAAAATGTACATCTCTTAACTCAGCACTGCCATTAGATCTCCAATGTGGTGATCTAATATTGTGACGTTATCGTGTTATGGCATTGGGATGTCATCGGGTTATGGACGTCACATCAGTGTGAGTCATTACTTCATGATATAAAGTTGTAATGTCATGTGGTTGACAGTGAAAGGGCATTGTGCAAAAAACTACTGTCAGAATGATATGTCCTGGACGATATCGGTTGAACTCACACAAGTGATGTCTCCTGTGCAACACAGTTTTGGATGGTGAACCAACCACTGTCATAGTTATTCTATGCGCACATGTGCACATAACGTCACACCCAAAAGAAAGGTCCTGACGTTACTTATCCGTGTCGCCTCTGTTATTACAATTACCTTACATATTCTTTACATATTACTTACAAATACATTTATATCAGTATGATTTCCATAAACAATTGTCATTAAAGTTCCCCAAAGAGTCAAATGGTTCACAATCACAACGTGAGTTTTTAACAACATGAGATAATTACATGTACGTATCTACATCACTTGGATGACTTAATATCTCCAATGATTTCAGTATCACACATTGGTTAAGTATCTATAAACTACCACACGTACAGGGAAATAATCAATAATAAACTTCTCTTGAAGCCTTTTTTAATCTGCTTCTGTAAATTAAAACCAGCGTAGAAGAAATTTGAACAATATTACTAATCCTATTCTCGATGTAACTTATTCCGGTGAAATTGAGAACAACTTTGACATTTCGAAAATATTTTTTGAAATAGAAAGTCCGGATGATGGTATTGATAACATTCTCAACATCTGTTGGCCATTTTCAAAAGCAAGATGATTATTTTATAAGAATACAATTTTGTTCGATGGAACCTTTTTATGGTAAGACAATGCATTTGAAAGCAAAACGTGTCTTATTTCGAAAGTTGATCTTATCAAAATCCAAACTTGAAAACAAAAAGGTATGTCTTATCGATGTTCAATTATCTTTTATTCTGAAGATTTAAAAAGAACATTAATTCAACATACAACACGGTCACCTGTTGCTCTTTAAATAATTTTCAATCACCCCTGAATCTTTAGGTGTAACATGAATTTAATTATCACTGTATATTTTACAAATTCATCTGTGTCTGTGCTAAGATACGTTAACGTTTCCAAAAGTTATGAGAGTGTGTTTCTACAAGATAGGCTGCTCTTATGAGATTGTGTTTCTACAAGATAGGCTGCTCTTATGAGAGAGTGTTTCTACAAGATAGGCTGCTCTTATGAGAGTGTGTTTCTACAAGATAGGCTGCTCTTATGAGAGTGTGTTTCTACAAGATAGGCTGCTCTTATGAGAGAGTGTTTCTACAAGATAGGCTGCTCTTATGAGAGTGTGTTTCTACAAGATAGGCTGCTCTTATGAGAGAGTGTTTCTACAAGATAGGCTGCTCTTATGAGAGTGTGTTTCTACAAGATAGGCTGCTCTTATGAGAGTGTGTTTCTACAAGATAGACTGCTCTTATGAGAGTGTGTTTCTACAAGATAGGCTGCTCTTATGAGAGTGTGTTTCTACAAGATAGGCTGCTCTTATGAGAGTGTGTTTCTACAAGATAGGTTGCTCTTATGAGAGAGTGTTTCTACAAGATAGGCTGCTCTTATGAGAGCGTGTTTCTACAAGATAGGTTGCTCTTATGAGAGAGTGTTTCTACAAACCAGGCGCTGTCTGCAATGAAGCCATACATGCGTTGTAAAACACAATTACATCATATAAAAGCCTCCTGGTAAAGTCATGACAATCGCAACTCTGGCCTTTCGCGTGGCTGTTCTTCATTTGACATAATGGTGTTTACTATGCAATTGAGAAACTCATTTTGAAATCAATTTCTCCCTAATGCAGGTTTTTATACAATCTCCTCTTTCTGCTTTGATGTTAAGAGCCAGTGTTTAAGTAAAATCAGGCATACATTAGCCTTTCGATAACGGAGCTGCGATTCCTTTCTTGGACGTGAAGCTTGGCGCGTGTTCAGAATGAGCCGAGAAGAAGATCATCATTTTAAATATCCATCATGGGAACAATCATTATTTCAATTTCATTGGATATGAATTTACATTTTGTACATGTAGTTTCTGAAAAAAGGTAAACGCGTATAATGTGACCTTGACATTATTTCCAGGGTTACTTTAAATATATAAGTATATGTTTTTGTTATAATTTTAACTTTATTTTCGGGACAAGTTCCTTACGAGATTCGAACCCACTCTTGTCACGAGGTCAATGATTTGCAATATTGCAGATAGAGTAATCCCAAAATAACAGTGTTACGTATGCCTACTTTCTAAACGGCGTGTATTTCTAATATATCGTACATGAAAACAATTACAGCGGAATATTTCGAGAACATGTCAATGGTTTCTTTTCAATTTGTGCACCACGCTTCTTCTTTGGAACACGATTATGGTGACCTTGACATTGTTGATAATACATGTATTAAGCTTTCATGGTGGAAACCTACACACACATATATTAAACTTTCATGATGGAAACCTACACACATATATTAAGCTTTCATGATGGGAACCTACACACATATATTAAGCTTTCATGATGGGAACCTACACATATATATTAAGCTTTCATGATGGGAACCTACACATATATATTAAGCTTTCATGATGGGAACCTACACATATATATTAAGCTTTCATGATGGGAACCTACACATATATATTAAGCTTTCGTGATGGGAACCTAAAGCATACACATATATTAAGCTTTCATGATGGGAACCTACACACACATATATTAAGCTTTCATTATGGGAACCTACACATATATATTAAGCTTTCATGATGGGAACCTAAACATATATATTAAGCTTTCGTGATGGGAACCTACACATATATATTAAGCTTTCATGATGGGAACCGACACACATATATTAAGCTTTCATGATGGGAACCTACACACATATATTAAGCTTTCATGATGGGAACCTACACATATATATTAAGCTTTCATGATTGGAACATACACACATATATATTAAACTTTCATGATGGGAACCTAAAGCATACACATATATTAAGCTTTCATGATGGGAACCTACACACACATATATTAAGCTTTCATGATGGGAACCTACACACATATATTAAGCTTGTCAGCTCGACCGTGACATGATTTTTAAGTTTAGTTTTAGAATCGCTTTCAAATTAATTTCCTAATCCAATTATGTTTTTGGATATAATGCACATATTGAAGTTGTAAACAACAGCACGTTGTAACATTCCTGGTCTTTTGACATATTTTTCATGTGTTTCTATTAATAATACGGTATGATGGCGTTCTAACTTCTCAAAATTATTTCTTAAACTCTATACGCTTAAACGGTTGTAAGTTCAACTAAAGAGTCGCTTGAGCTAGTTTAAACAGTGATAACATATCCATTACTCTCAAAGTCACGTTCAAACCCACGCAGTTCTACTTTCAAAACAGCCTTCAAAACCTTCCTCAAAGTGTATGAATTTGACTGATCTCCTTATTCCGAATTGGACTCCATCTGTCTTCCGTTGCGCCTGCCTCAACGCTAGCAAGAAATATGCGATCAGATAGACTGTAAATAGACTGTAACGGTCTGGCTCTGACAACTTGAACTCACAGGATTTTTCAGCACAAACTGATGGATTGGTGCAAATTAGTGGCGATCGACGGATTGGACATCTCGCGGGCCGTATACGTCATGTAATGGTTACCGGCTTCATCACCGTTAGCTTGCCACGGATACAGCCCATGGCAATGCTTGGTTGCCGATGATAATCACGTCGTAAGTTGCCCTATGAATCCAGCCCCCTTGAGTATGGTTGACCCAATTAAAACGTCGTTTATCGATGTTTTCCACTTAGTCATATCACTATCTATGATCAATTTCACGCCGTCAATAAAAGTGCATGTATCGTGACTAATTGAATTATACTGTAATTAATTATTCCGGTATGATATTTATTGCCTGACAATAGAATTGATTTATTCCCGGTAAAAACATTATGTAATGTATTTCGCCTCAAAGGGCAATCAAAATATGAAAGATGTCGTTGTATTATGATAGATTCAAAATCATTGTATCCATATCGGTAAGTCATATTTGTGTCATTTAACAGAATGCATACTTGGGGGAAATGCGATACCCGTGAAAAGTATGGATATGTGTAAATTATATAAATGAACAACTTGTATCACACAGGTCAAAGAGATAATACCGTTTCGGTTTGATTGAATTGATTGAGGCGAGAAGGTGGAAATTGTTGTTTTAAAGCTGTGGAAAGAAAATCTTTGTGGGGTATCAAATTGGTAAACGTTCAGAAATATTTATTTTATTTTAAACATGGCTTTCGAAACGGTTATTATTCATGGTAAACTGGCCGTATACTTAGACAGGAAAAATGAAATATAATTTTTTTAGTTGCATCGAAAGGAACAATTTAGGGCGGGCAACGAGAATTAAAACGGTTTATCCAACTTACTATCAGTCTATTACAAATTCTGCTCTAACATGTGTAGTAAGTTTGATTACAATAGAAACTTAAATTTCCTTTAACGTTTGCTGATAATGCCTCGAGCCGTTTTGGTGGCACAGTTATTCGCAAATGTACACATTTTACAGAAAACATATTGTTCATCTGTCTGGAATACGTCTTCTTTTAGAGTTATTTCAGCAGAAAATTCAGCATTGGAAGCCGATGCTCTTAATACTTGCATGAGCATCTAACTTTGACCAGCCTCGACGTCTTCAACCCATCAGACCTATAACGAATCCAATTTCAGGTGCTTTTTTCTTCTGTGTTATTTCTAATCGCACACGTCAACTTTGGCACCGGGTTATACGGAACCAAGAACACCTTAGCGACCATCTGCACTTTAATCTGCTAGTTAACAAGAAAGGCAATTATTCCCTTGTCCGTCATATTAACCCAAGCTTGCAGATCTGTATATAGGATCGATGCAGGCCCATAGTCCATAGCTTATGGTACATCGACCGTTCCCAGACCGTTAACCCTATGCAGCTGTGACAATATGTGATAAGACTTGGAAACAAACAGTCGTTATTTACTTCTGATATGATGGCCAACATAGTCAATAAATATTACATATGGTTTGTATGAAGGCTCTTTCTGAATGTTATGAATTCCACAGTTCTTTAAACGATAGATCATGTGGTTTGCTGGGCCCTGTATGAGAACATTAACCCTTTCTCGGCGATACACTGTATCATTTGGGAATATCATCCTACATGTCTCTCTTCAAGTGGCCTTCACGAGAACTTCGACCCTTTCTAGTATTTGCAGATAGTGTATGGTAAGAGTTTGAAACAAACAGTAGCTGCTGTTTATACCTGTGATGTAATGAGTCAAGCTTACAACAGCAAACATTAGAATGTTATGATCCAACGGGAAATCGATAATATGTAACACCCAAAAATATTTCCTGACCAAACGCTTATTTAGATCGACGTGTTATGGTTGTACATTGGATAAAGTAGGGGCGTTGGCCATGGATCGATCCAGGTGCGAATATAGCGGGTGTGATATTTTATGGACGGACTTATTTACAAGGATCGTAACATATTCTACTATGTGGATTTCTTGAGTTGCTACAGTATCCACTGAGATTATATAAACTGAACGCCAAAAGAAATGCTACACCTCTGTGAATTTGAATATCATAAAAAGTTACGTGTTCAGAGGAATTTGCTTTGTTGTGTTGTAACACTCCATCAGTTTAGTGTTTTGTGCTAAAATAGCAGACATTTAACTTTAATGGTAAATAAGTTATCGCCAGTTCTTCATGGGTTAGGTCATTTGTCCTATTTCCGATCATGCACAAAAACAACAAAATCATAGAATAACCATTAGTTTAATGACAAATTGTATGTGATCAGTATCTGGTATGCCCGCCGTTGGCATTCAAACATGCCTGAACTCTTCGTCTCACAGAAAACGTCAGTCGTCTAGATCTGATGAAAGCAGCTGGTATCTGCCTCCTTTCGGCCATCAATGTAGCAATAAGTTGATGACGTGTGTGTGGTTGGTGTCGACGTTGACGGATCCTTCGATCGTTGTAATCTCATCGGTACTCATGGTACTCGATGGGATTCATATCGGCCGATCTGACAGGCCAAGGCAAAACGTGGACGTTGTTGACGTTGAGATACTGTAACGTCACTATGGCTACATGAGGACGAGCATTGTCCTGTTGGAAAAGGGTGTTTTAATGGCGTTGTAAGAATGGGATGACCTCTGACTGTAGGACCCTGTCAATGTACCTCTGCGCCGTCTGATTGCCGTCAATGACAATGAGGTCGGTGGTTGCGTCGTCGCGCATCCCACCCCAGACCATGACGGTGCCTTCACCGAAAGGGATAACTTCCTGAACCTCCCTCTCATCCCGGCGATGGTAGACCCTCCTTCTCCGTCTGCTACGTGCATCTGGAACCGACTTTCGACGGAAAATAACACCCTCTGCCAGTTTTGGTTCTGCCAACGTCGAAAATTTCTGGCCCAAGTAACCCTGTTTTTTCGATGTCGGCGTCAACAGCATTGCTCGCATCGGCCGGTATGACCTCAGTCCATGTTGTTGGAGCCCTCTTCCCACCCTCTGAGGACTGATTTGGTGTCCAAGTGCAGTTAAAGCTGTCGTTGTTGCGGCTTGAAAGCGGTTCCTGAGATGCAGTTGAAGCATGTACCGGTCTTCATTTGGGGTTGTCACTGGCGGCCTGCCGCTTCTAGCTCGGTCTCAAGTCGATCCAGTCTGTTGTAGACGTCCACGCAGCCTAAGAAAGGTGAGACGATGACATCCGAATATAGCAGCGACTTCTCCATCAGTGGACCCAGTCTGCAGCATTCCAATCGCTCTTTCCCGCTTTTCAGTTGTTAATCACGGCTTTGTAATCAAATTATGGTGTGAAAAAATTAATACAGGGTCACGTGCATGCGTGGTAAAAATTCTATGGCTACGTTTTGGTGACATGATCTTTCTGATGAAGTACCCTATTTAGAAAGATTTAGAAACAAATCTAGTCCGTAAACGTGTGCCAAAGCTTCCTAAAACAGTCGAAGCTCATTTTTAACAAAAACGTTTTCTTATGGTTGTGTTTAGAATAGAAAACTTTCAAATCTCAATATTTCGTCATTTTCAGAGAAAATAACAAATAAATATTTCCAAAAACATAACTAATTTCTTTTTATTTATGAATGTGCATTCATTATCAAAGAAGACAAAGTCAGTTTGCTTAATTTAAAATTTTTAATTTTCCCTTCACGTATTGCATGATCAGAAATAGGATAATTGACCCCACCCATGAAGAACTGACCATAACCTATTTACCATTAAAGTTACAGGTCTGCTATTTAGAACAAAACACTAAACTGATGGAGTGTTACAACAACACAACAAAGCAAATTCCTCTGAACACGTAACTTTTTATAATATTCAAATTCAAAGAAGTGTAACATTTCTTTTGGCGTTCAGTTTATATTTCTAGTATTAACTTTGCGTGATAAAGAAGTAGAAATAAATTAGATCCAAGAAACTGTTGACAAGAAAACAAATTAATCAAAGGGTTATAAGATTCCTTTCTGCAACACTTAACCTTTCCAATCGTTGTGATATCTTGAATAAAGTACAGGATATAGTTCCAATGGCCAAGGCAAATCGGGATTTTCTTACAAAATTGATAAATAGAACTTTTCGGAGACTGTTTAGGAGTTTCAAACGCTGCAAATATCGTGATACCTTGAATGGTGATGCAGGACTATGGTTCCTGTGGTCCACGGTAATTTCAGGATTTTCTTAGAAACTTGGTAAACCGATCTCTAGGTTAACCCTGTATGCTGATATCTTGAATGATGCTGCGAGACTGTTTTTCTTATGCAACAGGGGACATACAATGTATGCAACACTTAACTCTTTCCAGCCGTGGTGATTCCTTTAATTTTGATACAGGAATAAAGTTTTAATGGTCCAGGCAATTCGGGAGAAAGTTTGTAAATCTATATTTTTGAGAAAGACAAACTGGATATCTTATGGTCCAAGGCAATTGGAGATGTTCTTAGAACTTTGTTAAATCGACAGTTTCTGTAGCAGTTAAGGGCTCCCGTCGTTGAAACTATGATGGTATACTGAATAATAATGCAGGACTATAATTATTGTGATCAAAGACGCAAATTCAAGAATTTCTTATAAACCTGGTAAACTTCTTCGATCTCTGAGGTTAATCATGTTTAGACATGGCAATATGGAATAGCACCTTAAAACATGGTGGTCTAAGAACACTACCGTCCTCGCGTGAGGACCAACTATGGCAATACCAATAAATCAGTTGACTATAATGAGATCTGGCACATCCTTTGATGTGAAACCCTCCTAAAGGGGCCGAGATAAATATAGAAGGATGGGAGAGACTACAAACAAACACTTCACTCGGGACAGTGTTACTTTAACGCAAAACAGAAAACATTAATAAAATTTCAGCACTCTTGTACCAGAAAAAAATGATTTATTAGGATTCAAAGGTTAAGTCGTGCATTTCGTTAGCTTAACAGATTCCATCGATTAGAAATTTGTTACAAGGTTTGCTATCGCGTAACTAATGTTCATTCTAACGTGGATCCTAACGTATAATGCATCTTTCTAGACGTTCGATGATCTCTCAACATTCTCGTCTATCTTCGCTTATAACCTCTGTCGAAAAAACTCTTACCAGACATATATATTACTATATTTCGATTTCTTGTAAAGAATCAGTACGGTTGAAAGATGACACAACAATTGTTCTTTGGCTGCATGGTAATGTCTTGCATTATCATGGGATGGGCTGTGTACAATGTAGCAGACTTCTACGGGGTCTAATCGCTCAGACTAATCATGCCAATGTTCCTGTGTGTTCAGGACTTTCAACTTAAGAACGCTAGACAGTGGAGCAGCGGGGCACGAACCTGATAAATACAACGTGATGTCCGTTGACGGTGACCTTGTATGGCAGGACCCGTCCCGTTTAGTCGACTTAAATGACTTAGAATAGACTTCGACACAAACATAACCATGGCAGAATAGTGAAATTGAGATTGGAATAAACTATGTACATGCACGTCGTTATTATTGGGATATATATTCCATTTAGTCATATTTAGATGACTTAGACCACCCTTGATCTCAACATACGCCCCCATGATATTTCATTTATAAGGAAACAAAACGATGACCGTTATCCATTTGCTTGGCAAACCAATTCGGTTGAAGAATTGCTCCAGATTAAAATTTACAGTTTAACGTTACTAAAAACATAAGTTTCTAGGGAGCACCCACTTGTGAAGAGAACACTGTAGGTGCAATGATAAGTGAATGATATATTATTAATATACAGTGGATCTTGATGACGAAGATACATACACTGCCACTGGACGCATGCTAACAATATACATGTAATTCGTTCACCCTAGGCGGTGACTCGGTCGCTTAATCCATTCTGTTTAGATGTTTAGATGACTTGATTAGAGTTCATGTCGATATCAGGATATGTTCCAGATATTACATAATCTGGACATTACGAGTGCTTCAACGCCTGTATCGTTATACATTTAGTCGGGCGTTTGTCCGACATGTCTGTGTCATTTTAGAAGGTTAAGATACGTACGTATCGTATCGTATCGTATCGTATCGTATCGTATGACGTGCAAGACGTGTCGGTGCAGGTGAACGACTGCGTCTACTGTAACACTTTTATCTGTGAAATGCGTGAATGACGGTGCCCACGGTTAGACAATTATACTTATATCCAGTTAATCATTCTAAACGCATCGTTTACATTAAAGTAAATCTATTTTTTTCATATACAATATTTTTTATTATCATACTCTATAAAGGCATGATTTGTCGCTAAAATAAAATTCGCCTTGTCTCCTTAGTAATGCCCCATTTTACACACATGCTGGCATGCATCTATTTCCAATATTATCCCACTTCACGAAATGACCCTTCTAGTACTGCGAAATTACTCCATACCCAGTCAAAAGGTTAACAGCGTATCAAGCAAAGCCTTTCTCCTCCACTGTGTTAGTGCTGGACGGATGCACAGACGGAGAATGTGTGGAAAAGGCTGACGAAATCCAAGTGGAAATTGAAGAGAGGAAGTCAAGCCCCATTCATCAGGCCTTATGTTCGATCGAATTCTGCAGTGCTTGCACCAATTATTTAAGCGGGTATCAATCTTGACCAGTGGCTATTTAAACATCAGGCCAAGGGGAAATTAGATCCAGGGCAAGGTCATTTGTTCAGTCCATATATTTAGAGAAAATCCAGTAACATGTCTGCTGAGTACGATAGCACCGGTTGATATGGTAAACAAACATTAGTGGGTAAAGGCTGCTTATAATTTACTATCCTCTTATGCCATCCTCGAGACTCACATTTTCTCCCAACAGAGGATACTCACGTCATTTCTTCTCCCGTTATAAGAGGAGCACTGTTTTGGCTAGCAATGGACAATTCCGAATGGTTGCAAGCGACGTTCCATCATGCTGAACGTTTATGAAATTTCGCACTAGGAGCGGTTACTATGTGTCTTGTTGTGAAAAATTAACCAAAACGGTTGGAATGGGAAAATAGAAACAGGTTCATTGCAGTAAGAGCACTAGCCATCTGATAGGCTTGCGAAGACCTAGGGTATGATACGTTTAGAACGTCGGACCATACAGTAGTGTATGACCTAGGATATGATATGTTTAGAACATCGGACCAGTGGATGACCTAGGATACGATGTGTTTAGAAAGTCGGAACATTCGGCAAGGGATGACCTGGGATACAATATGTTTAGAACGTCGGACCATTCGGTAGTGGATGACCTAGGATATGATATGTTTTGATTCCGCAATTGATGACCTTGGATATGATATGTTAGAAAGTCGGAACATTCCGCAATGGATGACCTGGGAAACGTTATGTTTAGAACGTTTGATCATTAAAGGTACATTTATTGTGTTGTTGTGGGTCACATATGCCAACTGTTATAAATGATGTAAATCTTTCGAGAAGTAATCACTGTTACGGAAAATTGCCATTTTGATGACAGTCAATTTAGTATATTGACGATATTAAAGTAAAAGTGTCGATTTTTTATCGAAAACCGGACAATGCGACGCGTGTGGCGCGCGTCAATTGGTCAAACGTAACTTTTGAAACTAATTTTCACTATACAAACATATAACGTTGGGTTGATAGTGTTTGATATAGGCCTTATAACTAATGTGCATGTAAATGGGACTTGTAGTTTCAATTTCTGTACATGTAAAATGATGTTGCTAAATTTAATATAAACTAGTAATTATGATATAATTGGCTGTTGGGGATGAATATGCAAGTTGAGTGAAATTATGTGAACTGAAATCAGCACCTATCGTATGTTTGCACGTATTTCAGCCAAATAAAATTTGATGAAACACAATGGATGTATCTTTAAAGGGACACCGCGTCGAGGATAAAAATTAGACCATGTGTACCTACCTATGCTTATTAACACGTCTGCTAACAAGTCGCAGACACTCAATTTCAGACAATTGACGTAATTGGTACTAAACATTACTGCACGTAGACAGTGAAGTGAAACTCGTTAGCAGACACTCTAATCAGCTTAGTTAGATAAAGATGAGACTCATTTTTATCCTCGACGCGGTGTCCCTTTAAGCAGTGGATAGCCTAGGATATTTTTTAGAACATTCAACGCCGACCGATACAGCTGAATTCTATATACTGTTTGACGTCACCAAACTTTCACCAGAGTAAAAAATGAAGTACTGCTGCCGGAGAAAGTCCATTTTGCACGTCCTTGATAGTCACATATTCTGTAAATAACTCTTTTGTTCGTGAGTTCAGTTTGCATACACGGCATTGGAAATAGTTATTAGCACCGTTGCAACCCTTTATCATCCATTATCCTTGTGTACTCTGTGACTTCTTTGAGATATATGTTAACATCTATATGTCTTACATAGTTCTATTGTATTGACTTATTATGATCAAAATGTTAACCCATGAACAAATATGTATATATCCATACCTTTCAATGTGCATGTAAAATTTTATAATTGTTATTGACAAATACATGTTTACAATCCTCTCCACAATAATATCGGTGAAATCAATATTTGTGACTCTTATATCATAATAATGCATTTGGACATTGCTCTGTTAATTTGTACAGCAATCGAATGGATAAAACCACAGCACACAACCCTGAGGAAAGCCACATCCGTGCATATATACTAAATTGTATGCATAGTATGTGTAGTTGGAGATGACTCTAAACTTCTTTGAAACCATGTGCATTTTGTTAATAGCATTCACGCAGGTCATCAAGAGGGTGAATGATGAACGTTAATGTTTATTGGCTGCATCAAGAATCTGTGAGTTACTTGCACTGGTCGTACAAATATAAACACTACAATGTAGGGAAAGACATTCTGTGTTCCGCGAACATGGCCATACAAGAACTCGGCCTTCACGTTACACATCGGTGCAGAAAGTAGTTAGCTTGGATTCATTCTCAAAACAAATTATAACATTTTGGATTTTCCAGTATATGCTAGGTCTAATAGCACGATACTGTTCGTAGATTATACCTATTCCGAAAGTCCTTCATTCATCGATTTCACCTTTAACACCAAATTACCTGTTTTTCTTGAACGTATGCATTTGGACCATTGCAAATTATACCCATTAAGAACGACATTGATGCATCCATTGTATGCACAACTTTTAAGTTAGTCCACACCGAATTACACCAGCCTAGAATGACTTTGCTGTTAACCTCCATGGTCAAAGAATGATATTGGTGACGAAAGCTTGTACCTACTTCACGGGAAGGTTGTTGGATAAAGGGATATTGTGGGAGCGTGTTGCATTGCACGAGTACTCGTCAAGAGCGGAGAGGAAACAAGTGGACAAACGTTTCGGAAATGGAGAAAACTTGAATTGGAATTTATTGCTGGGATTTGTGTGCATAACATGATAATGTTTTACCTATACCAGTAAAAATAATGTCGGTTTCCATTTAGTGGCATGGAGTTGTTCAAACCTGGTTAAGTGGGTATGCTATGAAGGTAACCCATTGGACTTTTCAGCGTCAGGAAAGTATGTTCTCAAAATATCCGCCTTTGAATTTTTATCATGAAAACAGTGACCAATAAAAGGCTTTGGCTCGAAACAGGTGGCATGCTAATGAAATCATCGTAACTGCATGTAATCATCTGCTTGACTGAAAATCATTTATGAGAAGCATAATTCTTAAACAGTTGACAATTGGTGACCATTAAGACATGTACGGTAGTTCGTAGGTTCAATCGACATAGTAGTCCATTTGGCTAACGAAAAAACCCAGGTTTGTACATTACTGATATTTCAGACCTAGTCCGCCGTGGTACCAATTGTGTCCAAAAGCATGGCAGAGATCCACTTCTAAGAAAGGTTAAAACTTTTAGGAATTGCATTGGTCCGCAAAATGGCATATATGCTTTGAGGGACTGGGTCAGTACCAATTCTTTAGACAAGAATGGCATGGGCATTATATAGTTTTCAGCGGTCAAATCTATCTACACAACGTGAAATTATGGGGACTCCGTTACTAATTATTTCCGAAGCCATGACATTAGTCCGCATCACACTATATGTGTTTTGGGTACACTGTCCGATTGTGTCCAAAAGTATGGCACTAGCAAACTATACATGGTTTAGAATGAATATGAAGGTATCAAGTCTGACCGTCACCAAATAATACCTGTTTAGGATAACTTTGTCGGTAACAATGTTCTGTCGAAACAAGAAGAAATTAGACTGCATCGAATTATACCTGTTTTAAGATGACGTTTGCGATACCTTGTCAGTTATAAAGGCACGGCAATGGTTCCCAACAAAGTATACCTGTTTTAGGGATCTCTCCCGGATAGCAATTCTCTGTGCCGGAAGTTGGTGCATTGAATTACTAAGCCTATAATCAATACTCATCTTCTAGCATGAGAAGAGGACATGTTCTAGGTGGACAAAAGGTTCGGACAATCAATAGACCGCTCCTAATTGAAGACAGTAGCAAAATAAAAAGACTGCAGACACAAACAACCCAGAATAGAAACTCGCAAAGGAAAAGTTACATAAGCTACGGAAACATGACATTAAAATGGATTTATGGTTCAGTGAAGTTGCATTTAGGATTACTTCTTTAGAAGAGTAATTCTAAGTTACGATGAGGGCATGGTAACATAGTTTAAACTTTACTTTGATTGTCTTTTTGAAGTCTAACATATATATATCATTGAAGACAGTTCTCTATATATCTTGCGACGTATTAACAACTTTCAAGATTAATTGAAGTTTTGCAATTATAGTGTAAAGTGTTAGATGTTTGGAATTTTCATTGACGTTTTATTATCTCTAGCAAATTAAAATATAATTCAGATCTCAATACAACTCGCATAATCAGAGCCTACACGACACTAGACATGTGTTTCTCATAGCTAAGAGCGCGATCACTATTGATTGCGATAATTACTAAAGATTACGAATTTAAGATATTCATAATCTCAGGACACGATAATCAGAGATTAAATTGACAAATCAGAAGGATTCCAACACTATCAGACTAATTCCCAGTATCACCTTTGATGTTTAGTTGTATCCCGATGGCATATATAATTACATAAATTAGTTTAAATAAATTGATTCAGATTTCAAACATCGAAACTTATCCATTTTACGCTGTTTTGTCGGATGTTTTGTTCTACAATAATCTAAAAACGCAGGGTCTTTAGATTCATATTTATTGAAGAAGGTGTGTTATACACGACATTACTTACGTTATCAAAGCCACATTATTTTAGACTAATCTTAACAATTTACGTTAAATATTTTCTGTTGGCGGACAGTTTCGAATTAAAGATTCAAATGGAAAATAGTTGACAACATAAGAACACATTTAGGAGATAAACCTACTATGTTTTTAACTTTGTGTGAGTCTAACGTAGATTCGATACCGATTTTTATCATTCGGAGCCGAACGCGTCAGCGTGAGGCTTCGAATGATAAAAAAGGGATCGAAAATACGTAAGACTCACAAAAAGTTAAAAACACAGTAGGTTTATCTCCATTCTACCATGACGAGTTATCAGCGTATTTTAAACGTGTTTCTTTGACACTGCGGAAGTGATCTGAGTGATGCGGTAATCGGTTGAACCCATTTTTCTTCAGGTATGACACATCACATTTCCGTTGTTTTCGATGCGGTAGAAATTGAATAAACAGTGAAATTAAAAATTCATGCATATTCAAATATGTTGATTAAGTGACAACATAGATTTTAATAATAAAAAAACATACAGGTTTGTAAATCTGAAGGTTTCTCTGCCTTGAAAGCTTTCCTCCACCACTTGTCAAATTGACGCGACCATGTCCTGTGACGTCATAACTGATTGAGCTTATGACGTCATTGTATCCGAACCGAAACCGGTTCGTTCACGGCTTATCGCGGTCTTGATCGACTACTGTATTCTCACTGTTTAAAACATCAGTCAAAATTAGAATAATTTTCCAAAACAGATACACAGATAAAATTGCGTATAAGGAAAATATAATGGATATTACCGTAAGGTGAAGATAACTGATTTACCCATGTTATTTCAATGACATAGTTTAGCCTAGAATCTTACGTCATCATGTATCCAAACGCGGAAAATCGCCGTTCACAAAAATCGTGTTCGAACCTCCGTTCGACCATAAAATAAACCAATCAAAAACTAGGATTTTAAAATGTCATGGTAGAATGGGTCATATCGTCACAGGTTTGTCTTTGTCTTAACGTCAATTATACTAAAATAAAATAACAGTATGGTTATTTTATCGTCACTGTTCTCCACCGAATGCGCACCCAAGGCGTTATTCACATATTATTACCGTGGGTGAATAACACTTTCAGAGCAGATACTTAGGGCGTCATGCGACCGTTCACGAACGAATGTATGGAGCTTGGCGAAAGATTGCAATGTAGATGAAGTTCAATGTCGTAGGAGACCACTCAGGTCACACATATTTGATAACTTAACCCGGATTCGAACCCGGGTCTTTGGCAGTAAAGGCAACCATGCTAACCATTGCACCATAGATAATACACAAGCATATGGAACAATCTCACATAGTGTACGAAATAAAATCTCTTAGGTTAAGCAACTACTTTGCTAGATGAGAACACAAGAGCCATACCGATGAAGGTTAACCCCACTAAGTTGCAGTAGTCCAGTAGAAACGCCTACTCAAGACCACGATTATGCCAACTGGAGCTCGGCCTCAACTATACGTGCCTGATCGAAGGTGTGGAGAGTTTGTACAGTTGAAGGTTTTCTCTCTCATTAAAAGGAATATAAGCATCCGTACAGTATCGCTCGTAACACTGTTTGTTCACGATACACGCTGCTACGTTCAGACTTTCATCAGTTATGAGTAACATACACGTATAACCAAAAAAATGTGCAATATAACCAGTATGTGTAATAAAAATCATAAGTGCACTCATACAGGAAACGTATCTAAAGATTGTGAATCTTACATTACTGATACGTACCGTCTCAAGTGAAGCGAGCCATAATTATCCATTTGGAATGTTTTAGATATAAAGAATCTTTATGTACAAATGTACAACCCTCACTTTCAATTGCGGTTCAAAAATACACACGATTCGTAACCAATGAGAAACTTGATTGGTATAATTTATAATCGTTACTAGGAACGGACGTGCTGTGTTTATCACTCAGGTTATTTGAGAGAAGGATAAAAGATTATAATGAGTTTATTTGAATATTTGAATTGTCTAACTGTTAATAGTTCTGGCACTATGCGCATTAAACACTGAAAAGGTATTTTCTGACTACGACTGATAAGTTTATCACTTATAACGAACATTGTTTAGGATCAACTTATTTATCTTATACATTTAAGGCTTATTGGCTTGGATGGTTTTATCATTTTGTGCTCTGAAAATGTTACTCGTAATAAGCAGAATAAACGCTTGGTAGACTTTTTGCCTGTTGCGTAATGACCATAATGAACTCGATTTACTCTCCCGCCGTCCTCCCATGATCTGATCGGCTGTTCCCAAGCATTTTATGTCCTTGTTCCTCCAATCCAGACAGAGCGAGCTCTTGGGGACATCCATAATCCCAGACAGAAAAAAAGAATTTACTGTATGGAGGAAATAAAACCCTAACATAATCAACACAAACTCTGTGATCTAACGCCAGTGCAAGTACTTACGTTATCACACTAAATTATCACCAGGACCGTGATGTTGTCTTCACACGTCCAGCACATAACAATTTCGTCTTGCAAAGTGCAGTCTATTGCATCATAAACCTCTTTTACAAGACAATGACATATAACTATTGAATACCTCTGACCTAATAAGACGAACACGCTTCCCCCATCAAGTAGATAAAAAGAAGTCGGGGAGGTGATGGCTTGTTTAAACTGATTTAAGACAAAAATGCAGTCATAAAACCCCAATAAACCAGTGGTTAATGACAGATGGCGCGATTTCCTGTGTAGACGCTCCAAGAGGAATCGATATGGTCAATAGGACGGAGTTATACAGTTAGGCAGAGATCATTGTATGCATTCAGGCGCGTTTTAGTACTTCCTATCACAATGTGTTCATTTATTTCGAATTAATAAGTTATGTTATCAAGGATGTATATTGCTTGTGTGACTGATTGAAATGGCTTCTGTCCTATATCATTGGTCTATATATTTGCTTGATTTACGCTGAAAGAAAGTTGGTAAGCCGCGTCTATGAATCAAGAAAGTCAAACACTTTCGTTTACAATTTAACAGAAAAGTTCGCGAATTAAGGACCTCGCTTCAAAACTATTTGCTTATAACTGTCATGTCTTCAGGTCTTTCATTCCTCTTTTCTTGAAATTTAGTTTATTTATCCATAACCTTTGGACTAAATGAAAAAATATGAGCATGCCTCGAGATCATGACACGACTTGTATTAGGGCACAACTGATTGATAAATGTACAAGTTATATTTTAGTTCATATGCATCAAATAAATGAGCAAATAAGCATTGTTTCGTCTATAATCACACCTTTTAACACACATGGGTCAAATGGTTCGTTTTTTTAAAATGAGTGACACAAATCATAAAAACAGCGTTGGATTATTCCTTTTCGATGTTTTAAATCTGGGCCAACAACACATAAAATACATTAATTACTTTAAACATTCACGTCATCGTGATTCATCAAAGGTAATATTGAGACTTGGGAGTATACGATGATGTTAACCTGTATTTCCTCATTTCAAATTCAACATTCATAGACTTGGGTTTGGTATCCCTAGCAACCTACATAGAGATTATTACCCGAGGAAGAGTGTCATATGATTTTTACGAGACGAGTGTGAATTTTTGTATTGCCCGAGCGAGAGCGAGGGTTATACATACATTTGAATGAGTTTCGTACAAATCATAAGACACACTTTCGAGTTTAATAATATCTTTATAACCCATTCTATTCAATTTCATTCGCGTAAAAATAGCCATGAAAAGGTTCGTTTCTCTTGCGACGGTAAGCTAAAGTGACGTCACGAACAATAGTTTTATGACGTCACAGACGACGAAGTACGGGAAGCCACGTTGAAACAATTGTTGCTAGGCAAACGTGATATGTGACATGTGCTCATATCAATGATAATAACTCGGTTATTTTCAACCATATGGGTAATAATTGTTATAATGAAGCTTTTTTTGATACATTTGACATTTGACAAAGTGTATCATCTGTTGTTAACTGTTCATACTATTCATATGAGAAGTTAGACTGTTTCTTTTTTGCTATTTCAAATTACATTTAGCATATAGAACAAGTACGATCACGCGTACGTCCGTGCAATGTTTAGAAACCAATTTCGCCATGCTTACAAGAGTTTTGTAACTAGAGAAGTATTTATATGTGGTCCGGTAGGTTCTTACGTTGATTTATTATCACTTATGCGCGCCACATGATCAATTGACAATTATACACACGTGTAGACGAGACTCCTTCACGTGCTGTGCCTCATCCTGTTACATCTACATTTAAATTGAGCGAATAAATTAAATATATCGCCGCTAATGACTGTGATACTGTAGAAGCGAGATTAAACAATAGCTCACTCACTCCAGATACAAGAAACAAACTATTGATTGTTTAATATTAATATTTCAACAGACGATGTAGTCACGTTTACTCATGTATATATAGCAACTTGACAATGTTAGAAGTTTATTCAATTGAAGTATGTAGGCCATAGGCCCATAATACAGCATGTACATAATGCATGTGTTATATAATTGATGCTCTTAATTGCATAGCTTTAACAATGAAAGTTGCTAACAACTTGATGGTAATTAGGTTATATGACGACATTAAAACATAAAACTTATGTCTGCTTGGACATTGAAAATATCGTTTAGGAATAAATTCATTTCTTAAATCATCATAACATTTGCATATTAAAATAAAGTGATATTCATCTTCTATATAATTACATTTACATACATTGCATATTCGCTCATTTCTGGGTTCCTTATTATGCCTACCGGTTTCAACTCTAAGATGGCTAGAGCAACATCGTAAGCGAGCCATTGCATGTTATACAATGTTATACATGTCGCATTGAAAAAAGAAAATTAAACACGGGTCCATTGGTTTATGTGGCGCCGTTAAATCTAAATGTTTATTGTTTTATATAGAGATGATATACTCTATGGTTATGAACCCATGTAAATAGCTTTCGTAAAAACATTAAATCAAACCTAGTTTCTAGTAAAAACCCAATACGTGTCCAAAACAAGAAATTACAATTTCAGTAAGTCAATAATGTTGTAATTCATTGCATAAATGTTATCGTTGAAATTGTCCATCGGCCTTGTCAAAATCGCTTCAAGCCTCGTTTATACAGCAACATGGTAGCCTCGCCATTTCTCGGGATATTAGACGAGAAAGTCATGTCGTGCGCAAAATGACATGGCAGATTGTCATTAGGAAAGCCGGTTCTGCGAGATTTACGTCCTGGGCTGTCATAAAACAAACTACTTTCCTATCAACGAATCTTAGAGAACTAGATGAGGTGTTCCTCACAACAAGTCTGATATACGTGAAATGTATTGGAACCTACAGTGAGAATGGATTTTTTTTATTTTCAAGGAATGATTAACCAATGAATGTAAAAGGTCTTGAGTTAATCAGGAACTATAAGCTGTCTAGACGTATAGGGCTGTATATGAGGAGAGGCTGATGGTAACAATATTGTGTTGGCAGCCTGCTGTCAGTAGCTACATTAAAGACCGTCGCCGTCAGTTGGTACCTTTGATATGATGTACTTTGGGATTTCAGTCGCAGACTATACAGATTTTGCTCACCATGTTATTACTAACCGACACAGCGTCACGTCTACGAACATTATTGCAGTGATTTGAAATGAACAGACTCTGTTGCCGCGCTCTGATCAATGACCAGTCGACTCGTAAACAGTTTCAGAAGACCGCCGCCGTCGTTTGTTACGTTTGATAGTACATTTATACTTACTAATAGGCATTGTAGTATTTAACCTATAAGTATCTTACTCACTCAGATGTTACTAATGGTAATTTGCATCAACGTTAAAAGCAAAACGTTATGTATCAAATTTTATTTATGGCTTAATTCAAGGGTATTGAAACACGTTCTTAAACTTATTATCCATAGTGGTCGTTTAAATAGTGTATTGACCTTGTATTAATATTGTATGTATATTTGACGTTTATTCTATCACGACTGACGAACCAAGGCAGTCAAGACCCGACCGACATGTCAGATTCAACCGTTAGTTCCCGTCACAGATGGGCATGGATTTGCCAAGTTTGCAATAACTTCATTCCAAGAATAATGCCAAGAAAAGTTCAACACATTTGTCCTTCTTTCGGGACGGTCAACGTGGAAGGCGGTTCAATCTCACTCTAACATCTATCCAATGTTGGTGATAATTAAAGCAAACTAAAAACGTCGCGTCTGCTACTGTAAATAGTTGCTAAGACAAGAAACCCTCGTGAGAGATAATCAACCATATGTCCAGCACTGGAGCGGTAATTATTCCTGTTCACACGACATTGTCAAGTCTGTTATATGACTCCTTTGGTCCCCTTGAGTATCCGGTTTTTGAGGATGAGGCTAATTGTTCGGAAAAAACTTGAGAGACGGTGTCTTGCTCTTCTCTTTTCAAATATCTTAATGGTGTGTTTTGTCTGTATTCAGAAATAGTCTTTCACATACTTTTTGCACATTTTTATATCAAAAAGTGTTTTTGCAGTGTACTATGACAATTGATAATCTGCATGTATTTGAGCGACATGACATTGCCAATATACATGTATTCGCTTAATACATAAAGTATAATTAATAATTATGATGGGGCATATACACAGTGACTTATTGGTGTCCTACGATGAAAAAATGACGTTTTTGTGATTATTTCAACGGATTTCAATGTAAATTTCAAATTGAGAGATATTTGCAAATATAATGATAATTTAGTTGTTGTCAATGTACATATTGCATTAAATGAAATATCCAGAATAAAACGTCGTTACGAAAGCACTGAAATCAACCTGATAAAGCGATATTTCTCGCTTTGTTCATTTCTGTGAAGGTGTTTTGAAGATTGTAGTGACTTGTGCAAAAGATGAACCCCGATATGATTGGTCTCGACACAAACCAGACCCAATTTGCTCCTACAACTTTTATTCACGAAACAGAATACACCCCAGTATAAAGATTAATGTTTAACTGATAAATATTAACTTATATATTATTCATATTGTTCATTTTCTAGAAGTGGTCAATTGATCTTGCCGTTCCACTTAACACGTCCAAATGGTCATCTTATGGATGACCACTATCCAATAGTAATATATAATGCTGGATAATGGCTACTGTAGATTAACACAATAATCCCACAATATTACCATTTTGTGAACGAATTCGTTGTTATCCCCAAAATGTCGAATTCGTGCAACGCTCCGCTAAATCCATAACAACTCCAATTTATCCACAATGTTAAATGAGTATCTAAATTTACAATGGAAAGACGAATTTCAGTGGGGACTCAAGCTGTGTAAGCATGATTTATATAGCCGTTGCTAACAGATTGATTAAAGTTTGTCTCAAAGCTTATGGAATCCATAAATTTCCTTGATAAGACCGGACCCTGTGCAGAAGTCCTTGTATCCCCTACCGAAGTAATTTCCTGATTTCTCAAGATAATACCCTAGCTTGCTAGTTTCGTCCGACCAAGAAGATAATTCTAAGCTAATTATTGACGACATGACGTGAACGTCCAAATATAATGGTAGATCGTCCATTGGGGCTAGTAGAAGGCCATTGTGTCATTAATTATATATCTCTCTCAGGTGATTTGGTTAAAGCTCGCCGGAGCTATCAGTAACTTGAAGGCTGATAATAGTGGTGGATATTTGCGAAATTCTTAACCTACTCGCGGAGTTTGGATTCAAGATTTATTACTTGTTCAAGAAAAAGTAACTGGCGGCAGAAGGAAAATGTGGGATATTGCATATAAACTTAATCATAAATGTGTAGATCATTATCTATGATTAATGTATTTAGTCAGGTTTGGTGCACTGTTAACACATTTTAACAATGATTAGATTATAGGCACGTCGCAGATGTCTAGGTTAAAGCATGCTGAAGCTATCGGTGAGCTAAGGCTGATACTAGTGATGGATACTTTATGAAGTAATTAACCTGTCCATGCATGGTTCTAAAATGATGTGTAATGGCCAGATATGGTACACAGTGGAACATACTTTAAAGAATGGTGCCTGAAAGCAGATAAGACATTTTAAAGTTTGAAAAATCTAACCTGCCCATTAATCTGGACGAAATTAGCGAAATCAGTCATAAATGGGGTTCAGTTCAAGATGTGTTAAATATTTATGACTGATGGCAGATAATAGAAGTAGGTAAGTAAAAATATCGTTTACAATTAATGTTTAAACATTAGTTACATCTGAAGGAATGATAACTAATGTACTAGGATAGTCATGCATTACTTTACCTTTTCACAGACATGTTAAATATGGTTTAGAAGGAATTGTTTAAGCCACAAAACGGTGTGTATTTACAATAAAGTGACAGGGGATAGATCCTGATGGGAATTTGCCAAATGGACGAATTGATTAACCATAACGTGTAACTTACTTTATATTTTATATTTATAACAATAAACGCATCACTTGTAATCTCCAAGTATAATCGCCCCCTTCTGATTATGCTTTACCAGATACAACAACATCATCCACCTAGTAACGTGGTCCCAAAAGTAGAAGATCATCTACACCTAGCACTGTGGTCTCGGGGTTAGAAGCGTCAAGTAAAACGAGTGCAAAGTACCGCGGAATTATAAATATTTAATCAGGAATAGCCAAGTCATGAGACCAGCAACATATAACCGCTCAAGCCGTTCGGTCCCAGTTAAATCTATCGTCGATATCTGTGACAGAAAGGCCGGTTATGGATCCCATGTGGGCCATTTCGATAATGAGAGATCAAACTGAATGAAAGGAGACTACACACATACAATACGACGCGTAAATATTATTGACAGCGAGGACAAGTTAATCATGTCACTTTCTGGATAACCGTCACACATTCAGGTCAATTTCTGGATAAACAACACATCACACCACTTCAGGTCCAGTTGTGGATAAACAACACAAAAGACAAGGACAACAATAACATACATTGTATTTCAAACTTTTATATGTTTAAATGTTAATTTCTGGTCAATTTCTGGAAAGACAGTTAAACGTCTAAACCATCACGCACTTTCATATCCTTTTCTGGAAAACCATGATAACATACGAGATCCTCACATGCCTTAAACCGACACATACTTCGGGCCCACGTAATTAAAGTTCCATTTCTGGATATCCCTAATAAATTCCGATCACAAGTCAGAAAGCAATCTGGTACGATGTCACCAAAATATCCCAAGACAATCTGCAATAACATCAATGCTGAATAAACGGAGAATAATCCACATATGTTTTAAATATCGCTTACATCAATGTTAAACGTGTTCATATTTGGATAACCATCACCTAGTGTCACACCCCTTTCTGGAACAACATCGATGTGTGCTGGTGTCAAAGCATGTAAACCAAGAACACATTACACTAGATGTAAACCATCACATTATTATTTTGTCCTGAAAGTGTGAACAGATTGTGTCAAACCAAATATCTTAACCATCACTTTATTTTATCCTCTCACTGATGGTATAGGACCAGATTATGTCAAACAAAATGTCTTAGCCCTCTTATTGTTTTGTCGCCAGAGTGATGATTTGCGAACACATTATGTCAAACAAAATGTCTTAGCCATCACTTTGTTCTGTCTTCAAAGCGATGATTTGGGAACATATTATATCAAACGAAATGTCTTAGCCATCGCCTTATTTTGTCTTCAATGTAGCGATATATGAATCGATTATGTCATAAACTATACTCCGATGTAATCTAAATCAGGCGACATGAGCATGCTACGCTAGGCCTGTCCCACTCGATGTCCTCCAATACGGAGGAGTTATTATGGAAGCCGGAACGAGATATAATCATGAGTGGTCTTAGTATGGATTCAATAAAGTGTCGCTGGTTTGTTGTCATTTGGAGGATAGGCGTAAATCAAACCTTGAACTCTGTCCAGGGTCAATGTCGCTGTCCTCCTACCGGTCATTCAAGATCTGCGGTCACCAAAATATGTTCGTCGAAAAACATGAGACCTATGTTTGTTGATTTTTTTAACAGGGTGCAGGTAGATTATAGTATTTATCTCTTATTTGTATATATCTATATGATGTATATATATTATAAAACAATTTGACAGAATTTTCTTTCTTGCGCATCATGCCACCAGTGTTCTTTTCCGTACATATACGACCAAAGGTGATATCTTATCACTATATCTAAGTTAGAATGTCAATTTGAAGTCTGTTCAATAATGAACAATAATACAACTATGATCGGACAAAAAACATCAGTTTCACGGGTAATTATTCAAACTTTCAGAGAAAAACAGTATGATTCCCAAGCGTTCAAAAGTCATTTCAAGGGGAAACGCAGGCGGACCTTCAATCAAACGCTGCCAGACATGACATTAACTTTTTGTACTTTTCCGGAAGTAATTCCGAAACTCCCGCCCATTTATCTACACTAGTTTACGATCTCTGGAGCATTCAGTTCTTCCAGTACAAAACAACAGAGTTCCTGTCTACTTTCGTTCTTTTCAAATTTGCACACCGTCTCAACTGGATTTCCAACCTAGACAAATACGGTTATACATTACCACACAGGAAACAGATCTGACACTTCAACCAAAAGAAATCGCACAGGATAAAAAGTTGAAATCCCATTTCCTTTGGGACAATGTACTTTGGTTGTGCAAATCAATTATATGACGGATTAGCCTGCTTGAATGGCAGACAATGGTATTTTCTCGGGAATATTTTTGTCATTACAAATTGACTTATTTCGTCCCTGTCCTATAGGATGACCACCATAGTCACGTGTGTTTATCGATGTCGTAATCTTATCTGATGGTGCGATAATGTTTGGATGATATTCCTGTCGAAATAAATGTTAGTCGTTGTTATAGTATTAGGGACATTACGATCTGTGTCATTTTTGTTTAAAGTAAAATTGAGGTGATATTTGTGTTTGAGACTCACTCGTTTAAGAGGTCGCTATTTAATAAATGTACAATGTTATTGCAAAGTGTCTAATAAGACCACGTGCTGTCGTTGACATAACATGACAGTTGTTAAGATTTTAGGTTATACTGTTAGTTGCCACAACATAACACAATGCCACAACAAATGTCAGAGTGTATTTAGACTAGACATTGACAAATATGAAGATTATAGGGAACAAAAATGGTCCCGATACGTTACTGATAGAAACTTACTGGGGTCAGACTACCAATCACAGAAAATAATAGACGGATCGTAGGCCAGTATGCTTACAAATGTCCAATATATTCCTCTGGTGGCGGTTTGACCTACGGATTTGTAAATCACAGAGGCCGAAGGTCAATTAAGATAATATCGTAAATTGTTCTTTTAGAAAATCGTATCTTTAACATTACTATATATGCAACAGCTTGCAACAAAACTATAAGATGACCAGTGATAATGGAACCGAATTGGATATAATTTGATTGTTTTGTAATACTAATTCATTTATGTTTTTTTTGGATTGTTCAAGTACAAATATGTTGGGGAAAAGAATGGTTTCGGGTAATGAGTGTTCATGGATTAAACGTCGGGTGTGAAAAAAACAAATTGTCCATGATAATCAACAAGATAATTTACCAACGATTTTTTATAAAACACTGGACGTGGTTTACATAAAATATGAGAGTCTAAATGTTTATACATTTGTCATAAAGTTTTTAATATATTGACAATGATATACATCTTCAATTTGTTATTGAGGTAGAATTTCAAGCGTTTCCTGATATACATCGTTGTAACTATTTATTTTTAAAACCCTCAATGCCGACTATCGTAAGAAAATGCTCTACCTATATATGAAGCGTCGTCATTTGCATATAAAGTGTACTCCAAATGCATGATATCGCTGCAATTCCATCACAATATCAACTCTACGTCTTCAGCATGTACATGCCAACGTTTGGCAGGGGAAGAATTATTGTAAATGCTAATCAAATTTCGGTATCACTTGGCCTAGCAAGTCATAATCAATTGCCCCTATCCTGTGGTTAGTGGGAAAGCTACTGGCACTTGAAAACCCACTTACCAAATCAAAAAGCGTTTAGGAAATCAAGCCATCAAGTAATTAGTGGCTTCAACGTTTTGATATACCCCAGCAGATTTCGTATATTTACCGCTAACCTAATAATTAGGCTTCAGGCGTAAAAGTAGTAAAATAGACTATGACGTTTGACTACTTGATTGAATTATGAAGGTCAGGGGACCACAAAAATCAATGTTAACGACACAATTCCTGCAGATGAGGAAACAATTTCCATTCCAATGCTATTTTTAGAAAGTATTGCATTCTGAATTTAGAAAATTCAGAATGATTCTCTATTTGATTTATTCGATTTTGCTGACAAATTTTTAAAAAAGAATTTAAGAAAAATGTCAACAGCACTCTATGTCATCTGTACATTATTTCAGATATATGCAAAGAAGAATTAAAACGTCACGAAAGCAACGAAAGAATATTGTTTGCAAATGAAGGCATCCATAATGAAATGACTGAAAATGAATGTAAATTTAATCAAGCCGTCCTGATTTTTCGTACCTAAATCAAGCATGATATGACCATAATCAAGGAAGGTCTGGCCTTCTTCCATCACGCAACAACAACATTGATTCGTTACCGAGCCATAGTTACCGTGGCACCAATGTTCAAAAGGTATATGTCTCGCTGTCCTAGTATATAGTGCTATAGGTGTTCAATTGGAATACTTAGGTTCATACCTTTACTAAACGCTATTCAGCGATAACAAGTCTTGATTAATTGGATTCGTTACCCAACCACAGTGCCACAGATTCACAGTACTATGCTTATGATTGATACGCTTGGGAAAGACTTACCTGTTCTACAATATGCAAGTTATTTTTGTATAAGAAATCCCGATTAATGATAAACATTCATTCGTTACCCAAACATGATTCCCGCGGTGCACAGATAGTATGGTATTGTCATATTATCATAGTACAACTCAAATGGTAAATTAAGCCTTCTGACCGTCACCTGAATTTCAGGTTCGTATCCAACACGTTTCTCCCACGTCTGTTACATCTTACGCATCACCACGATGTCATTGACATAATAAAATGTCATTTTCATACATACATATACTCTTGATTTGAAACATCGTGAGCTCTGTTTGGCAATGCTATCAGAAATGATGACAGTAAAGCTGACATGTAGTGATAAACATATTGATGTGCACAGTAAATGAAGGCTATTCAGAGGTAGCCTCGACTCCGCAGATATGACGTCCCCAGGGAGTCCAGTTCGAGTACCAAATTCAATCAACTATGTGTCTACAAACCGCGATGTCAAGCATCACGACTTATGGCTGAACAAGTAATGTCATTTCCAATACGAGAAAGAATACCATCGTCAACATAGTCGGAAATCGGATTATTTCAGGACCATCCGACTGATGGTGTGTAAACTTGATAAGTGATAACTGGATGTTTGTCATGAGGTAAATGACAATCCTCAGAGGAAGAACACTGGCTATGACCATAACAAGTCTGGCTTCTGCTTTATCAATGGACAGACACGCAGAACACCAGGGAATCTAACTCTATTTTCCAGTTGAGGAACTCTGTTGATCAGGCATGAAGAAATATTTTGATGACATGGGTTTCAGATTGTACTCCATAATCCAATAGGTGGGAGCTGGTCCATGTCAAGACTGGTCCATATATTCCAATGGCAAAAGGTTAATTGAGTTGTACTTCTGCAATGCCAGAGGTTGTACATTAAGTGTTTGGCATTAGGCCTAGACACGAAACTGCCTCCTGCAAGTACGTCTCTTGTGTTGTATATGACACGTTAATGATAGCTAATGCTACTTCAGTTCATGATAGACCATCTCTGATAACCACAGAGGATGAGGTGTTGATCAATTTAATCTTACTTCTTAGGAGTCGGATTTTGCTAGAATTAATATGTAACATAGACAGTGTTGTACAGTGCAATATTTGCCCAATACGCGGTCAACGTTGCAAATCGGTTATGAAGACCACTATTATATACTATTGTTATTTTGAATTAGAACAGGGCGATTTTCTAAATAACAACTTTTTCATTGTGAACATGCACGTCATGAAATAACACAATGGGAAACCTTTATATAGCAAACAAGACAATGGTGAGGAAATTCAATCATGGAGATTAACATGAGAATGGTATATAATGATGATTTGTAATACAAACATGATTGGCGTAATACATGAGAATGGTATATAATGATGATTTGTAATAAAAGCACAAGTGGAGTAATACTTTTGAATGGTATATAATGAGGATTGATTTTTAATACAAACACAAATGGAGTAATACTTTTGAATGGTATATAATGAGGATTTATAATGCAAACATGAGTTGAGTAATACATGAGAATGGTATATGGTTATTATCATTATCTCTAACTTAAAGTCATGTTACTTCCCTATTTATACTGGGTTAATTTATAGTTTTCTTCATATTTTCTATGAATCAATAATTTTACAAAGAAAACATGATAGAGAGTAATCAAAAAGCTGAATATGTAGCAAAGCGTAGGTGTAAAAGGAGTTGTAACTTTGTCAAGAACTGTTTTATGTGCAGAAAGGTATTGGTACAATGCCACAGCAAAACTCAGTGCAGCATCACATTTCATTCAATAGTTGACATATTTCGCTACAGTGGCGTCCATGCTTTTTCCTTAATTAAACATGAACTTCCAATAAACGACATGTCAAATTGGAAATCAATTTAGCTTCAATTATGTTGCATAAATGTTTGGTTTTTTTTAATATCAGGCCTTAGAAAGTTTTTATATATTGTAAATCCCTTGTGGAAACCGACTGAACTTTCAATGATATATGATGCTGTCACTAAAGGCAATGTGTATAGACATTCCTACATGTACATGGTCCTCGGTATAGTAGCAGTAAAGGCATGACTTTAAATCGATCTGTGTTTTGTTGAAGTAAGTTGGACGAATGTAGTGGAAGAATCATGGCTCCCATTGATTGAACTCTTACTAATCAAACCTCCTTTCCGCAATACTACCCATGCAGTATTTAAACATCTCAAACTTTGCCCTCATACATCTCAGATGAAATAAAGACGCACTCTTCTTATAAATAACTGGATCTTTCGTAACGAATTATATCAGACAGAATGGCTTTTTATGCTAGTCTAACGCGATCGAGATGTATTCTTAGAACAGAAATAGCTACATATTGGTTGCAGGAACAAAGTCATTTCTCTCAAGATGAGTGCAGAATATCCCGGGGACTGGGCTATAACAAACTCCAAGTCAGTGTGTGTTAGTCAGGACGCCAGAGGCAGTGAATCAGAAGATGTTTTTTTCGACATTGAGGGTTCTCTATACAACTTCAGGGCTCTGATTTGACAAATTATTCCAGCAAAAAATGCCCGAAGTGGCATTCAATTTGATTTTTTTTGTTTGACTGATTCAATATTTTGTAGCTCGAGAAGCTCAATGATTGGCAGCATATTGAAAAACTGAACAAGTAGTCAGACAGAAAAGCATATTTCCATTTCCTACGCACTCAGCCCGTCTGGTTCGATCAATCGTTGTAGCAGTGTTATTTCTAGTATTGTCAAACGTCTCATTCTTAGTCTAGATGTAAATACTAGTATACATTAATATACATATAACATCGTAGAGTGATGCTTGTAAAAATCAGTCAGATACAACGATTCGTTAATAATAGAGATAATACAAAAACTATATATATTGTTTGACAACAAAATATCAACCAAATGTTTAAGTGCAAATAAAATACGAAGGAATCCTAATAAACATAATTTGGTGTTGTTCCTGGTCCTCTCCTGAAAACTGATAACATATAAGTTTTAAATGACTCATAGCCATGTTCATAGTTCTGTGTCTATTTTACGTCTCTATTTTACGGATTGAGGAACAATTCCCTTGGTTCCCGATACGTAGCTAAACATCAAGACTAAGTTACGTGAAGTCCAGACAATATCAAGTACATGTGGGACTTCGGCACAGAAGACCATTGAAATGTATACTTCAAATGAGAACATTAAGACTGGCATTTCAAAAGAGTAGAATTCAAGTTATTGCAATGACTGAAATTCTAGTTTGTCTTTGTCATAATGATTACAATCATCGTCAAATTCAATCAAATACCATCATCGTCGCCATTATAACCATCCTTTCATCATCTAACTAGACATCATTGTCAACTTTATCCCCTTCATTACACTTATATATCGATCATTGACTTTGTTGTGTTTTACAGATCATCAACACCTTAAACTGTGTTGTGTTCCCTAATGTCATAGTGTACGTCATCAATGTTGTCATCTTTATGGTGATCATCAACGCCTGCGCTAATAAAACATCATGTTCATCACCATCATTATATTATTATTTCCACTATCATTATAATCCAAAAAGTAAAGAAACTTTGATCGTCATCATAATCATCATCGTTATCCTCATCATCTTCCTATTGTACATCCATCCATAAATACTTGTTCCATGATTGATGGTTATAGTCATGTACACAGTCAACAGTAATAGTATGTCCTTCTTTAATATACCGAACCACTGAACTGTCAAGATTTTTATGGCCATATTTCTTTATCATGTTCTTGTCCAGAGAATTCAGATGATTCTCCACACGTCTATTAAGTAAATAACGAGAAAGAAACCATCCCAGCTTCAGTTATTGGCTTAATGTTACCATTTGGACTTGCAAGACATTGTCAGCGGTAACATTATGTTGTGTTATGTTATAGTGAAGTGTAAAAGGGGAATATGATGTGTTTCAGTGTCTCCATTAAGTCTGCAAACTGTTAAATGACTTTCCGTAAGTGTAGGTTTTCTTGCATCATAAGTTTTACCGTTTGTCTTCATTACCATTTGAGTGATATAGATCGTGTTTAGTTCCCTGAATTCCCTTGGAGTTTTTGGTGTGTTTCAGTTATTACCATAATAGTTGACTGAGTTGTGAAGTTATAAGTTCAGTTCATTGAGATCCTTTTTAACGCTTTTTAATTGCTTTTTGAGTGATGTGAAATGCTATACGCTTATAGTATAATCAATTCATATCCCAACGAAGTGAGCTAAGGTTTGGTGAGTTCTCATGGGTCGATTCTTTATTTTTTACCAATTATTAATTGTTAAAGTGATTTGCATATAGATTTAGTGAAATCGCACAGAAAGTAAGTATAAATAGGAACGACATCATAACACAATATTTATGATACAATTGCTAGACATTTTAGATATTATTTTCTCGCTTGATTGATTCATTACTACAAAATACAAGAACATTTGTATCAGACAGAGGTAAATGAATTATTTACAAACAACCATGATGAAATTGGTAGTTTCAGCTTTGCTTTTTTCAATGACTTTGAAACAGATTCGGAAAGGTGCACATTATAAAGTTTTTAAAAAAAAAACCAAACATTGCTTGTTTACTTCTTTCATCATCATTCTAGAAGTTGGTGTGATGTAGAATAGAGAATATACTATGTGCATACGGCTTCTTTATTCTTTGAAGGCGACGTTTTGACATTGGTTCTAATGTTGTTAACAAGCTTGACAATGACATTAGAACATATGAAACGTCGCCTTCAAACAGTAGAGAATTTGTTCATCCATAGAATTGTCTCTATTCCCATTGATTTTTTTGAAAAAGTTATGAGAGGTGAACAGATCTCAGGATATATTACTCAGTCAATTACATTGGGTTTGAATAACTTGGAGATTGATAAAAACATGTAAGTATTGGCCACACTGTATACATTTTAATGAGTTTGTTTTAAATCGTATATATATACATGTATATCCAATTGGTTTAGGAAGGGAGTTTATAAGACTTGTTATATTTCGACTTACTCTCATTAGAATAATTACGAATGCATGAGTAGTCAAATACACAAACCTACTTACTTGTGTAATCGATTTTATAAGAGATGTAATATTTCGTTTCGAATTGCATAACAGTGTTTTTGCACATCAGTTTTTGTGTTAAGATATGAAGGTCTACAGTGTGTAGCAGAATAAAGGTCTTGGATGAGACAGAAATAATTTAAAATACATCAACTCTTTTGGAGGGACACATTTTGAAGTATATGTTAACATTATAAGTTGTTAATTGGATGTTAAAACAGCTAAACCTCTTATTGAAAAAATACCACATTATGAATGATTCCAGCTATTTTAAATGTTTATAAAGAGTTCAAATCAAATCTAAAAGCCATTTCAGTGCAAATATACAACTTTGCCAATATTAAGAATATTCAACCAAATTTTACGTAAGACATTATAAAGGTTGAAGGATATACTTCCGGATAAGTGACAAATATATGCTGACGCCAATATTGTGTGCTCGTGTCTCTTATAGTGGGTCACTTCATCGTTTACAGAGCTCCTTTATGTTCAATGTGTCTTCCATGAGAGTTGTTTTTGTCAAATCATAGGATTTCCCTTGGCAGTCAATTATTATCATATCAACACGTTATCAACTAATTGTAGGATATAGAAAGTGATATACGTCAGGAACAAGGCAATCATTGTCAATAATCGGATTACTGCGATATGATTCAAGATGATATGCTAGAATGAAAGTATTGTATTTTGTGCTGGATAATTTACATCAGGAAGATGTTAATTCTGATAAGGTCGAATATTGGCAGTATAGTATTGAACTATAGGAGATGTCATTTTGAATTGTAAATACTAGAAATTACATGTATACACAATTACTTTCAAATCTACGGTGCTCTGATTAAAACATATACGAGCATGGCAGCAAAGAGGAAAACAATATAACCCATGTAACTCTGGATATGTTACATTGAATGGATGCCATTCAGCGGTTGCCCTGATCAGCCCTTCATATGTCATTAATTCGGTGAATCGAATTTTACTACCAAATACAATGTCGGGTGTATCTACAAACCTCGATGTCAAGCATCACAACAGGTGCCCTAAGAACTAATGTTGTTTGCAATGTGACAAAGACTATCCCCGTGTCGGCAATTGGATTGTTTCAGACCCTTTCCAATGAAGATTTGTCGGTTTGGTAATGGGTAACTGGATGTTAGTAATGAAGCAAATCCCAAAAGGATAAACAGTTACGCTGACAATAACAGGTTTGGCTCCTGCTTTTTCAATGGACAGACAATCAGAACACCGGGTTAACTAACTCTACTTTCCTGATGAAAAGTTTTGCTCTGACATTGATCTCAAATTATCCACCAGTAATCCAATAGGTGGGAGTTGTTCCATGTCACGACATGTCAAAGGATGGCAATGGCAAAAGGTTAATTCAGTTATACTGCAATGCCAGAAGTTGTACATGAAGTGTTTCGGGATAAGCCTAGACACGAAACTGCCTCCTACATTTAAATCTCTTGTGTTGTATTTGACACTTTAATGATAGCTAATGCTACTTTAGTCCGTGATCGGCACCCTCTGATAACTACAGGATATGACATGTTGGATGTTGGATGGGATCTTACTTCTTCTGGCTTATTTACAGTAGAATGATAGCCAAATATTGCCCAGTTTTTTAAAAAATATTATTAAAAACAAAACATTATTTTGACAGAGAATATTGTTCTTAAGTGTCAGTTATTAAACAAAATAACCGCCTGTTTTCAAAACTTTACAGTGTTGGTGACATCTTTGGCTCTAATTAGAACGATTCTTTACAAACATTTTGCAATTATCATTTACTAAGCCTCAAGAACAATCAGCATTCTATGGTTCCATGAAATATGTGTTTTACTCTTCCACAGACCATGCCTAGTGAGAATTTTGTCCAGAGACCAGGTATAAATCAGAAATTTGTTTAACACTGAATTGCTTAAGATGTCATCAAGAAGAATGCCACACAAGACTTTCCAACAATTTTAGAGAGCAATAGGGATTTTTTATAAATGGAAGTTGTCAACTCAGAGCACAGTAGCAAAAGTGTGTTTATCAATAAGCACAATGGCTTGGAGGTGAGGAGGTTTGCAAGATAATAGCTATAGCTATGACCACATCAAATGACAACCGCTGTCTTTGTTTACTGTATCCAATCGTATCGGCTACATGTACATGGGGAATGACGTTGACCCTGCCATTCTACTCTTTAGTCTGAGTCGGGAACATACTTTGCGCAATCGTCAATGATGACAATTGATTGATGGTAGTTATCAGTTTCAGAGTTGATGGCAGACAGTGAGTTTGAAAAGATAGAGCCAAACGTCACATTGAAGAATCTACGCTACGGTGATTTTTGAAACAGGAAGTGAGACCTTGCGCTTTTACATGTAAATGGTATATCTATCACCGAGGTCTAGGAACACAAATGCAAAAGAAAAACATGTTTTGGACAGTGTTCAATTCTGTACAACTCATTGCTTTTCATTTGATACAACGTAAACATGGAACATATGCTGTAGTTCTCCTTGTTTCGAAGGGTGTGAACGTATATTATATACATGTTGATAGCACTGTTATAAAATGCAATGCATATATTGTAATAAAGATGGTATATTTTTAATTTTTCTTAAATGCAAAGTGTGCTTTATATTAGCCAAAGAGGGTCGTCACGTGTACACCCGCATTGATTCAATGTGAAAACATAACAAAACGAGAAACTGATTCATAGGGTAAAGATGCATTCCATATTATTATATTCCAAATTGGTAGTGATAGCTCGTTAAAACTGACCAATATGACATCGGAGTCCTCTGGATTGACTGAGAAAATTAACATGGATAGGTATGTTCGTTAAACGAGTCTGATGTACAGTGATTGGTGAAGGAGTTTTAGGTTGAGACTAGCATATGTATCGTTTGCATTTGTCATAAATCAGCTTAGTGGTTACATTATCAAGACCAGCTACAGTTTTCATAATACATATTGAAATCGTAATGACATGTTTTAATAACTTTCAAACTAATCTTTAAACAACAGTATAAGAAATAGAGAATATTAAACGACGTCCCATTTAATAACATATTTATGAAACGAGTGAGTAGTTTGGTATTTAACGAGCGAAAGATACAATTCACGATTTTAGTTTAGTATTTTATTTTTATTTTAGTATTTTATTTATTACGCGCTGATTAAGTTGCAAGAACTTGTCAATAAATGGGACAAACTTCATTGCGACCGCTGCGGTAATATTGTGACGTCATGTTTTAACCACACAATGTGTAATAACAATGTAGATTTATTAAACTGCGATATCTTCATTGCGCGAGTAATAAAGAGGACGTATTATTAAAAATCCCCTGGAATAAAATCATTCATAAATATACTTTTAGATGATGCTGCCACAAAAAAAATCATTGCATATAGATTTTCCGATTTTACATAAATCTCTTTTTTATTTCAGGCCTTAAGGAAAGTTTTTTTTATAACGCATCCCTTTTATAAGCTGACTGAACTTGACTTGACTAGATTATGCTGTCACAAATGGCAATGTATGTAGACTTTGCTACATGGTTCTATGGATAAAAGCAGCAAATGCACTACTTCAAATCGATCTGTGTTTTGTTGTTGAAACTTATTGAAACGAATATAGAAGAAGAATCATAGATCCCATTGATTATAACTCTTACTAATCAAACTTTCTTTCCGCAATACTACCCATCTTTAAACATCTCTCATGCCCTCATACATCTCAAATGAAATAAAGACCCACTCTTCTTGTAAATAACTGGACCTTTTGTAACAAATTATATCAAAGAGAATATTTTTTTATAATCCAGTCTAACGTGATTGAGGTGTATTCTTTGGACAGAAAAAGTCATTTTTCTCAACATGAGTAGAGAATATCCCGGGAACTTGTCTATAAGGCTAAATGCAAAAGTTAAATGTTTCTTGGGCATCGGCGCATCACTTTTATTTGTGCATGTAACAGCTTTTTATTAAGAATTGCCACATCATTTTTGCTAAACCCCCAAATTCATTTTTCCACCAAATAATTGTTCAGGAACGGATGTGCTTCTATTTTCTATACTTTAATAATAAATAATAATAACTGGACATTTATAAAGCGCTATTATCCACACACTGGTGCATGCTCAAAGCGCATGGAAAGATGGAGGGAGTCAGTTATATACAGAAGAGAAAAGATGTGTCTTCAGCTGGGATTTAAAAGCTTGAAGTGAATCAGAGTCTTTGATGTGGAGAGGCAGTGGATTCCAATACTATTACTATATATATACTACCACTTCCATATGTAAATATATTGATGGAATAAAGTAAAATACTAGCCTTCCTGGTCATCATGTTGTCTAACAAAAATAACAATAAAATCTCACTGCCCTAGTAACTTATGTGCCTGAGGAACATTTAACTTTGTTTGGTGGCCTAACAAAATCTAAGTCATTGTGTGGTAGTCAGGACGCCAGAGGCAGTAATCAGAAGAGGTTTTACCGACACTGGGTGTTCCCTATACAACATTTGGCAAATTATTCCCGCAGAAGATGGCATTCAATTTTTTTTTCTTTAAAGATTCAATATTTTGAAGTTCTAGCTGTGCAATGATTTGATCCTTATTGAAACAAATTAACCTTAGCTGTCAGACGGAAAAGCATATTTCCATTATCCTTCGCATATAGTCTGTCTGGTTCAGTAACCTTTTGTAGCCCTCTAATTTCCAACATTGTCAAGCGTGTCCGTACATTAACACATATAACATTTCAGAGTGTCGAATGTAAAAATTACGCACGATGATGATATCTAAAGAATAAAGAATTTGTTTTCAATTATTTACAGTGATACAAAATATGATATATAATATCTTCTTGAAAGCGATATTTCAAGTGTCAACATTAAGGAGTAACTTCTAGTTTGGCTTTAAATGGACTATCAGTTCATTGTTTTGATCAACTTTTAATGTATATACAATCCGATATCACATTGCGACAAATGTTCATTCTGTCCTCATCGTCATCATCGTCATCAGCCATCTTCACCATACCCACTACCATTTTTATTATGATCTTATAGATCATTATTGCTATCACCATCATGATCATCATGAATGCATGGATACATGCGTATCCATCATCATTATAATTATTTTGAAACCCCTACTTTGCATGAAACATGTAAACGTAACACCACACAGCATCTTGCTTCACATGGGAATGTCCGTTTCTTTTCATGAAAAAAAATCAGTGAAAACACAGTACTGAATGAAGTCAAGAAGTACTTTCAATATAATTAATGATCAGGTAGCAGACGAACATTAAATGTACTTTTTCTTTACAATCACGAAGCACTTTTTCTTTTGATATCATGGCGCACTGAAGCGACGAATTTTCTGCATTCGGTCCTGTCAATAGGTTTCTGATGATCAATCACAAGTCTTAAATAATAAGTCATAAATAATGCAGCGCAGACCATTCCAGCTTGAAGCTCCTGTTACCGGCTTAATGCTACCAATGTGACTTGTATTACATTATTATTGTGGGACAATGTTTTAACAGTGGTGACAATATATATCGTTTAATAGTGAGATATAAGGGGTCTGTATACTGTTTGAAGGCAAAATGTCTGGAAACTGTTACATGACATGCTGTTGGCGAACATCTTGCACTACATCTCTCCAATACTGTCATATTACGTTAAAGTTTCCTGAATTCACTTGGATTGTTCGTTTGTCTAGTTTAAGTTGTTATCATTCGAGTAGTATGAATAATTATTGAGTAAAAAATTTGAATGGTCATGGAATTGATGCTTTGACAATTTGTATTATTGTTAAAGTTATTAACATCATGTAATTACATCTGAACAAACCAAAGTGTGAGGCCCCCATTCCACCGAACGGTGACCTTTGCTAGCAAGATATTAGTCGCATCGATCGCAGAAAGTGTCCGATTTTTTAAGACAGAAACCCTCTGCGACGATATGCGACCCATGGCGAGTAAGTGAGATCCCCCCAGATCTTCCAACGACTTCAGTGCGATGTCAGTGGGAGTGAGTTAGAGTATGCACGACGGGGAGACCAAAATCGATCGCAGTGAGGTCGTACACTCGGTGGAATGGGATTTTAAAAAGAAATATACGCTAAATAAATTTTACGAAGAACGATGATAGGAGCATCTGTATGGAAGAAGCTCATCCAAATATGAAAAGTGTCATTTGTTTTGGAGGTGTGTATTTTGAGGTATGCGTTATCATTAAAATTCTAATTTGTTAAATTGATATTGGTAGGTTAAACAAATAATAAAACATACAGATACATAGTACATTAATTATCACCTATGTATTCCATATTTTTTTCTGTGGATGCTTCACAAAACAGCATAATTCAATTAATCATCATACGACATGTTCATCGCTGTATGCTAGGATATTCTTCCGGGAAAATACCATATATATGCTGAATCTTGTATTGTATGCTTATAACTCTGCTATGATCAATTTATCATTTAAGTAGCTGCTTTCCACTCAATTTGTCATCCATAAGACTTCCCTTGGCAGTCAATTATTAACTATTGACACATTATCAACGGATTATTAGATAGAAGTCTAGGATAAGTGCTTTTTGTCCTAAACAATGCAAGCACTACCTATTACTGAGATATGATTCGACTTATATCTAATTACTCTGTTAATAAGAATACATTTTAGTATGTTCTCTCTGATACGATGGACCATTTACATATCATTTAATTATGCAATGTTATCATGACGATTCTCTATAAAAACATCTAGAAAAAATCATCAACAATAACGTCACTTAGGTGCATCCAATGCATTAATTTTAGGTACACAATTGAAATATTTGGTGATAGAAACATTATCAGTATCATTTTCGTACTTGTATTAATCATCATCAACACGAACCATTGTCATTGTAGGCAGTGTACTCATGATACTGATAGCCATTACGGGCATAATGTTCTCCCTCATAAGATACTCAGATCATTTCATCAAAAATAACATTTGTTACAAGTTAGCAAGACATCAAAATAACCGCCAAATCCTCTACCAGTTAAAAATTGAAACACAAATTGTGTCCTTATTTCTATCCAATCAAACATCGTGTTCAATCTCCGAGTGGCTTATAAATGTTGTGCAAAAGCTATTATTCACTTCGCACATGAGAAAAAACTCTAGTCAGTTCGATGGTAACAGGAACAGACCAAATGCTCACTCAATTGTTATATTTATATTTATACTCTGTACTATGTAATGTACTTTGGAAACAATAGCCAGCGAACGAGGCAGCAGCAAGACCAGATGGGAGAACAACAAAGTCCAAGTCGTGGTAAACATCTCTGTATATTACAATACCTGAAGCCTAATGGCTGGTAGCCTCCATCGATCCATCATATGTTATATCCCTGTGGAATCCTGTTTCAGTACCAAATACAATTATGTATATGTCTGCAAACATCTATGTCAACCAGCACAGCTTGTGACCAAAGACCTAATGCCGTTTGCAATGTGACAAGGACTACCACCGTCAGTCACCATAGTCGACAATCGTATTATTTCAGAACCTTTCCAATGACGGTCTGTCAATTGAATTAGTGACAACTGAATGTTTGTCATGAAACAAGTGACCATCATAAGAGGAGGAAACCTGGATATGGCCATAACAAGTCTGGCTTCTGCTTTATCAATGACAGACACAGAGAACACTGGTCAGGGAATCTAACTCTATTTTCCAGTTGAGAAAACTTGATTGATCAGGCATGAAGAAATATTTTGATGACATGGGTTACAGATTGTAGTCCGTTATCCAATAGCTGGGAGCTGGTCCATGTCAAGACTGGTCCATATATTCCAATGGCAAAAGGTTAATTTAGTTATATTTCTGCAATGTCAGCAGTTTTTCATTAAGTGTTTGGAGTTAAGCCTTGACACGAAACTGCCTCCTACAAGTAAAGTCTCTTGTGTTGTATGTGACACGTTAATGATAGTTTATGCTACTTCAGTTCATGATAGACCATCTGTGATAACTACATGGTATGACATGTTGGCTACTGGATTGGATCAATATAATGTTACTTAGAAAGGGTCAGTTCCTCATGCATGTGTCACATAGGTATAAAATGATGTAAGTAGAATTGTATCCTGAAAGCGTAATATTTTCAGGAGAAATATCGTTATTAATGTACTGGTTATTAGCTGTATACGTTTATACTGTGATCCTAGTTTTTATTCATTTGGTTATTTCTATGGAATGCAGGCAGATTGTTCTCCCTTGTCATACAGAGGATATAGTATTCGGAAGCATATATCTGTCGGTACCAAATAAAAGTTCACAGTGAGTTTTGCATATAGTTTTAACAGTCACACTTGGACATACATGTATATATTAAGAAATATAATTTCTAATCACAAACTATAAGCCTCGATAATGTATTTCTCTAATCTTGAAATTTTCAATAGAAAAGGATAATCAAATAAGATAGAGGCTCACTCAAGAGTAAAGAACTATTTTTATTATTTCATGTTATTTTATCAAGAAGCCGCAACTGACACACAGAAATATATGTAAAGGGTCTCTTGATAGTGATCACGCGGTTCAATCTGAAGTGAGTTATTGGGATAACAACTAAATCTAGTTTCCATGACATCAGAGTGACCAGGATCAACCAGGAAAATTAACTCGGATGGTCACTCAATCAGTTAAATGAAGATTTACAGTGGTTTACAAGCACTGACTCGGGATGAAGTTGGCGTTAACTTAATGCACGACGTACCTCGATCCAGTCTCCTCAACAGATGGTGGAGGCAGAGCCCTTGGCAGAACACTTTATATTAATTACAATCTCATTTAAGGTATTAAACTGGTTAATGAGGTACTTTCGTTAAACGAATCTGATGTACATTGATTGAACAAGGTGTTTCACGTTGAGACGAGCATAATTATCCTGTGTATTTGTCATACATCAGCATTAATATCATATTATCAGGACCAGTTAAATACAGATTTTATAACACAGATTTAGGGTTGTAATGAACGTTACTTGATTTAATAACTTTCAACGATGTTAACCAAATTCAAGATGATATTTCCAATGCTGATTGATTAAATATGATTCAAATCACATTTAATAGAGATGCATATTACGATTATGTCCTTTAGATTCAAACTCTAAAAGGCAATCTTCGTATTTTCCCATATGATGTTGTTGTTTTTCGATACAATCCATCTCTGTCAACAGTTTAACATGCAACACGTTAGGATGCAATCATACAATACAATTCAGCGCAGTGCGTATACAGTTCACATCGTTTGCCAGCATACACTAGCATGTTTCACCAACATGCATAGCCACAAGAGAACTATTGCAGATGAATTTCATTTTGTTCTTGGTTGTCCTTTCTTTAGAGAAAGTAGAACAAAACTCATACCAAATCGATTTTGTAATTTTCCAACACAGCACAAGTTATTGGAAGTTTTGTCAAATAAAAATGTAAGCATACTCAAAGGTTTAGCTATCTATTTGAAAAGAAATTTGTATGTATGAAATTAAGCTCGCACACCGAAATGTACATGTATAGCAAAACTTGTTTAAATGTACATTATTTTTGTATTTGTACTCTGGGCAATGTGGCCTCCGATGCTGAATAAAATCTCTCTCTCTCTCTCCAGATTCCGCTTTGCTTTAACACTTATCCTCGATAAAAGATGTCTAATTGAAAATCTATTGAGCCTAAACTATTTTCTCTCTTATATTCCAGATATTTATGAAACGTTTTTGATAGCGTATCTCTTTTGTAAACCAACTGAATTTTCAGTGTTAGATGATGTTGTCATAAACAAGCATTATGTATAGACATTCCTACATAGCTCTTAGCAAAAGAGCAGCAAATGCATTACTTCAAATCGATTTGTGTTTCGTTGTCTTAACTTTGAGGAATGTAGTGGAAGAATCACAGATCCCATTGATTGAACTCTTACTAATCAAACTTTCTTTCCGCAATACTACCCATGCAGTCTTTAAACATCTCAAACTTTGCCCTCAGATGAAATAAAGAAGCACTCTTCTTGTAAGTAACTGGACCCTTCGTAACGAATGATATCAGACAGAATGGCTTTTTATGCCAGTCTAACTCGATTGATGTGTATTCTTAGGACAGAAATAGCTACATATTGGTTGCAGGAACAAAGTCATTTTTCTCAAGATGAGTGCAGAATATCCCGGGGACTGGTCTATAACAAACTCCAAGTCATTGTGTGTTAGTCAGGACGCCAGAGGCAGTGAATCAGAAGATGTTTTACCGACATTGAGGGTTCTCTATACAGCTTTAGGGTTCTGATTTGACAAATTATTCACGCACAAAATACCCTAAGTGGTTTTCAATTGTATTGTTTGTCTGTGAATGATTCAATGTTTTGTGGCTCTAGCTGCGCACTGATTGATTGATAGGTAATTCGGAAAAAATAACAAGTAAAAGCATATTGCCATTTCCTTCGCACTCAGCCCGTCTGGTTCAGTAACCTTTTGTAGCACTCTAATTTCCAGCATTATCTAACTTCTCATTCTGACTGTATAGACATAACAGATGTCACTGTGAGCCGTTCGTGAGGTGAATTAGGAAATCTGGAAAAACAACTACTTCAAGAAAAAAAGATGAATATTGGAAATATTTTGATAATTTGGGGAATATTGACGACTGTAGGATAGAATTAAGAATTGACACACAAACAAAATTTGATAACATCAAACTAAAATTGAAAGTTAATTTTTTGGTATGAATAGTGAATAGATTATATATGAAATGACGATTTTCTGATTTACTCTTAACACATAGATTTGTACGCAGTTGTTCTAGTAAGCTTGTTGAAGGCAATGCATGCTCTTGGAAGCAATGCTTATGATACCACACGTCTCAAGTTATGGACTGAGGGCACCTGTCCCCTGGTCCTGTGCTTTGCTGCAAATCCTCAAGGACCCTCGGTTTTATTGAGTCTAGACAATAACCGCTTTTATTCCGGGCTTTGGCAGGGAACAACTTTGAAATTGACACTTCAAATGTGAACATTAAGGCTGGTTGGCTTCAGGTAATTGCATTGAAATTGTTGCATTGAAAATTCTGAAAAGTGTGAAATTCTAACTGTCGTTGTGTCAACTGATAACACATTATGTGGATTAATTTTACTTGTGTCTCATATAGAATTACGACCAAGTCTCATTATCAATAATCATTTTCGTACCAATACTTGTTATAATTTTTCATCATCTTAAAGTTCATCATTTTCGTCTTATTAATATCAATATCATAGTTGCTTTTTTTAAAAGGCGTTGCAAAATGTGGAATGATTAGAATAGTAAAAATTATATTGATAACAACTTCTTTATTCATGATATTCGTGCATCTACTATTCTTAATATCATAATCTCAGCCATTACAATTAAGTATAGACTGTGTCGCCATCATCATCAACATCATTTAGTTTCATCATCATCATCCAAATTTATCAAACTTATTTTGAAACTTAATATTGTACTACACAACTTTACATAACAACGAAAGCACCATCTTCCCATGAACAAAGCAAACCCAGTGAATACACACACAGTACTGAATGAAGTATAGAATAACTTTAATTGTGATTGATGGCGGTGATCAGGTTACCGTAACATATTGCAAAATCGTTGATGTTACTGCTTCTTGTCATATCCTGAAACACTGACGCAACACTGTTTTTCTATAAGGTACGTTATGGCCATATTTTAAACTAGTCATTCTGTGTATGATTCTGTGTCTGTCAATATAATTCAGATGATCCATCATACGTCCATTGCAGAAACACTGCAGCACAATAATAACCCAACTCAACACACCAGTTATTGCTTAATGCTACCATTGGGACTTGAAAACATAATCAGTTGTAATACTATGTTCTTTCTGTGACGAGATTTAATCAGGTGCGACACATATATGTCATAACAGTTTGTTATGAAACCCCTTTACCATGTGGATAATTATATCAATTAATTGTAGGATGGAGCTCATATTAAACTGGTATAAGTACCAACCAATGCATTCATTGCCGCTCATTGCCTATCATCGGAGTACTGAGATATAATTGGTTCTATATATGTAATTTATATGGCATTAATAAAGAAGACATATTTTGTATTTAGTTCTGCACACGTTTCACCAGGAAGGTACACAAATGCATTAAAATGAGGTATGCACATTTAGCATGATGGCTGTTTGTAAAAGATTTGCGCAATATTGATAAGGAACAATAACGCGACGTGAATTGACACCAGAAAGATGTTAGTGAAAAGGTCGACCTATAGTAGTATAGTACTCAATTATTTATTTTACTCCACGATATATGCACTTTATAAAGGATAGTACTGCAACCTTGGCACATGCATTACGTTAACCTCAGGTCAACCATTGAAATATTTCGTGATACAATCATCATCCGTTTCATCATTGCATTGATTGTCATCATATTCATCGTCGCTATCATCAGAAGTTTCATCACCTTTATCACCAGCTTCATTTGTAATTGACCCTTTTCACAAGAATATGGGCGGAATAAAGTTGGTGATACCATGTGACCATGTGATTCATATATAATGTTCAAATAGGCACGGACTCAATGTATCAGATGACTAAAACAGATTAATTTATAAAGATATATTTTAGTTTGAGTTTTTAGATTATTAGACTGACCGGCTTCACATTTGACATAGGCTGAATTTTCAATAACCCTTATAAGCTCTCTCGAGTATTTAATGTACTCATCAAGATCTGTTATTCAGAATATAAAACGTCATTATAATACATGATTATTGTCAAAAGTCCGGAGCTCTGTTTTCATCATAAATGAATAGGTTACTAAAGAAAACAGCATTACACATTTCAGGTAACTAGTAGTGAAATATGGCAGTAAGTGAATGATATTCAGCAGTTGCCTCGATGAAGTATCAAAATGTGACGCCTATGGGGAATCCATCTTTACAACAGAATATAATGTTGCAAAAATAACACTAAGGACACGTGTAATAGCTGAATTCCGTATCACATTTAGGAGGCCCATTGTCTGGCATCATAACTGGTGGCTGAAAACTTATGTTAGTGCCAATACGACAAACAATGCCATTGTGAACATAATCGGATTATTTGAGAACCTTCACAATGAAAGTCTGTCACTTTATAAGTGATAACAAGTCATGATTTTTGTCACGAAGCAAGTGACAATCCTGAGAAGATTAACACTAGGACAAGTTATGTTTCTGCTTTACCTATGGACAGACAGACAGAACAGTAGGCAATCGAACCCTGTGTTCAGGAAACATGTGGAGCAGACACAAAGACGAATTATGATGACTTTGGTCTCAGATTTTCAACAGTAATCTAATAGGTCGAAGCTGGTCCGTGTCAAGACTGGTCATCATAAGGTTAATTGAGTTATATATCCGCAATGCCTACGGGGGTATATTAAGTGTTTGGAGATATGAAACTGCTTCCTACAAGTAAGTCTAGCGTGTTGTATATGGCACGTTAATGATGGTTTATGCTACTTAACAGAGCTAGTCTGATAAATAAGGAATACCACATGCTGGTTCTGAGATATAGAGATTATTTCCCGATGAAGTGTGTCATACGACGTTTACGAAACGAGTGAGAATGTTTGTATTGCCCGAGCGAGAGCGAGGGTTATACACAAATTTGCACGAGTTTCGTAAAGGTCATATGACACACTTTCGAGTGTAATAATTTCTTTATTACCCCTTCTTTTCCATTTGATTCGCGTAAAAATAGTCAGAAACCGGCCTACCTCTCTTGCGACGGCAAGCAACAGTGACGTCACGAACAATCGTTTTATGACGTCACAGACGACAAAATACGGACAGCCGCGGTGATACAATCGTTGCTAGGCAAACGTGATGTGCGCACAAGTGCTCATATAAAAAATATTAACTTGGTTATTTTCAACCATATGGGTAATAAAGGACAAATATAATCTTACTTCTTACGGTTCACGTTTCTCCATCTCGATCGTTTAATGTGTAACATGATATGAACTGATATAGAGTAAAACTTTAAGCTAGGTACAACATCAGCTCTTTAAACAATTATCGTAAAGACATTTTGTAAGTATTGTTTAATATGTTCGTTAGTTTACATTCAAATATTCATAAATAGAATGCAGTCGATTGTTAGCTCTTTCCAAGCAGGGAACATAGTATTCCGTAGCGTACGTCCGTCCGTCCGTGTGTACGTTTGTGTGAAATTGAATAACTCAATTACTGTTCACTAGATTCTTTTCAGTTTGCATATTGAAATACCACAATGGGAGATTTCCTTCATTTCAAGGTCACAGTGAGACTTATTTACTCTTTCTTACTATTGTCAGCGGATTACTACTTATTGGATTCTTTTCATATCTGACACATAGCGCCTCCGAGGGTAAACGACGGGCTGATTAGATTTTGGTGACATTGATATAATGTTCAAAGTCACAGAAATTGTATATCATTATATTAAGTACAAAATGAGTTTGAAAACAACATTGAAATAAATCAAGATGATTAAAATATATGATTGTAACACAAATGAAGACGATGGGTACACACTATCGTTTAACTGTATGATTAAATGTTTTCATTTTTTTTTTCAATTTCCTGGTCTATTCACCATATTGTCTGTTACTGGGTGTTTTACAAGTTGGTTGCTTTCCATCTTCAACAATAGTTTATTACTCTCTTTATTTATTTTCTCTGAGATTATTATTGTAATAAAAATCATTTGTCAAATAGGGTTATAAAATGTCCCTCCGCATTGTTATTGCATCCAAAAAGCCAAAACTGACAAATTGAGGCACATGTTAAGGGTCTATTGATAGTTAAAACACAGTTAAATCTGTTATTGGGATACACCTCATTTTCTCGACAATAGGGTGATGTGGATCTCAATTAGTTAATATGGAGATTAGTGTTTAACAAGCAATGACGTGGGACGAGCATGACTTTAACCTGATGTACGATGTATCTCGGTCTAGTTCAGTCACAGATGGCGGAGTACATAGCCCTCAGCAGGACCTTTTATATTAATGAAAGTCCCATTTAAGGTATCAAGCTGTTTAATGAGGTACTGTGGTTAAACAAATCTGATGTAAACTGTTTGAGGTTGTTCACGCCTGGACGAGCACATTTGGATTGTTTATCTGGATGAATTCAATCACATTACAACCACAAAATATTATTGATATAACACAGAATGATTTTGTAATGTTTATTTGATTTAAGACTTTTCAATAATTGTAACCAAATTAAGGAATGTTTCAAATATATGGGCACCGAATAAGTCGCATCTGATTCCATACCACTTCATAAGGATGCATATTAAACTCCTATCCTATGTTTTGTTTTCCTTATAGTTGTTGTAATCATGGCCTTGACAACTTTGTTAATAACTGTTATCTTATAGCTGGAAAGGTTTTGGGGCATTGTTACAATGACATTGAGTGCAGTATTACTATTTAAATCTATCATTCGCTGGTTTTAACGTAGACTAGCGTATTTCACCGCAGGACATAGCTACATTGCTATCCAGGTGTATTCCTGCTTTAACTACTGATAACAGATACAGGATATCTCATTGAACATCCATTGAGATTAAATAATTCATATATATTTCAGGCCTTTTAGAAAGGTTTCAATAATGGATACATTGTGTAAAACGACTGAACTTTCAATGATAGATTAGACTGCCAGAGAAAAAGATGTGTATATAGACATTCCCACATGCATCGAGCGATCAGAGACACAAATGCATTACTTCAAATCGATATGTTGTATGTTATTGTAACTTGGATAAAAGTAGTACCTGTTGAAGAAACATCACTCCCATCGATCGATTGATCATACAAATCAAACTTTCTTTCCGCAATACTACCCATGCAGTCTTTAAACATCTCAAACTTTGCCCTCATACATCTCAGATGAAATAAAGATTCATGTTTCCTGTAAGTAACAGGACCTTTTGTAACGAATTATATCAGACAGAATGGCTTTTTATGCCAGTCTAACTCGATTGATGTGTATTCTTAGGACAGAAATAGCTACATATTGGTTGCAGGAACAAAGTCATTTTTCTCAAGATGAGTGCAGAATATCCCGGGGACTGGTCTATAACAAACTCCAAGTCAGTGCGTGGTAGTCAGGACGCCAGAGGCAGTGAATCAGAAGAGGTTTTTTCGACACTGAGTGTTCCCTATACAACTTCTGGGCTCTGATTTGACACATTATTCCCGCAAAAAATGTCCGAAGTGGCATTCAATTGGATTTTTTTCTTTGAATGATTCAATATTGTGTAGTTCTAGCTATGCAATGATTGGCAGCATATTGGAAAGTATTCAGACTCAGAAGCATATTGCCGCTTCCTACGCACTCAGCTCGTCTGGTTCAGTAACCTTTTGTAGCGCTCTAATTTCCAGTATAGTCAAACGTCTCAATGATAGATGCAACTGTACATTGAGATATATAACGTGTCAGACTGTTGAATGTACAAATCAGTCCAAGACGACAGTATCTAAGGAATAAAGATGAACATCTATGGTAGTGGGTAATAGAAAACAAAATGAATGCATTTACTGCTACCAAAGAAATTTAGATAATGAAATAAACGACGAATAAATTATAAATAAATGTGGACGGATTTCTCTCCTGGTTTACCCACAGAGATATGCACATAGACCTTTTGGCTTATTGGCCGCAATACCTGCTCCTGAGTTGCAATGTTTACGGGTTTTATGGACAGTTATGTCTCTGTGTTGGTATTGAGACCAACTGTCCCGTGTTTCTGCCTTGTGGCAAATCCTCAAGGACCCTTGGTTCTCTCAAGTCTAGACAATAAACATTCTAAATATAGACTTTGGCAGCCAACAACTTTGAAATTGATACTTCAAATGTCAGCATTAGGACTGACATTAGCAACGAGTTAATTGCGTTAACTGAAAGTTATTCTCCCAACCTTTACCGTCAACATCACCTCTGATGTTGGACTTTATATATATGTTACAATGTGCTCATATTATACAAATAATTATGTACATGTATTTTGGGCCGGTGGCCTGTTACTGAATAAAATGTCTGTCTGTCTGTCACACTGGAGCGACGAGATTTCTCTGTTAGGTCCCTTATGGCCATATTTCTTCATTTGTACCTGTCAATAAGACTCAGATGATCTATCACACGTCTCTTACGTAAATAATGCTGCACAGACCATTCCAGCTTGACGCTACAGTTATTGGCTTAATGCTACCATTGGGACTTTGCAATACATTTTCAGTGATAGCAATATTGTCTTTCTATGGCGGAACATAATTGGAACTTGACACTGTGTTTCATTGTCTCCGATATGTCTGCAAAATGTTAATTCACCTACTGGAGGTGGGCGGTTCCTTGCATCGTTTGTTGTGGCACTTCTCTTCATTACTGTTTGAGTGATACGGATTGTGTTATAGTACCCTGAAGTCCCTTGGATATTACGTTTGTCAAAATTAAGTTATTACCATGAGAGTGGTATGATTTGAGTTAAAGCATGGTGAGTTCTCTTGGTTCGATTCTTTGGACACATAGATCATACTGTGTTTTGAGTGATGTGCGTCGCTTTACAGTGTAATCTCTACGAAACTAGGCTACATGTTAAATACATGCTATCGAGCTCCTAATGATCCTATTGCTTCTCATAAATGATATTATTTCATTGCTTAATGGATACATGTATCACACAATACGAGTTCCGAAAGAAGGTTCACGTAACTTGTCTTCATTAATGCATGATAGTGGTCCCTTACTCAGGGTAATAAAAATGATATTGAACATATGGACATGGTCAACCATCTGGACTAGGCCACATTAATATCGTTCATGTATTTCATTTAAATCTCAAATACAGCGTCGAGGATAAATCAGATCAGATTTATTTACCTATGCTGATAACGTGTTTGGTAACGAATCACATACCCCAAATTTCATACAATTTAAGTAATTAGTAATTAAAACTGCTTCATGTAGACAGTGATGCGAAGCGTAACTTGTTAGCAGACACGTTAATCAGCATAGGTAGATAAAAGTGATGTCCCTTTAAGAAGTTAAAGGTGGTGTAGGACGTTTTGCTTACTGAAAAAAGTGCTCTCACAAAAGGTAACTAAATGTTGCAATGGCTAATTAATACTGTTGAATCAATGATAAGAGTTCTAAAACGAATGTGCATGGTTCGGTTAAGCCATGCGTTAACATTAAAATGGCCGCTCGAAGGTAGTTCAAGTGATCTGACTGATGTAGCGAGTTCCACAAAATTGTCACTCTATTCTACGCGCCATTTTCTACCAATACGAATTGTATGTATAAGCCTTATCGGTTCGTGTAATGAGATGTTTTACCCTCTAATGTAATAATATATTGTGTAAACTTAAATAATAAATGACACATAAGAGAAAAAATAAAATGCACAAACACTACTACAGCGCCTTTAATATTTCCTTGTGAAAATACGCATTGTTGATCATATACAACTATTGCAGTACAAATCGATTAGTTGATATGTTCATAGTTGAAGGATATCCTTTCGGATAGGAACAATAAAGAGGTGAGGTGTGTATTTATAACTCTAATATGGTCAATTTATCATTAAAGTACCTGTTTTATGCTCAATTTGTCATCCATAAGAGGCTTACTTGTCAAATCATAGGATTTCCCTAGGCAGTCGATTATTAACGTATCGACACATTATCAACTAATTGTAGAATAGAGCTGACGGCGAACTGATATAAGTCCCAAACAATGCAATCAGTGACAATCATCGGATTAATGAGCTAGTATTCAATGCATATGGAATGGCTCTAACGTCAAGAATGAATGAATGTTTTTATGTTAGATAATTGATTTATAGGTACGATGATGTTCCACTGACCAATTCAAGTATTCACACAATACAGAATCATGTCATGTCGACAAAAGATCCATGCAATATAATAATGTCAGCATGCAATTTTAGGTCTGCATCTTTCTTGGTGATCACTCATTTTCATCATTTTATCAATTATCCTAGTTACATATTATCAGATTTTTAGTCACCATCGCCTTCATTTTGTTGCAAAAAAATGTTACTTTGTCTCATTTTTTTAAAAGTGCCGAGGGCGATAATAGTTTATTTTTATATTTTATTTTACAAAATAAGGATGCGAGAGGAGCATATATTATTTTTTTTAAATGGACACATATACTTACCAACATTTCTTCTCTGGGTCGTGGACAAACTCATTAGCATTATCATTTAGAGACTCCTTAGCATTATCATTTAGAGACTCCTTAGCATTATCATTTAGAGACTCATTAGCATTATCATTTAGAGACTCATTAGCATTATCATTTAGAGACTCCTTAGTATTATCATTTAGAGACTCATAAGCATTATCATTTAGAGACTCCTTAGCATTATCATTTAGAGACTCATTAGCATTATCATTTAGAGACTCCTTAGCATTATCATTTAGAGACTCATTAGCATTATCATTTAGAGACTCATTAGCATTAGCATTTAGAGACTCATTAGCATTATCATTTAGAGACTCATTAGCATTATCATTTAGAGACTCATTAGCATTATCATTTAGAGACTCATCATCCTCATCGTCGTTGTCGTCACCGGTCACGTCGTCATCACAAATATGTACTCATCAGAATCATCATCACCAGTTTCATCATTTGACATGCTTATATTACACAATAAATACAAGTTAGTTTCATACATTACAATCATTTTCCAGTACTCGGATATTTGCGATTTGATTCAAATTATATTTTGTGTTGGATAAGTGCTAGCAGAAAGTTCTTCCTTACAAGTTCTTCTCTGACCTGCGTGTAGAATGGAAATTGGAACTTGAAGTGATTACCAGCCTGTGTGTACTCTGTTTCTACGGACCTAGAGTACGGTGATATTAACATAATTCATAATTATAACTTCGTGAATTCAAGAACAACAACGATATTAACAAGGCATCAATTTTCTACACGTTGCTAATGTACGAATAGCATTATCCAAACATATAATTACATCAAACTAAATAAATATTTATACTTTTAATTTCCTAAATTGTCGTTTCTTTAACCATTTTACGTACGAGTAATGGACTAATTATACAAGAATACGGAATGCGATCGTTAAGTCGAATCTTTGGAGCTGTCTTTGTCCTGTAATTTATGTATGAATATTCAGTATTTAAGAAATCCAACTTTGTCTAACTTTGCTTTTTGGTACATGTATGAAGAATTCCAGACCTAACAATGTCTTTCCCATACGAATAACTTTCGATACATTTCTTACAGAACTGTTGACTTGCAAATTCTGTTTTCTACCATGTAATATTGCCATGTACCCATTCATCAGATGAACGCGTGTTTTAAGAATGCCTTATCCGTCATGAGAAAAACCAATTTCTTCGAAATTAATGCAAATTGGTTTCTCCCATGATACATATATAAAGTCTCCAAGTGTCACAGGACTTCATGTTACAGTACCACGCCATCAAACTGGTAAGTCAGTTTATATCATTTTTTAGGAAGTAAGAGGAAGAAATTGGAAGGGGGCGAGAAGCTACACATGTTATTCATGCAGCGATTCCACATGGCATTGGTTAGCGAATGTTAGCGTTAAGGTGTCTTGCAGTCATAAATAACAATGCTTTTAGAATTGATTCAAATTCGAATCATCATTATCACTGTATTACTGGTGTAAGAGCAACTTCCAAACGCAAGGCATAACTCTTGCCAGTCTGCATTACTGGATGATTTAACCCTTGCGGTAATTCCCTCGCTTTTTTGTGTGAAGACAGTGAATCGCTGCACCAGAAATACATAGCGGGCCTGGATTTCTTAACACAGATATTTTAAGGAAATACTGCAAGGCCTAAATCAGCCAGTAATGGAGACTGGCAAGAGTTATGCCTTGCATTGAGAAGTTGGTGTAAGAGGTACACAAGTACTAAGTTCCAAAGGCACTGCAAAAATGATTGCAGCCTCGAGGAACGAATGTGTTATATTTATTTGTTTCTTTAACGCTGTAAATTTGATATCTTCTATAGCTATTATCATAATGTGATATAGATGTTTTCCTTCAGGATTATGTAAGACTATAATGCCTTGTATCACACAATAACACTTGGTGCAGTATTCAGAATGTGTGACAGTTTTAAGCAGCATCCGTTAAACATTTGTTAAAACAATGATATCGCAAATTCAGCATCCTTATAGTTACAATGGTTTATTCTTTAAAATTTTCGTAGGATTTCGACAGTTCTATCTCTTCCACCGATCACAGCTTCCAAGAAGAAGACAACGCAAATCGGGGGGCTGTGTTCTTGACAGTTTTATAAGGGGGATACATTTAAAAGACAAAAGGGGAAATTAAGATGTCTTGCACAGAACATGTGGTTTGGTGTCAGTATTATACCAGAATCTATTGTCTCAAAAGATAACATTCCCAGACAGGATCGATTCTTAGAAAGCTTCTGGGGTTTATTCATTCTTAATGTACTTATAAGGTGCAATTTTCTTATAGGGAAATGTAATTTCTTGAATACTGTCGTAAACGTTTCAAATATTCAATCCATTTAGATACAACATCTTAGTCATATTCAAATTATGTTTACGCAACAAGTGCCAGCTATTGATTCAGCACTTAGAACATAAAACTATTCTTCCCCAATTTTTTGGGAGAAAAGTTAATGGAAAAACATTTAAATGTCTTTTTAAAAATTCTCCAAATGTTTTATCAAGGGTCAATAATTAAATGATTACAATTCTAATTACAACGTTTGTGATATTTTTTGTTTTATACAAGTTCTTCGTAGTCGTTCCTTTGCATGTGCGAGGTGCGATGAATCTATGATGGTTGAAAAGAAATGGCGAAGGTGCCATGTAAAATGCAAAAAAGTGGTAAACTAAAAAATCTTCATGACATATCTACTTTGCACCGGACTTTCGCCCTTTATCATCTAGTTCTTATTAATTTCGTCCAAGAATCGGAGACGCGAAGAACGAAGTCGCTATTGTCAGAAAATATCCTTAATACATATATACTCAAATGTTTCTACAGTCCGGTCAGCTTAACCATGTCCGTTAGGAAGACTCAAACTGTCACCAGTTGCGTTTTGGGGATCACGCGTAGATCACAGTGTTTGTTAAGGGTTAGCGTAGATCCGTAATTGTACTGTGAGACTTGCATAACCGACATCCCCTGGACGCGCCATGTTTGAAAATGGGACATTATTTATGACTACCACATTCACATTCAGGATATACCAAGAACAAATATGACAATCCGAAACTAGATCATACTCAACAAGCAACTGAGTAATGAATCCCGCAGTGGTTTGAGAGATTAGATAGGTGCTAGGTTCAAATCCTGGCAGTTACAGGGGATTACATAATTATTCCACCTGCTGAGAGGGTTGGACACAATGAACACCATCCTCACAGAACCTATTTGATGTTTGCAAATTTCACGTAATGTTTAAAATAGGGTTATTTGGGATTTCTCCATGCAAGAGTAATAGCCGCTGACATAAATTAAAGCCACAAAACACGTCGGTCAAGCAATACAGTATTAAAGCTTGAATAACATATAAATAGGGAAATGGATATTATAAATACACGGTATGTTGAACATATTGCCTGATATTGAGTACGTGGGGCGGGAATGATATGCTTGTCTGTACCATGGTGCGTCTGTATGACACTTCAGTAAAGTCTAATTTCCTTTCAGCATTGGCATCAAAGAACCACGAAACTAGCTTTCGTTTGTGTCTATGTTCTTATGGAAGGGAAATATAGAGAGTTTATCGACTATTTAACATAGTATTCACACTGCTGACAGGAGTATGCACTTGGTATCATGTTGTCAATAACAGTTGTCTGTAATGAGGTTTGCCAACAGATTTAACACTTTGGCTGGTTCAAGAGGTTAGAGCCGTTGTACGTCAGCATCTGCGTTCTATTGGTAAGAATATCGGTCTGATGTCATCTAGGATCAACTGAATTAACAGATCGTAAGATTCTGTCATTGGACATGGTGTACAATGAATAGCTTCTGTAGAGAACATACATTACCGTCAGTGTGATGCCAGTGTATTTCTATATTGAATTATTCCTGGATGCTTCATTTAAAAGGGCATTTGCTTTTCATTACAAATATGAACCCCTTGTTTGTATTCACGATCGAGGATCGATTTCAACTATCAGTGTATTTCAGAGAACTTCTAAATGAACAGTACAAATTAAGTATTCTTATGATAATGTTAATTATTGAATCAAGTATGTGTATACCCCCAAATCGGAGATTCCGTCTGTCTGTCTATTTGTCCGAAAAACTTTAAACTTGACTTTGATTTCCTTGTGATAGACTGAGACATATATAGATCGACATAGATAGATAGATAGATAATGCACATGTGCAGCTATTGCGTTACGAGACATCCCAATGAGGTCACAATTTTTTACATTGTGACCTTGACCTTTGCGCAGAAATCATTTATTTCGAAAACTTTAACCTAGTCCACAATTTTGATTGATCGGTGATAGCTATGGTATTTCACGTGATTTTATTGTGATTAGACTTTTCAGATAAGGTTATAATAGTTTATCATGTGACTTTGATCTTGACACATGATCCAGTTTTAGAAAACTTTAATCTTGGTCATAACTTTTAATTGATCAGTGATATGCAGTCTTGATTTATATTGGTAAGACCTTCCAAGTGAGGTCTAATTCACATGTTTTAATTTTGATCTTCACCTTGATGCACGCTTTATTATTCTAAAACTTTAAATTACTACTTAACCATATTCTTCAAATGGGAATTAGTAATTGTCTTTGATATTATAATTCAAAGCTTTTCGTATATCCGGGGACATCAATGTTTAACAAACTGGTTTTGTTTTCTTCTTTTTCTGTCATCCTACTTCAAACTTGAATCCCGCCCGTTTTCGAAACAGGAACAGAATCCATTTGATTTGACGGAAATCAGTTCAATCACAACCCATAGGCTGCAGTAACAGTAACTGTTCCATCTATATTGAAGCTGCGAGGTCGACCGAGACAGTAACAGTTCCATCTATAGTGAAGCTGCTAGGTCGACCGAGACAGTAACAGTTCCATCTATATTGAAGCTGCGAGGTCGACCGAGATGAGTCTTGAGCAAATCCATCGCTCCGCGATTGTAAACTAATCATAGTCAGTACGTTTATGGCGAGCATTGTGTCAATAGCTAATTTTTTAAGTGACGAAGTATATTCATTTTTATGTGAAACTCATTTCCATTTTTTGTCCTTTGTTGAAGAATGAATATGAAACTAGTATAGACGTAACAACATTATAGTCAGAACAATGTACCATAGCTTTGTGATGTCATGGTCTCGTATCAACGATGCTATCAGCGATTTGATAAAAAAAAATTAGTAATTTAGTTTTGTGCCCACCAAACTTTTTATTTCTGTTATCTTTATATTACTCGATATTTGTAGACAACATCTCACTTTTTGTCAACGGTTTGATAGTGATGCTAACAGATCTATAAAATTGTTTGGAAGTTGCATACATTTTGACATGTCAATTAAGCTGAACAAGTGCTCAGTTTGAAGGTACACATGCAAAATGAAGACTACAGCAAATATCGTGTGGGTGGGTTGTTACACGACTGTAACATGTTGTAACTTGTCCGCCCGGCTGCTGCGAAAGACCATACCAGTATACCGGTGTACCACAAGTTGTACTCATATGTCACGTCAGTATTGAATAAACCTTATGACCTTTTCGGAGACCTTGATGTTGTAGTCAATCTGAAGTCGTCTGCTTCGGGGCCATTTTAAATGTCGTCTGCCAAGCAGCGGAAATTACAAAATCTCGCATCTGAGCATCTCGAGTATCTGTTAAAGCTTTTCGTAATATCAACTTTAAACATCCGAGGTAAAAGTGTCTTTCTAAACACAGACCAATAGCTGAGCAGTAATTGGAATGAAGATTAAAACACACCAAAGGAGAAAACTTCAAACAAATGCAACTGACTGCGAGCATTTGGATAAAATGTTAAACCTTTTTGCTATTTGTAGTCAGGTCCGCATGACATTTGTCCATGGTCTTCAAATCCAAAATGTATCAGAGCCGTCAAATAGCGATCAGTTTACGACTGATTCAATGTAATCAACCGGGAAAATGTAGCATGACAACCATCTCTGATCAGGCTTACTGACTGGTTTCGTGAGTGCTCGGGAACCCAGTACAGTCACTTATCGTCATTAAAGTTTCATTGAGATTCAACTTAAATCCAATCCCTTTAAACCATACGGACTAACTATATATTCCCTAAGTATCCACGATGCTTCTGTCATCTGTCAATTACAATGTACTTATATAGCTAATACCTGTTGTTTACTGTCAGAAAGGTACCAAAGGTTTCCAATGTGTAAGGGGATGGGATAGCGCAGTGGTTAGCGCGTTCGGCTTCGGATCAAGAGGTCGGGGGTTCGAATCCCGCCAGGGGCACGGCAACTTTGTCTGCAGTAGAGAACTGTTCTACACGCAGTAAGGTTTGGGTGCAATGCTACACTGAATTTCAGCGTAGTAGCACCCATGGTTCGCTAGTTCCAGCCGTTGCTCGCAGGTTTCTCCGCAATGCATAGCCACGTGGCGTTGCGGGCTTTCTCCCTGCCTTAATACTAGCAGCCGCGATATGAGTTAAATACTCTTGAAAGCGGCGTTAAACCACAACTCACCTCACCAATGTGTAAATTTCATCGCGTGAACGATTCGGAAGCACCCTAGAGCTCTCTGTGTTATGTCACACGTCCAAGACTTTAATACTTGAATGTGTGTTGTGGGCACCTAGTACAAATACACACAGGCTTCCAACGTGACAATTATATCGCCTGCCGTAACAGTAAATCATCGTTCTAGGTCTTCGTTGCGACAAAAAGGCGACAGGTATATCCATTTACAGACTTCTTGACGTATATCCTGCTTCCACCAAATCATATTACAAACAATATTTCAACATATTACATCACACAGAGTCCTTATTCCAGATTTCTCTGTCTGCAATAATTTATGTGAAATCAGACCATCAAATTGATTTGATAATATCCGTTGTTAACACCCAGGATAGTTTCGGAAAGAGTACTGTTCTATTAAATCCAATACCACCACACCAAACTAATGTAAGACTTTGTGCTATCTCCACGAATGGTATGACGATTCAGAATACTTGGCAGTATCTGTTGTTACCACCCGGTAAGGTTATAACTTAGGTTATAACGTACCAATTCAATCCTATAAACACTGCATATAGTCACTTTTCTGCACGACTGTTTCGACATGTGTCCATTACAAAAAACATTATTAGATTCATTCTTCCTCTCAAGTTACAAATAGGATGTCAACGTGTCCACTCAGTCACATAACATTCCCACTGAGTCAATATTCCAGAGTTTCCTGTCTGCAGAAGTGTTATGCCATCCGTCCATTAAATCCGACTTTGTCATATTTGCTGTTGCCGCCCAAGAAGACTACTTAATATCTTCGTCACTATTCCAATTGTTTCCCTCTATGTTTTCCTGTGACATCAGACTCTTCATAATACTTGCTCAACCAGAAAACAAAACAGACTTTGCAGTTCATAAACACTCGTCATGAAAAGGTTTGCCAGGTCCGATAACATTTCTAATCTCCTTTATCTCTGATTCCCAAGGACAAACGGTTCATTTGACGATAGGTCATTGGTTTTAGGGGATCACCGGGTCGCGTTTCGTCTCATCTTGGCTCGTATTTCTCGCCCGAAATGTACTTTCCGAAAAGTCAATCTAGAAGTGGCTTGTCTAGAAAGAAGTCAATTCCTCCGAATGATTTTGTCATTGCATGTGCCTTGGGATAAAAGTCTGAATTTAAAGTGCCATGGCGGATTTCAAGATAGATGTTTACGGGTTCGTCAGGGTTAAAAGAGATATTTCAACCAACGCAGGCAATAAACTGCAATAGATTTCCAATATCCAGCCATTTATTAGGCTATTGATATCTCACTAAGGCTCCACGTGGGCAACGAATTCTAAAAGACAATATTAAGATCCTTGTCACGTCTAGGTAATATTGAATTGTCGGTCTAGGAAGGAGAAATTAGGACGTTAGAGACTTGGAAAAAAACAGTCATGTGGTGATACATGAATAACGATCATGTATTTCATAAATCTTTCTTTCAATTACGATTACGATAACGTCTTAAAGGGGCAGTAGCACGTTTTTTCGCTGAAATAAGTCGATGAAATGTATTTGAAAAATAGTAAAACACCTTCTCTCTTTGGAAAATCAAATTAAAATGAATGTACATGGTTCCGTAAGCCATGGGAATATTTTTTTCATTCGAAATAATAAAATGTGCATGACCGCCATGCAATTATGCTTTATACGTAACACTATTGTTACCACTACGGATAATTGGTTTGTGTAACAATACGTTTTACCCACCAAAGTTAATATATAATTATAAATAAATAATAACATTTGACTGATGTCCTAACCTGATTAAAAAAAAAAAAAAACACTATCCGTTACAAAATTAAAAACGTGTTGGGTGATTGTGGTTCAAACAATTTGTCTGTAGGAAAGATTGAACTTTCACAACCTTTTGGACACGTGCGATGAAACAAGAGTTGAATTTAGTACGACAGTTTGCATATAATCATAATCACCGCAATGGTTTTTATTGAGTCTGCGAAAGTTGTCCCGTTAAAACAGAAGTTATGTTGGACATAACATTATAACTATCACTAGTAGCTTCTCGTGCGAGGTGAATCAGGAGTACATAGAAAGGACTTTGTTTCCTTTTTTATTTGGCGTAGGTAGTGGAGGGGATATCTAGATTTTGCAATAGAGTGTGCGGTTATTTGAATATGAACGTTTCAAGCGCAGGGATGATATCTAGATTTTGCAATAGCGTGTCCAGTTATTTGAATATAAACATTTCAAGCGCAGGGATGATATCTAGATTTTGCAATAGCGTGTGCGGTTATTTGAATATGAACAATTCAAGCCAAGGATGATATCTAGATTTTGCAATAGCGTGTGCGGTTATTTCAATATGAACATTTCAAGCGCAGGGATGATATCTAGATTTTGCAATAGCGTGTGCGGTTATTTCAATATGAACAATTTAACCGCAGGGATGATATCTAGATTTTGCAATAGCGTGTGCAGTTATTTAAATATGAACATTTCAAGCGCAGGGATGATATCTAGATTTTGCAATAGCGTGTGCGGTTATTTGAATATGAACATTTCAAGCGCAGGGATGATATCTAGATTTTGCAATAGCGTGTGCAGTTATTTGAATATGAACAATTCAAGCACAGGGATGATATCTAGATTTTGCAATAGCATGTGCAGTTATTTGAATATGAACATTTCAAGCGCAGGGATGATATCTAGATTTTGCAATAGCGTGTGCAGTTATTTGAATGTGAACATTTCAAGCACAGGGATGATATCTAGATTTTGCAATAGCGTGTGCAGTTATTTGAATATGAACAATTCAAACCAAGGATGATATCTAGATTTTGCAATAGCGTGTGCGGTTATTTCAATATGAACATTTCAAGCGCAGGGATGATATCTAGATTTTGCAATAGCGTGTGCGGTTATTTCAATATGAACAATTCAACCGCAGGGATGATATCTAGATTTTGCAATAGCATGTGCAGTTATTTAAATATGAACATTTCAAGCGCAGGGATGATATCTAGATTTTGCAATAGCATGTGCAGTTATTTGAATATGAACAATTCAAGCGCAGGGATGATATCTAGATTTTGCAATAGCGTGTGCAGTTATTTGAATATGAACAATTCAAGCACAGGGATGATATCTAGATTTTGCAATAGCATGTGCAGTTATTTGAATATGAACAATTCAAGCGCAGGGATGATATCTAGATTTTGCAATAGCGTGTGCAGTTATTTGAATATGAACAATTCAAGCACAGGGATGATATCTAGATTTTGCAATAGCATGTGCAGTTATTTGAATATTAACAATTCAAGCGCAGGGATGATATCTAGATTTTGCAATAGCGTGTGCAGTTATTTGAATATGAACAATTCAAGCACAGGGATGATATCTATATTTTTTCAATAGCGTGTATGCGGTTATTTGAATGTGAACATTTCAAGCACAGGGATGATATCTAGATTTTGCAATAGCGTGTGCGGTTATTTGAATGTGAACATTTCAAGCCCTGGGAACAAAGTAAATACGTCAATTTTGAACATGTGTATGACGTAACATGTTTTTGGTGCTTCGTGTTATAGATGATTCGTGATCATTTTCTAGTGATATTGCACTTGCGGCACCTCCGTCCTTCTTCAAACGACCTTATTGTCGAGACGTATAAAAACACAGCTCCTGTGACACCATGATTATGTTTCTGAATTCCTGTGCTGTGTTACTGTAGCCCTGGAGGCTTCTGTGACTTTTTCATTACCGTTTTGAAGCGAGAGAGCAGGACATTGGGTCCTAATTACTTTCCTCGAGCATCGTGTTGGGAATATAACAGCGTCCATTAACAAATGCCAGCTGACCACTGTGAATACACAAAGTAATATAAAATAACATTGGCTGCGCTGGAATTCCAACATCTAATTGGTTATTTGGCATGCCATGTATTCACTGATATAACTTGTATTAAATAATATCTTATCTGCTAAAATATAATTATGAAATAGTATCACTGTTGTCATATAGCTCGTCCAATTACAGAGAAGTGGACATTTTAAGAACTACATATACAAATATTTGTAATCACACAATCATTTTTTGCAATACAAGGTTTCCATAGAATAGTACACGTAATAGTTATTAAGCGCTCAAAGTAGTTTTTCACTAATTGGTCAATAAAGATATCCAAACACAGTTGTATAAATCTCAAGTCGCATCGGATCCCAACAATGGATGTGTTCGGTTAACTACAGTATAGATTCGCAGAACATCAATCACGATATGTGATTAAAGAAACGATTCACTTGTTAGTCGATTACGCTTCAAAGGACGACCGTCCCCGTGTACATGGAAGCACTCGGCGAGGGAGGGAGATACCGGTTTGGTCCACAGAGCTTTGAGTTAGACGTTTGGTGTGGATAGCGTTCTCTGTCAGATTGTGTGTTTCTTTAAAAAACGTTGCAGAATTAATGGAGATCCCATATCAAAACGGGACGAATGCATTCATTTTGAAAGGGATCCATTTTTCTTTGAAGTCGTAAAGTGAATTTCTTTTGTCAGTCTCCATCAAAGAAGATTGTGAAATCCTTATTAATACCTACGAGCAGTTAGTGTAAGCTCGGCTCAACCTTCACGTGTTTGACTTCCAAGCATGATGATAGTGTTTATGTGCTTTTCAACATGCGATTAAATATTTAAAAAGATGGATTTCAAGAAGTTGATTCATGTTATCCACAAAAAGGCAGATATGTCAATTTGTCCTTTTCCGTCTATGTTGAATGACAGGAGGGCTATGGACTGAATAAATTTACTTTGTCTGTCACTTTTTGGGATGAAAGAGATAATGCAAATAAATATCATTTCATAGCTTTCTTTTTCATTTAATAAGTCGTATTTGGCTGCGAAAGACACAAACACGAGGGACAAACGAAACGAAAACTTCAACTTCAACTTCAACAGAGTTAAACACCAAAAAAATCTCGATTTGGACTGCCTGAGCTGAGGAGGATATAGCTCGTAACGAGATGTAGACAATTTTATTCGTGCGGGTATGCTACTTGAAGTCATATTTTATTAACAAAATACATTCAAACAATTTTGGGTTGCTGAAAAGGCTTTTTTAAAGGAGATATTTTGGACGTTATGTTTGGTATTTAAGGTAACATTTAATGAAATAAGGAAATGATGCTGATAAAAAGATGTTGTCGGCGAAATGTACCTTCGTTGACTGTAAGTCGATGACGCATCGTAGCTCTAGGATATCAAAGTCACTATCCTGGTTAAGAAAATTCCAAAATACGATATTTGAAACAGTGTTTTTCGAAACTATGAACTGATATTGTTTCAAGAATTACAAAGTAAGTTTAGTTATTAATAGCTGTGTTTTTCGAAACTATGAACTGATAATGTTTCAAAATTTAATAAATGAGTTTAGTTAGCTTTTAGAGACATGGAGTAACGATGTTTAAATTGTTTTCATCAATGGTTTACTAAAATATCTTGCATGGTTTTGTGTATTGTTTCTTTTGTTCATGGGTGTATTTGGTCGAGTGATATGATCAGTTGTGACAGTTAAAAACAATAGCTGCTGTCCCTCAAATTACATATATCATGTACATACAAAAGCTTGAAAAGCGCTAAAACCAGTGAAACTACTCTGCAGAGTTTTGTGAGCTCGCCAGCATTGCTTATTAACGGTCTAAAGGCCTGATTTGAAACCATGAAGTTCATGCTGGCATCGTAGATGCATTGGAAGACTGTTCCACACAGATGGACCGGATACCTCAAAAGCTCTACCTCCAAATGTCTTGGTTCTAGGTGGCACGCACATTACAGAGCTGTCCTGTGAACGTAGCGTTCTTGTAGACTTGTATTCCTGAAAGAGAAGTAAGGTGGGGTGGAGCAAGACCATGCAGGCACTTGAACACTAGAATAATGATCTTATATTCTATCCTGTACTTCACAGGAAGCCATTGAAGATCAATCAAATCAAAATTACCACTGAATGTTGAATCAAAATCTCTTACGAATCAACACTATCACGGTTTAGTGCAATACATAATACCCCGATTTCACTACGAGCCGAATTATCACGAATTATCGATCACGAAAGAGAAAATTTTCACATTCGTGAACATTCATAGACAATATTATTCGTAATTAATTCTTGGAATTCGTAACTGAACATTCCCCCAATTCGTTGCATCCGTGAACAAATTTTGATTTGTCCAAACATTTTCACGAATCAACTACAAATTTTGAATTCGTAGTTGCTTCGTAAACTATTCATAACTAAGTATACCCCCGCTACGAAGTAGTCAGGGGTATATAGCGGTCAGCACGTCCGTACGTCCGTCCGGTTTTTGTTCCGCTCATAATTCTGAAACCAGTTGCTCACATTTTACGAATCTTGATATGTACAATCACAATGATGTGTACATCTGCCTTTTGTATGTTTCATACCCTCATTTGCATAATTATGCAAATTTTCTCCGTTTTTGACTTAACCATTCACACTTTTTGTTCCACTCATAACTAAAATACCAATTGTTCAAATGTCTTGTAACTTGATACATATAATCATCACTATGTGTACATCTGCCTTTTGTTTGTTTCATACCCTCTAAATCATTCACACTTTTTGTTCCACTCATAACTCAAATACTAATTGTTCAAATGTCTAGTAACTTGATACATATAATTATCACGATTTGTACATCTGCTTTTTGTATGTTTCATACCCTCATTTGCATAATTTATGCAATTTTTCTCCGTTTTCGACTTAACCATTCACACTTTTTGTTCCACTCATAATTCTGAAACCAGTTGTTCAAATGTTACGAAACTTGATATGTACAATCACCATGATGTGTACATCTGCCTTGTGTATGTTTCATACCCTCATTTGCATAATTTATGCAAATTTTCTCCGTTTTCGACTTAACCATTCACACTTTTTGTTCCACTCATAACTCAGACACTAATTGTTCAAATGTAATAAACCACTGATGTGTACATCTGTCATTTTTATATTGCATACCCTCATTTGCATATTTGTATGTTTCATACCCTCATTTGCATATTTAATGCTATTTTTCAAATTTTTCGACTTTTACTTCTAAAACATGCTTACAAGTGTAATACTTACTCTGCTTTAATAATACTTAGTCTGTTAATACAAAAGTTTAAACATTGATGCCCTTTTGCTATTTTCAAACATTTCTCTTTGACCAATGTTAAAAGCGGGGGTATCATGAGTGAGTTGTGCTCACTAATTCTCTTGTTTGTGTAGTTCGTAACAAGTTCGTAAACATTTCTTGGAAATTCGTGGTTGATAATTTTGATCGTCTACACTCATCCCGAATTACTTATGAATCATCTACGAATCATTTTCGAATGTCTCGAAATAAGGACGAACATTCGTGGTGTGTTCGCAACTATTTCGTACATAATTCGTATCTGTTTCGTAGGGTTTCAGCATGAAAAGCTATTCATTTTCGTAACTTTTCGTACAAGTGAAATTGCTGTTCACGAATTTTGCTGAATGTTTACGAATTTATACAATCACCTATTCGTGGCTATTCGTGATCATTCGGCTCGTAGTGAATTATGGGCATACGGAGATGTTAAGTGATCTCTACTTTCCATAGATTAAGCTCCTCGCTAAGTAAAATCATCTCTACAGCTCCAACTTTAATATTATGATGCAGACAGTTTTTAAAAAAAAACTGAGTTTCTTTCAATAGACACAACTTCCCAATCATTTTAAAAGAATGAAACACAAGGGAAGATCGGCTTACTGGCTTGTTCGTAATTCTATCCGTGATGTCCATTCAGACTTGATCGAAAACAATTTTCGTGTTTTAACAAGAAGGATATAAAGTGTTCTGTCTGGAAGATCTAGATACAGGATACATCAGACAGAAATAGATACGCGGCCTATGCTGGTATTTAACTACACCAGATGTGTTAAATCCCTCCTATTGTCATGCAAATATTCCTTGATCGTCATAATATCTGAGGATCGCCGTATCTAAAAGCAGATAGGATCTGAAACCAGAGATGGAATTAATGATTGCAATCTTAGTTCAGTGTAACGTTGAATCCAACAGGAGTCAGAAACATCGACAGGTGTCATCCGGAAATCATATTCAATCTTTTAGTAATGGCATCGTCATGCAAACGAATTTTCACTAAAAGCATCAATAACAGTGACAAAGTTCTGCAACTTGTAAATAGTTTAAAACATGGGACTCGAATTCAAGTTAATAGAATTTTAATGTTTACTTGAATTTAAAGTGGATTTGCTAATTTCCGCAATTTTGTGTTGGTTAACTTTCTCCAAATATCGAAAGAAAAGAAGGAATTTTTAATGATTAATTCTGTACTAATTCACATGCAACATTACAATAGAAAAATGTCAATGCAAGTTTCCTAACAAACAGCATGCATGTACATCTACACCTAGTTTTGTTTTAATTGTTATCTCTTTGATTTACAATGTTCAATCATGATAATGTACATGTACATTTCATATATTGATATCTGTAATAACTCTCATAGCAGTGGCTCATTTATAATATGTTATCCTTTTAGCTATATATGTGTAAAGTGAGTTGCGACATTAATAAACTGTCTATGTGTCTGTCTGTCTGCTTAAAAGTACACCGTTTTCAATTATATATGTTCTCATGCTAAATGGTGTTAAAAGCCTTCGTGGTTCCGGGTTCAAAGTCAAGTTATGTAGTGTGAGAGGTTTTGGACCGTGCATTAGGCTGAATATTGGGATATTGATTTAATTTAGTTCAGCTTGTGAACCGAAGCCCAGTAATTGTTTTATTCTCACCTTTGTCCTTTCGTAATCGAGTTGGCGTTGATAATTTAAAATTATCAGTTATTAAAAATGCTCAATGTTATTTCATTGGAGTAAAACATGCAATCTCCGCGATGATAAATGTTCGTGATGATGAGGCTCGTCAGCTGGTGAAATGTAAATGAGATTGATAATTAAAGCTGTAAATGAGATTGATAATTAAAGCTGTAAATGAGATTGATAATTAAAGCTGTAAATGAGATTAATAATTAAAGCTGACTATGTGTGATGACGCGGTAAATCATCGTTCAAATCCTGCAAGAGCATTTAATAATGAATTATAAACATAACTGTACTTTTAATTAAGGATTTAACTCGGTCTGCATCACCCGGAGGGCCGGGGTTCGATTCCTGACCGCGTTGTACTAAAATATATGTGGGAATTGTTGCTTCATTTCAAGCCGTTCAGTATTATAAGGGTAGTACAACATTTGAACAAGTGCTGTTTTGTGGCAACCACGGAGATGAAAAGGAACGCCAATACTTGACCTTACTGAAATGTTTTGATCTTACATATTATATCATTAAGAACAAAACCCGACAACAAGTCTGACTAATTAAATGCCGACGACCAAACATGATAATATTTTAATCAAAAACTACACATGTCATCATATCATCCCACGTCTTTTGCTAGATTCATGATGAATAAATGAAAAATCGTGTCATTGACAAAACATCAATTTGAAAGGCTGAAACCATTAAAGGAAAGTAACGTCAGTTCTTAAGGCCGTGCTTGACAAACATGTGAAGTGATGTGTGTTACGGCTATCCTTCTTCCACAGTGTTAGCATTTTAGGCCACGGAGGAAACCAATAGAAGAAGATTCGCTGACTTTTGACAAGTCTCTCCTTCATTACAAGCGTGTGCCACTTCATGACACATGACATCAAATCGTATTTTCCCATGGACGTGCTTTTCTTTCAAGAAGAGGCAATGGAAGAAAAGAATATGTTTGGTGTCCTAGTTTCATCAATCATTCATCGATTGGTTTTATCGATCTTGTTTGAAACAATTTGGTTCCTCCGTACCATTGCGCTCTTTTGCGTGTAACGGTCTCAGCTATGCGTGGCGCAAGTCAATTTGCGGGGCCAAGGTTCGCCTTACAGGGTTGACCTCGGTGACTTCCATATTAAATAGATTGGAGAAATTATTCGTGTGTAATCAAGATTCTTGAAATGCTTCCATTGACATCCTACCTCCCTGCCCTTGTTTCCCTCATTACATTGACGTATGAATAGCAAGATTCAAATTTGATTTATTCCCTTTTGATATTTTACAAGCAAGTTAGTTTGTGAAATGACTACTTCAGTGTTTTCTGATTCCAAAGATCTTGTCTAAAGATCTAAAGCAAAACTTCTAAAAAGCCATCAGTTCAAATTAGATTATTACTCGTTTGAAACAAGCTAGTTAGTTGGTGAGATTCTTAGTTTGACATTTGGTTTCTTCATTTAAGGATACGTTTCTGAAGAGCTCCCATGACTACTGAAGCGTATCATCATAATTACAAATGCGATTTATCATCTGCTGGTATTTATAAGTTAGTTTGAGAATTTCTCTTGTCTGTCGTTTGGTTTGTCTTTTGAGGTACACGTTCAGACGAGCTTACTGGACCACCGAAGCGAGATATTTACAAGCAAATTAACACAAATCTCTTGTTTGAGAGTTATGGTTTGCCAAAGTAATGGCACGTTGCTAAAAACCTGATATGATCACTGAAGCGAGCCGTCGTGATGTTGTTTAATGTTGTTTTATTCTTTTTCGATATTTACAAGTTTATGAAACTCTCAGTTTTGACCGTTTTGTTTGCTTATTTCAGGTTTCGATTCTTAAGCACTGCAAAGCCCTTGGAGATTCACGGGAGAAGTCAATTAGGGCAGATTCTCGCCGTCCTTTGATCGCGGTCCCTTGTTATTGAGGACAATATTCAATCTGCAGAGACTGTGAGTACAATTTCGTTTTTATCAAATGTTGTATCTCCGTGAGAATTTAATTTTGGACTCCACGGTGTTTGGAATGTACATCAGTCGGTGTGATTAGACGTGTAGATTAAGCTACAAACAGAGGCACTCAACTTCCAATAGCCTTGTGTCAACGGGTTAGGAAAATCAAATTTTACACTTCTTTCATGTCGCCTTGATGTTTATTTTTCTGCCTAAACCCATGTCCCCGTTGACGTAAACAGTTGTAATTAGGGATACCTTATCAATTCTTATTGTTCGTAACTGGACTTTAACTCTCTTCATGTCATGATTCAGATCAGTGTGTTTGAGTCTCAGTCAGCTATCGTTAATCCAATATAATTAAACAAATGCCGTTTAGATCTCATCTGTTTGACTCCATGTGATCGTAAACAGTTGTTGTAGGAACATTCTATGAACTCGTATTATTCGTAAGTTTAATTAAATGTCATTGATTTCAATATTAATCAAGCTTTGTTCCGGTATATTTAAACCTAGGAACTTGATATTTGGATTTTGTGTGTCTACATTTATATGAGTTTTGGAGGCTCATTCAGATTTTGTGAATCCATATTTTTCCAAGATTACCGTTTGGATTCATGCTACCTAAATGCATGTGCCCGACATATTGTATATATTGTATATATGGGTTATATAGGTATACAATTATATAGAAATTAATCTTGACTTATTTAAATACACGTGCCTAAGATCGTAAACAGATGTTAGGATCATCGTATTAACTGTTATTCTTCGTTACTGTATATACGTGTTTATATTAATCATGGCGTTTAAGCTTGAGGGCAGATACCTAAACCATAAAACTTGCCATTTGGATTTGTCTAAATCAACATTCCTGATATCGTACAAAGATATCCCTTAGATATACATATTTCAGGTGTTTCAAATATTTGATTAAGTATCCTTGAGTTGGGATATTTTAAAATAATATCAGACATATCATTTAAATTTGTTCTAAGTCCATGTTCCTGTGAATACGAAATGTAATAACATACTGTATAACCATCTATAATTGTCACGTAAATTTATTCTGGCTTAATCCATATGCTCCAGATTTGACAAAAAGTTGTTGTTCAGTACTTTGTTTTAATCTTAATGCTTCCCATATATAAGGATCAGATTTTTAGCTTATCTTGGCATGGTGTCCGGCGTCCGTCCGTCCGTCCATCCGTCCGTCCGTCTGTAAACTTTTCGCATTTTCATCTTCTTCTCCAGAACCACTTGGTCTAGGAAGCTGAAATATTTTGTGCAGACTCCTTGGCTAATGGGGATTCTCAATTGTAGATTTCATGACCCCATGACCTAAAATGGGGTCACAGGGTCACAACCCCAAAAACCTATTTTCATCTTCTTCTCCAGTTCCAAAAGGTCTAGAGAGCTGAAACGTTGTGTGCAGACTCCTTGGCTAATGGGGATTCTAAATCGTAGATTTGGTGACCCCATGACCTAAAATGGGGTCACAGGGGTCACAACCCCAAAAACCTATTTTCATCTTCTTCTCCAGTTCCAAAAGGCCTAGAGAGCTGAAAAGCTGTGTGCAGACTTCTTGGCTAATAAGGATTCTAAATCGTAGATTTGGTGACCCCATGACCTCCAATGGGGTCACAGGGGTCACAACCCCAAAAACCTATTTTCATCTTCTTCTCCAGTTCCAAAAGGTCTAGAGAGCTGAAAGGTTGTGGGCAGACTCCTTAGCTAATGGGGATTCTAAATTGTAGAGCTAGTGACACCGTGACCACAAATGGGGTCACAGGGGTCACGACCTTAAAAACCTATGTTTATCTTCTTCTCCGGTTCCAATAGGTCTACAGAGCTGAAAAGTTATGTACTCCTTGGCCAATGGGGATTCTAAATTGTAGATTTCGTGATCCTGCGACCCCAAATATAGGTCACAGACGTCATGAACTGAAAAGCTATTTTCATCTTGAGATTTTATGTGCTCTTCAAAGGGAGGTAATTTTAAGGAAACCACAATAATGAATTAAATCTACAAGTGTGTCTTTATTTGTAGGGTCAGAGGGCTAAGGACCATAAGACGTATTTCATCTTCTCCATTTAAAGTGCTTCCTATATATGTGTTGTAACTCTCACCTAGAAGTTGACATTTTGAATTATTTAATGTATTTAAAGCCTCATGAGCTACAGAGCCCATGGCTCTATTTTTGTTTTTGTAAATCAAATATGTTTTTGTATTATAAAACTTGTCATTTGGATTTTAATCTGTCAATCAGATTTGAAAACGTTGTTGTCAGGAATATATTATTAACTCTTATGCCTCTGATATTGATAAATGCTTTTGAGCCTTAATGAGATCGTGTGAAACCATATATAAAACTTGCCATTCAGAGGACGCCTTGGTAAGTTTTACTTTTAATAGTTTTGCTTAAACTTTCCTAATGGCGTGATACAGATTTTACATTAGGGTTTTTCATCATGGAAATGTTTTTCAGTTTGAAAACGGGAGTGTGACTAATTTTACCAAAGACTGTCATTTCGTTTTAGAATACTGATTTGGCATATGTACAATGTTGCGTATAAGAACGAGCTATTAGGCGCCATTTGGAACCAAACACATGTTCTTTCCGAGACTGTCATAGCTTGAAGCTTAGAAAACGTCTGGGTTTAAGGAATTGTTGAATTTGTTACGGGCTCAATACATGCGGATAGATCCTGAATAGGGGTAAATTACAAGCCCATTATTCAATCAACACAGTTAGCGTAGATAACAATATATAGCTGGCAGAATGGGATATCTCTTACAATCATAAAAAGCCTTCCAAGAAAGTGCCTGTTCCATAATGAATATTGAAATTGCCCTCTGATAGAGAATGGAGCATTCTACTCAGGGATGTTGCTAAGCGAGCAATACAGACATCCAGAATCTCGTCTCCAACCAAAAGCGCTATCTTCTGAGGCGAAAAGACGTTTTCAGATGGCGGTGGTATGTCCAGGTCCTAATAGGATGCCTTTATCCTCAAATCAGTGGAATTATCACCCGGAAACCGCTATGTGCGAAAAAAGAAGATTACCACCTTCTCAATTATTACAGCAGCAATTACACTGTCATCTTAGTAATTTGTAATTTCACCGAGGATCTGGGAATTTGAGCTTAATCTTGGTTTGTTGACGGTTTCTCTTAGCTAGTCTGAGTCCCTTTCAGTCCCCAAAAAAGGATGGTGAGTGATATATGTAATCATGTGTGTAAACTATTATTTGATTGTGGTCGGGAATCGGTTAAGGTAGGGACAGGGCTTAATGCCATTAATTTAGTTATATTTCTAGAATAAATCAAATTTAGATGCTCCAATGCGCCATCCTGAGCGATCCGGTGTTTGCAGACCCGGCTTCTTAATGACGGACAATGTCGCATATAAAACTGTAATCCTCTTACACAAGCGAGTGTGTTTGGTAAGGCAATATGGCTTGGGGTAATGAAATTGTGCTCACTTTCCTTAAAGGTTAATCTGACTTATGTTCTTATAACTCGCTGACCCGTTTAATGGTATAGGTGTTATGGATATATGTTGATTATATCTGTGATTTTACAGTAAATCATATGTGACCATGCTCCCACCAAGCCCACAATGTCAGGAGGATGACTGTGCACGTTATGGGATGACTGCCTCGGCTTGCATGTGAAATGAGACGTTTTTAATATCGTCCAACAAATGGTTTCTGACAGGGTGTTTAACAAATTTATTTCATTGTCGAAATGTATTATTCTTAACAAATTTCTGGATGTCTCATGCATGTTTCATATGATTGTGATAAGTATTATTTTGCATGCGAAATTAGCAATTTTGAATATCGTCCAATATGACCTGAACATTGGTTTCGACAAATTTCGACAAATTATGATTTTCGTTGTCAAGAATGATTTTGACCATGCTATTACCTGCATTATATTATGTAACGTATTAGGAAATACTTACTTACATGAGGGATTCGAACCCATTAGTTTTGGACGAGAGGCAAACGCACTACCAACTGAACTAACTCGATGCCCTTGTGCCATTATAAACGATATTTTCATATAATCGTTCAGTAGGACAGTAGTTATTTTATAGCATAGATTTTCAGTGGTGAAATACGGCATTTATCGGTTAAAATAAAATCCGTATTTTCACTGAGTGAAATAACATGTTATTCTACTCAGTGAAATAACACTTTCAATCATATGACGTCATCGTAACAATAGGATGACGTCATAGGATGGCCGTGGAAAGGAAGGCGATCTCGGAGGCTCCGTTTACAAAATGAACGTCATTTACCAACTATACGCATGGTTTGCTAAATCTAATAAATAGAACATTTGACATGTCTCGTCGAATACCATGCATATCTCATCTCGTGAAGAAGAAGTAATATATTTACACTCGTGGCTGCGCCACTCATGAAAATATACATTTCTACTTCACTCGATGAGATATACATGGTATTCGACGAGAAATGTCAAATATCCTCTATATAATATATGTCTATAACATATGTCTGTAATATATGTCTTACGCCTGCGTCGTGCACGTTCTTTATTAAATGAGAATCGTTTAATAAAACCATTTTGGCTTCAAACAGAAATTGACGTTTACTTTTACTTCGCGATCTATTTGTAGACGTTACGTAATAACTTTTTGGATTTTGAAATATTGAAATGGTGTTCTCCCGATGTTCCATGACTAATACAAAATCATGAATATCGTTCAAAACTCTCACATGTAGCAATGTTTCAGTGCTGACAATGTCTGTATAGTATATATAATATTAGTACAATGAATCATTATGATATCAGTACTTACATTCTGAGGTCGCAGTTGGTAATAGTTTTGACTAATATACGTCATGATGTTTCACTAATGTAATGTTTCTGTACAACTGTACAACACGAGATACTATTATGTAGACAAGTGTGGATTATGACAGATCATAGCTGGTTTTAATTGGCTTCAAGGCAACTTTGTTTGCTTGAAAGAATGGTCCTAGGAGCAGTTAGAGTTAGGTGCTATACCGCGTTTATATAAATGCATTTTTTACTTACGTTCCACCAAAATCGTGGACTTTCTCCTAAAAGTAATACAATCATTATGATGTTAATCGAATTCCGTAGCGTTAGGTCCTGACTCTCCCAACCTCAACTCGGATCTTAAATTATACTTTAATCAAATCTGTCACATTCGGGCAATAATGGAATATTACTGTAAAAAAGTTGGCTATCCATATAATTCTATTGTCTTTCTATTGATTTATTCTGATAACCAGTGAAATGCGGTTCATCATGTCCATTAGTTAAGACAATGTTCCAGTTTAGATATTTCAAAACGCATTAGGATCATAATATAGCGACAGACTGCCGCCACCTTGATACAACCTCTCCATTATGTGAGACAGGAGGCATTAGTCTGTACAATGCGCGATGTTTTATGCTTTTCAAAGCCGCTTATGCATGGAGGCTTGATGGTATCATTTTATAAAACTTAAATTTGGAAAAACATCAGTGCGAGAAAGTTATATATTCAGTTTAACCATTCACCAGGACAACCCCATAACGAAGTTTGTGAACATTTTCCGAAAATGTTCATTCTCTAAAAATAAATGTTTTCATCCTGAAAAGTCCATTTGCCGTTTCGCCGCTAATCGTGAGTTTGCATATAGATTGAATTCGACATGTCCTATTTATGATTCAAATCACAAATGCCAATGCTTTGTGACTGGCGGTGTTTATCCCAGCGTTATAACTCAATAACAGTGCGAGATCAGCTGGTCCACTGCATTGATGAATGTATGCTTGGCTGACTTGGGGATGGTAAAATAAATCAAAACATCAATGTCACTTTGACCCATCCGGAAGAGGTTATTTATACTAATTAGATTTGTAATCTGCTCTGTAAATGGTAATTGAATATGTGAATATTGACCACTACTTCTAAAACACGCTTGTAAAGGTCAGTTCACACCTGTGATATCTCAATTAAATCGTATGCGATTCACGCAGTACACATTCTCTCGTGTATTTGTGGTGAGTTAAATACTTGTCCTAAAAGCATTTCATTTTAATGTTGAAATTAGCATAAACGTCTCGAGGACCGCTGGTGGAGTATTCAGCTTGTACCAACGTGTTCTTACTGGAGCTTCAGTAGACATGTCAATCAGACAAGGATACCGCCTTTTAAATGGAACTGTGTTGGATATAGATTAACAAATTTAAATATATATGAACCTTAAAGGGGCTCTGTCCCGATGCTCATTAAGCCAATGATAACTAATTTCCCCGTCACATTTGACCCGTCCAGTCATGCCCCCGTCTCTCACAGTCGTAGCCTACTTCTCACTGGTCCTCAAACGCAGTTGCAACAAGTTTTGTTTTTTATGCAACCCTATTACAATAGTATTACATAGGTGATGTTATACGAGTGCCTATATGTTCCTTTAAGAGAGATACATTTTGATATAACACAAGACGTGATGTGTTTCAAAGGGGATAAGCTCTACATTCAAATTAAGCTTTCCACTAGTGAGAGATGCATTTAAAACCAGAGAACATTGAAGTAACGTAACATTATCACTTTACGTCGCCACAGGAACGTGATATTTGCCCCTAGAACATCGTGTATCAGCTATGAAACTTGTATTTTCACCTCGAACATTCTGTTCATATTTAACATTATTATGCAAATTAAAGTTGGATAGTCTTTCCTCTATCGTCATCTGCCTTTATAATGTACAAGATTGGATTGTATTGGAAAATGTATTAAGAATTGGAACTTGTTCATATTTCATGAAAATAGCACACTACTTTACCAGGGTGCGTCTAGTAGCAGTATAATGTCTATCACCTTCAGCGAGCTTGTTAAAAGTTTTCCACGGCGATTGGTGCCAAAAGAAAAATACAGTTGACAGAAGAGGTTGATACAATGCACAATCGTTATCCCTTATTACTGCCCTTGCTTAATTAAGCTCGACCCTTTCCAATGTACGAGACGGTCTGTACGGTTGAATCTGTCTCGATGTTCAGACACACTCAATCATTCCATATCGGTAGCACTGCAGAAGCCGAGGTGAAGTATAGATGTGAAATCTTACACTAACACGATTGTGTGGACCTCAGCGTATTGGTAAAGCAATGTTTTTAATACCATTCACCTTCATGAACGGATAATAGTGTATTTTGCTATGTTATGTTGAGACATATAAATTATGATACCAACTGAATAAACAACTTCGTGCTGATATGTTTATGTTTATTGTACACTTACGCTTACGCTTACATCTATTACATTGTTGCACTATGTAGTTATCATCATGGGTTCTGTATCATTATATACATATATATATATATATATATATATATATATATATATATATTCACGACGATCATCATGCAGGTGCTTGTCAAGTTATATCAGCTCACTGCACATATCGACTCTCCGAATGATCTTCCTACTTTAAATCGAAAAGGCAACATCTGTATACCAATGTGTGAATTGAGTGTAATCTTCAAATAATTTACCTTTAAAAGCGCTAAAAACTTCTCATAATAATAATCAGACGACTATCATATACATGTGTGTGTCGCTAGCCGTAGGATTCTTTTAAGATAGATTTTATGAACGGTATGAATGGAATAGCGTGATTCTCTTTAGTGAACTTAAGTTACTAATGCTTCATTAAATTACAGCGCAATATATTGCAAATGCACTGTATTATACTAATGTATTATGGCATACATTTCTAAACCAGAATATACAATCTTATTTCGTCACCGGAAAAAATAAAGGTTGTATTATTATAAGACAGAATTACCTCATGGCTCGTAAGGGGGATATATCGACGGTGTGAAATAGCGTGATTTCAGGGTGGAGACGTGTTAAGGTTTCAACTCTATCTATACATAATTGAGAAGAGTCTTACATCCTAGTGTCACTGCTGAATCTCCGAAAGGGAGACTGCAGACAGGGTGAAATCCGTCCACAGTTCCTTTTCAAAAGAAATAATTATACGCCATGACATTGTCTGTGTTGAATTAGAAAGAAATTTAATCAAATATTTATTAACATAAATTCAATTCAAATATTCAAATCTTGAAATTAGCTTTGTAGACTCATAATATAAAATATATGATATAAAGTGCTGCGTCCCCTGGTGAAATGGCGGATAAAATATTTTTAACCCATTTCGACAGATAATTTTAACAATCCCTCAGACAAAGGTACATATTGGCCTTTATGAAAGTTTGAAGCCATACATCCGTCTATTTGAAGTTCATAAAATTTTGTCTTATTTATGCCATGATTTTTAACTGGGTTTATGACGTAACATGCTGTGGCTTGCATTGTTGCACAAGTAGAAGGTGGTTACAGGTCACCATTCTGTCTTTAGTGCAAATCTTTAAGTTGCCATGACGTTTGCAACAATTATAGAATAGGTGAAAAGTTGGATGAAACATTTCTCAAATCTATGCCATGACGTTTAAACAATTAAATTTAAGTACTCCGCCGTGCTAATTGCCTACATTATGTGTTATAATTCATCAAGTCGTCTATACTCGCACTATGTATTGTCCTACATGTACATAAGTAAGTTATAAATCATGCAACCGTCCCATTAGGAGGTCGAATTGACACTTTTAACAATTATTCCAAAACGGCTTAAGAAGAACGAAAGTACTCCGTCATGAAGATATTTGAGTTGAAAATTCGAATGAGAAATTACATATATGTAAAGATAGTGTCACAATTAAAAAATGTAAATAGTCCGTCACACTAATTGCCTGTGTAGTGTGTAGTGACCCAGACGTCTGCAGTACGATTTGAAGTCTTAGACTATTGACTGGATGTCATTAAAGAAAAAAATAAGTTCACTTGTTGCTGCCTTTGTAAAGTCGAATGAATAATTATAACAAATATATGCCTTGTCTGGAAATTGAAAACGCTCAAACAAGTTCAACCTTCTTTGAAGCAGTTACTATATGTACGCCATGCATGTGTCTGGTCAGACGTCCATTAAAGGATACGAGAAAGAAAGTTTATTATTTCTGACTAATAATTCATGTTTATAGCGTTGGTATCATAGTAATATGGATATAGACAGTTCCCACCCTGAAGCGAAGGAATATATCATTAAGATGGATTGAAGTGCACTGTGAAGCATTTGCGAAACGTTAAAACATTACATAAATTTAAACCAACATTTATACATTGGAAAATTGCTAAAAAAAAACTGTTCGTTACATGTTATTAGTTTAGCAAAATTCAATTACTATCTTTAAATTGAATTTATTAAATTTGAATTTTTCAAATATACTCATAATACCAAATAGCCAATATGACAATGATTAAAATATAAAATGTTGAATACAACATTATTGAATATTGGGTTGGTAACTTTTTTGTCCAGTATATGATTTGCTAAAAAGGGTAATTATTCTCCTCAAAATAAAATGTTAACGCTTGCCTGAGCCGAAACGTCTTTGTCAATAGTGATATTGGCGGTAATGCCCATGGGAAAGGGTTACGGCCCATACTGAAATCAAGTGTAATCTTATGTTAACTTTGCTATTATGGAGCCCACAATAGATGACACTTTCATCATAATTGACCAGCCATCCCATCTCCCTGACAAAGTACCCGGCAATTACTTGGTCGTTCCTTTTCATTTCTCAAACACTATCCATACTGCTAAGGAGCCTTTAACAATTACCTCTGGACCAGCTTTTCATTTACCCTCGTCATGGATGGTCATTAAGCCTTGATGAAAGAGGGGATCTGTGGCCTGCTAGAAGTGTCGCCATCTTGATGTTACTAGAGCCCTTGTGTACCAAGTGTGCTAGAAGGACCATGTCCTCGAAAACGTGGGTGATAGCCGTCATTGAACAGATTTATACCAAGGAGGAGAATTTGGCCCCTTGCATTCCAGCAGTCTCGATCACAAGATGTGACACTGAATCGAGACTTGTGTTCATAGCCGAAAATTGAAGGTGCGTAGATGACATCATTAAATGTGCATTAACCCGGAGTGAAGACAGGAATTGGGCCAAGGATAACGCGTCTGAAACCCTATTTGAATCCTTGTTTCCGCCCGATTTAGCCAGGAACCTAACTATAGCCCTTCGATAATGGTCAATCCCGTGTTGCAGCAACAGTATCAAAGCAATTTCATCGCCAGCATCGAACGTAGCGAGCTATTAAGGGATAGCATACCCTCATAATTGTATCTGAAGCAATATGATAGGGATTGAGAAGGATGCGATGGCGATGACTTCCTTATTGTCCCTGATAGGCCCATTGAGCCCGGATTAGCTTCCAATATTACAGATAACCAGAGCCATCTCCAAACTAATCTAAAACATTTCTTACAAGCATCAATATTGCAGTTGGTTCATACTTTGATCTAGGAACTCTATCTCTCCCATTGCTCTTACTCTAGCCTTCATTATAGGCTCACTGCACCGCGCTCTTGTCTTATCACCTACGGTAATGTAATTGTTGGTGGAGATCAGCCGCGCAATAGCAGAAGATGTTGTCAGTATGAAAAACGTGTTTCGGTACAATATCTTAAAGTGGGTTCTCATCTTCAGATCTCGGTGTTTTAGTTAGTTCATTTCGTTAAATTAAAGTTTATATGAAGGCAAATTGATGGAAAGGGTGTTTTTGAAGACTTTCATTACATTTGACCCTCTCGGAGAAGACAGGGCGATTTAACGTTCGAGAGTACAGCGGCATATCGTGTTCTGTTGGAGCATATGGCTGATGGATAGAAGCAAGCTTTCAATGAGTGAATCATCACCTTAGATGGATACCATCTCCATTAGCTACTAATCGACACGTTTGCGCCTATTCTATTATTTCTCCATATCATGCATGGTATATGCCCATAAATATCTATATAATTCAAATATCCCTCCCCAATAACAGCACCAAATCTTTAAGCCATCAGCGTAAGACGGAAAGAACAAATTAGCTTTGACGATTAGGGAAAACGGGGCCAAGGAGAGAGCGATTAGCATAATGATCGTTTTATTCCTGCTCACGTTCACCATTTGAAGATGCATACGTTTAGTTCGGCGTCGCCGCTCACAGCCGTAATAGCTAAGAGGAAACACGAACTGGTCTGGAATTCTCTTGACTTTACTTCCGGTTGGGATGGATTGAATCTCAAATCCAAAGCAAGCTGGTAGTCACCACGAGAGGAGTAGATAACCTGCTGCACAGAACACACAACCGATAAACTTCGATATTCGGGCTCTTATACTGTGATTTGGGCGCGCCGAGGACAAAGGCGTGTATTGAGTCGATCTGTTGTTATTTGATGTTTGATATTCAGTTCTTGCGATTAGTGTTGGTGTTGGTGTTGGTGTTGTGTTGGTGTTGGTGTTGGTTCGAATCCGGCAGTGGACTGGAAAAGAGACAAAATGTGGGCTTTGCAGATAGTATTATCTTTAATGTAACAATGTTACATTTGTGTCAAGTAGCATAGGTTTCCAAGGTGTTATTATATGACAATAGCAAACTATGATGATCTTGAAATGTTTGCTGGTTAACTCGTCAAGAATCTGTGTAACGGAAACAAAACTGCTCATGTTTATTGCGAAGACTAAAGAGACAAAACCCTAAATCCACAAACCTCATACATGGTTACCTTAAGGTTTAATTGGCCTTTCTAATGTCAAACCTCAATGGACTGTTATCTCAAATGTTAAATAGTTTAACTAATAAACTGTGAAACTTCCATATACGGTTACCGGAAAGCCTATATTAGCTAAACACTAATTAATAACTTCTTTAATGTGAATATACACGAAAGACCTTTTCCAGAAAATATTCCTGTCCTTATGTATGCCACTTCTAAATGCCCTTCAAAGATCTAAACCCTAAATAGTCAAAACCACATAATGATTATCTCAAATACTATGTTGGATAACCTCTTAATTGTCAAACCTCCAATTGTGGTTGTATTAAAGACAATACTGAATGTACATATACACTGCCGAACCTAACAAATGTATAAGCCTCAAATTGGCCAAAACTCCATACAAAGTGTATATCGAAGTCTTTATCGGCTTACGGTGAATCGCCAAATCTCAATACGTGGTAATCTGAAAATTGTATACTGACATTACAGATTAAACTGAGATAAGTGACAGGTTCTCGGTACTGGTGTACTCTCCTGGAATTCAAGATTGAACATAACAATCATCACAATCAAAAGATTGTTAACGTTCGAGGAGGGAAATCCTATCTTTTACATCAATTTAACATTCTCTCATTTGAATCAATTGATTTTAGGCCTGCTGATTTGATTAATTAATCAATAGCGGCCTCCTGCACCTGCTACGACAAACGTATTTATGCTGGTCTTGATGGAAGTTTGACGCCATCACAGAGGGATGAGAAACAGTCACTTCTCGATTGCGTAATGAGGCGTCTGATTCTTGGAAGTCGACACGTTCAGAAAAAAATAAACTTGCCTTCAAACACAGAATGCGAATCAGAATTATCCCAAGATTCACATGAACCGATTTCTTTTGACAATCAGCGTCGCTAATGATGAGTATGCGCAATGTAAGAAGATGATGGGAACGCGAAAACGTAATAAGATAAAAGGATGAAAGTTTTAGGATACAATTGAATTAAAGTGGATCAAAATGAATGATTTTCTGATTGTACTCAAAGCTCTAATTTCAAAGGACGCAATATCGGATATTTCCGGATGGTTTTTCTGGCGAGTCACATATCAACGGCAAGAATCTACTAAATTTGTCAAGAAAAACGCTGTGAAGTTGGCAAAAATCACTACCAGCAGGAAAAGTTGAAAGGATATTGGCCAAGAAACGGAAAGGGTCCGTTTGCTCTGATGTGAACGCGTCCTCAGTAGCTCCACAGTAAATTTTAATTTCACAATGCGGCCACACTCTTCTGCCGCGATGTTTCTTTTTCATCAAAAGTTCAATAGACCACGAAAGAAGGGAATGAATAGGAAAATTGCTTACTCAAATGTTAAAGATATTTCATAATTCACCGGAAGCTGTTAGCAGTAACTGACGTTAACGTGTTCACCCTAACGCCTGCCAGCGATCCTTTCGATGAAAACGAAAACTCAATTTCGGGAAAATATTACTCAGTCCGCCCCATTCAGAGAGATTGTTTGTTCAGTAAAATTACACGATAAGAGAAAAAACTTACGCCGCTAGATCTAGTTGATTTTTGTGGACACATTTTATTATACAGCATTTACTTTACTTTTGAGATTTTATGTTTTAGTAGTGACAAAATGTATCTTACAACGAATCTTATATCTTGATGTTAGCCATTCGCCCTCTAAATAGGTTATTACAACCGCTCTTTTCTCCATAAGCTCATTTACCATACATTGCTTTCCCCACAACACATTAACGATGATCATCTGTAACATGGTTAGAGCCTTAAGTTCTATTCATTAATAACTCATCTTTCGTTTTTTCGTTTAGACATAGTTGACGCTTGTCATTTTTTATAGATTTGGACTCAATGCCCAAATGAAGACAAGGTTGTGTATCACATCCGATAAGATACATGTAGTGTTCTATAACAGGATATGTACAGCGATATGTTTGATGATCGCTTCGGAGAGAAAAAGTGAAGCATTGTGAATGTTTTGTAGAAATATCATTGGTACTATTATCTAGTAATATTATTTACAAATGTACGAAGATGACATCATCAACAGATGGATTTTGTTTCGTAACAAGGAGTGCCTCGGGTTTACACCACATTCGTAGAAGGCTATTACACCTAATAGTATACTATACCCTTCTTGAAGTTACAATGACACGACGCCGTGTACTTCAGAGTCGATACTGTACATTGAACCAATAGTTAGTTTTAGGTTCTTAAAGGGGCATCTTTAATCCACGCAGAAACCGAAGGGAATTTATGTCGTGACGCAGTCCGCCCGGAAAATTGTACCTTTCTGAAAGTTTACACATTCTTTGATATACTTCAGTGATTCGCGCGTGCTTTTAATGAGAATCGTATGAAGATGTATGACCCTTGACTTTGTGCGCATGGATTTCCTATTTCAGACTGATGGTACCTGTGTTCGTACATCAACTCTGCCCTCAGTTTTTACCAATCTCTCTGAAACTTTATACATGCTTTTGATAGCATTCAGTGTTCAGAAATCAATTCCTGTTCAATCATTCTGAAACGTAACACGTGATTTGAATATACATAAGTACTGCGCATGTGAAAAATTCCGGTTTATTCGATGAATAATTTTTTTACTGATTGCCCTTTGAAAATAGCTATTGGCTTTTCTTACTTTATTTATGGTTAAACTTTTGATGGGTCTTTTGAAATTATATATGTGAAGAAGACCATTTAACTGAAGTCTTATTATTTGACCTTCTATCGTTGACCTTCAAGAAAGACTCAATCTTTGTTCACCATGTACATAACTACTAATTCGTCGATATAGATCTTTGATACTTGCCATATGTTAAGAATATCACACACCGAGGTTATAACCTTCGGCGTTCTGACCTTGACCGTGGTGTAGGATGCAATTTCTTAACAAATTTACCATAACCCTACTTTTCGATAGATCAGTGTTAGGCGAGTGATAATTGACACGTATAACCATTGTCACCAGATAATTCAGATTATGAAAGTTTCTCAAAACCACCTCATGTTAAATCTAGCTTTAAATTAAAAGATCTGAGCTTTTGTAAAGTACCGATAATTTTTTATTTTTTATTTAGAGGATAGATAAATTAAATGCATCAATATGACAAACGGCGAGGGATGTTGACGATGAAGACGTTGTAGATAAAAGAAGACATCCTCTCAGTTAGGTACCTATTAACAGTACCGATTGTCCAAACTGTAACCACTCGGTCTAACCAGATATATATTAATAAAACTTAAAATTGGGGAATGTGCCTTCTTAATCAGCGCTTCACCATTACTCTAGTACGGATGTAATCAGTAGAAAGTCGTTTTAGAAAGGATAACCTGGTTACAATATTACCTTTTTGTAATCAGCTTGTTGCTATGGTTTCTGGTAATCAGCTAATATTTCTTTCGAACTTCTCAGCAGTTTCATTAACATTGGTGACCGCAATAATTTGAGAAGCTTTTCTGTCTCCGAAGAAATTTTGGGCACTGTCAAACCGCATGATGTTAAGACTCCACTAAACCGCTTCGAATTACGACTTCAATTTTTTTCACATTTTCCACATCCAAATCAATTGTTCTAATGCATATATCTGCATGTGATTAATGACCTGTCAGTACCGTGTTAAATGACATTACGTCACAGTTGTCTTCAGCAGGTTGTGTTACAATATAAGACGGTTTTAGCTAAGACGTTTCCCATAAAATATATGACAATATGAAACAAGCACTTGACATCATTGATCACAAACGTCAGCTTCTTTGGCTCTTCACAACTCGACGATCTGTAAACTGAACTACGGGATTGGTCATAGCCAAATCTTTGACGATGTTAGCTGTGTGGCTACATTGTAGCTACTATTTGTTAATCACACATCGTGATCCGCATATTACCAGTTAAATGCATGATTGTGTATTAATTTTATTTTTAGGCCATCATATTTTAGTTATTATTTTTATTATTATTATTATTATTATTATTATTATTATTGACGAGACATAACGTCCTGTACTGAGTATATGCATGCAGACAATCACTTATCTGCACCGGATGGTCGCAATATTTCGCAAAAACTAATTCAATTGACTAATTAACTCTAACGGGTCCTTCTTAATTGCAGGTTATAAGATGTCTCTCAAAGAAACAATGTGCAGCTGGACATTTCTTGAATACAGCGAATACATATTTTCTCGTTGTATATGTTGCTACGTCACGGATTCCCGGTGTCATAACCGTCAAACACTTGACAACCTACATCCTTAACTACATTCTGACACAAGCACATAACTGACTGTCGGACAATAGTTAATCTGCATCCTTAACTATTTATTCAGCCATGTAAGGAACGACATACGAGGGACAATTGGAAATGTTCATCCTTAACTATTTATTCTGACACTTCACGGACAGTTGGTGTATAGTAGCAGAGGGTGGTCACTGGTCAATTCACATCTTGTTCTATTCATTTCGCCGCTTCACGAACACCGGTGTCCTCACTGACACTGGTTTGCTATCCACTTCATGTCCTATGCTGTACATATATGTACGAATGCTCTTATATCTTAGCTCAACAAGTTGTCGTCCGATCCCGGGGGTCTGCATATACAAGCTTTAGCACCATTAGCGCGAGTCCCTTGTGGGATTCGAACTTACACTTCTAGTGGCAGATCACCGTATATTATATTACGATAACATATCCTCGTTGAGAGGGACCAGAAGAGAGAGAATGGAGATCTATTGACGAGTGAACCATCGCTCATTGTCTATAGTCAGTTTCCAAATATGTGACATCAGATACGTTTGTTATCATCTGGGTTATGGACGATCATTGACAATCTAACTAACACTGTAATACCAGGGAGGGACGTTTCTGGTTTTTCAATCAATAATTAGTATCAAAATAAATAATATATTATAATGAGAGCTAGTTCTTTGAATGATTAATTCAGCTGTATTATTTGTTGTTTTCGAGCATGATTGTAACGGTGTAAAAAGCAATTTCCATACGGGACCTTACGGGAGATGTTGGATCTGCTGCTTTCCAAACTGATTTTCTGTAAATGTCCTTCAATTTGTAAATTTTTCAGGAACTAACACTAACTAGGATCCGGATATGTTTCCGGGTTATACGAGCAAATATTATATGTTTTCTTCTGATTTTCTTAAGATTAAGATAACGAAACATCTATGATGGATTTCAATTTCATATTAAAAGTTGTATTCCAATGACCAAAGGAAAGGTAGGCTCTATACTGAAGTCAATTCAAACGTATAGTGAAAACATAAAATAAAATAATAACACTTTACTTTCCGCAATACAATGTACATTGGACTAATTCGATTTGTGAATTTTGCACCAGACAGCCACAGTGCAGCGCCAGTTAAAGCGTTGTTCTATCATAATGCTGAGTGTCAAGCAAGGAAGCAACAACTCCCATCTTTTACCGTCTTTTGGTATGACACGACTCGGAATCGAACCCCGGTCTTCCGGGTGATGTACAAACACTTTACCAACTGAGCTACACTTTACAATAAGGTCCTCATATATACAGGAATTTATATCGTCGAAGGAGGTTCACCTCTAGGTACAGTCACCCATCACAACATGAAGCCTTTCTAAACATATTGATTATATGCCAAGTCTCATTTTGTCCGATTCCGAGATGATTATATAAGCTGTCTTAGAAGGTTCTAAAATATAATAACGTCTGTCCACAGATTTGACACCTGACGCACAACAACTGCAAAACTACAAAGGAGGCAGAGATGAATGTGTACGAGAATTGTATCCATATCAAATAAAGTTTAGGAGTGATTTGAAATTGAAGCGTAAAATTATTCAGCTTTATCTTGTTCATATCAAATATGAAGCAAAAGAAATATCGTTGTGACCTTACCGGAGTCTTTATAATGTTGTGTTCTTAACGACATGTAGAGTGTCGTAATTACACTAGTAGTCATTTAATGTGATAATGCCGATGATACGCATACATATATACTTGAGAAAATGGTCAAATCTGGTTTCGAATTATGTTATGAATATTTAGATGATAGTTGATTTGTTATATTGATTACATACTTTTAGTTTTCCGACTTCCAAAACACATATTAAATCCCAGTTTTACTCCCGGTACAATTTTGTATTCGGCAGTGTGCGTCCATACGTAATTGTGGTATTAATTGTAAAATCTCAAGAACGTTTCTTTAATTTTTTTGTTATTTTGCAAAAAGGCTTGACAGTTGTGTGACCTTGACCTTCATTTCAAGGGCACAATTACACATCGACGCTTTACCATTGCCAGTAGTATATTTCAAGAACCGGCCGCGGTCACTAGATAATCGTCACTCTTACACAAAGTTTCTCCCAGGGAAGACGTGCTTGTAGGGCTGATTAGATTTCGGGGATCTTGTCATTATTTTCAAGGTCACAGCACGATTTCGATGTTTTCAGAATTGGAATCTGCATGTTAAAAGTCATTGTGAACAGTTCACTGGATTATCTACATAGTTTACACAAATTTTCCTAGGGAAGACGAAATTGGAATAGATTTTTCCAAAGGTCAAAGCGAAGAGAGATTGTAGATTTTGGTGACCTTCACATGGGAAGCTGTAATAAGCCAGTATGTACGATCTTGACATTGTGTGCCAGTTCACACACAGTTTTGAAACTATTTTAGAGTTTCAACAATTACAATGAAAACATAATAAGTGAATAAAACTGGATCATGTTTCTGTTGACATCTAATTTCTAATTTAACAACGGACTCTTCTCTGTTTTGTTAATTTTGAATTGATTTGCGGCGGGGGATTATATTACCTCAGTAACAATAGCCAGATTCCCATTTTCTGTGAATAGTGCGAAGAAAGGGATGTATAATAGAAATTCTTGTTTTGAAAACATTACGTCTTCAAACTTATTCCATCCATCGACATGAGTTATCCTGGACCAAATTGTTCCAATTCCCTAGACCATCTTTTCAGGAAGCAAACTCAAGGTCTCGCTTAACTGTTACTTCATTTTCAACCTCAATCTGGCAAGGCATTCGTTATAGTCAACTTTAATGAATGACCACGTTTAGGTACCTTTGTCCCGGTAAGGGGACAGTGAATTTATTTCCGGCATATTAACGCTCTCTGCGTCAGCTGAATTCGTAATCGATAAAAGAAATTGGAGCTGTCAGATTTCGTTCATATAGAGGCAGTAATGTGGATATATGACCCATCGACAATGTGTTCCTCCATTATAATGAAGGAATTATGCCACAAGGGACAACGTGCTTAGGGAATGACTCGAGTCTGTATGTTGAAGTTATAGCTATTGTTCTTACTGTAGAAACACTTCAGATGCTGTAGCAGGGATATCGGAAGTCTCAAATCCTGTTGGTGCTTTTGGCAGGTTGACCTGTTCGTGAGGACTGGCCTGTATATCCTGACCTATATCCAGTGGTTCTTTGTAATATACACAAACAAATACACGTGTTGGATCCAAACGGCATGTATTGGGTGACCGGCCAAAACTAATACATGTCATTACTTCTACAGCTTAAGACAACAAAGTTCATGGTCCACTGCACCATTACTCTCATGACCCTTACCTCAACAAGGATGGTCCAATTTTATCTCAAAACTTCTACATGCCAACACTTCTACATGAGGCAACTAATAATTAATAGGCTATGACACAAATACTACAGAACGGAATGCAGAACTGTTTATTTATATCTATATACTATAAGTTTCTAAAATGTAATAAATAAATATTTAATATGATTTTACACCAGCACTGATTTCAATTTTAATTGTCAGAAATCAATATTCCATATGGATTGTTATGAGTTGTTCCGTTATTCCCATAGGTAATTGCATAGTTCTGCCTTGACGTTTTGTAATTAAACATTTTGGCATGTAGAAGTTTTGAGAGATAATCATGTGTTGTCCCGTTGTAGAAACACCGCCACTTTGTATGCGTGGCTATCTGGGTGGGATAGTTGGTAACAAAACCGATCTCGTTTAACCATGCTGGTACTTCTAATCGTGTTTTGGCATATTGATGATTGATGATCATTAGTTAGTCAGTAGGTGATCTATACATACGGCAATGCATTGGTTGAAGACGTACGATACAGACTCGTGGACTGGTATGGTCAATCTGAACGTTTGTATGCGTCCATGGCGAACACGGATATCGGAGAGGAAATAAATCACGTAACAGCCGTACTAGTACTTCTCAACGGGGTCTGCGATGTAAATGAGTGTCATGGGTTAGTCTGTCTACCATAACTTACTGGCAACGATTCGTAGTATTACTAATCTACTAACAGAAGAATATACAGACATAAAGTGCTGGTATTGTGCTACTCTGTTATGAAATAGATGATACATATGCCTGACTTTGATGTTTGGAAAGAAAAACAAATGTCGTAAAACCTTTCTGGTACTTCTGAACAGGGTTAGGTATGCTGTTGGCGGCCAGGTTAGTATGTGTACCATAAACTACTGACAATAGATCTTACTAATCTACAGATACTACTCTATACTATATGTTGAATACATATTGGCAATGCATAGAATGTTGGTAACAAATGATGTGCATGTGTGACCATCACATCTTGATGACAGGAAAGAACAAATGTGTACAACTAGTCTGAGTCCTGTAAGCAGATACTGGTATGGCAGTGTGATGGTTATCCTTTCATATTCGGTTACTCTTTATAGTAGAAAGTAATGCCAATAATTTCGTCAAATAGTTTAAGGTAACCCAAACTGCAATATAGTTGACAGATGTCGTCGTAGACATCTATTAATTTGCAGTCGTATGCCTGATTACCTTCAACGGGTATTGTAAAGGGCTTTAAATATGAAAACACAATGCTTGAAAGGGAAAGACATCTTTTAAAACCACACAAATACTTCTAAACATTCGGAGAACAATAATGATTACTAATATGGTTTACAATTCATTTTAACATTACCCCTTTATGTGTTGAAATCTTACGGTAAACAACTTTAAATAAACCATATGTCTAACTCTGAAAATGTATTGTAATTGAATAGTTATCAGTCTGTATGCAATAGAAGTCTCCAATACGTTTAGGTTAGCAGCACATTATATTCTCGTTGAAATCTTAGGACAGAATGTGTTGCCGTTACTTTAGAAACTGTCGGGGCATTTCTAAGCACAACCACCAAACATACCAGATATCGTAAAGTAGACACTAGTTCTGCAACGTGTTATCCCATTCCGTTGTGCTAATATTCATCAGGTGTTAGTCTCTATAGCGTACATTATTCATTATGGTAATTATTTACAGTACATATTTTCATAAAAAACCGGTGCAACCGTATGCGTGATTAATTGGGATATCATTCCTCTATACTCATGGTTGTACATTCAGTTCGTGTGACGCGTTGGTGACGGTCACAGCCCATAGGTAAACCTGTAAATCTGAACTACTACAAATGCTTCTAGTCATCTACTAATGCTACTGTAGAGATGTTGAAGGCACGGGATGTTGTTGTTACTATCGGTACAATTGATGTGGTTGTTACTACCGTTGCAGTTGTAACATTTGTATGCGTGTCTATCTACTCTGAGTATCGGAAAGGAAACAAATCTCTTAAAGCCATGCTGCTACTGCTAAACAGTCTGTAAACCATAAACTACTCCCAATGGGCCCAGTTAATCTACACATACTACAGTTCATTCATGAGAACAACCGATGAATATCTACTTAATGTTGGCAGTCACCGCAGTTACTGAGTAACTGATGTGTTGGAGGACAGGCAGTTTGAATACATCACACAGGTCAATCGGCCATTGTTACTGGATAGGCAGGAAGCCATTATCCTAGCTCTTGATTGCTCTTCGGGTTGTTCAATATGGCATGAAATCCTTCGAAATTGTTTTATCCAAAAATAATATTTTCTATATATTATATTACAGGACAAAACAATATGTTTGTTACGTTTTATGCTTTGGGATGTGTAAGTTATTCATATTAATTAAGGATTAGATTGTGAACTTTACACAAATTCATTTTCATTTTTCACATAACTAGTTATTGCCCCTTTATCCAAGACATACATCTTCATATTGTTTGCTGATCAATTTGAGCTTTTAGGCTGAATTAGTTTTTTATGTATCACATGACAATACGAGAAGGACATGCAGTTAAAGTTCAACCTCTAAACGCAAATCGAATGGACATGATTATAAATCGCGATGAAGAAGTTCTCAATGCCAATCGTAATTCAAACGTTCAATTGGTTCGGTTGTTTTTTATCCAAGCTGTAAACGCTAGAATGTCATCACCCCTTCTCAGAGCTTCTAATAGGAAACCGGTTTAGGACCGCATTCGCCCTTGAATCAAGCTGTGCACGAGGAAGGCCTCTCCAATAAAATTTAGTGGCGAGGAGGTTTATTGTGCATGGTCGATAATGGTCTCACGCAGTCTTTAATTTAGTTGGTCTCATAGCCTTTTTGTGAACCACTTTTTATATAGGAACCTCATAACCAATTTCAGACAAAAACTATGTAATGCCATTAACGACAAAAAGTGTTTAAAAAACAGTAAATTTAACATGATTACAGTTGTAAATATTAAAGGCGGTTTTTGTACGAAGCGATGATTAGGCGTTGAAGTGTGGTGTAAATTTCCTCCTTATTTTTTAAGGTTGCACTTCACAGATGTCGAACAGAACACAATGGGTGATTATTGACTAACGATCCACACACGGCAGGGTCAGAAAACCTAGTATCTTATCCACATGCTAACAGCTTCAAGTGAAACCCAATATCTGCCAGTGCACTTTTTATTAGCAGTGCATTTTCTGCTTAATATAAGCACTTAAAAGTGTTAATGCATTTTAAGTGGAGAGAAAACAAGTTAATAGAATATTTCTTTTAGAAAATCGACACAATCTCAAACCAAAGTGGCGTGACATTTGTCAGCAATAGTTCCTAAGGCCGCACCAAGAGCATCGGATAGTGTGGTGACTGTTATCATCTTCAGTCAAACTCTAGAAAAAAGTATTTATTCGTCAAATATCACTATCTTATTAAATAATTTTGAAAAAGGCCAATGAGAAGTTGTATTTCTGAAAATTATATTTCTCATAGACTCCTTTTCCATATTAATTTTGATAAATAAAAGTACTTTTTCGGAGGTTAAATCTTAGACTTGGTCATTGTCCGCGTCTTCAAGAAATGTGGTGGTTGTAAGGTAACCCGCTTTCCCTATGTTCGAAGTGTTACTGCAGGACTGTTTGACTCGACTTTTAGTTGAGACTACTTCATAGATCAGTTAACGTAGTTAACGGCATTGATTTCAGTTCAAAATGGAGATATAGGACCTGGTATATAAAACAAATGTAATTGTGGCAAGCAGTGGCCCCATGGATACGGAAATAGAATGTTCTTATATTTTTGGATAACATACCCAATAAACCATCTATTATGAAAAAATAACCGAATTCTAAAATATTTTGTTTCATCGTCCCATCTCTCCTTAAACTTCGAGTGTTAACTCAAATACTTCGATAAACGAGTCACATTTCTCTAACTTGCTGAATATATTTCTGAATCAAATGTTAAAATTTTTACAACTATTGAGAAATTTAGTTATATAGATAAATGTATGGCTGAAATAGTGGTTATTTTGACTTAGATGCTATGAAAACGTTAACATTCCAAGACAGGCAAGAGCTGAAGTAATTCAATATTTAGTTATATATGCAGCTTGGAAATGAATGTCCTTCGTGCGAGCTTCATTAAAATGGATGAGACGACTATACGGAGTTATTTTCATGATGAAGTACGATCTTGTATGTATTGTGGAGGAACTATTAATCCCGTCCTACATTTATGCCATTTGATAACACTAACGTTGAATCCCAGGGGAAATTGGTATTAAGTGAAAGGCTTCTGTTTTCTTGTAATAAAATATGAACTCATTTCACCAGGGCATCATATCTTCACTATTACAGAAAGGGAACACACAGATACTCAACATATAAGTATTGTCACAGTAGAGACTATGACTACACTGCAATATGAATACAATTAGACATATATTCACGTCTTGGGTATGTAATGCTGTTTGTGTAATATTTAATTAATCATGTTTTCATTGGCCGAGTGTGTCAACTGGAATGCAAATACAATTATTGTTTTCTCACTATCTCACTACTAAAATTGGTTGTATGTAGTCATTGCATGTGGTAATAAAAGCGTAAACGTAACTAAGTTTCTTCATACCGAATGACTGGGGAGTTGAAAATGAAAAAAGTTGTATATGTATGTCTCTTGCCAGTCTCCATTACTGGCTGATTTAGGCATTGCAGTATTTCGTTAAGAAATCTGTGTTTAGAAATCCAGGCCCACTATGCATTTCTGTTGCAGCTATTCACTGTCTTGACACAACAAAGCGAGGGAAATATCGCAAGGGTTAAATCAGCCAGTAATGCAGACTGGCAAGAGTTATGCCTTGCATTTGGAAGTTGGTCCTACCCCAGGCAATAATATATCGCACCTTGCAAAAACCTTGAGTACATGTATATGGTTTGGTAGGGATAGTGCTTTGAAACTAAACCGAGGTTCTTAATAATGTGGGCTGGATAGCGCAGTGGTTCGTGTGTTTGGTTTCGGATCAAGATGTCCGAGGCTCGAATCCCGCCAGTTGTAGAGAACACTGCAAGCTGCAATAAGGTTTGGATACAATGCTACACTGTATTTCAGCGCAGTGCAACCCATAGTTCGCTAGTTCCAGCCGATTCACTCAAGTTTCATCGCAATGCATAAACACAGTGGTGTTGCGGGCTTTCTCCCTGCAATAATACTAGCTGCCATAATATAAGTGAAATACTCTAGAAAGTGGCCTTTAATCCCATATCACCATGCTTAATGGTACGAGTGTGTGATAACCAGAGAGTTGGAAGTAACCCGAGTTTTATCCTTACAAAAGCAATAATATGTAACACATTGTGCAAGTTTTGATCATTGCTGTGTGTGCATTATGAGTGTAGTGCTAACTTTTGTTATAGTTTGTTAAACAAGAAAGACATGTAACACCTATATGTGATCTCAAGGGACAAGGACAGGTTTTCAAAGATTCAGTCGTGGAGTGGATCAATGTGTATACTATTACAGGAAGTGAAACAGGAGTCACTGTCGTATTTAATATCCGGCCAAGACAATACAAAAGGCAATAATGACATCAGATACGTTACTTATAATTAATTGAAATACGAACAGTATTTCAACAATTGATCTAACAACATTATACGTTTTAAAACCCAGTATTTACAATAAAAGCAATTCATAGATGTTAGCTTATGAAATTGTATTATAGTCTGAATAATATGTAATCTCTGTGTGGATCGGAAACAACAGTGAGAATCTTTTCATATCCGGTACTAACAATGACAAAATAGTTACATGTATCTTCAATAAGACATACACATGATGGATTTATTGGAGTATTAGTACCAATTTATATATCAGCACAATGCCCTCACTGTCGAATCAGTTCGATATGAAAGGGAATAATCTAGAGCATTTCCCCGTCTCCAATTCTAAACTGAACTATTTCCATATTACAGAATACACTCTTCACAAAGGAAACAATACTTTTTCCAGCTTATGGCGCCGTTCGTCTATGTAGTACGGAAGTAGAGCTAAATAATACATGGAAAGGATAAAGGTTTTTGAAAGAAATGAACGCCATTGCGTGATTGTTGTCGATATCCGCCTGGCAATGTGTCCTGTTGAAAAGCTATCTAATTAGCACCAATCGATAAGGAGCTATCCAATTAGCACCTATCAAATCGGAAGATTGTTAAGATAGATACAGACGCAATAGCTTTGGCTTACATAGGTGACACTTTCATCAATTCATTGATAAATGGCTGTTTATGCGCTGACGATTCATTAATATGTTCGTGATGTTGAAATAATTTGTTTTAATTTTCTCGCATAATCCATGATAATCATATGCGACATCCGTTATAACAAGAGCATAATCATAACTGATAAAAAAAACTAGTATATATGCTACTGGAATCCTCCGAAAACGAAATGATATATAATACAAGAAACTAAATTTGCATTTGTGACAGCATACATATGTACATGTACATAATACGTGTTCACCAAGACACAGTTTGTATCAACTGGTTGGTATGACACTTATCGCCTAGAATAGCACGCCGAAGGGGAGCAAGAAAAATAAGTTTTTGTTGGCAAATTTTTGCTGTAGATTTGAACATGAATATTGAATGTTTGCAAGTCTAAATCATTTTACAAATGGTGTATGGCAATAACAATGTATACCGAATTACATCTAAACTCGTCATAGTAAATACAGCAAAAATCACAAGAGAGTCTTTCCGTTATCATGTGAATACTGTCCCCGGAACACAATACTTACAGCTGTCACCTGACGAATTACATCATTCGTAAACGTGACAATATTATTTACAATGGTGTCCTTCAGTTTGATTTCAATAACATTTCTTTTAACGATAATCTATTACATATGTGATGCCCGATGTGAAAAGCATATTTTTCAAATTGAATTAATAAGCAAGCGACAATAAAGAAGGTGTGTTGATAAATGTACATAAGATATCAGTGGTTTTACTTCATTGATTTGTAAAAGAACTGCACTTTCAGAACAACGTTTATATTAACGAGACATATTTAACTACTTTCTAACCATTTTGATACCAAACGTGACTGTTCCCGACCCTTTCTCACTATCGTACAATGTACGTGGTCATATTTTTGATCGTTGATTACTTATTCATTTTTACCATATCTTAACAGGTTTGATGAAATGCATAATTTGGTTGTTAAAAAACAATTGAAATTCATCTCGGCATGCTTAAAAATGTCGGGTCTTATGTAAGTATGTTTGAATAATAACACTTTTAAGGCTCCTCTCCACAAAACGTGCATTTACCAGAAAATCATGTCTCCTTGGGATATGTTTTGACCGTTTTCTTTGAAATATTATTTTTTTTATTCTAAAATGAAACTTACTATATGGCAATGTTAGTACACATTTAAATTAAGTTATAGAAACTAACATATTTTTCATTCAGGCTTCTAAAAGTGTCAAATCTAAACAAATATGCATCTCTCCAGGCGATAGGCAGTTACAACTATATCTAATCTATATCTAATTGGAAATTATGCATAATCAATTCTGAAAATTATATTCTAAAGATGTCTCGATAGCACTAGAATACATTCAGTATGAATCCATTACTTTAGTGTATCAGTATTTAAAAAAATCTTAAATATATGTGTGTCTAAAATGACCGACATATACATTACCAAAATTCATATTGCATTATGAAATCAAATCCTAGCCTAAGGGTACATACAATTAATTACGATGTCATCTCAACCAAAAATAGATAGATTATACAACAATATATAACAATCATCTGAAACACACAAAGTCTAATAACATTGTAGTTTTGGATGGAATACTCATTATTGGAAAAGGTACGCGAAAATGTCAACAGATACTTTACCTATGTTGCCTTCTATTGTGGAATTATTCTGCTTACAATCAACAACTCTCATACATGGCCATATTGCACGTAGTGCTTTGAGTGACAGCATTAGTACTCTTCTGCCTTTAAGTGGTTGTCCAACACATCCAAATACATTTTCAAGTCCAAGCAGATACGTTACCAACATATACGTTACAAATACGTTACCAATACATTACTAATGTGTAAAAGAAAGTGTCTGACTGCAAGTGGAGTCTACAGGCGACATGATGAATGACAATATGTTCACCAAAGAAGCATTTCCGGTATCAAGGAGGGGCGGATGAACGGGAGTACCACCAAACTAATCGAGATGTACTTGTTATCGAATCAATCTTAACTTGTTTCATAAACAGTGTGAAGGTTGTGAAATGCGCTAGTTGAGTTTTCTATGTGTTACCTATTTCGTAAAAAGGTTATTTCCAAATTTTGATCTAGTAAGCTTAGTGCATTGGTTAATTATGACAGGACATGATGTATTCATGGTAACGTATCTGTTGCATTTATGGAAGATATCTGTTGCTCATTGTCTATCAGATTTTACTAACTTTCAACATGCTGTAATGGTTTATATTTTATTGACTATATCATACACAATTTATCTCTGATTTATGATTGTAAAAAGCTTAGTGCATTGATAAATAAAGAAATGGATTTGAGGTTGTTCAAGGTAGCGTATCTGTTGCATTTGCTGACGTATCTGTTGCTTACTTGCCGTAGAACACATTCTATCAGAGTTTACTAACGTTTCGTTAGTTTAGCATTACATATATAATGTTAATATGCTACATGTTAATATAAAAGTTCACGTTTTTTTGGTTAAATCATGTTCATCTTATATTGAACTAGATTCGTGACAACAAATGAATGACAGATAAGTTACTATTTGTCTCTTGATGAAAAACAGTTATTGTCAGGTTAAGCTGCTATACTGGCGTCTTTCTGTTCTTTGATGATGTCGTGCACAGGAAAATGCATCCCATGGATGGCTATGCATACTTGTGTTCTATTCCATACGTTTATGAAGAAAATGATTTGATTGTATGTGATATATGTTTGAAAAGTAAGTATTTCCTATTTCCATATACCCTTTTTGGCATATTTCAAAACAGGACATCTTCAGACCCGACATTTGTTTTGTATGACAAAAGATGTTAATAATTCAATGAAATATAATAATATATGGTTAATTCGTGTTGCTGTGTATACATTACTCACTCTATATACAATGTATGTAGTGTAGTAACATATCTGTTCAAACACAAAAAGGGGTATATTAGTGTTGACCAAAATAAAATCAAGCAAACGGATGCTACAGTCCAGTCACTTCAGGACATTGTTCACGTGATTATCCCCCACAAATTCCGTGTACTAATATTAATATATGAAACGCTTTATTTCCCAGCACATACACCAACCAATATGCACGTTTAGTGGAGAATGAACCAAACAAAATTGCATAGGCAGTTTCTCTCAATGTTAACTTTATAGGATATAGTTTGAGGACTGATTTGAGTATCCATTCGTCATCTTCATTCTAAGAGGTTAACGCAAGTAAGACAAAAAACATTACCAATAGCAGTACCTCACGAATAATTGGAAATACTTCAGAATTGTTTACGAATTATTACATTATTATTACATCGTATCAGCCAGCATGGGCTACGTTTCAGGGTTAACTTTGACAATGGTCTTTTACACTCAGATGATCATCATTCAATATCTCAGGGCGCCCTACCAATATAAGCCCTGGTTTAAAAATGACATCAACTGGTGCCGCCACGATCGAAACATCATATTAACGCATGTGAAGAAATGATATGAACATATCAGTCGACTAAACTGTTCAGCAATCTATTATTTCATAGTTTTAACAAATACAGGCTTGATGTAATAAATCAGCCTTCACTTCTCTATATAAAGGAAAGCACTCGTGACGATTTATTTTGCCCTTAATGCTCACAGTGAATGTTTAGATAGCGTCACTGTTGCTAGCTTGATTGTTTATTTCACCAATAAGCCATTCCCAATAAGCCATGTCTGATTATATAATAAGGTAAGATCATGATGAAACAAGCGTGATGGTCGAATGACTAATGTGGTATCCTAAGTCATACCCAAGAGTACACGTGGAGGTCAACAGTTGATCTAATGACTGATCTGTATGCGAGAGGGATTGTGTGGATGCTATTTCATAAGAAGACAGTCACATAACTAGCTTTAAGAAATTATGACTTCCGCGGATGTCCACAGACAGAGGTTATACAGCCGTACGAGTACATGGAGAATATCTATATCACCCAATTGTCTTCTGATATCAAACATATCAAACCGAGTTGATAAAAGTTACACATATCCGACGCTTACCGAGGTAATATTACTACATGTATATACAGCTGTATAAATGGGTACCTGAATACGGGAAGTACTGACGAAGCGCTTAGTAGCAGCTTTGAAATTCCTTCAGGGTAATAATTGTAGCGCTTTGAGCATACCTAAGGGTGTGGAAAAGGCGCAATATAAATATCCAATTATCATTATTATTATACACGAGTGTGATATATTCTCTTTCAAAACCGTTCGTCCTTACATTCAATGAAACATGTACATCTCTAAAACAGCATTGTTATTAGACTTCCAGTGTGGTAATGTTATAACACTGGGGCATCATCATGTTTATGACGTCATGATACTGCAATGTCAAGTTTTTGATGTCATGACATACATGTATGGTTGACTCTGACAGGTGTGCAGAATCTACCGTCAACACAATATCTCCTAGCTAGAAGCGCAAGTAGCTATATCTCCCGCGGAAGCCAAGTCTAGATGAAAAATGCTATTCTCTACCACTATATATATTGCTGACATATTTGATAGATGGCAATTGCCACATGTAAATGGCATTCTAAAAGGCTTATAAATAGTGTGAAGTATGTGTATAATTGCCATGTTTACATTACAGTATAATCATTCACAACGAAAGAAACCCATTCATATTAGTTAATTGTTTATTTTGATTCAAAAACTACATTTATCTTAATGATTTTGAACACGTCCGTTTTAAACCTTTTGCAAGAGCTTTCTGAAAATCATGTTTCATCTTGGCAGGGACACATTCCCATGAATTAAAAATCTTTATGTGCCTAACGTTCTGCAATCGTGATAAAGTAAACAGTACGTTGTCAAATTGTTTAACAATGTTTCTCAACCGTATCACTTATAGTTACATAGATGGAAAGTTTTCGTGTCATTCTTTGAAACGTTCGTAAATTGTAGCTGATCCAAATAACGAGAACTTGCCCTTTGAATAAGACACTTTGTAGGAGACGTTTGGTAGCATATTAATAGGAATAAAGGGTCTCACAAAATGGAAAACAAATGTTACCAATCACAAAACAATCAAATTATCAAAAGGTTTTCACAGTAAAATAGCCTCAAGCAGTTTTTGTTTTATTACGGATAATAGCGTCGCGTAAAGGGCTGTTTAACCTCTTAAGTAGAGACCTACTGTGTAACCTTTAAATATAAATGGCAAATTTGAACAGATAAGAAAAAAAGAAAACGCGCAACTTTCCATTTATTAGCCATAAATAATACCGGTAAGTCATTAAGCTGGAAAATACAACAACTCCTAGTGGTCCATTCACTGCAGTTACACCTGCTCTACAATGACCAAGGGCGAATTAAGTAATGGTGTAATGTTATGCCATGTATCTGTGTACCACAAATGAATGTAAACTGTTCAATTCAATTAACTATTCTCATAAACCACATGTTTGTACATGAATATTACTTTCACGTACATGGTAAGATGACGCGATATGAAATGTGTTTACTATACGCCATAAATGTATGTAGTTCTGGTATGTTTTTCTGATAGATTATTTCTGAACTTGTGGGAGTTTTTTTATTGTATTTGGTTGATGTGAGATATCTACATTTAGTTGTTGATTTATTCTACCTTTCTGCCAACATCTCATCGGAAATATTTGCTCCATCCTACAACTCATCAACAAGATTCGAGGCTATGGTGACTCTCAACCTTCTGTCTGTTAGTGTATTTATGAACCTATTGTATCTCAATAGAAATCTGTGTTGCTAATTTGATTATTGCGTGTTTAATTCAATATAGAATAAATAAAGAATAAATAAAATCTTACTTATCTGTTTTACTTTGCTGGTTCTCCCGGATACTGAGTTTCCGTCGTAATTTGCTAATCGTAAGAAACGTTGTTATATCAAGAGGTTAGATTTCGAACTGTATGTAACTAATGTAATTAGCCATACCTGCAAATACATTTAATCAACATTAGGTTTGACGCATCTAAAATACTTCCCGTCTACAACATTAAAAACAAAGCTTTTGCTTTACGTTTTCAATGACCATCGAAATTCGTCATCCAGATGACCTGTGGTCAATGTCGTCGCTCCATAGGTGCCTCGTCGACCAGTGTTGAGCGTTGATTGGATAACGACCCTGTGTCCGTGTACAATTAGTTAGTCTGGAGAGCGCTCTTGAAACCTTCCTATCTATCATGGATATCTGATTATGACTGTAAATACGATGCTAGTTCGTGTCCAGACATCACAATGTGTTCATTGGCTGGATTAGGTCTACTTTAATCTGCTGAGAATGAAGAACTCTTCGTCTATGTGTCTGACATGAATATCTGGATCCATAGTAAATACACTCTTCTTTTGTATTCAAACATGATGTGATCATTGACAGGACATGGTGCATCTCCATCAGTTTCTCGGGGAGGCTTCTTGAAATCTTAAATGAATATCTGATAATAATGTTTGAACTGCTGCCCTTTCGTGTGTAACATACACTGTGTTCACCGTAAAGTACATAAGTGACCACGAGTCACTAACATAACGTTACGTAACGTAGCGTAACGTAACGTAACATAACGTAACGTACTATTGTGTACATTGTTACATGACATGGCATAAATAATCGTAGTATAGGTTAACTATTGTTACTTTATGTGTGGACGCAAAGTTGAATTTTCATTTGCCTAAAAGAGAGGGCTTATGCAATCGCCTTATCGTGTGTGAATATCTGATGACATTGGTTCATGCTAGGCTGTGTTCACTAACGTGATAATAATATTTAATTTGCTGCTATCAGATGGCTCTTGACATTGTCGAATCTAGTATGAATATCCAGTTATATGGTTAATACGTTGTAGGATAGTATCAGGAAATCTTGAAATCGCAGTATCTTCTTTAATGTCTAACGTATATATTAATAACGCAAACATGTCCATCATATCCTCCTTGTGTAAGGACAATACCGAATTTGACATAATTTGGAGTATACAACTTGTGAAGCCAGCAACATCCACAGTGCCTTCAGTTACAACTGAGGTATCAATTTGAAGTAGTATGTAAACATTTTCCCCGTGAAAACACCACAAGTCTCTCGACATCTATTGCGATGGTGTTTGGACATCGACCTTCAACTTGCAAACTATCTCGCCATAACATTACCCACCCATCCTGTGGTAAATCAACTTCCCAAGCAAATCATAACTCGAGATACGAACTCGTTCGAATATCGTTCGGGGGTTTCCTCGCAAAACCGTCTGATAACAGCCCGTCAACCAATCACAAGACCTCCAACAACAGCTTTCGGTGTGAGAATCTAGGGGCAGATAACTCCAAACTTCCGAATGTTTTAAAAACGATTTTTAATCAGAATGTCATGCTAGCATAGCGCTGCACTGCAGCTGAACTTCAAAGTGCAACCGCCTACGCTAGCAAGGACAATTTCAGGAAATGCGCCAAAGTTTGAATTAGCGCTATGCTGATTGCTAATAAGCTGTTGGGTCGTGTCCAGACATCAAAATGTGCTGTTTAACAGAAACATCTATCTCAATTTGGTAGTCATATGAATCTCTTGAAATCTTCACATGTTTCATAGATATATGATTATCATGATGAATACGTTGTTAGAACATGTCAGGACATAATATGTTCATTGACTGGCGAGTCTGTAATTTACTTTGCTACTTTAAGGAGGTTTCTTGAAACATTCGTATCTGTCAAGGATATATGATAATATTGGTTGAAATGTTGCTGGTTCGTGTTCAAACATCACATAACTACATTGATAGGATAAAGTGTGTGTCAAATTTGGTAGAAAGAGACGTGAATATCTGGTTATATGGTAAATATGTTGTCGGCTCCTGTTCAGGCATCACTCTGTGCTTATTGAAAGTATGCTTGTATTCCAATCTGACACAAATTCTCGCCGCTAATAGGAAGGTACGAAATCAGTATCTGGTCAATATAGGAATTTAATATGAATAATTGAATAATGATATTAACGAGATAACCACACGTCGCATTTTGAATTCCAAAAGGAAAATATATTTTTACGTTCTGCTTATCTGAGTAGTGTAGTGAAGTGTAGTCTAGTGTAGTGTAACTACTCTGTATTCTTGGAAGAACGGTGTCATGGATTTATAATTGATACCATATTCATGTAACCAGTTGTGTAATGTACATCTTCATCCGGTACGTTTGGGCACATAATGCGGATCTTAGTGCCATTACCATATTAATTAAAACATCTTTGAGCATGGCACATATTAAACCTTTCATTTTATGTTTTCACTTCAGAGGCGTGTAATATATAGTATTCCTACATGTTCCAGGTTCATGTCACAGTTTGTCAGTGCTTAATAAAAATAAAGTGTTTATTTTTCCCTGTAGAATTATGAAATAAGTGATCAACTGCGTCAAACTTTAGTTTGCATTTTTCTATTGATATCAATCAATGCATTTTTGATGAACTCTTTCTCATTGAATCGATATGAACAATGTATTCCGTAATAAAGGAAATCGGAACAAGGGAAATGGAGTTTTAAGAATATGATCTCTTCTCTCTTTTTCATCATGCCAAGGTTTGTGAATGGTTATTGTAAACCTGGATGAATGGGGATCTTTTGTCAGTGCAATTGAAGTAAAACCATTGACGTCCAAAAACGCATTCCATATCACATAAATATTTCACTTAGACATACAAGTAGGTGAACACACTTTCTGAGGTAACATGAATTTTGTTCAGAGTGTTCCAGTGACAAAATAAAACCTAGACGAATCGATTTTATTTGTGAATACAAACTATTCCATTCTCGTATTTGAATGCGTCTAAAACAGTTATCATGTTTTAGTTTCTAGTTACCCCTGTCTTGAAACCGATAATTGAAATAACAGACCCATCTCATTTAAGCAAACACAACACTTCTTTCAATGGCGCCACATCTTTCGCCATGGACAACACTAGCTCATTGACATCATTAATATCTTGCATAAATCTGACCGTCTATTTTAAAACTTGTCATTACACACTGAATAGTTGAATCATTTTAGCGAGCTGCAGTGACCAATGATGACTTTGATGACGTTTTAATCATTCGATGTCGTTTATGGCTTTCCTTAATGTTCACAGATAAAATACGAATGACATATATCTTTACTTTATTTTGATGTAATCATATCATGTCCACAGTCATTCTAATTGCAAATTTCAAGACAGAAAGAAAGTCATGTCACAGAAATACAAATTGTCAACTAAATTGTCAAGGACACATTGTTGAAAATAGTTCAAGCAAATTGTCGCAGTCTTTAAATGAAGACATCAGACGACAATGAGGTAAAACTAGGCGTTTTACGAACGTGGTCGAACTGACAAAGTAGATTGATTGACATTCATTCAGTGACGTCCATTGACGTTCAAGTATCGCAGAAGACAGCTGTGTGTATAGTTTCAATCAGGCCGCAAGGAGACGTTTTGTCGACCTTTTTATCTATCAGTAAGGATGCTGTTGAAATAGGTAAAATCAGTCCGGTCCATTGAGTCAGGCAAGTTACCGCGGATCCATGTGTATATCAAGTTGAAATCGTTCCAGGGTAATCTGCCGATCTCCAAGCTTCGTAAATACGAAAGAACACAAGGATGACGCCACCAATCCAGGAACAGTACGGTACTCATCGATTGAATAGCCTACCACATTCCTCTGAAATTCAAACAAATGACAATACAAATATCGTGCAAATGCGAATATGTTGTACTTTTTGCAAAGAAATAAAAAAGGATATGTGATATACATTTACAAATCTCTAAGTATGTCAGTGCAATGTAGCAAGTATATGTTAAGATGCATCTATGCATTTTTTATTTTGTCAATCCAATCGTTATGGTTCTTCTAAAAATGCAAAGACATGAATGAAGTTCGGTTCTTTAATCCATGAACTAGTTTAGCATATTTACCTTGATGGCTTCTTTCGCAAGAGCCTTCACAAAGTTAGTTGTATTCCCGACATTGTCCAGGTGTTGTGGAGCTGTGTAGGTGAGGTCGACATCCATAGAGACCTGAAATATCACACTCTTGGTTGTCAAGCTGAACTATTGTAACTGTGTATTGATCCGAAAATAAATAGAAGGATTGTCAAGCTGAACTATTGTAACTGTTTATTGATCCGAAAATGAATAGAACGATTGTCAAGCTGAACTATTGTAACTATTGTTGATCCGAAAATAAATAGAACAATTGTCAAGCTGAACAATTGTAACTATTTATTGATCCGAAAATAAATAGAACGATTGTTAAGCTGAACTATTGTAACTATTTGTTGATCTGGAAATAAATCGAACGTTTGTAAAGCTGAATTATTGTAAGTGTTTGTTGATTTGAAGATAAATAGAACAATTTTCAAGCTGAAATATTGTAAGTGTTTGTTGATCCGAAAATAAATAGAACGATTGTCAAGCTGAATCATTGTAATTGTTTATCGATACGAAGATGAATAGAACAATTGCCAAGCTGAATTATTGTAAGTGTTTGTTGATCCGGAGATAAATAGAACGAGTGTCAGGCTGAGCGACACTGATTGTCAACTCCTGATATTGGTAGCATGCTTGTCGACACGTCATATTGATACTTTGTCAAAAATGAAATACTATTTAAGAAATAGAAGACGAATTGGCGTCCTTTATCGTTGAATAAAGTGTTTTATGATCTCTGCTATGTAATATTCTACGATAAAGCACAACAACGAGTCTACTATTTCTTATATGAGATGACCTTAAACATTTACTCGCCTTTCTATGAAATCCATTGAGATGTTAATTGTATAAACTATATTTTGAAAATAGTAATGCCTCCCGTCGTAGAACACATTCACAAGCAATTGAACAGTGAAGGTGACGTAAAATACGGCGTCATTTGCCAAGCGACGCTGTAACTCTAACTGACGTTCTTAATTACGAGCTTGTTTTATTGTCCCATATAGCACGTTGTCGGTCCTATTGACCGCCTGTGTGTATTGCTGTGTGTATTTTATATAACAATATAAACCTCAATATGACTAAAATATTAATATAATGACTGTCAATCGTACTTACTGATGTATTGTTTGTTAACCTGAAATATTGATAAAAGGATTGTCACCCTGACATACATAGGTCAAATGGGTGGAATCCATTTGCCGGAGACACCCCGAATTAAGCGCATCAGACACGGCGGATTGCACCCCTTTTTGTCCTGTGACATTGCATAGATACACTGAGGGTCGTTAGGAAGTGAGGTGAGGTCTGGGTTTAACGACGTATTTCACTTATATCGCGGCTGCTAGTATTATGAAAACCCGCAACGCCATGTAATTGCAAGCATCGGCTGGAACTAGCGAACCATGGGTGATACTACGCTGAACATTGCACCCAAAACTTATTGCGTGTAGAACAGTTCTGCAGACAAAGTTTCCGTGCCCTGGCGGGATTCGAACCCCGGACCTCTTGATCCGAAGCCGAACGCGCTAACCACTGTGCTATCCTGCTCGGACAAATCATGTATAAACGACGGTCTATCGGTCTTGTGGGCCTCAAACTGTGCGTTTGAGAGCTTAAACAATTCAATACAATGGGCAAAATATAACATGTGTGTATTCACTCGTTTGGAATAACATCTGCAATGGCATTGCAAATGCTACATTTTAACGGCCTTTTCAGCATCAGAGATGTATTTTCACACGAGTGGATACATTTAACATTGGAGATATGTCTTTGCATGGCATTTAGAAGTGGTATACATAAGAACATGACGATTTTCTGGATAACAACTTCTTTAATGTGAAAATACACGTGTATTTTCACATTAAAGAAGTTGTTATCCAGAAAATCATCATGTTCTCATTGGAGACATATTACCATTAACATCTTGAGTGGTATACATTTTCTTGTAATTCACATTTAGATTCTTCTAGTAAAATACGTATAATGTAACATACCATCAGGTATTCCCTAGTAAACACATGAATATTATTGATGTCGACTTCTTCTTCGTTGGGACTAACCGGATCGGTGTTATTCATCGCCGGGCAGCTCTGTACAAGAAGAGAATATATATTACTGATAACAATATCACGTGTATAACGTTCATTATTACATGTCAGCATAGTAGACCGGGGAGGGTTTTCACTAAGTTGGACAACTTGCCTCCAATCCATTCTCTTGAATAAACATGTTTAAATAAATATCACGTAACATACGCATAAGAAGGGAAACTGATATTTTCTCCATGAGAAGCGAATCGTAATTAGAACAGAAAGATGTCACAACATATTACCTATTTAAAACTGCATTCACATTTACCGTGATAAATGCGAGATATTTTAATCCAATATAAATAAACACGACTAAAATAAAAAAAAAACACTGGGTCTCCGGGACCAAAATTAACAACACTTACTATTGAAAGTTTATCTGTTCAAATTTCTGTGAAAAAAACATGCTTTTAACTATCGTCGTTTAGAATATCAAGAAAAGAAATCGAAATACATGTAATATTTGTTTTATCCATATTTTGGCAGAATTGATGCGTGAACGACTTTCTCGAATTTACAGTAACTTACTTTATCAATATGTTTAACTAATTTGATTTCCATATTGCTAAATATAAAACAAATAGGGATTTCAACACCTTTCGCTCAGGAAATACCAGATTTAGGCATCGTGCCGTAATTATAAACAAAGCATGCATGCCATCAGCATTCATTATATCCGCTATAATACATGGGACAAATGGTAAAACAAATACATCTGCTTCTGTGTATAGATATGGTTGTGAAGTATGTGATCCTTGGCGGTTCGTTGATAATATATCGAGTTACGTTGGCCGGAAGTAGCAATCTTCAGATACTGACCAGTTGGCAACGTAGTAACTGCTCTACACCTAATCCTCAACGTACTACAGAACAAAATGAAGCTATAACTCACCGAAACTGCATCCAAGATCGACATGAAAGCAAAGGCTAACAGCACATATACAAGGTTCCTCATGATTGTGTTCTGAAATAGACAACACATTAAATATCCTCTGTTTGATCACTGAAAACATACTAAATCCGACAAATTCCGAAATATAACTTTTATTACAGTATGTTATACTCACGATTTCTGAAAAACAAATCAATGATTTTAATAAGTCTAATATCAGTCCAAAATTATTCACTACAAATATATTTAAAATGTGTTCACTCGAGCTCACCTGTCTGTACTGATGCATTCCCTATCTAGCAGAGAATTGTACTGGGCACATAATTTCATCTCCGTATTTATATGTAAATTACTGGCGAGTTTAAGCGCGCAGTTCATGTTTACAAGTTGATGTAGGCTTTCCGGGATGTCACACTGCGCATATCAGGATCGTATTTCGAGAGTATTATATGAGTGTCTATGTCATACTATGTTTACAACACAAGTGCCTAAATATTAATATTTCCCGAGAGAGAGCAAAGGCATATACTGATATTTAGGTACTAGTGGCGTAAATATATGGTTTCTTATAATTACTAGTTTTATTCATATCCAATTTATGCATGTCGTTAACGCACTACATTTTGTTCACTTTGGCGTTCCATACTACTATGTCCACCGTCAGATAATTGGCTGAAAGCATAGCGTCACAAGTGGGCCAGTGTTGATAAGTGGGATAGTGTTGAATGTCACTTACAGGATGTTTGTGAATGTTATCTTCGTGAGATAGCTCGTTCGTACTTGTGACTGTCGTCTAGATTATGATAGATTCGACATTCAATATATACATTTACTTATTATATTTACGACTGTCAGATACACGGTAAGATATCTGGTCAGGTAATTGACAGGATGATGAGCTATCATCAGTTACTGGTGGTGACCAAAAAAGATACATCCGTTCAATATTTTCTAATAACGTTAAACAGTCAGAAAAAGTAGTCTAAACCGGAACCGACAGTGTTAAATGACGTTTGCTAGATGTCAAACCGTCAACATGTGCTACATAATTGGTAGTGATAAAATGAGAGATAAAGACTATGAGAACATATATTTAAAGGAAACAGTTAAATAATTATTGTAAAATTACGTAAACGCGAGAGTCATTAATCTGTGTCAGTTTATCAATAAACGGCGACTAAAGTGCTGCAATGTTAGATCTCACAAGCTTATTTCTTATTGAACATGTTTTTTATTTTTACATAAAAAAAGTTATATGGGATCAATATGGAAATGTTGATAGATAAATACATACAATTTAATACATTTTGAATTCCTAATATTTCACCAGCAATATTAAATTCATTTGTTAGCGTTGAACATAGTTATCAAAGATACTTTTTTATGCAATGTAGATGCTATGTTTACACCAGTAACTGTTCATGCAATGCGCGCACCTACTTGGTTGAAATTAAATTATGGAACTACATTGTATTATGTCCAAACCATTGTAGCCTACATTGCCAGTTATATACAGTTATCATCCAAAACTGTGTTTCACGGGAGATATCGCTTGTGTGAAATCAAGCGATATCTCCTAGGAGTTATCGTTTTTGCAGTAGATTTTGCACAATGCCCTGTCACCGACAACTACATGACATCACAATGCTTTTACATCATCGAGTAATGACATCACGATGATATGACGTCATAAACATGATGACGTCATAATGCTAAGTAAGTCAAATGGCAGATGTGTGCTCAGAGATGTACACTATTTTCATTGAAAAATAATAAGAGTTTGTATGATAAATAGAACCTCGCCCTCGTGTCTTCCGATATCAAATATATCAACACTCGTTGATAAAAGTAAAAATATCTTCGGGAAGACTCGGAAAATTGTAACTTTTATCAACTCCTTTGATATCAGAAGATGATATTCCCTATGTATCTCCGCTAGACGAGTGACAAGACGCCCCTACCTTGCCGCAGTTTATAGAATTTTCTTGGCTCGTTTCAGCACCGCCATCTACAATTACGGAGTACTTCCTTTCTAAATATGTACCTCACAGAAGTATTTTCCTTCACTTTCTTAAACTTCCGGTGTTAACGTTTCATGAACGATTTGTGAAATGAATTATTCAATTGATAATTTCCAACAGTTATTGTTTAAAAAGAGAACGGATGTGTGAACCTTATTACAGTTGTATGTGGCTTCCTTGGGCTAATTCTGTATGGTTATTGGCGTGTTACCCTTTCATCCCATAATTATAACATGGGCATTGTGGATGTAGATATTGGACTATCGCCTTTGATCATAGTGCTATCCTTGATGACGACGTGGAAGAGAAGAAATAGAAGTTTGTAACTTGACAAGTACAGTTTTAGTCTTGTGCGAAAAGTTAGGATTCCGAAGCATGTCAATCAAAATGTACTTCTTTCAAATTATAATCTCCAATTATCCTGTATGTTTTATACACAGTATTTCTTGCGTAAATTGTAATTGGATATCTTAACATTTTGGAAATTACTTATATTTCTTCATATCCTTAACTTCTTAATGTAATTAGCTTATGTAATCTTTTTCCTACCTTACAATATTTCCTAAATGAATTCATATAAGAGCGGGCAACTTGTTACATGTAACGTCTTTATGGTTTCAGCGATTTAAATTAGACGTGTTTTGGCATGCAATTAGACGTTCTGTTTCAATAGGTATAAGATTAATTGAAATGTAAGCTAGATGGTGTTTTAAATTCGATTTAACGTAAGATTCGTGAAAATTGGAGACTCCTCAATAATCTGGGAAATATACAATTCTAGGATAGTCAAGAATTGAATGTGAGTTTGTTTGTTTGCACTGGAAAATGAACGATGTCAAACCGGGATTCAAACTCCCGATTAACGAGGGAAGCTTGAGAGCAAGTTCACGTGAGAGTTTGAATACTGCTTTCCAGTGCAAACACACAAGCTGACATTCAATTCTTTTAATGTCTTACGTTATTTTTCATCATTACCTGTTTGATGAAACCAGTGGCACTCATCATATTGAGTGAAACGTAATAAAATCTAATCTTTCAGCGACACGAGATCAGAGTTGTCCGTCCTTTGAATAACGTCATGGCATGGAGGCCGCCATTTGTCACCTCGTCAGTATTTATGTGTACAACAGTCGGAAAAGAAATATTTCATTATCACGACTGCTCAAATCCGATTCCCGTTAGTTCATAATGGTTAGATTGTGAGTACTTGCTTAATATCTACATGTTGATTGCTTAATTGGTATTCAGCCAGCTGATCGTGATCGGATGTATTTCGGTTCTAGAATAGGCCTTGTGACTCGCTTAGCTCAACATCAAACCGTTAAGCGCGATCTTGTATTGAAATGTTTTATTTATTTTAACAATTGAGAAGGTAGTATGATATTGAGATTATGTTATTCCATCAAATAAGTCGGTAAATGGTAACCGGTGGAAATTTGCTAACAAATTCACGCTCCATCAGGAAAGGACGCTACAGTAGATCTACCGTCGAACGTTCACACGACCTGAAAGCGTTCACACGAGTATTGATAATCAACCATGAAATTTTTATCACATGACCGCGATCTCAACCAACCAACATTCGGGAATCCGTGTAAACTTCAAAGTAAGAAATTATATAAATATAACGTACTTGAGAAATATGAGATTATGACAACCCTTCACTTATCGTAATTCAGTTTCATGGACATGGTTTTCCAATACAAATTCAATGAGCATTTAGGTCGAGTATCAACAATGGTACTCCTACCCTGGAGATGGAATACAAAGCATTTACTTTGCATCTTCAGTGACACCTAAATGGATTACGGAAATCAGGTTAAATACTACTCATAGGACCTGAGGTCAATTGTAGCCGGAACATATATCACCTCAACTACCAGTGGTCGCCCTGTTGATTTGATAACGTTCTTGTGGTTTTGAGGAGTGTAATAGGTAATCCTGGCACAGAGCCCTTGGTATCGTCATCCATAGGGGTATGTTATCAATGATGTAAATAGGATGCACACCGTCTGGATGTACTGATATAGGGCTCGAGTACCCCACATGTTCAACTACTACAACAGTATGTGAGGTATGGTGATGCTGTACTGAAATAGAGAACACGCGTGTATATAGGAGAAATCTGATAGCAATGCGACAATATTTCATTTCTGAAATATGGTTAAATGGTTGTAGACTTTTATTTGATAAAAATGACACATTTGCTTTAATTTCGTTTTAGCTCATCTGGCCTGAAAGGCCCGATGGGCTTATGGCATGGCATGGTGTCCGGCGTCCGTCCGTCCGTCCAACCGTCCATCCGTCCGTCTGTAAACTTTTCGCATTTTCATCTTCTTCTCCAGAACCTGAAACTGCAATTTTGTGTGCAGACTCCTTGGCTAATGGGGATTCTAAATTGTAGATTTCATGACCCCGTGACCTCAAATGGGGTGACAAGGGTCACAACCCCAAAAACCCATTTTCATCTTCTTCTCCAGTTCCAAAAGGTCTAGAGAGCTGTAAAGTTGTGTGCAGACTCCTTGGCTAATGGGGATCTAAATTGTAGATTTCGTGACCCCGTGACCTCAAATTGGGTCACAGGGCTCACAACTTTAAGAACCTATTTTCATCTTCTTTTGTCTAGGAAGCTGAAATGTTGTGTGCAAAGTCATTTGCCAATAGGGATTCTTAATTGTAGATTTGGTGACCCTGTGACCCCAATCTAGGTCACAGGGGTCATGATCTAAGAACATATATTTTGCTTGTAAACAATGTATTACTTGAGATAACTTAAATATTTAACCTTAGATATTAAATCAATGAAATCCTGATGAGCTACAGAGCCCATGGCTCTATTTTTTTTCTGAAAGTCAACTCGGTGCATCAGAGAAAGCGCAAGCCACACAAGTTCATGCTTAACGAAGAAAGCTGTTGCATTAAATTTTGCCACGCTGGGGTACTTTTAAGAATTCAGATTTTATTTTTTAACGTCTGACAATGTCCATTAATTTTATTCTATTAATTCTATTTTCTACTGACAATATTGAACGTATTTGAAAGTTCACCCTGATAAATTGGAATATGTCAATGACATTATTCTCAATTTCATAAAAGCATTTAGAGAAATCATATTAAAAGGGCCAAATTGGGAATCTTTGAGCGTTTCTTTTTACGTAAGACTGATTTCGATTTTTAAAACCTGAAAGGCGTTTACGTTGGATGCCCTTACTGAAAGATATGTAAAGGTCAGCTATATGTTATCTAAATAATGGTGTCACTTACTGTCTCAAGGAATGCCTTATTCTTTGCAAATATTCTGCAACACGTTGCCTCAAAGCCGGATTGATTTTACTAGCGTTCAATACTGAAGAATTAAGAAATACCTATTTTCGGTTTATCTAGATTGCAATAAACCAATAGACTCGCCCCGAATACACAAAATTGACCAGTAGATGTCACATGATATAATTTTGTTGAAGCATTTTCTTCGAAATGTTTTCCATTTCATCTATTTTCACATATAACACCAAGAAGATAAGATAAATGCATACTGTCCAACTGACAGATGGGGTCCGTCATCCTCGCCATCACACGTTCCCTATAATATGTAGCACACGACCGTACTTATGATATTAGCAAGCTTGAATTTTAAGTGATGAGAAAACAAAAGCTGTTCGGTTTTCTTTGATAGTGTCCTTCCATTTTGGATCTAGGGGACATTTTGAAAAAATATTCTTGCAGTTTTTTCTGTTCTTTGGTAAGAAAGCAAACAAAGCAAATTTGACTATATATATCCAGATCACAGGTACTCGATATCGTTAGTAAAATGTTAGTAAAACGTCCTATAGTTTTCGTTACCTGCATTTTACTTACGATATCGAGTTCATATGAACTGAAATTTAATGAAATGTTGTATCCAAAACTATTGAAATAAAGGAATTACTGCTTTGAACTCAACTCCACTGAGTCGAAGTAAAAAGCGATATGATGTGTTCGATTACGAAACTTCCAGAGCTGTTATTAATATAAATTTAGAAATGAAAACAATATTTCATACTTGAATACGTCAGGTGTATTTCAGACAACTCACTTGTCAATATTTATCATATTATGAGAATCGTATTTCCCAACTTTACATCAAAATGTTATTTTTTGTCCAATGAGAACGTCTGTTTCTGGATTTCTATATTTCTAAATGATGTTAGCTCCCAACAACCGCCTTAGATATTTTCTTTTTCACTCAATATATTCAAGAGATGATTGATTGAACCATATTTTATTCAGTCAAGAAAACGATTTGGCATACAATATCTGTATCTGTCCGTTTAGACATGATTGCAACCACACGTTTTCGTGGTTTTTTAATTTATGATTTCGTTTTATGATATGCTTACGTAATGTATGTATGTATGTATGTATGTTTGTATGTTTGTTTGTTTGTTTGTTTGTATGTATGTATGTATGTATGTATGTATGTATGTATGTATGTATGTATGTCTGTATGTATGTATGTGTGTATGTATGTATGTATGTATGTATGTAAAGTCAGAATGTCAGAAACAATAAAGTGTGGCTCGCCAGTTGTCTGACTCGCTTCATGAGTAGGTAATCTGTGAATTTGAAATGTGATTCCCTGGCCTCACTGAGACGTGAGTTATGAGATATGTTGTGTCAACTTGATCAACAGACTGTATCCAGAATATGCTTCTCTTCACCTAGCAATATGATTGGATACTTTGTGTTGAGCTTGCGTTAGACCAGGACAATGATGCAGTATCCTCCACCAAGGGCGTGCTGCGTATACCTTTAACAAGCAGCGAACGTGAAATCAGCAATAATACGTACACGTGTATGCAAGACAAATGAACAGTATAGCCTATTAAGGATATTGCACGTTATTGTGACCTGCTACGAGTGTGATCACGCCTACACATAACTCTCTGCCAGACAGAATTTATCAATTCAGAAACAATCACCATTAAAAAAACCGGAAGGTCAGACTGACCTGTCATCTGCACAGGTTCTTAAGGGTAATCGAAATAAATGGCAGACAGAATTAACCTTTGTAGCTACGGTACATGCATTTCATCCAGCGCGGTTGAGCAACAGCATATGCATGGGTTGGAGAAATAACTGGATTTTGATATCCTTCGTTACCCTATGTGACATTTGTTCTGAAAATTCATAAAATGTGAGTGGCGATAAACACGATGTAATCTATCTGGATGTCGCATGCAGTCTTCGCTTTGAGAGCTTCTCCCCTCTCACGAAATCAATCATATTGATATCGGATGGAAACTAGTCCTTTAAAACATTAATTTTATTGAAAAAGGTTTTACATTGAAATGAGATGTGTACATTACAGGATAAACACTATCATATCCAACAGTGTTTCGCAAATGTTATAAGGCATTCTATTTGTAATAATATAACGATTGCTTCCTCTATTTAAATGGACAACTGACTGACGTTGAAACGCAACATAAACGCCACTCAGAACTTGTGGTCGTCCTTTGATTTCTGAAACGTCCATATAAAGGAGGTTGTTTATACAATTTGGATTGGTATTAAGTATATTTGGTTTGCATTTGTAAAAACAATGATATGGTACTTAAATTGGCACACTGAAAAGGGTATCCACTTTGCTAAGCATTTGAACCGTGCCGGAAAACACAAGAAAACAATTATCATCACGATAATGGTACCTAATGCATTTCGGTTAGCTCTCCCTGCATTAACAATACTCGTAAAAGAACGGATATGTGGAATTGGCTAGCTGAATTGCTCACTCCTTCACAATTACCGGTGTTCCAATCCATTCAACGACTTTAATCACTTATGGCAACATTTTGTGGCAATAATGGCGCGAGTGTCCTATTGAGGAAGCCGGGGTGTTATCAAACAGGATAGAGCAGTTCCACAGGTAGATGGTGCAATGTTGGTTCATGGTGAGTTGTGAGTTATGGCGGATAGGCAGGTAGATGGTGCAATGTTGGTTCATGGTGAGCTGTGAGTTATGGCGGATAGGCAGGTAGATGGTGCAATGTTGGTTCATGGTGAGTTGTGAGTTGTGGTGGATAGGCAGGTAGATGGTGCAATGTTGGTTCATGGTGAGTTGTGAGTTGTGGTGGATAGGCAGGTAGATGGTGCAATGTTGGTTCATTGTGAGTTGAGGTCATCTACAATAACATAATAATTCATTTTTAAATTTCACAAATGTCACACGCTTGTGCATTACATTCATTTCCGGAAAATCCTGATTCACAGTTGTCTGTCTATACAGTATCTCTATATTGAATAAAGACAGTGTACGTGAATGGATGGCGGCGCGATCAAAGCGAGGACAGGTGACAATGAATGGTAGTAATGACAGATGTAAAGGTTGCTATTTGCATGATCGACTACCTTGTTGTCTTGAGCACGATCGATGTAAACATTTGCATAAGATTGGCCTCTTCCTGACGTCCATATAGGAAACCACTGTTATCATTGCACCTCCACCTGTAACCTTGATATTATCGAGGTACGTAGGCTAATGAATTAGACGCCTACGGAACGTACATGCATAATTAATTTATAAACTTAGTTTGATTATGGCCCTGATAATCAAAAGATGCCACCATGCAAATCTAGCACCACTGAGCTAGTCGTTGGGGCGGACAAGAAACATATGTTCAGTCAAATACTATAATCAAGGCACTATATGTAAATTCTTCGCTATTTATTACAACGATGGTGAAGCGAACACTTATAATGGCTCGTATTTCATTCTAATATTCAAATGGGATGTTTTGACTTCGTACTGACTTATTTTACGAATAATTGTCCGAATTCACGACGGGAACTAAAAGTACTTTACTTTAAGAAAGGTCAACCGATTAATGGAAACAAGTGCAATGCTTTCTAGACCTTCGCATAAAATAAGTAGTACATATTTTAAATGTGCAAGAATATACACTGTCGGCCAAAAGAAACGCCTACTTGATTTTCCTAAAAATGAAAGATGAAATACTTTCTGAAATATAATCAATGGTGGTCTCCAAGTTATGCTGAACACAAATTGATATGTAAGTCGATTGAAATCGTGGAAAAACTGTGATTCGAGTCAATAACATTCATGTAAACCATGCCCAATGAATACCACTATTTCCGGTTGATTCACTTGCGCAAGGTACCCACGTATATCGGTAGCGTCATCACCACTTTAATGCGAATGCGTGCCTGTATTGTTGCTCGTGCTTGTATGAAAATCGGTTTCAAATGTTTTTCTGATCAAGCACTGATCGAAAACTGAACAATTCATTTGTCTCATTTCAACAATCGCCATTCTTTTGTGACATGACAACTTCTGAAATTTAGATATATCATGCAGAGATGGTGCAACTACATTATGCTCTAATATTGCTAAAGTGCTCATTATAGTTTTTTACGAAATCTGATAAGATATCTGGTAGGCGTTTCTTTTGGCCGACAGTGTACAGTGCAGTAACGTGGTATGTAAGAATCCCGCACAGTATTTACTTAACAATAATTTGATAAAAATATGTATAGTTGGCACAGCAAGAACAGCCCTTACAATCATTTAACTTCTTTTCCGTACTATACTGAGAGTAAATATATGATCACATTTATCTCATCGGTCTTGAGCTAATCTCTATCGTCATTGATGCGGACTTACAAGCTCTGATTTACTTGAGCTAATCTCTATCGACATTGATGCGGACTTAGAAGCTCTGATTTACTTGAGCTAATCTCTATCGTCATTGATGCGGACTTACAAGCTCTGAATTACTTTAGCTAATCTCTATCGTCATTGATGCGGACTTACAAGCTCTGATTTACTTGAGCTAATCTCTATCGTCATTGATGCGGACTTACAAGCTCTGATTTACTTGAGCTAATCTCTATCGTCATTGATGCGGACTTACAAGCTCTGGTTTACTTGAGCTAATCTCTATCGTCATTGATGCGGACTTACAAGCTCTGAATTACTTTAGCTAATCTCTATCGTCATTGATGCGGACTTACAAGCTCTGATTTACTTGAGCTAATCTCTATCGTCATTGATGCGGACTTACAAGCTCTGAATTACTTGAGCTAATCTCTATCGTCATTGATGCGGACTTAAAAGCTCTGATTTACTTGAGCTAATCTTTATCGTCATTGATGCGGACTTACAAGCTCTGAATTTCTTGACCTAATCTCTATCGTCATTGATGCGGACTTACAAGCTCTGATTTACTTGAGCTAATCTCTATCGTCATTGATGCGGACTTACAAGCTCTGAATTACTTTAGCTAATCTCTATCGTCATTGATGCGGACTTACAAGCTCTGATTTACTTGAGCTAATCTCTATCGTCATTGATGCGGACTTACAAGCTCTGATTTACTTGAGCTAATCTCTATCGTCATTGATGCGGACTTACAAGCTCTGGTTTACTTGAGCTAATCTCTATCGTCATTGATGCGGACTTACAAGCTCTGAATTACTTTAGCTAATCTCTATCGTCATTGATGCGGACTTACAAGCTCTGAATTACTTTAGCTAATCTCTATCGTCATTGATGCGGACTTACAAGCTCTGAATTACTTTAGCTAATCTCTATCGTCATTGATGCGGACTTACAAGCTCTGATTTACTTGAGCTAATCTCTATCGTCATTGATGCGGACTTAAAAGCTCTGATTTACTTGAGCTAATCTTTATCGTCATTGATGCGGACTTACAAGCTCTGAATTTCTTGACCTAATCTCTATCGTCATTGATGCGGACTTACAAGCTCTGATTTACTTGAGCTAATCTCTATCGTCATTGATGCGGACTTACAAGCTCTGATTTACTTGAGCTAATCTCTATCGTCATTGATGCGGACTTACAAGCTCTGAATTACTTTAGCTTATCTCTATCGTCATTGATGCGGACTTACTAGCTCTGAATTACTTGAGCTAATCTCTATCGTCATTGATGCGGACTTACAAGCTCTGATTTACTTGAGCTAATATCTATAGACATTGATGCGGACTTACAAGCTCTGAATTACTTGAGCTAATCTCTATCGTCAAACGGTTAGCACATGTCATGTCGTCATGTTACCTTTCATATGACGTCTGTAGTCATAATCATACTGTGTTAATAGCTCTTTTTGTAGTGAAATGCATATATCGTTGAAATAATTCACTGAATTTTTGACAAATAATTCAAATCAATTCCATTTTCGTTTGATGATGAGATGATGTTTTCATTGTTAATTTCGTAATCTGCAATATGTTTTTGACAACTTGTTGTCATCTTTCATTGACATTCAGAAGTGAAATAAATAAGACAAACCGGATTTTCTAACAGCTATTAATTAATGTTTCTGGGGATGTGCTATTATTCCTTCAGACTTAAAAATAGATCCATGGGCTCTGTAGCTCATCAGTATTTCATTGATTTACTAGCTAAAGTTGAATATTTAAGTTATTTAAGTTATTGTTTACAGGAAAAAGATAGGTTCTTAGATCATGACCTCTGTGATCCCATTTGGGGTCACGTGGTCACACAATCTACAATTTAGAATCCCCACTTGCCAAGGAGTCTGCACAGACCTTTTCAGCTCTCTAGACCTTTTGGAACCGGAGAAGAAGATGAAAATAGGTTTTTAAGGATGTGACCCCTGTGACCCCATTTGGGGTCACGGGGTCACGAAATCTACACTTTAGATTCCCCATTGGCCAAGGAGTCTGCACGTAACTTTTCAGCTCTCTAGACCTTTTGGAACTGGAGAAGAAGATGAAAATAGGTTTTTAAGGATGTGACCCCTGTGACCCCATTTGGGGTCACGGGGTCACGAAATCTACAACTTAGAATCCCCATTGGCCAAGGAGTCTGCACACATCTTTTCAGCTCTCAAGACCTTTTGGAACTGGAGAAGATGAAATGAAGTTTTGAAGGATGTGACCCCGGTGACCCCAATTTGGGTCACGAAATCTACAATTTAGAATCCCCATTGGCCAAGGAGTCTGCACACAATTTGTCAGCTCTCTAGACCTTTTTGAACTGGAGGAGAAGATGAAAGTAGGTTTTAAAGGATGTGACCCCTGTGACCCCATTTGGGGTCATGGGGTCTCGAAATCTACAATTTAGAATCCCCATTGGCCAAGGAGTCTGCACACAATTTTTCAGCTCTCTAGACCTTTTGGAACTGGAGAAGAAGATGAAAATAGTTTTTTAAGGATGTGACCCGAGTGACCCCATTTGGGGTCAAGGGGTCATGAAATCTACAATTTGGAATCCCCATTGGCCAAGGAGTCTGCAGTAAACTTTTCAGCTCTCTAGACCTTTTGGAACTGGAGTAGAAGATGAAAATAGGTTTTTAAGGATGTGACCCCTGTGACCCCATTTGGGGTAATGGGGTCACAGAATCTACAATTTAGAATGACTTTTGTTTTTGTTTACAGCGAGTTTGTTGTTGTGCACACCTTTACTGCTACAACACTGCATTTGTCGATATTTCTGTACATGTATATCAAAGTTTTCTCTATTAAACGGTTTCTAGCCTTCTCTCGTCCTTTGCAGGAAGTGTAGTGAACCGTATTGTATTATAATTCATGCACCACATGCATTTCAACCTGTGACAAAGAAGCTTCATAATACTCATGATAGCAAGTGAAAACCCTTTATGGGATTCAGTTCTGTCAGATCTGGCGTGAGAGGAAATGCAGTGTCAATCACCCGAGATAACCTCCCTTACAAAACGATATGAAATATCCGTTATCAATTCTATAATCAGAGGCCCCCTTATCAATTCCAAACGTGTGTATAACAATTTTTTTCAACATGACTATCAGAAGTTTGACACTATAATATCCCTTAACAAACATTATCATTCAGTGATCTTTGTGACACCTATCATTTACTGATCTCAAAGTGTATTTTGTCGATTTCGGATATTTATCATACGAACCTTACCCAGTTCATCACGTTCATTAGGATTCTCCAGTGAACGTATTGATCTAATAAAACATATTTTCCTGTAAGAAATTGCATTAGCCACAAGTGACCCATCATTCACAATAATGTGTTATATATTGCTGCCCCGTGAATACACATCCATACACAGATTGTCACAGCGATGAGGGAAACAGCATCTTCAATTACAAATAATCGTCCACGTGCTATATCGTTCAACATGGAGGGAAATAATTATCGGAGGGGGCATATCCAAAGTGATATATAACAATGGGTGTTATGAGATGGCCCCTGGTTATTTATATTTCCCATTGACAAATAAAACGTTCTCGGCAATAATCAGTTCATGCGACTGACAATGGACAAATACTATTAGAATATTACAGAACGTCACAACCTTCGTGCCCAAGCAACTATTAATAATATTTTCCCTAATCGATATGACCAAAATGTTATTGGAAAGCAAACGTTTCTCGAGAAAGCGTGATTAAGTAAAAGATTGAATTAAGTCGTAAGTTGGCAGAAATTGTCACGTTTGGGGCTTGCAAATTCTTGAAAAAACACAATTGGTCTCTTTCCATTTACAAATTTGTTTCCTGACATGAATTCATCACGATAATTCATACATTTAGCCAATAACGAAAATATTGTAAACATTTTGAAAATTTTGTTTCAAAACTCTAATCTAATTTTGTGACACTTCCTTCATTGTTCGTTCGTGTAAAATAAAACGAAAACGAAATTTGACAATAGGAACAGATATTTCTTGATTTAGTTTCATCATTGAAAGAAATACTTTTAGGAAGATAACTATATCTCATCAGGATTCGCACGTGTATAAATTCTTTATATATTCAGCCCTTTTGTTTAAACTTTCATAATTGTAAAGTGACATGAATTAACCTGTATAATATATAGAGGATATATTATTTTGTGTTTTCTTGACTAATACCATGTTTATCTCATCGAGTGAGGTAAAACGGTTCTATTGTCACGAGAGACGCAATGATAGACAGTTAATTTCACTGATAAATCCCAGTATTTCATTGCTCGTCATGTAATAAACATTAATAAGTTAATATGATTCTGCACGTGCGTGTTAGCTAGTTAGTTTACCAGCATGTTCTGAAACATATACACTACTTCATCTAACAACACGTTATTGTCATGTATTAAGATGTATGCTGTATATATTTCCTATTTATACGAACGTGGATGGGGAGAGAGAGACTCGAGCCTGGTATTACAATTGATGCATTGTGAAGAATTACAAAAACTACAAACACTGCTAGTGTAGAGGGATGGGATGTCCGTCACTGAAATGCCTAATGAAAGGTTGTTTATATGACAACATCATCGCCCGTGTCTGACTAATTGTCTACATTTATTGGAACACACTATGTAGGTTTTACTCTGAACCATTCTTTGTCATAATACGGTCAGCCAACCTCTTCTCGGAAACATGTTAAGACAGACACTAAAGTCACACTGTATACAACATGAAGCTCATATTTAATCTGAGAATTATTTTCATACATCCGCCTGATTGCTGGAGTGGAGTGAATGTATTCTTCTTCGGAAACACGATAACGCTAAGTTTCGTGTCAGCGGTTCTCATCCTATCCACTTGTTCCATATCGCAACCCGATCAACAATATAGTCGTCAAGCAGTGGTAGCGGGCACTGCTTGATCAATGTGAGCAAATACATTTACCATTGCCTGTTAGCAGTGTTAACAATCCATCTAAACGCCGCACTGACTTGCCTGAATAGTCCTCACGAAGGGACACAGGACCCCAAGTCGATACCATCAGTCCAGCATCGCTTCCACATTCAACAAGCCTCCACGACTTGTGGGTTCGCTTGACAAGTACAGCTGTTCGTCTATCTCAGATGATCTTCGCTCAAAGGTCTTGTTTTCTAATGTGTCATTTCGACCACAATCTGATCCTTTTCTATAGGCAATTTTCTGCTTCACGAGAGCGTAACACAGCAGGATGTTTGGAACACATTGCCATCTAAAGCAAGATTCCGGGAAGAACCTCACGGCAGTAACGGTGTTTAACGGGTACAATTGGACAGCAAATGACGCAATTCGGCTTGTGTCAAGGAAGGGGGAAACTATTTTAAGGGAGCTGATAACTTGGGTAACTATCGATCGGTTTCAGAATAGTCAAAAGAACTAATGCCATTTCCACTTAAAAGCCTACTTTAGTGGTAGACTTTCAATCCAGTTTCTTGATGGTACTATTTTCCAAAGCTATTTGCTTTCTTAGTAATTATCAACCTTAGTGAATGTGGCAGTATTTGCAAGGCTCTCGACAGATTGTATCTTCTGATGGGGCCGTTCCAGCTAGGGGTCGTCTGATATTGGCTTCAGATGAACAAGACTACTGCAGCAATCGCTACATAGCATAACTGGCGAGGAAACGCCAGTGGCCCAATTGTCTCAAGCCACTTACATGGTGATTGGAACTGATTGACAATGAATGCAAAGACCTTGAGGGGGTCAAAGGTCCTCAAAGACATAATTGCATTTTGTAGAGCTTTGGCCATAAGAGAGGGTCGATAAAGTCGTGCATGGGACATATGGAGACGGGATGGAACCTCTCTGGAGTCTGGACAGAGATTAAAGAAAGTTCCTGACGAAGTCCCCTTGATACATAGAAGGGTCTATGAGCACTGCTTAGGGCCATTCCACTTAGCATGTCCATTTCACTTAACACGTTTAACAAATCTGACCACACCATTGTTCCATGTTTCTGTATAATGGTCACAAATAAGATTAAGATTAAATGTAGGGAGAACCTATCCAATAATATAGCCATGTGTGCTTGCAGTTCTGCAGTGTCGGATCAGGCCTTTTGAATACTTGGCATGTTTCTGGGAACACTTTACAGTATATGAACGCTTAAAGCCGCCCACCACTTTGACATATCGTGGATCTGCCAACATTGTAGAATGATACACTTGACTCTATTGTTCACTGATTCGCTATAACCGCCATGTTGATGCACAGTGATGTTAAAATCAAATATACAGGAGACATTGCTCGTCCAAGTGAGTCTTGCATTTTTTCATGTAAAAACTAGAATAATTAGATTTCCACACAAAACCCAACATTTTACACCAGCCGGTAAGTATCTAATTTTATTAATAATTAATAAATGCATATGTACATATTAATTATCATTATAATAATCCAAGTATTAAATATGTCACATTCCGTTGCAGGTATACACATGTGTCAAGTTATTTTATGAATATCAGCTTCTACTGATGTTTTATTTCTTATCTAATGGGTAAAGTCACGAAATTAATGATAAAACTGAAACATCTTTCATTAATAAAAAAAAACCCAGATGGAGTCGATTATGACTCAATGCCGAACATATGCATAACGTTATGCTGAAGCTTACACTTGTCGACGCGTCAAATTGGGAATTAAAAGCTGAAAAGAAGATTAATGTTAAACACCACATCTATCATGAAGGGGATGCTGATGTCAACATCGCTGAATACATCTCCTCTACTTCTTGAAGTTCTTTTCATACTTAATAAGAAGGCATCGCTACTTTATGTGGGGATAGTAATCAACGCCACAAATATCCATTATTGAATATTGCAGCTTTACAGACCTAAATGAAATATGATCCGTAATCACTTTCTTTATTTATTAATTTAATGCCAGGGCTATCAAAAATATTAAATGAGCTATCAATAGTTCTTTAAGCCAGCCATTGGTAATTATGCTAGTGTTTATATTCACAGTGCGTCATTTGAAACGAATGGACTGAATTCTAAAATCATAAATTACAATCAATGTTGACAAGACACTGTTATGAGTTTTGACAAACAAAAAAGTTTTGTTATCCTTAATAACAAAATTTTTAGGCGTGTTTACTCTCACGATATATAATCATAAATCCGCTATTCCCAATAGCATTCAAATGGATACTTGTCTGGATTAACGAGTCTTACGAGACTTAAAAGTTCAATTATCTGTCACTGAACCTGGTGTTTTCCACATCATTTCAGTAAAGGACTATAAATAACCCATACAGATGTACCCAATCAATGATATTCTAATAGATTGGTTTGTTGTGCGTGCTGAGTAATCATAAATTGCATCAATGGCTGCTGGTTTTTATGTTTTATGACCGAATACACATAGAATTTATGATACCCCTAGATCGCGGAGAAATATCAAACTTTTGGAAGTTTTATTACTAGAATTAAAATTCTGCTACATAAAAACCTTTTCGTGACGGAATTCATGAGAACGCTTCTGATATTAGACATCTGTTTTTTGTACATAAAAAATAAGTTTTTCGTCAGTTTGAATAACGGCACCTTTGGGTCGATGAAGAATCTCTATAAACCTAAGGCTGCATAAGAAAAACATTTATTTTCCCTTGCAGTGAATTTTGCCGGCGTGAAAACGTCTTCCACTTATCGAAGCTACGAGGTTAAACATTATTTGTCTAATTAATGTATTGTGTCATCTCCCTGTCCACGAACGTACATGAGCGACGATTCCCCTGTGATTGACGCTGTAATAAGTGGGGATGAATATGAAATAATACATATTATCTACATCTCAATCATATAAGGATCGCTCAGATCTGGTCAGCTGGATCGCCAGCGGAAACATCAATTTCTGGTCATTTATCAACGGAGTGGCTGGTTCGGACTGGTCAATCTCACAAAATGAACATGGCTACTGATTATCTGCTTGACCCAGTGATCTACGATTGTGAGATGTTAGGTTCAAGCCAGTGTAATAAAATAGGGTTGTCGACGTGACATAGATTAACATATGTAGTGGCCCCAGGGGGTGAGGTATATCCGTTTAATGCATGGCATGTCACGAGGGTATTTGTATTACTGTGATACAGTGTGTTTTTTTTTATTAAAACCATTGACACTGGAATTGGTGTTCAATAGTTATATACACATATGAAGTGCATTTTTCATAATTTACAAACATAATATATATGCGATTATGCATTTTTACGATTTTTTTTATTGTAATCATATGACATCCAAGCGTGGAAAAGGTACAATATATGCATATGTCCATTTCATTGCGGATATGTACTATTATTTAGATTTAACCGAGTTGAATGTGACTCATGTATAAGATAAATAGTTGCATACATGTACAATTGTAAGGTTACACAATTATTCAACAGATGGTAATTTAGTTCAAATTCGTTGGGATTGGTCTAAGGTTTTAAACTCTATTTGTCGACACATGGAATATGCATATAACTGTTACTTATTAGGAATTGTATGGCGATATCTTATCTTGTATACTTATATCTGAAATTGTATATACGTAGCACAGTCTGTGCTAATGTTGTCAAACGTTATGATTCATGTTGTATATAACGTGAAATATGGGCTGGAAGGCCTATAATTCCGAAATAAACATTTATTATCATATATATGATTGGAGAAAACTATGTAGTTATGCCACATAAGGGATGAAAAAGGCCAACACAATAGTGTTATACGACAGCTTAACAACAGTATAAAATGTAGAACGGTAACACTCCTGACTGCAAACGATATTATAATATTCCCCGTATGCATCTACCACGTTAAAAAAATGTATCTAACGCATCGACAACGTCACGAAGATAACACTTAAAACATGTCCCAGACCATTTTCAAAGGGACGTAAACATTGTGGCGCCAAAACGATTAACATGAACATGATTAGTATGAACAGGCAGTAAACTAGAGAAAAGTTACCCAGTGTTAAAGTTCTTTTAAAACAATACAGACATGTTGAAAATCCTTGGTGCGTAGACGCAGCACATAATACTGACGCAGCACATATCCACCTCACCAAGGGACATGCTCTAAGCGCATATATATTTATATATAATTTGATAGATATTATTTATATTTAAATGAGACAATATTGTTAAAAAATATATATGTGCTACATCTAAGGGCACAGGACATGGAGCTACAAAATCAATAAGACAAGTCAGAATGAACGAAAGAACTTTATTATGTTTATAACAAGGTAAACTAGTCCGACCCTACAAGATGGTCCCGGGGGAAAATGATGCATATTTCTAATCGACTCATATGTTGCATTTCATTGCTCTAAACACGTAGTTGGTTTTAAAATAATTTAAGATACTTACGGACGGATATGATTCACATTAATATGTGGTATCGATATCTACTTTGATAGTAATGATATGAGTGTATATATATACATTGTAACCTCAAGCGTCAAATATAGAACACCGCTAATATTACATATATATCATCACTCCTGCGCATCTTATTTCTATCTGATTAGGTTTTGGACGTTATATATCACTAATTGAAATGTAAATTTCAGCCATTTCAAAATATCGTGTTTCGATCATTTCGCAAAATACTGAATTAAGATACGTTGTCAAGGGTCAAACTATCATCGAAAACGTGTATATTGTGTTTTATAATCGAGGGAGGAATGCTTCAAATGATAAAGGTTATCAACTCCAATAGTTTTTACAGACAGGAAAATTCAATATCATCAACATCATTAAATTGCACGAAATAGCATCAATCTGGGTAAATCGATGACATTGTCAGTGAACATCTCTGATACATCACCACAACTCACAAATCAACAACATCAACATTCATAAGTTTCAACAGCAATTGCTGCATATTGAAGAAAGCGTTGTAATTGATGGCCCCGTCAATGACTAGATTATATTTAATTGGCTATTCATGAAGCTGAAGGGGTGCGAGGCCATGTTGATAAGATCAATAGAGGAGGAACGACGTGGGTTGATTTCTTGCAGAGAGAGCGAGAAACAAGCTCGATGATACCGATATTGTACCGCCATTAATATTGAAATGTTACGCCTTGTCGACATGTCAGTGTTTATCACGTCAAATCATTATGGTATGATTGATTTAACTTTGATTGTTTGTGGTACATATAAACAATCCGCGTCTTGCCAAGAGTGCTAGGATTGGCACACTGCTGTTTGTGCTTCAGTTGGAGATGAGTGTGTTTTGGATAGAAAGGACTACACTCAGGTACGTGATGTTCTACTTTTGAAAGTTATTGTGGGACTTTGTTATTGCAAAATTATAATTTAAAAAATAGGCAATGCTGGAATTATTACAAATATCCTTTATTTATTTCGAATATTTCTATTGTTAGTTCTCTGAGCTAATTCAAAGCTGCGTGCATTAACACGTGCACACTTTAAAAACAGTAAAGACGACGTTTAAGAGTCTTCATATATTGCTGATTTGGCACGATAATGACGATAAACAAGAATTGATTGAATTAAAATTTGTTTAGAATTTGTGTTTTCAACTTATACAATAGATTTGATATTGTTGCTTGCAATCTTTTAAGTATTTATAAGACTTGCTTTATAATGCATGTGTCCTTAGCCGTATTAGATTGGAAAATCGCGATTTTATGTCTTTTCCGACTATACAATAATGAGGTCTTTAGCTCATAGTTGTTTCAACAATGAGTAACGGTAACCATTGATTGATAGAGTTCATGACTACTGGTACCGTGTAAGACGCACTATCTAATTCTATTGACTGGCATATACAGTTTATGCGTAAAAACGTCTTTAAGTCCTGTATGGTCATTGACACTTTTTCATTTTTGGATTTACATATTCAGGCAAAAAGAGTGAACACTGTACACGTTACAAGAGGAGTAACATTGATTCTCAAAATCAGTTTAACGTAAGATTTTCTCGTCATAAGGATCCTTATCTATAAGTTCAAAGGTATGTTCATTGTGCATTCAAATGCATCGCCTCTTAAAAACATTTTCGTATTTTCACTTCCCCGGTGTTGAAAATACCATCTGGATTGCTCTGCAAGCCTATAGAATTTGAATGCGTTTTAACATTACATGACAAATCAATGCCTGTAATCTCTTAAAAGCATATGTTTCCTAGTATTACCTCTCTTATTGATGGAGAGGATGTGTACGTGTTGAAGATCACTCCTCGGGTCTAGAACGAGCGTGTCTTCTTCAATAATATCATTGATTTGTATTCTTCTTCTTGTATATAGGGATATGAAGTTCCTTCACAGCTTTTACAGGCGTGGCGATTTCTTCTGAATATTTGTTCAAAAATAGTTAATACACGCGGTTAAGTATTTTCAATAGAAACATGTTTCATTCATTCAATTGCACTTTCCTGGTTTGCATATTCTTGGCAATGGACATCGATTTATTTGGCTTTATCTGCAGATGATGAGAAGGTTTAACGTAACTGAGTCTTCTAGAGTATCTCACCAATATCATATCGGTTAGTTATATAGGAGGCAAGTTTGCAATACTTGCAATGTCCTTCGGTGATGTCTGCTAATATCACTAGTTTTTATGTCGTCGACGTTCCCTACGTGTTTTTGTCCTCGGCTTTTTCTCAGTTTCAGAGCAAATTATAAAATCAATTAGTAGGGAATATTTACGACTGCGCAAAGGTTTCGGCAATTTTTGTGCTGTTTTTCATTTAGAAAAGTTTTGAGGAAATGTTAAATTTAAGTTTAGGGCAAGCGATGAGTGGAAAGTAGGTATCACAGTAATGATATCATTACAGCGAATCTGTGGGCTTTCTTCCTGCAATGCTACACATGGAACTCTTAAACGGTGATAAATCGACTTTCACCTCACTTCACCGTAAATAAATATGAATATTATAATTAGTCAAAATTCATCTATGTTTTATCGATATGTTTTATTTGATCATTACATAAGATAATGTGCTACCCGTCGTGTTTAGAAAGCACTAAACTGGTTACAGAAAGCACAAACAATACGGACAATGAAAACACTCCAAGATTAAGTCAACATTTGGATTGTCATCTGGTGTTGGTTGTGAATAATTCTTATGCGGAAGAGTAAATGAATGGTTGTATTGACATAAACAAAACAAACGCGCTGTAACACATTTATTGATTCCCAATCAAGCAGAATAACATACTATTTGTTATCAACAGGAAATCATCGATTTATGTCGATGATTTTAACTAGGATTCCTAATTATCTAAATCAATAAACAATGTTACAAGTATGTCAATATTTATGTTGATACTTTATTCGTGACAGCTCTGTAGTGAAATAATTATGACATATATTATTCTATAATACGAAAAGGGTACTTAACGATTATCCGTATAATATCGTTTTATTACACGAATTGATTTTGCGTCAAACACATTGTCTAAGTTTAGTTCTATATATATACAACCGACTTTAGTACTTGTCAACTTAAAACTGGCCAATAATTAGTGAATTCAAACGGGCCAAGACCTCTGTGATGACAGTAATTAACCATTGTGTCGTCACAACAGAAATACATTGTGACGTCATATATCACACTAGTGTATTCATGCTGTGAATAAATAGTGAAACAATGTATAGAAAGGTGGCGTGTTGTGTTTGTTGGCGTAGTGCTTGTTAGCGATATGTGGTCTGGGGTTCAAATCCATGCAGCTCCACAAATATATCCCTGGTTAGCAAGTGATTTTACATTAATTTAATATTATACTTTGACATAGCAATTCAATTATTTGTTCCGGAAACGAATGTGGGTCAACGTTTTTTTTATAATATTCATGACATTAATGACAACGAATCAATACAATCGTCGACATATTTTAATAACATCTTCTTTACGGTAGTGAACATGCAGTGATATGTTAGATACATGCATTTGACTGGCAGTGCACATTGCTGTCATTTCCCAGTATTTATGCATTGCCGTATTTTTCTGTAGTGATATAAATTAAATATTCCTTATTATTTTAACATCATATAGCTACTACATATCTACATTTAATAAACTTTTAACCAAATATAATGGCCAAAACCATATTGAAAAAGCGATTTAAGCACCCCAAGTCTATTTGAACAGTCATACAACTAAAAGTATCACTCTCTGATGTAAGAAATTGTTAGTATCCTTTTACTGAATATGTGTCTGTCAAATGCATTCAAAACCTACTTTTACCGGCGGCAGAATGTCGTAACATACTTTCTTAAACGTGAGGGGACGTTTCTTTTGCACATGAGTATATATCCACATTGATTACAATATAAACGTAATGGATGTGACCCGTGATTCCTTTTCTGAATAATTCAGTATGGCTACGATGGGTAAAGATATATGAAGGAAATTAGTTACCCAAAGGTTAAATTTTTAAAGATTTATCAAATTTGAAATACTTATTATCAACAAATGTGATTGTTATCAAAGGACCCAAGATGATCGTAAGTCACTAAGGTAACTTAAGAGTGATGTTAAAGAATGAGAGTTAAGGTTAACCTTAGTAAAGGTTTCTTTGTGAGAGGAGTTAATGCTAAATAAATAAACTGTTAGAAATAAAATCAATCATGTAAATCTTAACAAAAAAGTTAAGTTCGATTATTCGTGTGATTGTTCAAAAACTTAATTTCAAGCAGCCTCGATACACAAACTATTACAAATAACAGCGTTAACGATGTAAATCACATTTACCCTACGTACATTCGTGACATGTAATTTTATTGGCTGATAAAATGCTTAATAATTATCAATTTACATGCAGTTTAATGAATAACTGCAAAATAAAATCCACATTGTAATTCACACTTCTTAAGAGTGCTCATTAATTTCAATGGTCACCTAAGTAGTTTCATGTACTCAATGTATACATGAAGCCAAATAGCATCAATACATGTATGGTAAATCATACTCACCAATACATTGAATGATACATGTAATCGTCGAGGATATCAGATGGTATATTAACAACTACGAAATAGTGTACATGATGTCCCGAAGGATGACATTTTAATCTTTGTTAAAAGATTTCTTCCAAAATTGAAAACTGGTAATGTGTTTTTTTTGCGAACTGTCTATCGTGCTGAAAGGTTTCAATACCGCATTGAGAGATGTAACCTGAAGGTTAAGAGTCTTGGGAGTACAACAAAAGGATTTAAATCAAGTGAAACATGCGTGGAACCCTGTAGCGCATTAATCTGGCATGTGTTTGAAGGGTCACGAAGCTTATTTGTTTTAAGTCGAAACCGCTAATTAGCGACTGTCTGTATCTGGAAATCAAATGAATGATACGACTTTTTGTTCACAAACATGATCTAAGGACCACTTCGAAAATTATCTGAACTCACATTCAATATCTGGTACTGGTCCCAGGTCAATAGACCTGCTAAGAATAAATTTATCCTGTTATTCATATTGGATAAATTGATATGTCATATATTTCAGATTTCTTCCATCGCAAGTCATAACTACATCACTGGTTTATTTAATTCTATCCTATCGTTAACTTTTCTGTGTTTGTGTAGTCGCGTAGTTCACTTCATAATGCGCTCAACAACTCAACTCATCGCAGAAAGGTTAACACAATTAAGCATGTGTCGATTAATTGTAAGTTAAAACTCAGACAATCGATCCATATTGTCTGAGATACACAGATATCATTGGTTTGTCTTGTAAGTAAATACATCATCATGTGCATCAACATCAGTAACCATGCACGATGTCTGTTTTCAATCCAGGAACCTTTTATACCATCTAAAGTTATGTTGTAACAAGTCAAGAACAACCTGAAAACAATGTTAGAGTCCAAGCCTCCAAAATTTAATAGAAGTGGACGATTATTTAAAACAATATAATATTCATTGGACTAAATTTAGTATCTTCCATCATGTTTGATGATAATTCTGCTCCGTGTATTCGTGTCCTAAACATTATGCACACAATGCTACTACATAATTTTTCATTTCGTGTTTGTGTTTCCCTATTTCATATCAAGTGTTTTGTACACATCGGTTTGATCTCGTAAATGACATACGACAATCTTATATATCCGTATCGTTTCGTGGTGTCGTTTCGTTTAGAAACTATTTTACTTGTATTGATCAATATACAGTCTTTAAATTGCCAGGGATTTTATGAGTTTATAGTAAACACTTTATTTAACCAAATGATAACACTGTAGAGGGAATCGTTGCCACAGAATAGATTTGCCGCATACAGTTTATGGGATTGCATTGCTTAAAATTGTCCCATGTATTATTTTAACTGCCTAGTGAAGCAATTAAATTTGAAGAAATGCTGTAAAGATGTTCTATATGACTGAAGAACCATAACTTGGAGGTTTATTTGATATTAAAAAAACTGGTTGAACCATTATGGTTGACCAAATGCCCCCAAAATGAAGCTTGTGCAAAACGAACGGCATAATACCAAAACGGAGCTTTTTCTGCTTCAGGAATCATAGCATAGAAGGTGGTTTTAGCAGTGGATTTTTTACAATCAAACCACAATTAACGATTGTTCTGGTTGGCAGTTATTATTTTCATTTTAGCACAAATAAATTATTGCCAGAGACAAAAAGGTAATTAAAGTCATTGACCGTGAATTTTATTGTTCACTAAATTTGAATAGAATAGCGAGGGTTTACGGGAAGTATTTATCATTAATCATATCAAGGGCTCAATAATTCCAAAATACCATTTTATTGTTAAAAATGAAACCGGACTTTTGACGCGATTGATACGTATCATGTATGATACAACGGAACCATATGGATTACTAATTTGAGTCATAAAAGGAAGCACAGACAGTGTATGTGTATGGATAACATTGAAGGGCAAAGTATTTTAGAATTAAACTGTTGCCGGCTTTGTTTTCGTGTTTCTTGTGCAAGATTATTTGTCAAAATATATAATTGATATCTGTAGTCTAAATATTTTGTCTACATATTCAACATGACATACAAGAAATAATGTTCGTATAATGACAAGACTATATACTATTTACAAGTACCTACTCTCTCTCGACTGACGGTTTAATGTAGCTAAATTATTTCGTCCTCTTGTCGCTCTTTTCATCTGAAGTGTACGGTCTAAACGCTTGTTGTGTGAAATACTATCCTTTGTTGCTTTTCTCGCGTAAACAATTCGGTGCAAAATGACATGTATTATTTTCAACGAGAGATATTCATTTCTATGAAATACGTAATGTCATTTTAACACAATTTGTTTTCAAAATTGAGAAATTGTTGATTTATCACTTTGTTATAGAAATATGTTAGAATTATATGGATTGTAACATAAAAAAATCGATGGTACAAGTTAAACAGCAGGTTTGAATGTCCAACAAACAAATCCCCACAATTACAATTTAACATGAAACAATTAGTAGAACACTAATTTATGGAAAACAAACGTCACATGTTATTGTAAGTGTTGTTGCTGTTACACAAAATAGAGTTCAACATTGTAGAAACACGGATGTGGTGATAAATATGTAACTGCCAATCAATATCCGGGTAACTCCAGGGACAGTCATGTCGCCGCCATCTTGTTCCGGTGCCATGCTAGGAAGCCATTTTATACCCATCGGTCGGTCTATCACTTGGTGACAGTTGCTTATTAGCGGTTTAGACTTCATTGAAAGCAGCTTCGTGACTGTTGAAACACGTGTCAGATTACATCGCTCCCAGGTTTCATGCCTGTTTTTACTTGCTTTAAATCTTTTTGTTGAAATCCCAAGACTCTTAAACGCCAGTTTACATCTCTCATTGCAGGAGTGAAGCGTTTCAACACGATATATGGCTTGCCAAAATCCAACTCGGTTTTACAAACTTGAAAGATTTCTTTTAACAAGATTTAGATGCTGTCCCTAAGGACATTTTGTCCGCGTTTTAAATATTGCTACTTTTAAATGTGACATCTGGTATACATCCTCTGGTTTGGGATTCCATTGGGATTCTAATGTTGGTGAGCGGACAGATTTGGATGTTATCATCCTTTTATTTAGATAAAACGTTTTTTATGTTTACTTTCGTATTTAAAAGACATACAAGTTTCAATCAGACAATAAACAGAAAATATAATATGCATGTCCCTGATCCCCACTTATCCTTACGAATAAAACGATATGAATGTTTTCTCAATAAGAAAAAATACAACCGTCAATCTTTTGGTTTAGGAATGTTGATTACACCTCCAATTAGTCAAACGAATAAATCGAATTCGCTACCTTAAAGGCACTGCATGATATTAATATGTTTTCTCAAATTTGCCATTTATTATACACTATATTGGTATGTTAATGGGTAAAACATCTCCTTAAACGTCTCGATAAGCCGTATCCGTTAAAAACGGTTATCCGTATTTGACGAAAATGGTGCTACAAAGCGACAGTGGTGTGGAACTCTTCAGTGTGAGAGGTAGATGATTTGTAGGTCTCATGCACATTTCAGAGTTCAGACAGCAAGATGGTTGACCTTTCCATCATATTGCCATATATAAAACTCTACACTGAGTGCTTAGGCATCGCTACATCAGTCAGATCACTTGAACAACCTTCCGGCGGCCATTTTAATGGGAATTCTATCGCATGACTTAACCGAACCATGTACGTTTTAAAACTCTTTTTATTGATTCTGGAGTATTATTTAGCCATTGGTACACCTATTTATATTTTTGTGAGAGTATTTTATGTCAGTAAGAACATTGTGCTACAGCCCCTTTAAGTACATGCATTGTAACTTTAGTTACTATATGGTTGATATTTCCTTTTGATTTTGAAATGTTCGTTCTTTCTGTATATTGATAAAATGTTATTGAATAACAATCTTTGATGCAATTATTACTTATGATATACTTGAGCGTATTCTTTGCTAATAATATCTTTTGAACTGTTAATTAATCCTCTTATTAATTACAAGACTTACAACAAAATAATTCTTTGAATGAATTTAAAATGAACAATGAATAATCACACTGGGCAATTAGATTGTAGTGAACCTGGGATAGAGCTAATATGATATATATTTTAAATCTGAATGCACTGACCTAGCACTTGGTTCAAAGCCTCCAGTAAAACCGGCCTCGTGTAGGAATCCAACATTGTCAATAACAATTGAATTAGATGGCGTAGAGTCAGATATCAAATTTAGACAGATACAAGTTTTTCTTTATAATTGACATGTTTAAACGGGATATCAGACAGGTTCACAAAAAAAACTTTCAATAACAGCGTGTCAGATGTGTCAGTCTCTTTGTTTGTTGTTCCATTTTCAAAGGGGACAATTTACCTGTCAGTGGCTATGCAATCATAATGCAGATACATTTACCTGTCACGCACTGGTTAGATGATTATAGGTAAGAGGAAGTGAACGGTATATAGGTCACGCTGATTTTATGTCAGTCAAATGGGAATCGTCATGTACAATTACGTAGCAGAAATACTTGTACCGTGAAAAGTGTGTCATACGAGTGTTACGAGACTTTTTATAAAGCCAGTGTTTTTTCTGTATACGACAAATAAGGTGTACAAGAAGCTTTGCCACTGGCATGTCTAATGTCTAATCACCCCGTCGCTAAAGATGAATCCCATATAACGGCTTTACTGTGTTTGTTAATTTGTTCAGAAACTGGTTCTCCATACACTCAACCACAAAAGAAAGGTAACCATACCGTTACCTCGCAATGCCAAGATGTTTAACTCCATCCACGTGAAATGTACACAACTGATAGGGAGATATATCATGTCTTCAGAAGCCAACTCAACTAAATTTCAAATTTCAAAACGTTATCTGTTTTCTATTTCTTAACACAAAACACACGTTTTTTTATTCTAAGGATATAGGAGAGTCTCAAAGGATGTTATTGGCTTGTTTCATGACGTCCTCCAGTAAGGACGCGTCAACAAATTTAAGTTGAAGAACCTTTTTTATGTCGACAACATATCTATGTCGACAGCATGTTTATGTCGACAGCATATTGATGTCTCCCCCGAAGGTCGGGAGACATATTGTTTTTTGTTGAGTTTCCGTCGACGTTGACGTTGACGTTGGCATTTCCATTGTTTCTGGAGAATTATTCTAAAACTACTTGACAAATCTTCACTCAATTTCTTATACAGTTTCCCTATATCTTGTAGATGTGTATTTTGGGGGATTTTGTAAAATTTGTTTCCATAATAACATTTTAGACGTTGTCTATTTGAAGGGTAGGGTTTGTTTCCGGAACTTCTTGAAAAACCCTCACTGCTTCCACATTTCATGTAGATGTGCCTTTTCGGGGATTTCAACTTACAAAAACAATCTCCGCCATGGAAACAATTTGGAGTTTGTCTATTTGAAGATTAGGATATGTTTCCGCAGGAGAACTCGAAACCTTCGAAACTAATCTTCACCCATTTTGGTATACTATCTCGTCATATCATATATATGTGCCTTTAGGGTTTGAACCATCTCATGGGGGAAAGGGGAGACATCTGTGTTTTACAAATAAAACACCTTCTAGTTTACCAATCATGTCTACATGTTATGGAATTTGAATGACAAACATTCTGGTCAAAACTTATTTTGAAAAATCGATTTCAAAACCAAAGTGTTGTGAACAGACTTACAAATAAGAGTAATTTACTCTGATGCATGAAATGACTCTTAACAAATCATGTCCCTTTATAAAGCTTTTAAAATAGACTTTCTCCGGCAGTAGCATTTCGTTCTTTCGCTGTTGGGATGTCGTGACGTTTCTTTGGCGGTTGAGTGTACCCTTCACTTCCTCTAAACCGACAATGTATGCTTTGGGTCGAGATGAAGTGTCGGTCTAGAGGGATAACTGTACAGATTATTGTCAGACGTATGTAGTGTCACTGTGTGTTGTATAATCGTGTTGCAAAGAGAAGGTATTTCTATGAGATATCACACTGTGTTGGAAAAGTGTTCAGAGTGTCTGAGTGACCCTCAAAATAAGATCAGGGTCACCGAAGTTATCTGATGTTTCTGAATGTAACGGCTGTGGGCGTTATGGTACGTGAGGTGCATCGTTAGCAAGAAAAGTTATTTTAATGCCATCCATTTGAAACATATCAACGAGGGTAATATTTTAGCAATAAAAAATGAGAAGTGAAGGCATTCATCGGCGCTACGAGTGTGGAAAGCTTTACTCAGGCATAATATGTGTAACTATATATAATATATTTAAATTATATATACAATATATACTATTTATGTTTTATTATAAGAATTGCATAATTAGTAAACATACAACGTTTGTTCTCAGTTCACGTAATGCACAAACGCAAAATGGCGGATACCCCCACAGAACCTAGGCCTCTCTTTAATACATAGTCCCCCGTTTGGCCCTGTCTTGAGTATTTATCACATTGAAGTAGCTTTGGAATATGGACGTATGGGAAGCAAATCATTGGGGAATCACCGGTTTTTTATTCAACGAAACAACATATGTACTGTTTTGGTACAAATGTACATCGTGTACGTGTATTTGATGTAGTTGCTTGATGCGTCTATTGAAATATAGAAAGATAAAAGTTTTTACCATCCTCGAAGAGATTTACTAGACGCCGTATGAGTATGGATGTATGGATATCACGTGTGTTTGACATAAACATCACTTAATCAACATTTATGTTTCCTTATAAAACTGTAAGTTTCAAAAATAGAGAGTTTAGAGTACTAAATGTAACATAACGTTGGAGTTTCAAATGTATATCCGACGCCACGAAGTTTATCTAATTCTTTTGGAATAAGTTATTGATATATCTGTTAGTTAAGTAGCGTTTTATCTGTCCGCGTTGTGGATGTAATGTATTGATGCTGTTTCTGTACTTAAAGGCTTTTTATCTGACTGCTCTCCATTTTCTTTAGTTATGATATCTATCAAAACATTGCGAAATGTTGCTGAATATCCGCATGTCTTGCTAACAAGCTGCCTTACAGTGCTATAAGAATCAATACTGGTATGACAATAAAGCAATGTAAAACAATATAATTGTCAATGCATCCAGTCCACTACTCAGAGGCTGTCGAACAAGCATAATCGCGCGAATTGTCTCTACGGTATGGTCATCACAAGCCATTGTGGCCATCAGTGTGGCTTGGATTAATCTCAAGATCACGCGAGACTCTGGGGGAATTTCCGAGATTTCTGAAAACTCCACCAGGTCCAAGTATTATTCTTCTGTCTGTGAAAGCGTTTGATGGTTTGAGGCGGTCGATGCAACGTGATTGTGTGATTTCAAGAATAAATTTCGCTTTCTTGCCAACATGCAAGATTGCACATTACTATCAAGAAATGCGCCGGGATGCAAGTCTCATTGGCAATAGACATGATTACAGAGACAGTTAAATTGTTTTCATTGTCAGGAATCCTCTGGGTAATATTTTCAAAGTCGTAACGCATTTCGAGAGAAGATGCGTTCCCTTTCATTCAGTGCTAATTATACCGGTTTATGTTTGCATTTAAATGTTTGGAGATCGTTAGGAGACGTCATTTATTCTCCAAAACATTGTGTCGTGTGATTAAAAGCGTTTCACGTGCATTTAACATTTTAGTATTGCTTTCAAGACAATTATTACAATACCTGAGATATTCACTTTCCCAATCCTTTATCATTGTGTTGAATTTCAATCAAGAGGCGGAAGACAGATCATTATGAAATATAAAAACAGAAAAGTTGAACCCTTCAGACTTAAATTGATTAAAACACGAATCATCCTGTCAATACCTCACTATTGAAGCTGGGGCTTTTTATCTCTATTTACAGGTAATTAATATATTCATGCTTGATGAACTTGGGAATTCTCAAATCTTTGTGAAGACGCTTAATGAAAGGGCAGAGTATCACATTCACAAAAGCATTTGTCGAAACTATAGCCCTGTTGATCACCAACCATTACATCAAGGACCCAGTTATAATATATAATCATGACCAAGTGGTTATGGTTCTTATATTGCCTGGATTAAAATCATCAGTTTGTTTAATTACTTACAATTAGCCCATCGATAAATGGAATCAAGTGTCTGTTAGCAATACGTTTTGGAATATAATGTGTTTTTGTATCAGATATGGCAATATTGACATTAGCGATGTGGTCAAATATATTAGATCGTGCATGTAAGCAAACTGCACGTGAAGCACGCGTGTCGAGGTTCTCCTGATTACTCTGAGAGTTTGAAGAGTTGATTCAATCATACAGGAGACGTGTGGTGTCACCATGGTAACTGACAAAGTTCGTAGTGTGATTCGTTCCACCCAGTAGTAGATTTGATACCTGTTATGAAGGATAGTTTAGCTAAAACACATTATTGTTGTTATGGACGACGTATAATTTATTACATCCTGTATACCCATCTCGAACAAGTATTAATTGAGTATTCGTGACACCCCATATCTGCATTAAAGGTACATCAATTGTGTTCCGGGAGTCACATATTCCAATCGTTATAAAATGTTTTACTTTAACAGACTGTTACCGAAAACTATCATGTTGATGATAATCGACTCAGTATGTTGACGACATGAAGGTAAAAGTAGTGTTTTCTGATCGAAAACCGGACAATGCATCCCGATTGACGCGCGCCAATGAGTCAAACGTAATTTTAGAATCTTATTTACAGCAGACAAAATGACCAATGTGGTAATGTTTAATAAGTCATTTACAATCAGGATCTTATCTTAAGCTACATTTACGTTGATAGTGACACTTCTGTGCATGAGAAGGGACTTATGAAACGTAAAATAAATTTAGCATTTTCGAAACTTCTTATATTCTGTTTCAAACATCAGCTGCTCAATTGTTAGCGAGAAAGGCAGTCCTGAAGGTGAAGCTCGTATTAACACTTATTAACAATTAATTCCTCATCTCCGAATTAAAAGTAAAACATAAGAATAGATGTATTTCAAAATACTACGTTAATATATATATAGTTTTGAAGAAATAGTTTACTTTTTTTACCTAAAACTCTAGGATGAGAAAGACATTAACCTAAAACACATTGAAATGAGAAAGATATCCCCGTTTAAGAGGTTGAATTGAAACTTGAAAATATATCACTCTACGACATTATTGCAAAATATACAGTGAAAGAATAATTGAAGAAATCTTCTAATATTAATTTCAATTTAGAACTCATAATTTCAAATTGCATCTTGAAATAGAACTACTCTTGTATATGCAAAAGCCTTCACAGTGACACAACATTGCAGAAATCGAACAGAGACGTTCATCGGCGAGAAACTACGTCTGTTAGAGTCGTCTCTATAACCCGTATTGTACTGTGGATGTCTCTCAGGATTCGCTAACTGCAATAGCGTGTGTACGGGCAAGAAATCTCTGCAAAAATATTCACTCTCGCTTAAAAAATGTTAGAAAGCTTTTGACACCGTTGGAACTTTTTAGGAATGGACCGTAAACGATATTGACTTCGCAGTCTCTTTTGAGAATTCTATTTGAAGTCATCTCACTTCTGTTGCTATACACATCTGAATAGGGAATACAAGTATAAGTGATTTTTTGGATGATGATGAGATGAGTTTCCATTAATTGTCAAGATATGTGCCAAGACAAATTGAAAAAACTATCTGTAAAATGCAATTCCACGATTACACCTAACCTTGTACCAAATACATGAAATACAGCTCCATGGTATTCTCAATCTGAATATTTAAAACAAATACATTAACAATATTTAAAATAAAACGTCAGCATCCTTTTACAACCAATGTCATGTAAAACTAAATTTTAAGTCAGATAAATAACAATTAAAATTATTAAACAACTAATGACTCTAAGTGAGGTTGATCCAATGATATTTTGCCTTGGACACGCGATAATCAGCGAGGCGAATGTATGTACTTTAAATTCATAGTGTTTAATGTTAGAATAGTTTTTAACCTTTTTAACACTAAATAATATTTAACAATTTCGAAATATCAGTGGAAGTCGAAGGCATTTATTAGCTTTGAGTCAGTGTATGTTCTGTCATAAATAATGTCAACATTCTTTCCAATACTTGCTAAATGTCTGGTAACCCCATGACGAAGTGAAAACGAAGTACAGCGTTTATACTGGTGGACATTCTCTTGTCTCACCTCGAACATTAAATTGGCGAGGATTTTGTCTCGCTTCGTATTCCGGTGACCTTTCTTGTTTTAAGATATACTGCAGTAGGACTTCCTTTTTGCGATAGGTTACTTTTACAGCTAAACGAAACATTATTTTTGTTATTTAAAAAAGAAACTGAATGATAACACGAATATTTGGACCAATATTTTAATGTATGTTACATTTTATTATGTTGAGTATCCTAGCCCGGAATATATTTGACCTTTGTCTTTGTCTGTCTACACGGAAATATAAAATCTCGAATCCTCGCTATGAGGATGAATATGCGTTTAGATCAAAAGTAACCATTAAAAACTCAAAGCGAGTAGTGCCATTGAATGTGTTGTCAACCTTAGTTCAACTCAAGTCTCATGACAGTGATTGAAAGTAGCTGAAAATAGTTTCACTTGATCTTAATTATACAATACAACGTAAAGCTTTGATGTCCCAGCACACACGAGACCCCGACAAACACACCTTGATCTATGGAGTTAGAATCGCATAAAAATATGAGTGATGACTTTATTGAAATTGTGGTGTTCTTTGGACTTCGGACGTTCATGAAGGTTTCACAGTGTACATTTGAAGGTATCCGATGTTCATGAAGTGTTTATGTCTATGCCCGCTCAGTGTGCATTTGAAGGTATCCGATGTTCGTTAAGTGTTTTTTGTCTAATGCCCGCTCAGCGTACATTTTAAGTTATCCGATGTTCATAAAGTGTATTGTCTAATGCCCGCTCATTGTTAATTTGAAGGTATCTGATGTTCATAAAGTGTTTACGACTTATGCCCGCTCAGTGTACATTTGAAAGTATCTGATGTTCATAAGTGTTTACGACTTATGCCCGCTCAGTGTACATTTGAAGGTATCTGATGTTCATAAGTGTTTACGACTTATGCCCGCTCAGTGTACATTTGAAGGTATCTGATGTTCATAAGTGTTTACGACTTATGCCCGCTCAGTGTACATTTGAAAGTATCTGATGTTCATAAGTGTTTACGACTTATGCCCGCTCAGTGTACATTTGAAGGTATCTGATGTTCATAAGTGTTTACGACTTATGCCCGCTCAGTGTACATTTGAAGGTATCTGATGTTCATAAAGTGTTTACGACTTAAGCCCGCTCAGTGTACATTTGAAGGTATCTGATGTTCATAAAGTGTTTATGTCTAATGCTCGCTCAGCGTACATTTGAAGGTATCTGATGTTCATAAGCGTTTACGACTTATGCCCGCTCAGTGTACATTCGAAGGTATCTGATGTTCATAAGTGTTTACGACTTATGCCCGCTCAGTGTACATTTGAAGGTATCTGATGTTCATAAGTGTTTACGACTTATGCCCGCTCAGTGTACATTTGAAAGTATCTGATGTTCATAAGTGTTTACGACTTATGCCCGCTCAGTGTACATTTGAAGGTATCTGATGTTCATAAGTGTTTACGACTTATGCCCGCTCAGTGTACATTTGAAGGTATCTGATGTTCATAAAGTGTTTATGTCTAATGCTCGCTCAGTGTACATTTGAAGGTATCTGATGTTCATAAGCGTTAACGACTTATTCCCGCTCAGTGTACATTCGAAGGTATCTGATGTTCATAAAGCGTTTACGTTTAATGCCCGCTCAGTGACATGTGAAGGTTTCTGATGGTTATAAAGTGTTTATTTGGAGGTTTTCACGTTCGTGAATGTTAGTGCCCAATGCGTGATAATTTGGAGGTTTCTGCTATTGAGAATGGGCGCTCTAAGTTCAGGAGGTTTATGGAGAACGTGTTCTGTTCATTGTAAGCTTTCACATGGGTTTCAGGAGGTCTTGAATATAGGCCGTCGCATGCAGGTTGGTTCAGGTTGCCTGTAAACCGAGAGATCGAGGCCACCGTTAGATCTCGTGTAATGTAACAACCGCAGGTAATTGAGGATACCCAATGTGTTAGTATTAACAATATTAGTATGAAACCGAATAAAGGATCGGCGGTAAATTATTTCAGATGACAATGTGTATAATTTGAGATATAAGCCACGAATGCAGTTTTGGAAACGAATCAAACATGGCGGGTGTCGCTCCTTTAGACTATAGGTATAGAGGGGTGTGGATACTCATGATATATACATTGTTAATAGTAAGACATTGGGTATCCTCAATTTCTTGTGGTAACATGGCAGTACTATACATACAGTATATACCAACATTACCGTTAGATCTATTGTAATGTAACAACATGCCAGTACTATACATACATTATATACCAGCAATACCGTTAGATCGCTTGAAATTAACAACATGCCAGTATTACACATACATTATATACCAGCATTACCGTTATATCTCTTGTAATGTAACAACATGCCAGTACTATACATACATTATAATCCAGCAATACCTCTGTATCTCTTGTAATGTAACAACATGCCAGTACTTTACATTTATTACATACCAGCATTACCGTTAGATCTCTTATAATGCAACAACACCCCAGTACTATACCGTTATATCTCTTGTAATGTAACAACATGCCAGTACTATACATTTATTACATACCAGCATTACCGTTAGATCTCTTATAATGCAACAACACCCCAGTACTATACCGTTATATCTCTTGTAATGTAACAACATGCCAGTACTATACATACATTATATACCAGCAATACCGTTATATCTCTTGTAATGTAACAACACCCCGGTACTATACATATATTACATACCAGCATTACCGTTATATCTCTTGTAATGTAACAACACCCCAGTACTATACATATATTATATACCAGCAATACCGTTAGATCTCCTGTAATGTAACAACATGCCAGTACTATACATATATTACATACCAGCATTACCGTTAGATATGCTGTAACGTAACAACGTGCCATTCCTATACATACATGATATACCAGCAACACCGTCATCGTTTTAAAAGTTTTATTCCCGGAAGTTCTAGTTTCTTGAAAAACATGAAGTACAGACACGTACCATTTTCGAAGAGACCTCTCCATTGCTCAATCACCTCAATTAATTCACTAAACCCCAAATAGATGAGATGTCTCACTGTTTTGGTGTCCCCAGTGTAAGATGTAATTGTTCAAATTGAACGTGCCCATAGGATTTCCTAACTGGCTTAAAGTGCATAAATACAAGGTTTCGCAAAACTTAGTAAGCGTAGAAGTCCATTTGGAAATGAGATTCGACTAAAAGTAACAAATTGCAAACTCGCCTCAAGGGACATTTCGATTCCCGTTTTATAGATTTCATATCACGTTTTAAAGACAACGTTTTGCGAAAATTAATTAGTGTGCTATCTATATATATATTTTCATAATGTGTTTCATATATCAAGAATGTCATTAGTTCTTATGTTTTGATCATCTCGACTCGGTTACGTATTCTTCATGTTTTACACTAACTGGTATAGGTTAGGTATTTTTCACTACCATAGTTTGTATTATTTCCATGTCATGTAATCACGTGATCTAACGACAACATGGTTTACACTTTGTCTACTTTAAATAGTGAATGTTATAACCCCCTATTAAGGGACAAAAAAAATGTAGTTCCAATTTAATTAAAAATATAAGGTGATTCATACGTGAGCTGTCAAAGCTAAATATATAACAACGTGTAATATATACTGGTATCGCTCTCATGTTGCAAAAAGGCAATTCACCTCAATATGAAATAGCCTCATGTATAAAACAATAGCGGCGGAATAATTTTACTCCCTTTTCCATTCCGTGACAACTTTCCTATAATTGTCTCCACACCTACTTCAAGTGAAGTTCGCTTAACACCGATGTGCACAGAGTAAGATTGTAATTATGACATGGATAACGATGTTTCCGAGGGAAACAATCGAGTTTTTCCACTTGTAATGACTTTAGTTAAACGTATTTCCTTAAAGGGATTTTGCTGATTTGCCTATAAAATTGAAAATGTGGCTTTCCTTTCCAAACATTGGTTCTAAATTGTCAACGCCATCCAACTAAATGTAATTAAGAAATGAAAGGCATTCCATTCAAAGAAGCATATATCCCGATAGTGTGCATATGGGGGATCAAGTTTGTTCTTGGTATCTCTGTTTCCTTCTAGCTCCCACCCAACATGCATCGATCTAGCCACCACCATTCACTGTTAAGCGAATTAGTTTCTGGAAACCAAATTTGATTCTAAAATGAAGCTAAAAGACAAAGAGACGCTGCTTAAAAGTGTTAGAAAGAATGCGTCGAGACGGGATTGAGCCAAATAGGATTCCGCGAACAGCGAAGTGACATTAATTCTCTTTCCTCCACTAACGCTTGTTCTTTCTAACTGCAGGGACTCATCACAGAGCGGCAAACATGGAGCGAGAGAAGATGTGAGCGCCTTGACAGGTGGATGAAGCAAGATGACCTCCAGTCTACACTGACCTCAGCGCCGACCTGACGACATGTTCAATCATTCTGTCATGCCGGTCACCGACGTGGTTGCCGGTGGCCGTGACATTAACCACACTTTTGACTGGATAACGTGGCCCAGTGTCCATCACAACACCAGTGAAGCGGACGGAGTTAACACAACAGAAGGCTCGAAGCCCTTCTATCCTGCAGGCTACCCTAGTGGTTACACGTGGTCACACATCATAGTGGCCTCAATCGTAGTGACGATAATGTTACTTCTGATTATCATTGGAAACTTTCTGGTCATATGGGCGATTATCACTGACCGCAATCTGAAAGCATCGCAAAACCTGTTCATTGCATCTTTAGCCCTTGCCGATTTTCTTCTCGGATTGGTTATTATGCCTTTCTCCCTTGCAAATGATTTGATGGGTTATTGGCATTTCGGTACAATTTGGTGTGACCTGTGGAAAGCTATAGATGTTTTACTGTGCACTGCGTCCATATCAAGCCTTTGCCTAATTAGTTTGGACAGGTACTGGTCAATAACCCGCGCCATCCACTACGCTCGACAGCGGACGCCTAAACGGGCAACTATAATGATAGCTATCGTGTGGGTAGTGTCAGCCGCGGTGTGCATCCCTCCACTGATTGGCTGGAACCAGCCCCATTCAACCGACACCGACTACCCCGTGTGCAGTCTCAGTGAAGACATTGGATATGTTCTCTACTCGTCAATGGGGTCGTTTTACATACCTGCGATAATTATGGTGTTTGTGTATTATAAAATTTACCAGGCTGCGAAAATGCGAGCCCGAAAGACTGTTACAAAGATGCCGAAAGCTGCTGCTGCAAAAGGAGAAGCTAAGAATTCCACTGAGTCGAGCATTACAGAGCACGGACCCGGTCACGAGGGCAAACATCTCGAGGAGGATGCCACCTGTGCCCCACCTGAGCCACCAGTAAAAGATGGCAATGAGACATACACGACAGACGATGATACTGCAAACCAAGTACAAACATCCGACACCAACACTGCATCAGTTGCATTGCCGAGTGATGAAATGGCAAAACTGATCTCGACGGATTCTGACTCAACATGTGATATATCCTTACGAACATTAAACAGGGGCGATAACTCTAGCAGACTAGGGACGAGCACTCTGTTGACGAGTGACACGGAATCTTCTTCTGAGCAGCACAGAAGCCTGCTAAGCTCAAACGGGAAAGAAAAAGACGTTCCAGATAACAACAAGGAACCCGGCAACGGACAAGTCCATCAGTTTACCATTATTGAACCAAAACAGAACGGCACGCCAACGGTTCACACGGCTGCAAGACAGAAACGAGAACAGAGCAGGTTCCTGGGAAACATCACTCGCCATTTGTTTAATGCGAACAGAGAGAAGAAAGTTCCGAAAAAGAAGCAGGAAAAGAAGGAGCCACAACCATCGGACTACTTTTCTGCAGAGAAACACAAACGCAAGCTGGCTAAGGCTCGGGAAAGAAGGGCGACGGTGGTGTTGGGGCTCGTCATGGCTGCCTTCATCCTCTGCTGGTTGCCCTTCTTCTCGCTCTACGTCACGTCCGCGTTCTGTGTTGACTGCATACCATATTTCGTATTCAATGTGTTTTTCTGGATAGGCTACGCTAATTCTGCCTTGAACCCAATCATATATACTGTTTTCAATAGAGACTTTCGAAAGGCTTTTGGGAAAATAATTTTTGGGAGGCGTTGGCAGAGAGGGAGGTAGGAGTGAGTAGAAACAAATAGAAATCCTGCCGTATATTTTGCTGTAGACGTGTAGTCCCGATGGAACTTCTGTATATTGGTTCCTTGTTCAGAATACTTTTCCAAGTGAACTCAAAATATACGGCAGCTATGATGTACATTGTTTAAAGGGCCATTATTTTGCGAACTACTGCACATCCTAATTATCCCCTTCTGAACTGTAAGTAAGTCTGTAACTGTTTGCAAAATGGTAGTGTTTTGTTGCAATCCTAATGGACGATTATACAATTCCTTTGAAAACCGTTATCACAAAAACTCAAAAAGAATTTTTCTGAAAATTCCAATATCCTCATGCATTTATAACAAAAATTGAAACTGATCTGCACAGTGTCTATAGTGAGTATTTATGTAAAAAAACACATTAACTTATCTATTGTATTTTCAACACCAAAGTGAAACAATTACATGATACATACTCATTCCAAATTCCACATGAAACAGTACCAAATTGCAGACACATGTTTGACCTGGTGAATGAGTTGACCCTGCCACTATACTGACCCCCGTAGAGGCAGCGCGTCAACGAGAGGGTGAATCCAGTTTGGGGGATATTGTGTTGAAATAAAAATGCAATGTTTGTGTATCTTTAGTATTGATGGTGCTAATTACACATGCTGAACACATGTGAAATCAAATCTCAACGTAGGTCTTTCGTATAACGCTGTATCATACTGCTTGGCCTTTAAACAATGTATAAACGTGTCAATCATATCATCATTTAGCTCCTGGAGTAGCTTTCATTGAAATTATGTATCCCTGCACTTCGCATTTTGTTTGGCATTATTCACAACGAATCACTACTGATTGTTTTGTAAATAAAATAAAGCCTTTCACCGTTTTAACATGTATTCAATGTAATGTGTTTTGTGATGCGACCGGCCACAGACCAGTCAGCGTGACATTAAGCTGTCAGGAGTTGCGTCCCTTCACCGCCAACTTTCTCGCCACGCTTTCAACCAGCCACAGAATGTTAAAGGAATAGCACGTCTAGGTTAGGGTATACTTGTTGAGAAGAAATTTGAGGATATATGTGGATGAGTAAATCAATGCATGCATTTCTAATCACCGAATGTCTGGAACATATTGCTGAGGCTTCATGTTGCTGAACAGGAATGTTATTCATGCACACACTGCCTTGTTCGTCTTAAACTGACATCCAGTGTGATATAAACATCTACCACATACCATACATACCAATACACAAGAAAAATTTGGGTTTGTAATGTTTAATAGGACTGATCATAAAAATGATACGCATGTAAGTTAATTCCACGCATTGTTTCGATTTCTGGGGATGTATTTGTGTGTTGCTCGAATTTCATTGGAAAAAGTAATTAAACTACCGGGCAAAAGAAAGTACTCACCTCAGTTGATTTTATCATATGTATGATTTTCAATTGCAAATATCTCAAGTTTTCGATGTCATAATCCAAACTGATAAGTACAGGTGTTTAGTTAGCAGTCAAAGAATACTTCTACATGTTTTTTAATTATTTAAAAAAAAATGAAATTTTAATTTTAATTTTGTTTTTAAATTATTGTTGATGATACACAACTGTTCATCGACATATAAGACATATCCTATGTGAAAATAAATAAATGTGCCTGATTCTGCACACATTTAAAACATTTTAAACAGGGCAGGGGTCATGTTGGTGAAAATTTCATTCTTAAACCTGTCTTCATTACAAAAAGATATTCGAACTAAAATTTAACCTCAGTCACCAACAAAGTCATTCAAACTACTGCAGATAAGTATTATTGTATCGTGTCATAGTCAAATACATCTGATTTCTTTTAAATATCGAATTAATCGAAATAAACTTTGGTGAAAACTTTCTTTTTCCCGGTAGTTTATTATATTATATATAATGAAGTTGGGTAACATGATGTGAACTGAAATTAGCACATATGGTATTTTAACACGTTTAAAAGCCCAAATAAGAGATATTAAAAAGACTGATGTTTATTTGAATTTCGATTCCACAATATTTATCCCGTTCTGACTATCTTTCTTCTGCTCAAACCTAAAACGACGAATTAAAACAACAATCTATATAAGGACAACTTTAAATTTAAGCGTTTAAAAGGTTGTAATTTTATTTTAATATTGTAAGTAAAAATTCATCAAATATTTTGCAGCAAGCGTCAGAAAATTCATATTCTCCACCAACTAATCTTTCATATGGTTTTCAGGAGTTCATGTATCAAAGACCGTGAGGATTGAATTATAGAGGTAAATAATTTGACGATAAACTGAAAACCCTCTTGCTACGCCTCCATACGACGGACTGTATTCATACTTTGGTAGTTTTACAAATATAATTATAGCAATATTGCATCTCTCTCAAATTACTTCATTCTCCCTCCACATACATTACTCGTAACCAACGTGTTTATTCTATGTTTCTGCTTTCACCGAGAAAGAAGTGTGATTGGTTGCTTTCAACTTCAGTATTGCAATCAGTGACGATGTTTCGATTGTCTGGTTCTATGGCTTTAACTGTGTGACGTACACATATCTCAATACAGATCGAAGTCAGCAACAAATGTTAGACAAGCTTTCATTGGATAGAATTGAGGACGGTAGTCGCGAATTGTCATGTGTGAACATTTATAAGTACTAGAAACTCCAGTTGCCTTTCGACTTCAACCAATGTCTTCTAAATTTGCAAATATGCTGAAGAATAAATCCAATTTAAGGTGCATTTAAGATGTTTTTAAATGGAACGAAATATAATTGAACTTGTTCACCGCATTCAAAGGTCCCCCTGGAATGAAAACAAATTATATGTCATATCAACTCGCAAAGCTTTTGATACAAAAGGGTGACACAAAATATATCGTACTCGAAAGCAAACGGACAAAATCGATAAATCAAATTAAGTTAAAGAGTACTGAAGAGAAAACAACCTTTTGTAAAATTGAAAACAAAATCAAAAGAAACGCCAACAATTTCAACGCAATCTCATGCAAACCAATTCCACACGGTTTTAAAATAATTACGCTGTTTCAATCCCTTTCAAACACCGTGACATGCATGACAATTGTCTGACACTAATACGACGGAAGTAAAAACGGACAATCTTATGTTGACAACTAGAATGATTAACCACGTTAAACCATCCAGGTCACTCACGGAAGAAGTGTGTATTATGACCTATGTAATATGTTATGACCTAGCTATGAAACGACCGTCACAGATTTCGTAAGGGTCGTTTGCCACACTCTTACGTTTAATGACATCTTTATAGTTCATTATGTTCATCTGAAGATCTTCAAGCGCAGTCATGCTACAACATGGTATTGAACATATTCAGATTGACCTATTGCATATACTCTCAAAAGCGAGTATACATTGTAGTGAGTCTGGTGTGACAGATATAAATTGTTATGATGAACTCTTTTGTCAATCGTAAATGAAATAAAAACCTTTCGTGACATGTGACAAGCGATTAAACTGCAGTTTCATTTTCTAGGAGTTGTTTTCAAACCTCTGTGGATTTCAGGAAATGGTTTGCTAAATGGTTCTTTATGCGTTTGAAAGTGTCATCGAGTTAAACTGTCAATAGATATCCCATTCAATCAACAGTGCCGGATGAAGAAATTGGAAATGTTGTCTCTGAATCAGATTGGAAAGTGTATAAAATCGAAGAGAAAGAAATAAAAAGAAACGACACAGGAAGAATGGATCAAGAACAAACAAAGAAACTACACGGATTGGTTATTATCATTATTTCTTCATTTTGGTGTACGTGCATAAGTTTTTCTCCTACAATAAGGCGGTTTATCCAACCTCGTTACCATCGCAGTCGAGATATAACCAACATTGAATAATAAAACATGTTTTAAAACTCATTGTTGTAAGAAATACAAACATTACAGAAAAAAATATTTAACCAACATTTTTAGCTGTCAAATGTTGATATGCCTGTGTTTATTGATATTGTATATAATTACAACCAACTCTACATATACATAGACTAAGTACAATTAGTGTTGCACCCCCTGCATGCTGCTGCTGTGGCAATGTACAATTTTGGAATAAATCTGGTATCTTTTCGAGATTCATTCTAAATCAAACACTTATCTTTAATTCGTGGGTGTCATTACAGTAATACAGACCGGATTTTGTCAGTAAGCAACGTTTTTCAAATTTGTCTTTTTTTTCGAAAAATCTTATTCTGAAGGTTCGTACTGCTGCAACTGGTGACGTTTCGTCGAAAGGCACTTTCTAATGGTTCATCAGTTTACTTGAACTTCTCACATTACAACATCCACAATTTGATTTTCATTTTTTAGTTGAGCAATACTTGTTCCTGGACACCAAAATACCAGAAGTTGTGAAACGTTATGTGAATTAAATTTGGTTTGTTAAACTGGTAGATAATACTTCTGGCATATCCCACAGTTGCTTTATCTGATACATTGTCTACTTTCTTAACATACAACATTTACTGGTGAAAAAATTGCAACACTTTTTTTGCTATGTATAGATAGTGTTGTTTTCAGCCAAATATCAGCCCGAGAGCTGATATAGATACATTTTCAGATATATCGATACATTGACAGGTATATGAGTACATCTAGAGCCTACTGATGAAAGTTTGTGATATTGTTATTCTAATCATCACTCACATCATCAATATCAATTTGCAGACAGGACCTATTCCTAATGATTTTAAAGGAGCGGTGATGTGAACATTGTAAGTTATATTACCGGCCGGTCTCTATTTTTTCATTTATATCAAATATACTAGAGGAAATTGTTGTTAAACAGCCTACCAATCACCTGGATGTAAATTAACTATCGCACAACTTTCAATCAGCATACAAAAAATCACACGATACCTAAATGGCCCTTGACGAGTCACAAACGATCTGTACTTACTTGTTGACAATGGGGACATTGGGATGCCATGTTGTTGTATCCGCATGCTTTGTTACAATCGATTTGAGGTCCTAAAGGGTAGACTTGTTGTGGCGTACCACAGGGATCTGTGTTGGGGCCAGTATTATTCACACTATACACCGAACTCCGCAGCCGAATTGAGCGAGCTCTCAAACTATCTAAAGATCTGTGACTCAAATAATATACAGTAATATGAATGCATGTACAGTTGTATGGATAGCTATACAGTAATATGGATACATAATAGTAAGATGAATACATGTACAGGGATATTGGCATCTGTACAGTAATATGGATGCATAATTATGCATTAATATGGTAACATGTACAGTTATATGGATGCATACATTAATATGGTAACATGTACAGTTATATGGATGCATAATTATGCATTAATATGGTAACATGTACAGTTATATGGATATCAGTACAGTAATATGGATACATATAAAGATATTATTACCCGACAAAGTGTGTCATATGATATTAACGAAACTATTTTTAATTTTGTATTATTGGCCGAGCGAGAGCGAGGGTTGTACATGAATTTGCACGAGTTTCGTAAAATTCATATGACAAAATTTCAAGGGTAATAATGTCGTTGACGTTATCACACATTCTATTCCATTTGATTAGCTTAAAATTAGTGAGGAAACGACCAACTTCTCTTGCGACGGCAGGCTACAGTGACGTTTACAATAGTTTATGACGTCACAGACGCAGGCATTACGGGAAGTCGAGATGTAACAACGGCTGCTGGGTAGACGTGGTATTTTCACATGTGCTCGGATCGATAATATTAATCATATGGGTAATAAACAGTAATATTGATACGTGTACAGTTATATAACTATCTGTATAGTTATATGGATACATGTACAGTTATATGGGTATATGTACAGTACAAAGTAAACATTAGCTCAATGTTGTAAATGTCATTGATCAATACTGTTTTCCGATATTGTGTGACTTGCTGATGCAACATACAGGAATCAACAAAGTTCTTTATCAACTGACGTTGTATGATATAATTGTTTAACAGTTGCATAAAACACAGATGTATGGAGTAAACAGATAACAAGCAAGGACTTTGTTTAGAAATTACTTATTTAAATGTTAATTCTCATTAGAACTGAAACTTTCTAGAAAGAGGATCTGAAAAGATGATTTGGGCTGTTGCAATTATGATGATTGATTAACACCCAAATCAATTAACAACCATAGAGTTTAATTTACAAACAAAAATAAATCAAATATTCACTCTTATAATTCGCTTTGTCTTTTTGTTTTCCAATTCCCTTTCCTGGAAATCGCCGTTAAGTCTGCGAAAAACTCAACCAAGTCAAACGATTGTCCAAGTTAATAAGATAAACCTTATTTCATTAAATGAAAGAGTTGCAGGGTGAATTAAACTTTAATTAACTCCTAAGATACACCATTAACACCAAGTGACTCTTAATTTGTTTATGAAAAAGATGCATAAAGATTCAGATCATATAATACAGTAAGTATGTGTCTTTGCATTTAACAGATTAAACGGATGATTTTCTTATAATGCCCGAATTCTACATTAGCCTCTTCGCATTTATGTATAAGTACACATTAGTTGTTGGTTTTATCTAGTAAATCAGATAAAATGTATTATATGAATATTTTAGATGTATTTGAAAGTTGTATTGTTTAATGGATTCGTTTGTAAGTTTGTAATTCGTAAGGTCTTTAATGCAGATACACTAAAATCAATTTATCTCGAAATTTAAGCTAATCGTTCCATCAAGGTTCCATCAAGTACTTTCAGGGCATCATTTGGGAAAACACGTGAAGGAAAACATTCACAAATGACGTATATGAAGGCAGATCTTCCTACTATGATAAACGTTAATGCTTTGCATGTTCAAACTATGTTTTAAATATTACGAAAATAGAAAAAGACTGTGTGGATGTCATTGTAAACTAATTTTTTCAAATTGGTAAATGTTTTAAAACCTCGAAGGTATTCCGAGTATGAAGTGCTCATCGTAAAGTTGCCATGGTATGACATCACAGAAAAGTGATGCATAACTCATCTCTAAAAATGTGTACCGACATTAATAGATGACCTAAAGCTTCTTGTAGACATACACATTGACGGTGTTAGGTGAAATTAACAACGCTATTTAACTGTGACTTGACATTGTGATGATTCAAAATGTGAATTTTCTTCATTTTTACATGAACTTTAAGCTCGAACACTATCTAAACACTTACCTAAGTATAAATTGCAAAAAAACAGTGAACCTTATTTCATCAAAACCAATTTCATTATAATCATTGTTGTCATTAACATGAATTCAAATGACAGGCATCATAATGTGGCTCGAAATATCCGATAACCCTAGGCACAATCCAAATCTAACATAAAGTGATCACTGTGAAATGGCCTACTGGCATGCTGTCAGCTATAACAATGGTCAATAATGCCAAGAGATCGTTCAAGCAGAGCTGAACAGATATAATTGGTAAATTCAGCAAATAGTCGACATGACGCCTTTACTCAAGAGTCAGGACAACAAATACCGACAGTATGAAATGAATCTATTAGTCTATGAGCTTCAACCTTAAAATTACATAGAGATTTCACCTCTTCTGCTGTCAAACAGAACAGCATTAAGTCTTGCTTGAGAATGTTTTTCTATCAAAGAATGTAAATATATTTGATATGACAGGCTACACGAGCTGTTATCAATGTGAATATTCTTCATTTTTTTAACGAACATGTATCTCTGAAGGAGCTCTAGACCAATGTGGGACCTGGAACCAATGTAGGACCTGGGACCAATGTAGGACCTGGGACCAATGTAGGATCTGGAACCAATGTAGGACCGGGGACCAATGTAGGACCTTGGACCAATGTAGGACCTGGGATCAATGCAGACCTGGAACCAATGTAGGACCGGGGACCAATGTAGGACCTAGGATCAATGTAGGACCGGGGACCAATGTAGGACCGGGGACCAATGTAGGACCTGGGATCAATGTAGGACCTGGAACCAATGTAGGACCGGGGACCAATGTAGGACCTAGGATCAATGTAGGACCTGGAACCAATGTAGGACCGGGGACCAATGTAGGACCTTGGACCAATGTAGGACCTGTGATCAATGTAGGACCTGGAACCAATGTAGGACCGGGGACCAATGTAGGACCTTGGACAAATGTAGGACCTGGGACCAATGTAGGACCTGGGACCAATGTAGGATCTGGAACCAATGTAGGACCTGGGATCAATGTAGGACCGGGGACCAATGTAGGACCTGGGACCAATGTAGGACCTTGGACCAATGTAGGACCTGTGATCAATGTAGGACCTGGAACCAATGTAGGACCGGGGACCAATGTAGGACCTTGGACAAATGTAGGACCTGGAACCAATGTAGGACCTGGAACCAATGTAGGACCTGGGACCAATGTAGGATCTGGGACCAATGTAGGACCTGGGACCAATGTAGGACCTGGGACCAATGTAGGACCTGGAACCAATGTAGGACCTGGGACCAATGTAGGACCGGGGACCAATGTAGGACCTGGGACCAATGTAGGATCTGGAACCAATGTAGGACCTGGAACCAATGTAGGACCTGGGACCAATGTAGGATCTGGGACCAATGTAGGACCTGGGACCAATGTAGGACCTGGGACCAATGTAGGATCTGGAACCAATGTAGGACCGGGGACCAATGTAGGACCTGGGACCAATGTAGGACCGGGGACCAATGTAGGACCGGGGACCAATTTAGGACCGGGGACCAATGTAGGACCGGGGACCAATGTAGGACCTGGAACCAATGTAGGACCGGGGACCAATGTAGGACCTTGGACAAATGTAGGACCTGGGACCAATGTAGGACCTGGGACCAATGTAGGACCTGGAACCAATGTAGGACCGGGGACCATTGTAGGACCTGGGATCAATGTAGGACCTGGGACCAATGTAGGACCGGGGACCATTGTAGGATCTGGAACCAATGTAGGATCTGGAACCAATGTAGGACCGGGGACCAATGTAGGACCTGGGATCAATGTAGGACCGGGGACCAATGTAGGACCTGGGACCAATGTAGGACCGGGGACCAATGTAGGATCTGGAACCAATGTAGGACCGGGGACCAATGTAGGACCTGGGATCAATGTAGAACCGGGGACCATTGTAGGACCGGGGACCATTGTAGGACCGGGGACCATTGTAGGACCAGGGACCAATGTAGGACCGGGGACCATTGTAGGACCGGGGACCAATGTAGGACCTGGGATCAATGTAGGACCGGGGACCATTGTAGGACCGGGGACCATTGTAGGACCGGGGACCAATGTAGGACCTTGGACCAATGTTGGACCTGGGACCAATGTAGGACCAGGGACCATTTTAGGACCTTGGACCATTGTAGGACCTGGAACCAATGTAGGACCGGGGACCAATGTAGGACCTTGGATCAATGTAGGACCGGGGATCAATGTAGGATCTGGAACCAATGTAGGACCTGGGATCAATGTAGGACCTGGAACCAATGTAGGACCGGGGACCAATGTAGGACCGGGGACCAATGTAGGACCTGGGATCAATGTAGAACCGGGGATCATTGTAGCACCGGGGACCAATGTAGGACCGGGGACCAATGTAGGACCGGGGACCAATGTAGGACCTTGGATCAATGTAGGACCGGGGACCATTGTAGGACCGGGGACCATTGTAGGACCGGGGACCAATGTAGGACCTTGGACCAATGTTGGACCTGGGACCAATGTAGGACCAGGGACCATTTTAGGACCTTGGACCATTGTAGGACCTGGAACCAATGTAGGACCGGGGACCAATGTAGGACCTTGGATCAATGTAGGACCTGGGATCAATGTAGGATCTGGAACCAATGTAGGACCTGGGATCAATGTAGGACCTGGAACCAATGTAGGACCTGGGACCAATGTAGGATCTGGAACCAATGTAGGATCTGGAACCAATGTAGGACCTGGGACCAATGTAGGACCGGGGACCAATGTAGGACCTTGGACCATTGTAGGACCTGGGACCAATGTAGGACCTGGGACCAATGTAGGACCTGGGACCAATGTATGACCTTGAACCAATGTAGGACCGGGGACCAATGTAGGACCGGGGACCAATGTAGGACCTGGGATCAATGTAGAACCGGGGATCATTGTAGGACCGGGGACCAATGTAGGACCTGGGATCAATGTAGGACCGGGGACCATTGTAGGACCGGGGACCATTGTAGGACCGGGGACCAATGTAGGACCTTGGACCAATGTTGGACCTGGGACCAATGTAGGACCTGGGACCATTTTAGGACCTTGGACCATTGTAGGACCTGGAACCAATGTAGGACCGGGGACCAATGTAGGACCTTGGATCAATGTAGGACCTGGGATCAATGTAGGATCTGGAACCAATGTAGGACCTGGGATCAATGTAGGACCTGGAACCAATGTAGGACCTGGGATCAATGTAGGACCTGGGACCAATGTAGGACCTTGGACCAATGTAGGACCTGGGATCAATGTAGGACCTGGAACCAATGTAGGACCGGGGACCAATGTAGGACCGGGGACCAATGTAGGACCTGGGATCAATGTAGAACCGGGGATCATTGTAGGACCGGGGACCAATGTAGGACCTGGGATCAATGTAGGACCGGGGACCATTGTAGGACCGGGGACCATTGTAGGACCGGGGACCAATGTAGGACCTTGGACCAATGTTGGACCTGGGACCAATGTAGGACCAGGGACCATTTTAGGACCTTGGACCATTGTAGGACCTGGAACCAATGTAGGACCGGGGACCAATGTAGGACCTTGGATCAATGTAGGACCTGGGATCAATGTAGGACCGGGGACCATTGTAGGACCGGGGACCATTGTAGGACCTGGGATAAATGTAGGACCTGGAACCAATGTAGGACCGGGGACCATTGTAGGACCTGGAACCAATGTTGGACCGGAGACCATTGTAGGACCTGGAACCAATGTAGGACCGGGGACCAATGTAGGACCTGGGATCAATATAGGACCTGGGATCAATGTAGGACCTGGGATCAATGTAGGACCTGGAACCAATGTTGGACCGGAGACCATTGTAGGACCTGGAACCAATGTAGGACCTGGGACCATTGTAGGACCTGGAACCAATGTAGGACCGGGGATCAATGTAGGACCTGGGACCAATGTAGGACCGGGGACCAATGTAGGACCTGGGATCAATGTAGGACCTGGGATCAATGTAGGACCGGGGACCATTGTAGGACCGGGGACCATTGTAGGACCGGGGACCAATGTAGGACCTGGGATCAATGTAGAACCGGGGATCATTGTAGGACCGGGGACTAATGTAGGACCTGGGACCAATGTAGGACCTGGGACCAATGTAGGACCTGGGATCAATGTAGGACCTGGGATCAATGTAGGACCGGGGACCATTGTAGGACCGGGGACCAATGTAGGACCTGGGATCAATGTAGAACCTGGGATCAATGTAGGACCTGGGACTAATGTAGGACCGGGGACCAATGTAGGACCGGGGACTAATGTAGGACCTTGGACCAATGTAGGACCGGGGACTAATGTAGGACCTGGGACCAATGTAGGACCGGGGACCAATGTAGGACCTGGAACCAATGTAGGACCTGGAACCAATGTAGGACCGGGGACCAATGTAGGACCTGGGATCAATGTAGGACCTGGGATCAATGTAGGACCGGAGACCATTGTAGGACCTGGAACCAATGTAGGACCTGGAACCAATGTAGGACCGGGGACCAATGTAGGACCTGGGATCAATGTAGGACCTGGGATCAATGTAGGACCGGGGACCATTGTAGGACCGGGGACCAATGTAGGACCTGGGATCAATGTAGAACCGGGGATCATTGTAGGACCGGGGACCAATGTAGGACCTGGGACCAATGTAGGACCGGGGACTAATGTAGGACCTGGGACCAATGTAGGACCGGGGACCAATGTAGGACCTGGGATCAATGTAGGACCTGGAACCAATGTAGGACCGGGGACCAATGTAGGACCTGGGACCAATGTAGGACCGGGGACCATTGTAGGACCTGGAACCAATGTAGGACCGGGGATCAATGTAGGACCGGGGACCAATGTAGGACCGGGGACCAATGTAGGACCGGGGACCATTGTAGGACCTTGAACCAATGTAGGACATTTGGACCAATGTAGGACATGGGACCAATGTAGGACCTGGAACCAATGTAGGACCGGGGACCAATGTAGGACCTGGGATCAATGTAGGACCTGGGATCAATGTAGCACCGGGGACCAATGTAGGACCTGGGACCATTGTAGGACCTGGGACCAATGTAGGACCTGGGATCAATGTAGCACCGGGGACCAATGTAGGACCGGGGACCATTGTAGGACCGGGGACCAATGTAGGACCGGGGATCAATGTAGGACCGGGGACCAATGTAGGACCGGGGACCAATGTAGGACCGGGGACCATTGTAGGACCTTGAACCAATGTAGGACATTTGGACCAATGTAGGACATGGGACCAATGTAGGACCTCGGATCAATGTAGGACCGGGGACCAATGTAGGACATTTGGACCAATGTAGGACATGGGACCAATGTAGGACCTGGGACCAATGTAGGACCTGGGATCAATGTAGCACCGGGGACCAATGTAGGACCTGGGACCATTGTAGGACATGGAACCAATGTTGGACCTGGGATCAATGTAGGACCTTGGACCATTGTAGGACCTGGAACCAATGTAGGACCGGGGACCATTGTAGGACCTGGAACCATTGTAGGACCTTGGACCAATGTAGGACCTTAGAACAAAATAGGACCTGGGACCAATGTAGGACCTGGAATCAGTGTAGGACCGGGGACCATTGTAGGACCTGGAACCATTGTAGGACCTGGGACCAATGTAGGACCTTGGACCAATGAAGGACCGTGAACCAATGTAGGACCTGGGACCAATGTAGGACCTGGAACCAATGTTGGACCTGGGATCAATGTAGGACAGGGGACCATTGTAGGACCGGGGACCAATGTAGGACCTGGGACCAATGTAGGACCGGGGACCATTGTAGGACCGGGGACCAATGTTGGACCTGGGATCAATGTAGGACCGGGGATCAATGTAGGACCTGGGACCATTGTAGGACAGGGGACCAATGTAGGACCTGGGATCAATGTAGGACCGGGGACCGATGTAGGACCTTGGACCAATGTAGGACCGGGGACCAATGTAGGACCTGGGACCAATGTAGGACAGGGGACCATTGTAGGACCGGGGACCAATGTAGGACCTGGAACCAATGTAGGACCGGGGACCATTGTAGGACCTGGAACCAATGTAGGACCGGGGACCATTGTAGGACCGGGGACCATTGTAGGACCTGGAACCAATGTTGGACCTGGGATCAATGTAGGACCGGGGACCATTGTAGGACCGGGGACCAATGTAGGACCTGGAACCAATGTAGGACCGGGGATCAATGTAGGACCTGGGACCAATGTAGGACCTGGGACCAATGTAGGACCTGGGACCAATGTAGGACCGGGGACCAATGTAGGACCTTGGACCAATGTAGGACCGGGGACCAATGTAGGACCTGGGACCAATGTAGGACAGGGGACCATTGTAGGACCGGGGACCAATGTAGGACCTGGAACCAATGCAGGACCGGGGACCATTGTAGGACCTGGAACCAATGTAGGACCGGGGACCATTGTAGGACCGGGGACCATTGTAGGACCTGGAACCAATGTTGGACCTGGGATCAATGTAGGACCGGGGACCATTGTAGGACCGGGGACCAATGTTGGACCTGGGATCAATGTAGGACCGGGGACCATTGTAGAACCTGGAACCAATGTAGGACCGGGGACCAATGTAGGACCGGGGACCATTGTAGGACCGGGGACCAATGTTGGACCTGGGATCAATGTAGGACCGGGGACCATTGTAGGACCGGGGACCAATGTTGGACCTGGGATCAATGTAGGACCGGGGACCATTGTAGAACCTGGAACCAATGTAGGACCGGGGACCAATGTAGGACCGGGGACCATTGTAGGACCGGGGACCATTGTAGGACCTGGAACCAATGTAGGACCTGGAACCAATGTAGGACCGGGGACCAATGTAGTACCTTGGACCAATGTAGGACCGGGGACCATTGTAGGACCTGGGATCAATGTAGGACCTGGAACCAATGTAGGACCTGGGACCAATGTAGGACCTGGAACCAATGTAGGACCGGGGACCAATGTAGTACCTTGGACCAATGTAGGACCGGGGACCATTGTAGGACCTGGGATCAATGTAGGACCTGGAACCAATGTAGGACCTGGGACCAATGTAGGACCTGGGACCAATGTAGGACCTGGAACCAATGTATGTCAAATCATTAAGCTGAGCCAAGTCTACATGATATGATTCCAGGTCCTGCAGATTATCCAGGTTTTCGTAATGTTGCCGTTGTTGACACATCAGGCATGTAATGCTTTTATTCATAAACGAACATGCAAGGATATACTACGTTTTCTTCATTCATATTCCAAACGTTATACAAATATTATCATTCAATCTAAGTAAATTTAGATCCACATTTCCATCATATGTTAATGCAGTCGTAATAGAACTGTCAATCTAAATATATTTAGATTTATCGCCATTCCTATTATTCTCAAATAAACTAATACCTTGCAATCCCTACAGAATAACACTGTTTTCAGAGTAAAGAATCCCCTGTCAATTTTCCATTCCTAAATGAAACTGAAATTCACAAATGAAACTAAATTGTATGGTTTTTGTATGACTATTGATGCGTCGCTTAGCTCTACAAATCAAGTTGCATCGAATAGAAAAACCATTAGTCTTTCAGAACTGCCATTCTCAGTGAAAGACGGTACGTGAAGTACACGCTTCTAAATAAATGTTGCGCAATGTGGCAGGGTGGTATCAATATCAGTGAAGGTTATTCACAACAGATGACCAATCCCTTCATCTTACTTTCTCATTCAAACTCACATCTATCACTGAGAGGACCTGTTTTGATTTAACCATATTCTACATAAGAATTGGATCGATAAACAAGCTGAAATATCACTTTAGGATACCAAAAGGTATAACAACACAATACGTGGCATTGACAAATTCACAAAGACGAACAGTTATACAAGTAATGCAAACTTTTATTATTAACAGTAGCGGTATAATTTGGGTCGTTCGTTAAATTGGCACAACAATGTTAAATGTGTAATGTGTGTAATTTAATTGAAAATGTTATACTACATGTATGTACATGTGACAGTTATATCTCATGGTTCTGCTGATACATATCACCGTAACCTAAATGATTTCATTACGGCGGGAATCAACTAGCTAGAACCAGCAATCTTTACACTTCTCAATATCAAATAACCTTGGGCACAGTCCCAATCTGGCATGTAAGTGGTCATTTAATTGATCCGTGAATTGGCCTTGTGGCCACCTGTGACTTATTAGACTTGTCAATGATGCTCAGACAAGACTCAAGCTGGGATGTAAAGATATAATTGGTCATCTCATTGGTGTGTCTGTAGGAAGTATTTACATTCAAAAGTCGGCAGATGGCAAATAGTGCTGCAGGATATTGCAGTCGTGAAGAAAGTTGACCTTTATGTTACAGGCGAATGTCTAATATTAATGACAGACGTTTGGTATCTGCCAATATAAGAGATTTTCTTCACAAACATCATCGTTAGCACGTTTGAGTAATCTTAGAAGTACTCACTTTGTAATGTGTACCTATTGTGGTTTTTTTTATTTGTTAGATCAATTGTAATGTTATCTTATGAAAAATAAAAATGGTTTATAATTGTGTATGTTGTAAGTTTGTCATTCGTAAAATGTTTCTACTTGTAACTCTCATGTGACTAGGATCGACTTGTTTGTTTAACACATTGAAATATTCTTTCAAAGTGTGTGTCTGTGTTAATGGTGTTATTTCTCAAAGAGTAAACAATCAATAAGGTTTATAGTAATAAAGTGTTTAAATAACATAAAACTTGTGCTTAAAGAATAATACGATAGAGGACCAAGTTTATCAATGTCGAGTTGTAGTTCACGGTGTCCTGTTTTTGGAGGTAACATGATGTGGACCGAGTTTTCCATTTATATCACGGCTGCTAGTATTATTGCAGGGAGAAAGCCCACAACACAATTGAGGAGTTCTGCCTTGTGTAAGAATCGGCAAAGCAAACCATGGAAAGTACTGCTCTGAAATTCATTGAAACATTCATTGCGCTCAACCATGCCATACTGCATGTAGAAAGTTTGTCTACTGCAGGAAAAGTTGCCGAGCCCTTTGCGGGATTCGATCCCCGGACCTCTTGATACGATGTCGAACACGATGACCACTGCATTATCTCGCTCTTCTATTTTTATCCCACCGGTATGTAATACCGTGGGATATAGTCATCGCCCCGTCCGTCTGTCCGTCCGTCCGTCCGTCCGTCCGTCTGTCCGTCCGTCCGTAATCATTTCGTTTCCGGAGCAGAACTCGAAAACCATTCATGATATCTTTCTGAAACTTTGCATGTGTATTACCCACCAACTGAAGTGGTGCCTTTTGATATTTTCAGATTTCTGAAAATTTTATTTTTTCTCGTTTCCATAGAAACGTGTTGAAGTTGGACTTTGTTCAGAGACATGTTCGTTTCCGGAGCACATCTCCAATACCGTTCATCATATCTTCCTGAAACTTTGCATGTGTATTACCCACTAACTGAAGTGGTGCCTTTTGATATTTTCAGATTTCTGAAAGTTTTATTTTGTTTCGTTTCCATAGAAACATGTTGAAGTTGGACTTTGTTCAGAGACAGGTTCGTTTCCGGAGCACAGCTCCAAAACCGTTCATCATATCTTCCTGAAACTTTGCATGTGTATTACCCACTAACTGAAGTGGTGCCTTTTGATATTTTCAGATTTCTGAAAACAATTTTTTTTTTCGTTTCCATAGAAACATGTTGAAGTTGGACTTTGTTCAGATACAGGTTCGTTTCCGGAGCACAGCTCCAAAACCGTTCATCATATCTTCCTGAAACTTTGCATGTGTATTACCCATTGACTGAATTGGTGCCTTTTGATATTATCAGATTTTTTCTGAAAAATTACTTATTTTCTGTTTCCATAGAAACATGAGAGGGATGTTGGTTGTTGTTGATTTTGACTGCTTCTGGAGCAGAAGTCTAAAACCCTTAACATTCCTGAAACTCTGTAATACCCACTAACTGAAGTACGGTAGTAGATACACAAGTATCTGTAAAAGATGTGTTTTACAAATTTTGTGGAACCGGTGGGATATGTCATCTTCTGATGACTCTTGTTAAAATAAATCTAATAACCTCATGATTGTGTTAAAGAACTCCTTTGATCTACGCATGACTTGTTCTGGTGATCAGTCACACTAACTTCCAATGAATGTTTATATCTGCATGAGCAATCGTGAAATATTTCCAATAATTGGTCTATCAATGAAAATAATATTAATGTCAAATAAAAACCGTTGTCAATATCATGATTTTAAACCTGATTTGTAGACGTCAAAGTAGGATTTATTACTGTCCCATTGTGTTATTTTGTGTTTGATAATTATGAGCATTGTGTTTTTTAAAGCAATTGTCATCAAGTTTGTCATGCTTCTCCGCCGCATATCATTAATAGAAAATTAAAGAAAACATGTAGTTGTCACTAAGATGACATGATCCCCCACCTCAAATTAATACTTAAAATTGAAAATTAATGTCAAGATCAGCAAAATCGACTGTCGAACATGTCGAAAAATTCAAAGTTCCACTGTGACCTTGAGAATGAGGTGAAGGTCCTTTGTCTTCTCTAGTAGGTGCTTTGTGTAAGATATGATGAAAAACCAGTGACTAGTTCTTGAGATATCCTGCTGACAAGCTTTACATGTAAATTATCATGTCGAAAAATTCAAAGTTCCACTGTGACCTTGAGAATAAAGTGAAGGTCACCAACATCGAATCAGCTCGTCGTCTTCCTTAGCAGGGGCTTTGTGTAAGATATGATGAAATTCCGGTGAATGGTTCTTGAAATATCCCACTGAAAAGCTTTACATGTACATTATCATGTCGAAAGATTCAAAGTTCCACTGTAACCTTGAGAATAATGTCAAGGTCACCAAAATCTAGTCAGCCTGTCGTCTTTCCTTTGAGAAGCTATGTGTAAGATATGAAGACTTGAAGATGTATGAATAGATGTTTAAAAGCAGCATCAAACACGTTTATTGTCAAAATAAGATACACACAATAATCCTTAATACCGAAAAACATCACTTCACGAAAAATATAAAAAGGCTGTAGACTCGATGAGATATGCATTTATATACCATGTATCGTTTATACTAGCTTCACAATATCCGTTCTCGCGATATCTGTTTATGCTCCTTTCAGCAGCATATTGAGTCGATATTGACCGTATATAGCTCAAATAATATGAATATATTTAACGGACGTCCTATGCTGCTTCAGTAGGACCTACGACGATGTATGGCACCATATAACATTAGAGAGCACATATCGTCTCTCAGTATCATTAACTAACCTGTTCTATTGACTATATAGCTAAGAATCAGGAATTAAAGTTCACGTTACAATTGTAACAATCAGCAGACAGTTAGCGAAACATTCGTACTCTCTGATTGGTTCATTCAATTCAAAGATTGCCGAAAATAGAAAACAAATTGCACATATAGAAGTAATATGCCATAATAGAGTATATTTACAAGCGATTTTATCGTTAATCTGAGGCCATTCAGAACATCGGAGAACGAGACCCACTAAAATATGATTTTCATATTGGAGGCCGCAGTATTTTCTAAGGATGTCTGAATTTATCTCCACACTTTTACGTCAATGATGGTTTTGAGAAGATAATGAGACTACTTCATGACAATTGCCTTATACAATCAGAGATACTTTTGGTAATTATTGTGCCACTCTAAACGTATCTTAAGGCTGAGTTGATGTCATTTACAGCTATTCTCATTAATATGTTTCAAATAAAAGTATATATTCTTCATCATGTTTTCAAATGACCGTTTTTTATAAATCAACTTAATGGCATATGGGGCCTGCAATGAGGGAGTCAATATCAAAATAACCCCAGTGCAAATCATTCAGCAATGTCGTGATCACACAGAAGTGCCTGGTGATGTCTCATATCAGTTCATAATTGACTATACATGTCTTGTTATGACACCAATAAGACGGACAACACGCCTGGATATTGAATATGCGATATTTGAGGGTAACAGCTGGACATTGCAATGACTCAGTTAGGCAACGTCTATCAGAAATAAGCAATTTTATCACAGACAATAGTCTCATGATGATACGGTAATCACAGACAATAGTCTCATGATGATAAGGTAATCACAGACAATAGTCTCATGATGATAAGGTAATCACAGACAATAGTCTCATGATGATACGGTAATCACAGACAATAGTCTCATGACGATACGGTAATCACAGACAATAGTCTCATGATGATACGGTAATCACAGACAATAGTCTCATGACGATACGGTAATCACAGACAATAGTCTCATGATGATACGGTAATCACAGACAATAGTCTCATGATGATACGGTAAATACACTATTGAGGTATGGACATTGTCACTTGAGGTTTATTAGGCTGGTAGTTAGAGACCATACGAGGACAAAAACATCGACGTTACCTTAATCATATCACATACTCGAAAAAAGAGGAGGTTGCCATAGTGAGCAATGTGAAATCGCATAATTTATCTACTATGAAGTTTCATTCCTATTGCCTACAAGCCATTAAACTTCATCACATCAAATGGCTCCCCAGTACCTTTCTGAACTAATTCTCCAAAACGTCGATTCAAAACGGAATTTAAATAACTCCAAAAATGTTGTCACTCCTTATTCGAGATTAAATCCTTCAAGTGAGTCCTACTTTCCTTCAGTATAAAAGTCCTAGGTTTTACTAAATTAATTTCTAATAAAGATATTAGTTAATTACATGAAGCGAGAATTGAACAGCTTCAATCGTGTCCGTGTTACATCTTATTAACCACTTTTTAGGCCACACTGTAAGCTGTTAATTCAAAACCCACTTCAGTGACCACAACATTTTAAAATTCAAAACATATGTATCTATGTTGTTGGCCGAACAGAGACTTACATAAAATGTCATGTTATATATCTTACACAAGGAACAGTGTCACCCAGTATCCAAAAAAAGGGAAGAAAGGAAACCACTTTTTGCCAAATTGCTCATAATTATTATTTCTTTTCTATATAAATCTTTCGACAGTTAATATATCTTTCAAAGTCCTTTGAAAACTGTTCAAGTGTGGGATGGGTTTATTTCAGAGTGCACATAACATGATATGGTTAAGTAAAGGGTTTACACCAGGTGAAGCAAACCAACCAAGAAATTTGGTTAGTTTGAAATCATCAACATATCTGCTTATCCAATCTTGTAGTTGTTTCCAAATATGTTTGGTTTCCTCGAATTCCCAATATATATGACAAAGATTTTCATTCATCAGTCTACAGAATGAACGTACTGCATTATCAAGCAATTTCATTCTAAAAAGTGCATTTTTTAGTGTAAACAATTCCATGTAAACATTTATATTCACATTATCATCTTCTATACATGTAGTATTTCAATACAATGCACATTCCAGGCTATCAATAGATCTCTCCAAAAAGGTTGTCAATTTCAACAATGTTCTGAAAAATTGCTCCATATTTTGATATATCTGTTACTGGAGAATTACAAGGATTGATCCTTTTTTATTTTCGTATGTAGGGTCACAATGTGGATAATTTCATCGCATTTGCAATTATTTCTACATCAATCATACTCAAACCCCAATCGTTAAAATCCTTTTTCATAGTACTCCTTTTAATTTTATCTATTTTGTCATTCCAAATAAATTTGGGAATCGATAAGTTATTCAGGTGGGTTAGGCAGAGTATTGAACATGTGCACTAATTTGGACAGTATTTTAAAATGCCTTTTCCCCATTAGTCCAGTTGCCAAGTTAACATTTTTTCATTAACCTTGCAAAAAAGTCTCACAATGGATTTTTGGTGTTTTGAATACTTTAAACTCTAAATATTAAGAAACCACCGGGTGCAAAGCTGGCACCCTTGAGCATTTTTCATAAATGAGGTTTTAAAAAGCCCTTGTCAATGACAAAGATCCAGCTGACGACTACACAGAAGAAGAATAAGTTGTGTGGTAAGTATTATTGCTACCCAACTTCCTGTTTACATTGGAAACATGACATATGTACTGCAGTTTGATGCCATCTAGCCTAAATACATGATATGGTTATGCCAAATTATTGTTTTACTTTGAAAGAAAGAATAGAGAAAGCATGTACAACAAAACTGATTCAATAATATTTAATATAATTTGTGATATAGTTTGAAAAAGTTCTAGGTGAAATGTGTCGTCTGCTAGCCCCCACTGAGTAACTGTCAACATGCAAAAAACAACAATTCTTGCAAAATATTATCAAACCATTAATGCATATTGCCTTTATAAAGAATTCCCCAAGCAATGATGGTCAAATCAAACAAATATTGCCATTAAAAACATTCATTTTTTGGTAAAATCAACACTCTGCAGGCAAAGAGAAATACTATTAGCCGACAACTACCTTGATAAGGAAATAGTCTTCAGATGGATAGTAAGCAAAATAACTTTTAATTTTTAAAATAAAATATCAATACATAAACAAAATCATTCTATTTGCTTTATAAAGTTTTTTAATTTGCAATTTGTATTATATTAAGCAATGATTTTATTTTTCATTTGAGCCAAATTTTGTCAGTGTCAATGTTTGAATAAATGTAATGAAAACTTGACTTGTTTGTGAAGTTTTAAGATGTTATATTAGTAATAATTGCATATTTGAAAGTAATTAAAATTAATAAAAACAAAATATGTAAAAGATGTAGATTTTAATTTATTTAAGAAAAAAATAGTTTCACCACCTTCATTATAATTCATAGAATTAATAAACATAATGTAGATGCTTATTAAAGGAAATCACAACCCTCTCAATAAAAGAAAAACAAGAATATATGTTTAGAAATTTAAATTCAAATAGAAAAAATAACAGATTTGATGTTTTATAGATTTAGTTGGGTTTTTTTATTAATTTATTTTCACCACATTCATATCTTACATTTCATAGAATAAAAAACATAATGTGTGTAATTATTCAAGGAAATCACAACCCTCTCGATAAAGGAAAAACAAGAGAGTATATTTTAAAATTCAAATTAAGATAAAAATAAAATAAAATAAACAGATTTAAATATATTTTACTAATTTTATTCACCACATTCAAATCTAGAATTTATGGAATTAATAATCAATATGTATACGGTATGTTTATTCAAGGAAATCAGACCCTCTCAATAAAAGTAAAAAAAAAGAAAATATATTTAAACTATTTAAAATATATGTTATTAATGTCATAAATGTAGATATAATTATATACTGCTTTTGTTATTTATATATATAAATGGATTACAGTTGTTGGAAATTGCATGTTATTTACATTAATTCTAATTATTTTTTTAATTCCACAATATTACAAAGTAAGAATATGTTTAACTGCAAACTATTAGTAATTTATATATGACCTTATTTTACATTTAACTGTAAACACATATAACATTACATCTCAAAAATGAAAGCACAATGAAGTGGGTTTTTTAAACAAATTTAAATTGTTGAATTTAGACTTGTTTCACTATCAAAATATTTTTTCAACATTCAAAATATTTGGGGTAGTTAAAATATTTAATAATATCATTAACTATACAGATTGTATGTAATCTGATAACCCAATATTATTCTTCTGCTGACTAAATGAACTTATTTTTTTGTTTCAGGCAACTTAAGAAGAATGCATATTTAGAAACATTGGCAGCTGCTCTAAACCTGAGCAAGGACTTACGTTGTCTACCAGTCAGCGACTTTCATCTATAATCGAAGCATGCTACATTCGAAAGGATGGCCTGCATGTACAGCTGAAAACCTCCTCAGGTCCACTTCTTCATGGAGTCTGGTTTCATAAGAACTGTGTATCCACCTACACATCAAAGACACACCTCAAGAGGCTTCACAAATCCACATCAGCCATCACCTTTAATATACAGGAACCAGCTATCAACAGACATTGTCCTTCTGGAAGGAGTTTTCATTTATTAAGGGACTGCCTCTTTTGTGGCCAGGATTGTGAGCTGGTGAAGAGTAAAAAAAATCCAAATCGGTGGGCAAACGAAACTCTTCGACACCAACATGATTTTTTCAAGGATAATTGGCCTTCAAGCTTCAGGGCGAGATATCAAAATATCAACATATCAACATATCCTCAAGTTTGAACTGTCTCCAGTCCCTACTTCATTGTTCACAGATAGTGGTGACATGAGGACAGCTAAGAATAAATCAGTCCTGAAGAGGCAATTTCAAGTGAATCTATCAGAATCAGACGAAAGAGGGAACTTACCCATGAACTCTGGAACAAGAATCATTGATGGCTCTGCCCTTCTTTGGACTATCCATTGGCCAAAAGATGGACAGATGAAGGACTTCATAACTTTATCAACCATGTACTGACATTGCTTCAGGAAGCTGACATATACCTTGTTTTTGATAGGTATGCTGAATATAGCATCAAAAGTGCCACCAGGTCAGCTCGACAACAAGATGCAAGCCTACAGTATCAGCTGTCATTCAACATGTCAATTCCTCCTCAGAAAGTTCTTCTAACAGTTCTACCCAACAAGGTTCAGCTCATTGATCTGATTGTTCATTAAATAACAGATTTGAGGGAAAGCCTTAAGCTTTACAACCACACACTTGTAATCACAGGAAGTGAAGATGTTCCCGTGGAGATCCACACCGGGATGCTGATCAACCGAAATGACCTCGCCACATCACACGAGGAAGCAGACGTCATCATGGTTCAACAGATGGTTTCTGTTGCAGAGGCCAATCCGCATTCCGTTATCGCTGTTACCTGCGACGACACAGATGTGTTCATACTCCTGCTTTACTTCTACCAGAAGAACCAGCAGACATGCCAACTGTTCATGGAAGGCACTTCCAACAAAACCTACATTGATATCTGTGAAACCGTGCAGAAACATTCATCCATCATATCACAGCTTGTTGCAGTCCATGCATTTTCAGGAAACTCCAGAAAGCAGGCTACACTTTCCATCATCTTGTACATTCTGATGCTTCTCTGGACAATATTTACACAGAGTGTTTCAACTTTATGGCAGCCTGCTCCAGACAGACCTCAGCTACATCAATGAGTGAACTGCCATTAAAACTATGGAGAACCAAGGTTGGTAGAAACACTTTGATGTCGAAAGTCATGGCCCTTCCTCCAACTCAAGAATATTTTCAACAAAATGTTCTGCGCGCCCACTTCGGGCCTGTATATGGATGCACGCTCTGGACACTGACCCTCCTCACGTGGATCCTGAAGAGTATGGGTGGCAAAAGGACAACCTGAACAAAACATTAACTTCAGTCATGCTACCACAGGGTACACCTTCAGCTCCTGATTACATTTTAAAACTCTTGAAATGTTCATGTCACACGTGCAGCTCATCCAGATGTTCATGTGCTGTAGCCAGACTTCCATGTGCTATCTTCTGTGAGTGTGAAGGCAGTGACTGTTTCAACCAGCACACCCTGATAGCAAAAGGTGTTGTGAATGAAAGTGACTAAACATGACTTGATCTCTTGAACTGAACTGATGACATTCAGTGTTTGCAGGTAACAGTAACAGTTTGAAAATCCTACACATAAGATACATTTTATTGTAGGTAACTGTGTCAGCCATGTTTTGGTTAATGTAAATATTACTCAACAGTCTGGATAATTGGAGTTTTTTTTAGTTTTTTTTATTGATCCCAAGAGTACATGTTCATACATCAGTTCATACATCAGTTCATACATCAGTAGGTCTTGTCAATCTCCTTCGGAAACAGGTATTCACATTGGGTTTAATATATTAGTGGATTGAGAATATAGAAGACCATTTGTTACCATGGTTATGAAGTTTATTGTTTTTAGTTGCAATAACCTTTTCTACATTGAAAATTTCTTTCAAAACAACCAAATACCCTTCTAGTTTTGGAACTTGTTGTCTAATACCACATATATGAATATATTTTTTGGCAGATATTATCATATGATCAGTAGTCTATCAATGTCAATTGTTCCAAACCAAACGAGGTATTTTGTTATTTTGATTCTGAAATCCATTCGATGATTAAACCAAAGTTCAATATTGTTCCAAAAGGTTTGTATTTCTCTACATTCCCAATAAACATGAGAGATTTTCTCATTCAACTCATTACAGAAACAGCAAGTTAAGTTGTCTACAAGTTTCATTTTGAATAGTTCTTTTTTGGAATAAATAATACCTTGTAAGAACTTTATTGAATTTCAAGTAGTTTGAAAATCTTATTCCAATCAAAGTTCACATCCACAAAAGAGGCTTGCCATTTAAGACATACTTTGGGTAATTGCTCATTAGAAATCAGATTATCATAGAATAATCTAGATCCTTTTAAGGATTTCAATAAATGTAAGTGACAATGGGCTATATATAAATAAACAATTGGGATATACCTTGATTGCCTAATGGTATTTTTCCAAGAATCAGGTATTGTATTTAAAACATGAAGATAATTCAAATAAGTACCTTTAATGCCATATGTTATTTTCAGATCATTACAGGATTTGAAATCTTCATCGTTACAAATGTCCTTAACTGTATGTATATCTTTCCATACCCAGTGTTTAATGTAGAGAGTTGGGTTTTTGGAATTATGATTTAACCAGAGTGGTTGGGGTAGAATTTCATGTTAACATGAATCTTTTTACAGTATCTGTTCCAAACTTTTAGAACATCCCTCCAGTATGGGTTATAAATTCTAAGTATTTGCTCAACATTTGCACCCAATTTAAAAATAGTTTCAAAGGGAATATTGCAAGGATTATCTTTGCATTGTTTTTTACATACTGATCTGAGATTAGATAGTTTTAATGCATCACAGAAAGTTGCAATGTCAACCATCCTTAACCCCCACTCTTTGTAATTTTTCTCAAATTATCCCTTTTGATTTTATCCGGTTTTCCATTTCAAATAAATCAGAAGAATATGCTATCTAATGAAGAAATAAAGTTTGCTGAAGGATTGGGTAAGGTATTTAAAATGTGAACAAGTTTTGACATAGCCAAAGTTTTTATAACAGTTATTTTACCAATCAGAGTTAAGTGTATTTTCCTCCATTGTGCAAGCAATCTATTGATTTATTCTATTTTTTTTTTATTGATTACCCACAAATTGTCAAGATCATTGTGGAATTTGATTCCAAGTACTTCAAATACCCCACTTTGCCATTCTATTTTAATGTCTTTGCACAGTTGTTCATTACTATCTCTCTTAGAGCCTATCCATATTGCTTTCGTCTTATCTATATTTATTTTAAGCCCTGACATTTTATAAAATGTATTAATCTCATCAATAGCAGCCCTTAAACATTGTTCTGAGCCATCAAGAAATAATTCAGTGTCATCTGCATATTGATTCAATTTATACTCAGTTTTGTCAATAACAATACCTTTTATATTATTATTACTTCTAATCATACAACCTAATATTTCAGCAACAAAAATAAAAAGATATGGCGACAAAGGGTCACCTTGCCTGCATCCGCGTTCATTTATGAAACATTTTGAGAGTTAACCGTGTTGAATAATACATGATGTTTCTATATGTCAGAATATTTATCCACCTAATGATTTCAGGGCCGAAACCCAATTTTGTTAAAACCAAATTCAAGAAATATTTATATACTGTATCAAAAGCCTTCTCAAAATCTATTAAAAGCAGTAATCCTGGTATATTTCTTTTTTTAGTTTCAAACATTAAATCATAGAGCAATCTTGTATTTTCGCTGAGGGTTCTATCTGGTATAAATCCGTTTTGGTTAGCATGTATCAGTGAATCTAACGTTTTCTTTAATCGGTTAGAGATACAAGCACTAACAATCTTATAAAGTGCATTCAGTAAAGTAATAGGTCTCCATTTCTTTAAGATAGTTTTATCTTTATTAGCTTTAGGTATACATGTAATTACACCTCTTTTCATTGTTAGAGACATTTGATTTTTTGGAGAAATACTATGAACAGATCGAAAAAAACTAAATTGTAGTTCCTTCCAAAAGAATTTAAAGAAATCAATTTGGAAGCCATCAATTCCAGGACTTTTGTTATTTTTCATGTTTTTAACTGCCTGGGATAATTCATTCATGTTAATATCTTTATCCAAATTTGCGCGTAAATCATCATTAAGAGTCGGTATTACAATCTCATCCAAGGGGGAAAAGTCTTTTACAAAATGTTTATCTTCAGATTAAAGCTTCTGATAAAAAAGATATTACTTCTTGCAGTATATAGCCACTGTCTGTTAAATGTTCATTGTTGGTGGAGATGAGTTTATTAATAGAATTATTAACATAATGTCTATTTTCCAAATGGCAAAAATATTTTGTTGGTTTTTCTCCTTCCTAATACCAAAGTACCCGGTTTCTCATAGATATACCTCTCAATTCCTCTTGTTTTAAATGTTCAAGTTCAGTTTTATGTTTTGTTAATTCACTTAGCAAATGTTCACTAATATTTTAGAAATCTCTTCTTATATCTTCTTCAAGGGTATTTATTCTAGATTCTAATTCAGCAGTTCTATCTTTTTTGGTTTTTTTAAGATATGTAAAGTAAGATATTGTCCTACTCCTGGTTTTCATCAGGAAAGTTTCCAAAAATAAACTATCATCAATCTTGAGCTGTATTTCTCTTGGATCATCATAATTTACTGGATCAGATATTGTGTATTCATCAATAGTTCCTTTCAATGTATTCCTTACTAGGTTTCAATAATCAGGGTTAAGAAGTAGAGAATTATTGAACTTCCAATAGGGGATTCTCAATATTTATGCATGCATACGACCTATGACCTTTCGAAACGAAAACGAGACTAAGGCTGCTTCTTATTTCCTGGTTCGCGTAATGGCTGCATATCGGCAGTACGTGCCGCTTGTGTTTCGGTTTCTTTCGACTGGAACTGAATGAATAGGTTTGTTTATATCGTATACCAAAAATGCAAAATTTAAAAAAAAGTTTTTGACAATAAAATATAACTAACTAATGGTATATGCCTAATTGTTTCTGGTTTAGCGGAAAACAACGTTTGTTTTGGATAGTTTTACTCGTGGCAAGTTCAAGAGTTTTGGTTTTGTCATCGGCCCGTAAACGGGATGATTTGAATTTCTTTTTTGGCTAATAATGTCCATTTTTCGTAATCATTCGGCAAAAAAAACTTCCATTAAATGTATAATAATCCCAAAGTTGGGAACCTGTAATTAGTGGATCAATGACTGACGGCAGTAACTAAACCTCTTGAAGGTGCTTCCATCCCCAAAGTGAACACAATATTCATTAATTGAAAGCAAAGTGCAACTAGACCTATATATTTAAATTCTCTTCGACCTAATGATCATAATATTTTCAAGAAAATTAGACATTCAAATAAATCATAAATATTCATTTAAATCAAGAACTAATATATATTATAAAACTAAAAATATATATTTATTAATCTATGATCATAATATTGTCAGTCATTTCCATGCATTGCATCAGTAGAGTCTACTAACATTATTTACACATGTACTGCAGGACACATTAAATCATAACTATCAGTTTTCATATGACAAAAAATATCTTTTTAAAAAAAATTTTTTTTAAAAAGTCCTCAGTTATAAGCTACAATTACACATAAATTGATCTTTATAATGTATAGGTACTATTGGATTATTTATTCATGCAGGACCTTGGGAGAAAAATTTAAAGCAGGCAAAACATTAAATAAGAAAATAATTATTTAAACCACTTACCTAGATAAAGTTATTACCCAACAAAAATAACCAACAAAATAGAAATGAAAAATAAATTAATTGAGTTTAATGGAAGTAACAAGTACATGTCACACTGGAAAATGATTGAAATATAATGTGAAATGTACATGAATGTTTCAATACACAATCATACATGATAAATTGTGCTAGAGGAGGTGATGGTCAGGTTTGAGAAATATATTTGTAATTATTGATTAAACTACAAATAATACATGAACATGATAAGAAGTAGAAATGCACATTATTTAATTTTTTGCGAGATTCAAAAGCCCACCAAGTGCTTTCTGTTCTTAGTGGGAGTAAAGTTAAAAGCAGGACAAAACTCATATAAGGAAACTAAGTATTTGCTTATTACTAATATTAAACCATATACTTAGATATAGTCATCACCAAAAAACAATAACCAACAAAAAAGAAATTTAAATTGAATTAATTTGAGGTTAATGTTTGAAAGTAACAAGTACATGTCATCCTGGATAATGATGAAATATAATGTGAAATGCACATGTATATGCATGTTTCAATACACAATATATAAATGATAGATTGTGCTCAAGGAGGTGGTGGTCATATTTGAGAAATATATGTATATCTCTTTTTTAAATACAAATAAAATTTTAATTAATTCAAATGTACATTATTTATAAATTTTCAAAAGATACACAATGAATGCTTTCTAGTCTGACTTAGATGATCATCTAGAATAATTCATAAAGTAAACAAGACTCATCAGAAGATGACATATCCCACCGGTTCAACAAAATTTGTAAAACTCATCTTTGACAGATACTTATGTATCTGCTACCATACTTCAGTTAGTGGGTATTACATATGCTGAGTTCAGGTATGTTAAGGGTTTTAGACAAAATCAACAACAACCAACACCCCTCTCATGTTTCTACGGAAACAGAAAAAAAAGAATTTTTCAGAAAAAATCTGAAAATATCAAACGGCACCACTTCAGTTAGTGGGTCATACACATGCAACGTTTCAGGAAGATATGATGAACGGTTTTGGAGCTGTGCTCCGGAAACGAACCTGTCTCTGACAAAGTCCAAATTCAACAAGTTTCTATGGAAACGAAAAAAAATAAAAATTTAAAACATCTGAAAATATCAAAAGGCACCACTGCAGTAAATGTGTAATACATATGTGAAGTTTCAGATCCCCTATAACCCCTTCCTCTTTCTTGATTAATAGAGTTGGAAAAACTTAGAGAAATAGTAGAGTGATCTGATTTATAGCCTGGCAAAATATCTGTATCAAAGGTAATGTCACATATATCTTGTGAAACAATGGAAAAATTAAGCCTGGCCTGTTGCCTTGGGGTTGTTTTTCCCACCAGGTATATTTCTTCTCACTTCTATTTAATTCTCTCCATATATCATATAGATTATAATATTCAAGACAGTTCAATACCTCATCTCTAGCTTTTGGGTTATTTATGTGTTTATAATTTTCAAGGTCTATTGTTGGGTCCAATACTAAATTCCAATCCCCTACAATAACAATGGAATCATTTTCAAAATCATAAATATTTTTAAATAGGTTTATATAAAAAGTTGGGTCATCAGTATTGGGTCCAAAAAAGGTTTGTAAATGTTATTCTTTTATCTTCTACTGTTATGTCTGCTATTATATAGTTACCGTTTTCATCTATAATTGTTCTATGAATAGTAAAGTCTATATCATTATTAAAAAGTATTGCTACACCTCTTGCATTGGATCTAAAAGGAGCAATTATACATTGCAAACCTCATTCATTTTTCATAATATCAACTTTTTCAGGAGCAATATGGATGTCCTGTAGGCAGATGATTGAATATTTGTTCTTGCCATATTCATAACTTCTTTTCTCTTATTTTTGTGAGCCAAGCCTCTACAATTTGTTGAAATCATTTTAATTTTCTTAACAGCCTTATTCATTTCAATATGAGATAATATTGTGTCAACATAGAAGGCCCAGGAGCAATATGCATGTACTTGGTAAAAGGCATGATGGATTGAAGGCAAATGGGGTGTTTAAAAGTATGACCATTGATTGAGGTAAATACAAAAATAACAAAAGTAGCAAATTAAGTGATAAACTAGGTAAAGGGATTCACTAATAAGCTATTTTTGATAAGTTAAATAAAGTGAAGTATCTGTTATACCGCTTAACGGTTAACTTAACATTGTCTGGATAAACGGGTCTTTAAAATGTCTGTACATATCAAAATAACAATTTTGAAAAACATATGTTGGAGCAATATACCTTTGAAATAAGACTAATTCAAGTTTAATCAATCTTTGTTGTATTTTCACATCATTATTTTGCATTTGTTGTCTGTCTTTATGTCCCCAGTGGTGGAAAATTGAAAAAATTGCATTTTTGGGAGAAAAATATCATTTTTTCAAAATGCTCAAGGGTGCCAGAGTGGCACTCGGTGTTTTCTTAATAAGAAGGGTCTAGTGGAGGTAAAACAAGTGAGAACAATTGTGAGACCTTTTTTGCAAGGTATTTAAACATTCTGCTGAACTACATGTTCCAAGTGATCTATTAAACAATTTGCCTTTAGTTGAATGTGTCACTTCAATCACACTATCGCTCAGCTTGGTGAGATGAGATGATTTGATGTTGAACTTTAACTAAACCTATTTCACGGCAACTATCATTATTGCAGGAAGAAAGCCCACAACGCCATTGTAGCCAAGCAAGAGGTTAATACTGAGAACTTCGGTTGAAATAGAGAACCGTGGGTGGTTATGTGCCGAAATTCAATGTAGCACTGCACTAAACCTTACTGCATGTGGAACAGTTCTCTCCAGACACAAAGTTGCAGAGCCCCGTGATTCCAACCCCGGAACCCTTGATTGGAGCAGAACGCGCTTACCACTGCGCTATCCCGCTCAACTCCGGCTTGGGTAATATCTGAAGTTAATCGGTTCAGTGCAGCTTTTATATGGATTGCTATTTGTTTTATGTCAGGTCACTTTTTCATTGTCAAAATCTCATTTAAGTTTAGAAAAACTGAAGTAAACTTCAGTCGATATCATTTCCCAACGAGCATACGTTGATGGTATGTTTTGGAAGTCAATCTTGGATTACTCAGAGCATACATAGCAATAAATACTTCAAGAGCCGTTAAAAGAAACCAACAAATCCATCTGTATTTTGTAAACGTGAATATCTTGATTAATCTTTCAGAAATAGTTGAAGCGAACAAAAGTTTCGACTACAAGAACACAATTTCTTTTTCTATCTAAGCTTTGTGTTTTGAAACATTAAAATAATTAATAATGCCCACTCTAGACATTTAGTAATATAAATTTGGATTTTCCTCACAATAGTTTTTAAAGTCATGTTTTACAAAACAATCATTGTGTGATTCATTGCAGTCATCAATTGTTTTTTTCCATTGTGGATACAAAAGAAAGGACCCTATAAATATAGTTAAACGAAAACAGATGTTGGCTATTAATCATGGAATGCAATTAAAAAGAATAAGAAAAAGCAATTTTGTTTTAAATACGATTTACTTCAAGCTCTATACTTCTTATAAGTGTCTTTTCTTTATCACACATGTGCACAAACGGGATCAGTAGTGAATGTAAATCGAGATCCCTTTCACCTTCTAATATTGAGGTTGGAATGCTTGTGCCAATAGTTAAGTCCGCTGGATGGGCTGAGTGAGAAATGCCTGGCAGTACGCGTTTGAGGTAAAAGTTTACATTTGGGTAGTCTATTTCTTTCAACTTTTTTGACGTGAAGTTATATTTGTAAACATCAAAAAAGATCCTCAAAAACAGCAGATATCATGAAAAGATAAATAAAACCCCAGGATAAACATCATGACAAGATTCTCAACAGCAGCAGAGACATTATGAAAGATTCAAAAGAAAAACAGAAATATATTTTAAAGATCCTTAGAACAAGCAGCAACATGAAGAACAGATTCACAAATACACCAGACATCGGTTCTCAGCAGACTTAATAAATTATACCTTTGTTACTAAATAAAACATTTCAACAAATCGTAAAACAGTATTATTGTAGATATGGTTCAACACATATCACATGTTCAACGCAAACAGAGTGAATAGGACTTTCAAGCTAGGTGTGAATTGCGGTGGAACCTCCGAACAACGGATGGAATTGGCGAAAAGTTGTTGGCACTGCAGTGAAATTCAATGTAACATTGCACCTAAATCTTACTGTATGTATAACACTTTTTCACTAAAGACAAAGTTACCTAATCCCGCCGGAAGCCTTGACAGATTTACCAGAAGTCGATCGTGCTAACCACTGCAATGCCTCACCTAAACTCGGAACAGGTTAGGCTAAATACAAAAGTTAAATGCTTTTTCTGGCGTCAGCGTATCACTTTTATCAGTGCTTGTGAAAACATTAATTAAGAATTTGCAGCATCATTTTTGCTAAACCAAAAAATCCATTTGTCCGTCATTGTATTTTCCAACAACAATTTTTTAAAAATCTTACCGCCCTCGATACTTTTGAAAAATTTCATTGACCTAGTTTGAACAGTTTCCGAGAAAACTTGTCCCGATTGAACACAATAAAACTAAGTCCAAAAGGTGACGTTTCCATGAAAACGACACAAAATTTAAATCTCAGAAGATTGAAAATTGTCTGTGCGCGATCGGAAGAACATGGTTAACAACTGTACAAAGTTTGGTTGATGTACCTTTGACGGTTTTTGAGAAAATTGACTGGACGGAAGGACGGACGGACGGACGGAATGACCGCTATATACCCCTGCTTACTTCGTAGCAGGGGTATAAAAAAGATTATAGAGAAGGGGGTTGACGCATGACTGATATAAGATCTTTTGTAAATGCCATGAAATTATTTACTCTTAGAAATTATTTGAGAAAAACAAATGTAAATACTCCATGCAATTTTCCATTAAATGATATATTAAAATATGGAGCAAACTTCCATAATATTGTTAAAACTGATAATCCATTTTGGAAAGATGTTTTAAGGGCTTTGAAATTATATTGTTTTAGAAATACCATGGAAAAAGACAACATTAACATGATTTTAGAACAACCATTATGGTTAAATCATAATTTTAAAAACCCATACCACTTTATTGGAAGTTGGGCAAGATGTGGAATATTAGAAATTAAGGACCTTTGTAATAATCATGGTTTTATGTCTTTTGAGGATCTGATACTCAAGTTTGATGTGAGAGGTACCTATATGGATCATGGTTATGTTATCCATAATTTACCTGGAGCTTGGAACATGTCTATGCAGCAACAACACAGATACATACATACCAATGATAATGATATTAACTCTCTTCATAACAAGTGTATGATTTCCAAAAAAGGCTCAAGACTTTTCTATGATATGCTCTTATCTGAAAATGTTAAACCTCATATCTGCCAAAATTGGGAAAATTTATTTCAGGATACTGACTTCAATTTGCATATGATTTTTATCCCACCGGTATGTAATACCGTGGGATATAGTCATCGCCCCGTCCGTCTGTCCGTCCGTCCGTCCGTCTGTCTGTCCGTCCGTCCGCCGTCTGTCCGTCCGTAATCATTTCGTTTCCGGAGCAGAACTCGAAAACCATTCATGATATCTTTCTGAAACTTTGCATGTGTATTACCCACCAACTGAAGTGGTGCCTTTTGATATTTTCAGATTTCTGATTGTTTTAAAAAAAAATTCGTTTCAATAGAAACATGTTGAAGTTGGACTTTGTTCAGAGACAGGTTCGTTTCCGGAGCACAGCTCCAAAACCGTTCATCATATCTTCCTGAAACTTTGCATGTGTATTACCCACCAACTGAAGTGGTGCCTTTTGATATTTTCAGAATCCTGAAAATTTTATTTTTTTTCGTTTCCATAGAAACGTGTTGAAGTTGGACTTTGTTCAGAGACAGGTTCGTTTCCGGAGCAGAACTCGAAAACCATTCATGATATCTTTCTGAAACTTTGCATGTGTATTACCCACTAACTGAAGTGGTGCCTTTTGATTTTTTTCAGATTTCTGAATTTATTTTTTTTTCGTTTCCATAGAAACTTGTTGAATTTGGACTTTGTTCAGAGACAGGTTCTTTTCCGAAGTGCTTCATAACCGTTCATCATATCTTCCCGAAACTTTGCATGTGTATTACCCACTAACTGAAGTGGTGCCTTTTGATATTTTCAGATTTCTGAATTTTTTATTTTTTTTCGTTTCCATAGAAACTTGTTGAATTTGGACTTTGTTCAGAGACAGGTTCGTTTCCGGAGCACAGCTCCATAACCGTTCATCATATCTTCCTGAAACTTTGCATGTGTATTACCCATTGACTGAAGTGGTGCCTTTTCATATAATCAGATTTTTTCTGAAAAATTAATTTTTTTCTGTTTCCATAGAAACATGAGAGGGATGTTGGTTGTTGTTGATTTTGACTGCTTCTGGAGCAGAAGTCTAAAACCCTTAATATTCCTGAAACTATGTAATACCCACTAACTGAAGTACGGTAGTAGATAAACAAGTATCTGTAAAAGATGTGTTTTACAAATTTTGTGAACCGGTGGGATATGTCATCTTCTGATGACTCTTGTTTATATTTGCAGAAGGAATTTGAAAGATATGAAACTTCTAGATTTACAATAAAAAAATTTGCACCGAATTATCTTTACAAAAAGAGAACTTTTGAAAATGAAATATGTAGTTTTTGTAATGTTGAAGATGAATCCTTATGTCATGTGTATTAGGAATGTAATGTGACCCAGAGCTTCTGGTTGGAACTTCAAAACTGGATTTTTCAACACATACAGCCATTTGAAATAACAAAAATCATGGTTTGGTTTCGTATATTAGGCAATAACCCATTGCTACTTCTTTGTTCTTTACAGAAAATATTTCCAAAAAAGAATAATAACTTCAAAATTTTGAAAGACATTTACAGTGTTGAAAAATTCATATCCAGAAGAAACAATAATCATGATTTTGTTTCAATCAAATGGCATCACTTATTCCCAATTTTTAATTCCTAATTTATTCTAGATGAAATATATTATTCTGTATTGTTTTCCCACAGCTTGATGTTGAACTTACTTTTATTTGATATACCCACTGTTTCTCTGTATGATTTCTGTATTGAAAAATGGGAGCAATAAAAAAAATAGAGCCATGGACTCTGTAGCTCATGAGGGTTTATTTTGTTTGATGATGAAGACAGAAATATGTTGTCTCAATATAATGCACGATTCCTAACCCTGACACATCTTAGTCTTGAAATTGAGAGAGAGCACTCAGCAAGGTCAACACACAGGAGATTATGCAATATTCTGACCCCTTGGCTCTGGTTACAAGTCAGCTGTGTTTTTTGTGTTTTACCGCCAAATAATGTAATAGACTCTGGCTTGCACTAAACACTGGCAGCACTGATCTAACTGTATAAGGCTTAGAGAGAACAGGCAATGTGATGAATCTCATGGTACATAGTACAATTTAGAATCACCTTGGCTAAATAATCTCTGCATAATTTTAACGGTTCTAAGCCTTTTCATCCAAACATCTAAACATTCTGAACGCAATATTCCTTCTAGTTTGTTCTGGAGAATAAGATGAAAAGAGTTTTTATGTTTTGAACTGTGAGGGCCTTTTTTATAATATCCACAATATTCAGTTCAAAAGCTATTCAATAGGTCTCATTTCACGTTGATTACATCAATGTGACAAACATATCCATAAAGGAGACTTGATCTTCGACATATATTTCACATTACTAGTGCATAAGATTAACTGCAAAGTTACTTTTTTTCTCAATTCTGCATTTCTCATACCTAAGGTAGGACTCATATATCTAAATGATGAGATGACTCTCCCTCATGTATTTTATTAGGGATCAAATAAATAGTGATTGAAGTGCCATAAAATATCAGTTCAAAATTCATTTTCAAAGTTTTTTTAGGCTGTGGCCCATATTTGGGGTCACAGGGTCACCAAATTTACAAGTTAGAATCCCCATTGGCTAAAGAGTTTGCATACACTATTACAGCCTTCTAGGTCTTTTTGTTCCGGAGAAAAAGATGAAAACAGGATTTTAGGTAATGGCCTGTGAGGACCTTATTTGGAGTCATAGGGTTACCAAATCTACAATTTATAATCTCCATTGGCTAAAGACTCTTTACACAACATGACAGCCTTCCAGGTCGTTTTGTTTGGAGAAGACGATGAAAATAATCTTATCGTATCATTTCATCACCAGTCATATGCAGTTCACATACATGTATATCTCATGTAAAATAAAAGAATTCTTAACTCCTCTTCAATTTATTCCTTTATGACTGGTCACAATTTTCAGTTTATAGGCTATTCAATAGTTCTCATTTCACATTGATTACATCAATTTGACCAACATGTCCACAATGTAGATTGTTATCTCAAGTCGACATATATTTCAAATAAATAGTGATTGAAGTGTCTTATAATATCAGTTCAAAATTCATTTTCAAAGGTTTTTTAGGCTGTGGCCCATTTTTGGGGTCACAGGGTCGCCAAATTTACAAGTTAGAATCCCCATTAGCTAAAGAGTTTGCATACACTATTACAGCCTTCTAGGTTTTTTTGTTCTGGAGAGGAAGATGGAAATAGGATTTTAGATCATGGCCTGTGAGGCCCTTATTTGGGGTCACTGGATCACCAGCTGGAAATTGTCTAAAGTCATTATCATGTGTGCCCCCAATGTTTGTTGATTACCGCAGCACCCCTATTTGGTAGAATTTGTATGAGTTTCCTGATCACAGCTCTTGGAAAAATATGCCACTCTTCATACACTAGGTTGAGGTTCTGGGACTGTATTTTGCATTCTAGAACTCTGTTATACAGACCATCGTAGAGATGCTCTATGGGATTACTGTCGGGACGTGTAGATTGCCAATGCAGAATCCGCATAACGTTATTCTGCAGATACTGCCTTGAAACTTGAGCGGTGTTGGGCCAGCCGTTATCTTGCTGCAACCAAACGTTATCTCCAATGCGTTGACTCTATGGTACAATGATGGGCAACAAGACTTCATCCCTGTTAATTACAAGAATAAGTCTGCCAGCAACCTGTAAGAGGTCAGTTTTACCATCCTATGTTATCCAGCCACAAACAATAATAGAGCCGTCCCCATACCCATCATACTGTTTGACGGTACACGCAGTGTAACGCTCATTACGTTGCCTCCAGACGCAAATCCGTGCGTTTGCAAAGTCAATGTTAAAGCAATATTCATCGCTAAACATCGGGTAGCGCGAATGTCGCAGCAGATGACAACGATGAGCTCTAGCCCACCCATCCACAGACGTTTGTGTTGAGCTGTCATCTGCACACCCACAAATGAACCTGTTGTTTTCAGTCAATTTCACAGAGTTCACTTTTAAAGCCGCACATCAGTTATATCACGGAACCTACTGTTAATTTTGGATGATGATTGGAATCTGTCACACAAAGTTATGATCCTAATCAGGCGATCTTCTCTAAGGTTGGTTTTCCGCTCACTCCCAAGACCAGGTCTCATCATCACGTCATTAGTCGGCCGATAGAGGTTCCAGAGTATTTAAATTACACTCTTGGATTTGTAGAGGTTCGGGCTGTTTGGCAGATGAACTTTCCACCATTGATCTGGCCTATGGCTTGTCATTTTTGAGCATTTGTCAGGCACTGTCTTAACATCGTTCAGGGATGTGATAGATGACTTACGTTTCTGCCTTCTAATATAGGGGTAACGTTGTTTTTCAGGGCATTATCATTTGTAGAAGCCCGAGGTCTTCAATTAACTGCCCGACGAAGGAGGACAGTTCAAGAAGACAGGGCTTCTGCAAATGATAATGCCCTGAAAAACAACGTTACCCCTTTTATAGCTCAAATGGATGGGATTTGTTCATTTGTACCGAATTAATTAGTTTTAATTACAGTTGTATATGAACAAAACAGCAAAAACTCCATCGCGTTACCGCCGAGAACCACTGTGACGTCACAAATGAATAATGACGTCATAGTCGCTTGCGTTTCACGGCTGATGAACGGAATGTCTGCCGTTTTAGGGTAAACGAAAGCAGTCTATATGTAATGATTATCATACTGATGTAAAGTCGTGTTTTATAATATAACCAATCAGTAAAATAAGGAAAATCAACAAATCATTACACATTTAGCAAGTTAAGGATGCATGCGTACTTAGACTACCTAAATTTAACATTGAAGGTCTACCGGAGGTGACTGAGAACGATATTCTTCTTTGTTTTGTTTAAAACACTTAACAATCAGTGCGGTTGTATTGTCACATCGTGTTTATGATATTATTTGGCAAAATTGCTTGTCCTCGTTTTAAAGAAAGACATGTTAAACATTTTAAAATGTTCGAGTCGATACATTCATTTGGTCGCCATATTTGTTGAAATTTCAAGAGGAGAGATTCTAAAGTGATGTCACTTAGAAACAAAGTGATAATGGCCCGTTGTCAGCGTTGAGAGGACCGTTATCATTTGCAGTGGTCCGCTCATTACAAGAGGGCGGTTTCATGATAAATCCATCCATTTTAGCTATAAAGCATTTTATAACCCAAGGTAATCATGATTTGCACCTCAAACTGAAGATGCACATGCTTCAAGTCAAGGTATGTGCCTGTTTTTTCTACCCAACCCCAACATGTAAGGCGTATTGAGTGTCCATATAAGTGGATGTCGTGTTAGGTTGGGCTGGGGGGAAATTAGCGTAGGAAAGAAATAGGAGTTAGGCTGTTCGTTTTGGGGTAATTTAATCGTTATTGCGGGATGGTGCGGGTGGCTTTTAAGAGAAGTTTAGATATTCATGTTCCTAATAGGTTTGATTTAGGAATGTGAGTGACAGAACTGGTGCTGGTTGAGTTTTCGTTTTCCATCTTTTTGTAATATAATCTTGTTGTTATAATCTTGTTGTTTTTCATTTGAACTTTATTCCTCATTCATGAACTGATTCTGAGTCTTGAGTAGCAACACCTGGAAATATTCGCATTCAAATAAAAGTACACAACGCAAAGTCCAATAAAGGTTGATTTTCACATAATGTTGCTATAATTTAGTGTCCAATTATCAGCTGTCACTGGGCGTCTGAAACGCGCCTATTACATTATGTTGCAAATTGTGACAGTTTCATTTATAGGAGTCGGTCTTTTAACTGATGTAGAGAAGTGCAACGCCACTACCTTTCCTACTTAACCGTGGTATATGAAGCAATTTGAAACCAGATGGTGTCATTTCATAACACTTAGCGTCGTCACCAGCTGCAGATAGCCAATTCAGTTAGGAAATGCATATCAATGTCATGATCCACAACATAGTCATTAATATCAATAGTTTTGTTTCTGCATGATTGCGAATTTAAACAGCCAATTCAGTAAGGAAATGCATATCTATGTCATGATCCACAACATAGTCATTAATATCAATAGTTTTGTTTCTGCATGATTGCGAATTTAAACTAGGTACTTTGATTAGGACAGAAGAATTTGTGATATCAATAAGCTTGTTTTCTAATTTTGGACCGCTTGAAACAACAAAGTTTCTTAACACAGAATTTTTAGATAAAGTTTTCTTTTGTTTTCCTCGACCACCCGGCTTCCCCTAATAGTGGGTTTTATTTGACCCGATGCCCAGGTGCTTGATTAGCTGATAAACCGCAGGGGCAATCCATTGTCTGGTTTCACCTGGTTGTCTATATCAATCAGTCTGCTTCTATCACACTCCTTCTGGCACACTGCCATTGTCACACAGCTGTGCAAATCCCTTGTCCAACTGATTGGAGAACACAAGTAAACTCCACTGGTTTCAAATCATTTTAAAATCCACACAAGTATTGCAATGAAAATCGACATATAACAAAGTTATTGTTCTTCAAAATTTCATAAACACTTTCCCTAGTGACATCCTGAACAGTTTCTGTGTTTTACATCTTGAGTTCCGTATCTTCAAAGAATGACACTTTATAATATACAAGTAGTTGTCACTAAGGTGACATGATCCCCCGCCGCAAATTAATAATGTCAAGATCAGCAAAATCGACTTGCAAACATGTCGAAAAAGTCTAAGCTCCACTGTGACCTTGAGAAAAATGTCAAGGTCACCAAAATCTCATCAGCCCTTTGTCTTTCCTAGGAGGTGCATTATGTAAGATATGAATGGTTCTTGAGATATCCGGCTGACAACCTTTACATGTACATTAACATGTCGAAAATTTTTAAATTCCACTGTGACCTTGAGAATAATGTCAAGGTCACCAAAATCTAATCAGTCCTTTTGCTTTGTGTAAGATATGATGAAATTCCGGTGAATGGTTCTTGAGATATTCTGCTGACAACCTTTACATGTACATTAACATGTCGAAAAATTCAAAGTTCCGCTGTGACCTTGAAAATAATGTCAAGGTCACCAAAACCTAATCAGCCCGTCATCTTTCCTTGGAGAAGCTATGTGTAAAATCAGAAGAGAATCCAGCGAATGGTTATTGAGATATCCCGCTGTCAAGGGTAAAATGACTAAGTGTCGTTGTGACCTTGAAATCAAGGTCAAGGTGACAAACCTCTGTAGGAACATTACTCTTCCTATGATGAACCCATATGCAAAATATGAAAAGAATCCAGTGAATAGTATTTGAGTTATTCCATTTCGTACAGACGTACGGACGGACGGACGGACGCAGCCGAATACTATATCCCCTGCTTCGGGCTAAACGCGCGGCGGGGGATAATAATGTTAATATGCTACATGTTAATATAAAAGTTCACGTTTTTTGGGTTAAATCATGTTCATCTTATATTGAACTCGATTCGTGACAACAAATGAATGACAGATACGTTACTATTGTCTCTTGATGAAAAACAGTTATTGTCAGGTTAAGTTAATATACTGGCGTCTTTCTGTTCTTTGATGGTGTCGTGCACAGGAAAATGCATCCCATGGATGACTATGCATAATTGTGTTCTATTCCATACGTTTATGAAGAAAATTATATGTTTGTACGTTATATATGTTTGAAAAGTAAGTATTTCCTATTTATATATACCCTTTTTGACATATTTCAAAACAGGACATCTTCAGACCCGACATGTGTTTTGTATGACAAAATATGTTAACAATTCCATGAAATACAATAATATATGGTTAATTCGTGTTGCTGTGTATAAATTACTCACTCTATATGTGTAGTGTAGTAACGGGTCACTTTAGATAGTTTGACACCTTTACAAGCACACAACAGAGTGGTACACAAACCTGCGACTGCCATAGTACTTCCGGTACTATTGTCTTCACGACTATCAATGTCTTACATCTGATGGATATAACATATATCCTTTTCTTTTAAAAAGAAATATACTTGATATTTATTGAAATCAAAACAAAATCGGATTTAAAGGAAATAAATTATTTATTAAGGATTTAGCCATTTGGTCACGTGGTTTAGCCCCATTTTGATTTTAGACACATTTGTTCATTTTCCATCCTATGCACCTTTGACAATCTTCTCCTCTGAAGATATCTGCATCTAAAGCCCCGTTTACATGCAGCGTTTGCCCCGGGGCAAAATACCCCCAGCCTTCAAGGGGCAAATTTCGTCATGTAAACGGTACATACTTGGGTAAATATTTGCCTCCTGGAGGGTATTGAGGCAAAATTTGCTCCAAGTCAAGAGGTAGGGCAAATCTGTTTACCCCTGGGATATATTCACCCCTTGGGGCAAACATGTCATGTAAACGGTCTTTTGAAATATTAAGGGGGCAAATCAGAACACAACTTACCACCCCTTTTCCGAAAATGAACTCTTTTTTCCTGGAAATCTATTTTTAGCAGTTATGAACTAGTTTCCATCATTGCTATCACTCTTAGCTAAGTGAAAATGCCACCAAAACGGTGTTATCGAGGTAATTCCTGGACCGACGACAGCACAAATTGCCTGATCAGTATTTGGGGAGATTTAAACGCGCAATCACAATTGGATAGTCCAACGAAAGCAGATGCTACTGTTTATACCAAAATCAGCAATGCTCTACATAACATGGGGTATGAGAAAACGAGATCACAATGTAAGGGGAGGATGACAACTCTAAAGAAATCGTACATACAATGCCAAGATGCATTGAGAAGACTATGCAAATTCTAAAAGGAATTGAATGAAATCATGGAGATAAGGCCAGTCACCTCTCCTGGAAAGGTTATCCAGAATCTTACGAAGGAGACGGAATTATCTGGTGCAGAAGCCTCTGATGCTGCTGATGATCACTATGAGTCGGCTCCTGAGGAGATGGAGGAGGATGAGGATGCAGATGTCCCAGGAACTGAAAACAAGAATGATGCGTTGTCTGCTGATCCAAAGAGTAAAGAAGGGGCAATTTTCGAAACTAAAACATAGCAGAAGGGAACGCAAAGAAAAGGTTGCTTTCAGGCATCTTTAGGGAGCGTAATGGGCAGATTTACTAAGTCTATCGAAGGAACTCAGGTTGAATTAGAAACGAAAAGGATTCATTTTGAAATGAAGAAAATTGATGATGAAGCCCAGAAGCGGGAATTTGAACTGAAGAAACTTGACAGAGAGAAGAAACAGAGAACAGCAGACAGAGATCACCAACTGCGAATGCTTCAACTGATCATGAGTAGCAGACCACAGTTTCCTCAGCAGTTTAATAAAAATGTTCCTTTTGGATGTTAAAATGTATTCCTTGAATTCTGAAAACACAATTTGTGTTACAAGTCATGTATTATTCACTTAAACCTTCTTGTATGACAACTTTAATGTTAATGGAATAAAGAAAGAGTAATCACTGTCTTAAATTTTCATCAGTAATCTGAGTCATTGTCTGTCAATGGCAAACTGTGCAGTCAGTGCTTCTCAAAGAGCGGATACAGTGACTGGGTCTGGGGGAACGTGTTGTTCACAATCAGCATATACATCATACATCCAACATCTATACATGCAGCCAGTCTGGGTCGAACAACTCATGCTCATTCTCACACGTGTTGTGCATGTCAACTGCAGATGCGACAAGTACTGGTACAAACTCCACGTCTACATCAATGCGCTTAGAGAAACGTCTCCATCGCCCCTTGAAGCGGCCAAAAGTGTTCTCAATTGTCATGCGTGCACTGCTGAGTCTGCACTGTTGTTATATGGTTTTAGTAGCCAAGGGCACATAGGGTATCCGGGGTCTGCGATGATGACAACAGGCATATCTTCTTTATGGTCGACAGGTCCTACGCTGTTAATCAACTCCGTTGTCTGCGGCAGTACCTCGTAAGCATCTGCTAAAGCCCTCAGTTTAGAGTTTGAAAACACCCTTGCACCGTGAACCCTGTCCTGGCCAACCTATGCAAACGTCTGTGAACCTGTACTTATCATCACACACAGCTTGCATGATAACTGAATAGAACCCTTTTCTATTCACGTAATCAGAGTGAAATGGCACCTCCATTTCTTTTGGTAACCTGAAATTACTCCTTTCAGTTCTTCGTCTTTAGGAAACTGGACAACATTGGAGAATAAATGAGCGTAAATGGCATGACACACCTCATGAACAATGCAGCAAACCGTGAAATTGTGTATTCCAAAAGGATTGGCAATTTGCGATATTCTCCTGTTGTAGCGGAGAAATATACTTCAACTGCCACTCTGTGCTCCAGACTCAGAGCTTGGCGAATTCTGGAAGGTTTTTCAAGATGTTGTCGGCGCTTTTGAAAGACGGTACGTGAATGTACCATTGTAGGACCTGGGAACAATATGGGACCTGGCACCAATGTAGGACCGGGGACCATTGTAGGACCTGGAACCAATGTAGGAACAAGGACCATTGTAGGACCTGGGACCATGTAGGACCGGGGACCATTGTAGGACCTGGGACCAATATGGGACCTGGAACCAATGTAGGACATGGAACCAATGTAGGACCTGGAACCAATGTAGGACCTGGGACCAATATGGGACCTGGAACCAATGTAGGACCTTGGACCAATGTAGGACCTGGAACCAATGTAGGACCTGGAACCAATGTAGGACCTGGGACCAATGTAGGACCTGGGACCAATGTAGGACCTGGGATCAATGTAGAACCGGGGATCAATGTAGGACCTTGGACCAATGTAGGACCTGGAACCAATGTATGTCAAATCATGAAGCTGAGCCAAGTCTACATGATATGATTTCAGGTCCTGCAGATTATCCAGGTTGTCGTAATGTTGCCGTCGTTGACACATTAGACATGTAATGCTTTTATTCATAAACGAACATGTAAGGATATACGATGTTTTCTTCATTCATATTCAAAAAGTATATTATCATTCAATCTAAGTAAATTTAGATCCACATTTCCATCATATGTTAATGCAGTCGTAATAGAACTGTCGATCTAAATATATTTAGATTTATCGCCATTCCTATTATTCTCAAAAAAACAAATGTCTTGCAATCCCTACAGAATAACACCAATTGACATGCCAATAAAACACCGTAACGTTGATACAATAGGTATAACTTTGTTTTCAGAGTAAAGAATCCCCTGTCAATTTTCAATTCCTAAATGAAACTGAAATTCACAAATGAAACTAAATTGTATGGTTTTTGTATGACTATTGATGCGTCGCTAACTCTACATATCAAGTTGCATCGCATAGAAAAACCATTAGTCTTTCAGAACTGCCATTCTCAGTGAAAGTACGTGAAGTACACGCTTCTAAAAAAATGTTGCTCAATGTGGCAGGGTGGTATCAATATCAGTGAAGATTATTCACAACAGATGACCAATCCCTTCATCTTACTTTCTCATTCAAACTCCGCTGACATAACGTATCCATGCTAACAGAAGGTAGAAGCGTCAATATTGACAACGAGGGACCACAACTTTGTTATGTGTCAGGGTGTAATTTAATAGAAGCGACCCTTAGCAACCTGTCTCTCTGAACGCAGCGCGCACGTCAGGTAGGCAACGAAAACGAAAATGTAACGACATGCAGCCTTCATTAGCCAGTGACGGACGGGGACTTTGACTTAGCCAGTGACGGACGGGGACTTTGACTTAGTCAGTGACGGACGGGGACTTTGACTTGCGAAGGAACTTGTAGATATTTGAATCCTCACATGACATTCAGTCTTTATTAGTTATGAGTGTCGATCTACAGTTACAACTCGTCATGGCAGTCTGACAAGTTACAAGGAATGTCCATATTGAAAACATATGTACACATTCAAATCAACTATTACCACGGATAAATACCAAGAAGAGAAGTGATATATCAGATTTTGGGAGATCTCGATGTAGACTTGCTCCACTAGATATCACACATCTAATATTGAGAGGACCTGTTTTGATTTAACCATATTCTACATAAGAATTGGATCGGTAAACAAGCTGAAATATCACTTTAGGACACCAAAAGGTATAACAACACAATACATGGCATTGACAAATTTACAAAAGACGAACAGTAATAGATGTAATGCAGAATTTTATTATTAACAGATGCGGTATAATTTGGATCGTTCGTTAAATTGGCACAACAATGTGAAAACAATTATTTTTATATATCAATGTTGAAAGCACCATGATGTAATTTAATTGAAAAAGTTATACTTTGTACATGTGACTGTTGTATCTCATGGTTCCGCTGATACATATCACCGTAACCTAAATGATTTCATTACGGCGGGAATCAACTAGATAGAACCATCAATCTTTACACTTCTCAATATCAAATAACCTTGGGCACAGTCCCAATCTGGCATGTAAGTGGTCATTTAATTGATCCGTGAATTGGCCTTGTGGCCACCTGTGACTTATTAGACTTGTCAATGATGCTCAGACAAGACTCAAGCTGGGATGTAAAGATATAATTGGTCATCTCAGTGGTGTGTCTGTAGGAAATATTTACATTCAAAAGTCGGCAGATGGCAAATAGTGCTGCAGGATATTGCGGGATTCGATCCCCGGACCTCTCGATACGACGTCGAACACGATGACCACTGCATTATTGTGCTCTTCTATTTTTAAAATAAATCTAATAACCTCATGATTGTGTTAAAGAACTCCTTTGATCTACGCATGACTTGTTCTGGTGATCAGTCACACTAACTTCCAATGAATGTTTATATCTGCATGAGCAATCGTGAAATATTTCCAATAATTGGTCTATCAATGAAAACAATATTAATGTAAAATAAAAACCGTTGTCATTATCATGATTTTAAACCTGAATTTTAGACGTCAAAGTAGGATTTGTTACTGTCCCATTGTGTTATTTTGTGTTTGATAATTATGAGCATTGTGTTTTTTAAAGCAATTGTCACCAAGTTTGTCATGCTTCTCCGCCGCATATCATCAATAGAAAATTAAAGAAAACATGTAGTTGTCACTAAGATGACATGATCCCCCACCTCAAATTAATACTTAAAATTGAAAATTAATGTCAAGATCAGCATAATCGACTGTCGAACATGTCGAAAAATTCAAAGTTCCACTGTGACCTTGAGAATAAGGTGAAGGTCCTTTGTCTTCCCTAGTAGGTGTTTTGTGTAAGATATGATGAAATTCCAGTGACTAGTTCTTGAGATATCCTGCTGACAAGCTTTACATGTAAATTATCATGTCGAAAAATTCAAAGTTCCACTGTGACCTTGAGAATAAAGTGAAGGTCACCAACATCTAATCAGCTCGTCGTCTTCCTTAGCAGGGGCTTTGTGTAAGATATGATGAAATTCCGGTGAATGGTTCTTGAAATATCCCACTGACAAGCTTTACATGTACATTATCATGTCGAAAGATTCAAAGTTCCACTGTAACCTTGAGAATAATGTCAAGGTCACCAAAATCTAGTCAGCCTGTCGTCTTTCCTTTGAGAAGTTATGTGTAAGATATGAAGACTTGAAGATGTATGAATAGATGTTCAAATGCAGCATCAAACTCGTTTATTATCAAAATAAGATACACACAATAATCCTTAATACCGAAAAACATCACTTCACGAAAAATATAAAAAAGGCTGTAGTCTCGATGAGATATGCATTTATATACCATGTATCGTTTATACTAGCTTCACAATATCGGTTCTCGCGATATCTGTTTATGCTCCTTTCAGCAGCATATTGAGTCGATATTGACCGTATATAGCTCAAATAATATGAATATATTTAACGGACGTCCTATGCTGCTTCAGTAGGACCTACGACGATGTATGGCACCATATAACATTAGAGAGCACATATCTTCTCTCAGTATCATTAACTAACCTGTTCTATTGACTATATAGCTAAGAATCAGGTATTAAAGTTCACGTTACAATTGTAACAATCAGCAGGCAGTTAGCGAAACATTCGTACTCTCTGATTGGTTCATTCAATTCAAAGATTGCCGAAAATAGAAAACAAATTGCACATATAGAAGTAATATGCCATAATAGAGTATATTTATAAGCGATTTTATCGTTAATCTGAGGCCATTCAGAACATCGGAGAACGAGACCCACTAAAATATGATTTTCATATTGGAGGCCGCAGTATTTTCTAAGGATGTCTGAATTTATCTCCACACTTTTAGGTCAATGATGGTTTTGAGAAGATAATGAGACTACTTCATGACAATTGCCTTATACAATCAGAGATACTTTTGGTAATTATTGTGCCACTCTAAACGTATCTTAAGGCTGAGTTCATGTCATTTACAGCTATTCTCATTAATATGTTTCAAATAAAAGAATATTCTTCATCATGTTTTCAAATGACCGTTTTATAAATCAACTTAATGGCACATGAGGCCTGCAGTGAGGGAATCAATATCAACATAACCCCAGTGCAAATCTTTCAACAATGTCGTGATCACACAGAAGTGCCCAGTGATGTCTAATATCAGTTCATAATTGACTATACATGTCTTGTTATGACACCAACAAGACGGACAACATTAGTTGTAGACCGCGAGCTTCAAACACGCCTGGATATTGAATATGCGATATTTGAGGGTAACAGCTGGACATTCAAATGGATCAGTTAGGCAACGTCTATCAGAAATAAGCAATTTTATCACAGACAATAGTCTCATGATGATACGGTAAATACACTATTGACCTATGGACATTGTAACTTGAGGTTTATTAGGCTGGTAGTTAAGGACCATACGAGGACAAAAACATCGACGTTACCTTAATCATATCACATACTCGATAAAAGAGCAGGTTGTCATAGTGAGCAATGTGAAATCGCATAAATTTATCTTCTATGAAGTTTTATTCCTATTACCTACAAGCCATTAAACTTGTACAAAATCCAGCATCAAACGGCTCCCCAGTACCTTTCTGAACTAATTCTCCAAAACGTCGATTCAAAACGGAATTTAAATAACCCAAACATGTTGTCACTCCTTATTCGAGATTAAATCCTTCAAGTGAGTCCTACTTTCCTTCAGTATAAAAGTCCTTGGTTTTACTTAATTAATTTCTAATAAAGATATTAGTGACAAGTTAATTACATGAAGCGGGAATCGAACAGCTTCAATCGTGTCCGTGTTACATCTTATTAACCATGTTTTAGGCCACACTGTAAGCTGTGAATTCAAAACCCACTTCAGTGACCACAAAATTAAAAAATTAAGGTTACCATACTTATTTTAATATTTCAAAACATCTAAGATATGGTCCCAATTTTGTCCGAAAGGACACACTCCACAGCTTGACTTAGTATTACTTAAATACCAGTTTTCACTTTAAACAGTATAATAGACCAAAACAATTGTGTTATCATAAAGCAAAGTGTATTTCGAGTATATATAATAAAATTCCAATGTGCATTGTATGACAATGTTACTGACAATTTACACAGAAGCTACAAGGTTATGCACTTCCCAATTTATAACCGAGAGTGTGCAGAAACAAGGTTTATAAATCCCCTTTAAGGTTACAACAATCTTTTCAAATAATTTCATGAACTGACGAATATCGTTGTGAATGAGAACAGTTAACCCTTTTTTGTTTTGTGTTTATTTGTTCAAAATTCAAAACATGTACCTGTGTTGTTTGTAGAACAGAGACTTACATAAAATGACATGTTATATATCTTACACAAGGAACAGTGTCACCCAGTATCAGAGACTTACATCAAATGTCATGTTATATATCTTACACAAGGAACAGTGTCACCCAGTATCCAAAACAGGGAAGAAAGGAAAACACTTTTTGCCGAATTGCTCATAATTATTAATTCTTTTCTATATAAATCTGTCGACAGTTAATATGTCTTTCAAAGTCCTTTGAAAACTGTTCAAGTGTGGGATTGGTTTATTTCAGAGTGCAAACATAAATGTGTCTTTTGGAACATGACATGATATGGTTAAGTAAAGGGTTTACACCAAGTGAAGCAAACCAACCAAGAAATGTGTTTGGTCTGAAATCATCAACATATCTGCTAACCCAATCTTGTAGTTGTTTCCAAATATGTTTGGTTTCCTCGAATTCCTCGAAAGATTTTCATTCATCACTCTACAGAATGAACGTACTGCATTATCAATCAATTTCATTCTAAAAAGTGCATTTGTTAGTGTAAACAATTCCCGTGTAAACATTTATATTGAAAATCTTGGAGTTTGATATCCTTTACATTTCTTCTATATAGATTAAAGATTTTGTTTAATTCAAAATCATTTTTCCCCAATAAACTTACCCATTTATTTATACATATAGGTAGTTTAGCATTGTTAACAATGAGTTTATCATAAAATTTTAACCTTTTCGTTGGAGTCATTGGATCTCTCTGAAAAGAGCTAACAAAGTAATTCTGTATATAACTGTAACCCTTTAAAGCCTTTTTCCATGCTAAAGGTAAATAACGCAATATGTATTCAAGATCCAGGTATATACCTCCTATCCCATATTTATTTTTCAAAACTTCAAAAGAAAAGAGACCTTGCTCCCCAAATAGGTTCTTAAAGGTGCATCCATTGTGTTTCATAATATTTTATTTTATTGGCTTAAATACGTTCCAACACACCATATGTGCTGTTTACAATACAAACAAATTCACTTAGTTTTCATATTCATCCCCAATCGCCAAACATATCATAATTACTAGTTTCCAATTAAAATCGAGTAACATCATTATGCATGTGCAGAAACCGAAAGTGCATGTCTTATTTACATGCACAGTAGTTATTTGACCTATTGAATATAATTATCCCAAATTTGTTATTTTGCCTGGTGTAAATAAGATTCCAAAATTATGTTTGACTCATTGGCGCGCGCCACACGCGGTGCATTGTCCGGTTTTCGATCAAAAATCAGTACTTTTACCTTCATATCGTCATTATACTAAGTCCAGTATCATTAAAATGGTTGCCTTCGGTAACAGTTGGTACTATTCGATAAAATAAGACCATTTATAACGTTTGTCATATTTGACCGCCAACAACACAATGGATGTACCTTTAATGGTCACAATTCCTTTCTTAGCCCAGTGTTTAATAAAGTGATTTGTGTTTTGATTACGTCATATGGGTTGAGATATAATTTCATTCACATTATCATCTTCTATACATGTAGTATTTGAATACAATGCACATTCCAGGCTATCAACATATCTCTCCAAAAATGGTTGTCAATATCAACAATGTTCTGAATTGATAAGTTATTCAGGTGGGTAAGGCAGAGTATTGAAAATGTGCACTAATTTGGACATAGCCAGTATTTTAAAATGCCTTTCCCCCCATGTTCCAAGTGATCTATTAAACAATTTGCCTTTAGTTGAATGTGTCACTTCAATCAGACTATCGCCGAGCTTGGTGAGATGAGATGATTTGGTGTTGAACTTTAACGTAACTTATTTCACAGCGGCTATCATTATTGCAGGAAGAAAGCCCACAACGCCATTGTAGCTAAGCAAGAGGTTAATACTGAGAACTTCGGTTGAAATAGAGAACCGTGGGTGGTTATGTGCCTAAATTCAATGTAGCACTGCACTAAACCTTACTGCATGTGGAACAGTTCTCTCCAGACACAAAGTTGCAGAGCCCCGTGATTCGAACCCCGGAACCCTTGATTGGAGCAGAACGCGCTTATATATATATAATTACCACTGCGCTATCCCTCTCAATTCCGGCTTTGGTAATATCTGAAGTTAATCGGTTCAGTGCAGCTTTTATATGGATTGCTATTTGTTTTATGTCAGGTCACCTTTTCATTGTCAAAATCTCATTTAAGTTTAGAAAAACTGAAGTAAACTTCAGTCGATGTCATTTCCCAACGAGCATGCGTTGATGGTATGTTTTAGAAGTCAATCCTGGAATACTCAGAGCATACATAGCAATAAATACTTCAAGAGCCGTTAAAAGAGACCAACAAATCCATCTGTCTTTTGTTAACGTGAATATCTTGATTCATCTTTCAGAAATAGTTGAAGAGAAAAAAAGTTTCGACTACAAGAACACAATTTCTTTTTCTGTCGAAACTTTGTGTTTTTAAACATTAATATAATTAATAATGCCCACTCTAGACATTTATTAATATATTTTCCTCACAATAGTTTTTAAAGTCATGTTTTACAAAACAATCATTGAGTGATTCATTGCAGTCATCAATTGTTTTTCCATAGTGGATACAAAAGAAAGAACCCTATAACTATAGTTAAACGAAAACAGATGTGGGCTATTAATCATGGAATGCAATTAAAAAGAATAAGAAAAAGCAACTTTGTTTTAAATACGATTTACTTCAAGCTCAATACTTCTTATAAGTGTCTTTTCTTTATCACACATGTGCACAAACGGGATCAGTAGTTAAATGTGAATGTAAATCGAGATCCCTTTCACCTTCTAATATTGAGGTTGGAATGCTTGTGCCAATAGTTAAGTCCGCTGGATGGGCTGAGTGAGAAATGCCTGGCATTTTGCGTTTGAGGTACAAGTTTACGTTTGAGTAGACTATTTCTTTCAACTTTTTGACGGCACAGGACCAAAACCAGTGGAATCCAATTTCCGGATACCTGGCGGATTCTCCCGTATCCTTACCCATTTGGTATCCGGGAATCCGGAAAAATATTCTCTCCCGTATACCAGATCCGCCCATATTCTCCCGGAAATTTTTCCGGAAAGTATGTTTCTAAGAATACTGGAATCCGGAGATTATACTTTTCCATATCCCAGATCCGTGTGTCTTCTCCTGGAAATATTTCCGGAAAGTATGTTTCTAAGAATACTGGAATCCGGGCAGAATATCTTATCCGTATACCCTTCAAAGTTAGTGGGTAATATTACCGTCTTATGTTGAAAAAGTGTTCACATTATTTTATGATAATTATAATGATAATAATAATTTATTACTATGTCATGCTGTTGCAATAAACTATATATACACAGCTTTACGCTACACATATAATAAAAACATTGCCTACTAGAGTCTATAAGACACAACTTTTACCTTATTGAACAACAGAAATACATAAATTAAAATGTTATATGGATATACATACATAAAGGCTAATACTTCTTGCATACCTTTCACCCAACTCACTCAATCTGATGCAGTGACTCATAGAGACTGTCGCATTGATTTACCCTAAAAGATGTTAACTGATTCACCGACCTTCATACACACTCATAATAAACTCTCCAAAACATTCAAACACACAATCTGACACTCCCTCATACATATCTCCACTCAGACCGACACACACAGACTCACCAACATATGATATTGTGCAAGGTACCAAAACCAATCAAATTTATGAAACGAAGTCCATTTTATAATGAAACTGGTTTCAGGGACATCAAGTATCATACACTGACACATACAGAATGACATACCTTCAGAATAAATTAAGGGAGACAACTCTGTCCCCGCACCTCACTGCATGCTGCTGATGTCACAAACTTGTCTCATGTGTTTACATTAAACATCATTTATATATATCAATATTTCATATCAATGTTTGTTACAATAGAATAGAGGGGGTATATTTATAATTGTTAAGTTTGTTCTTGCGTTATTTGCCGTACAAGGTATGTGCAATATTCTGGTCATCACCTATCGGCTAATTAACACCTTGACTAATTGGATGTAAACAATTAATGTCTCGCTGTGGCAACAGGTGGGAGCAACTTCTGTTGCTTTAAAAAGCTTATTTCCTTTTATCCTTTACTTTCACATGTTGTATATATATATGCGATACATTTTTAACAGTGTCTTATTGGCCAACTAATGGCTGTTTGTTAAGCATATTTTAGTTTGTTTATGCATTTTACAATATAATTGTCTCAATGATAGAAGACTAGGAACTTGCCATTGATGACACAACGAGTAGAAATGAACAAATCACAAACATAGATGTAATGTAAAAAATATTGATTTTATTAAAATACATATTTTAAAAAATAAACCATAAAGTGGAATTTTTTTTATATTAATCATCAAATCAATAACAAATTGATATAATTAGAGCATTTCATTCAGTATGTATATATGGTATATCAATATACAATAGAGGCATTGCCAATTTATTATGACACAATGCGACACACGTCCATAACTTCACATCTCACACTCTCACATCTAATTTGGACATTGGTATTAGACTCATAAACAAATTCTGCGTAGAGGTCATGAGGCAATATGGCAAAGAATTCATCACACCCAACATGCACCTGCATTGCCACATACAAGAATCTATTGAGAACTTTGGCTCAGGTTATGGCTTTTGGCTGTTTAGTTTTGAGAGATACAACGGACTGCTTTCAGAACATGAATGATTTGCCAGTGAAGCTGATGCGAAAATTTAATATATTTTCGACTTTCCATTTAGATTCAGTTAATAACCTTGTTCAAGATAAATATCTCAAACTTTCAGAAATGAGGTCAAAGAGCTCTGAATCATCTACACACGTGTCAAAGTATTCAGATTGAACTAACAGTATTTGCGACAATACACAGATGTGCTTATTTTTAATTGATTTGATTAATTTAATGAATTTGCCCACTTGCATTAAACACATTTCCCAGATATTACCTGGCTTAATTACATATTTTATTTAGTTGAAACTGAACAACACTGTAATGTGTAAATATTTGCTCCAAGACAGCTTGAATTTCAAATTCTTTCAGGTAGGCAGTTGTCATAACTTTGGTCATTACATTTAACGATTAACAACATCTATTATCGTTACACTAATTTGTACGGTTATTGGAAGTGTCGTTATATCTAAATATCCATGCAGTTACAAAAAGAGTGCGTACTACACGTTTGTATTTCGTATTCATCTTCTAATACGTGGTTTGTAAGCACGTGTCTTATCATGAATACATGTATCATACAATACGGAGACATAAAATTCTACGTTCCATAACTCTCTCATTCAATAATGTGTATTCATGTTTATAGAATATGATAATTAAGTATTGCGTCGATTCATATATTATTCAATAACTGTACTTCATTTTGAATATTCATTCATTCGTCTCACAGTTCAGATTATATTTAGATTGTAGCAAACTAATATGGCTTATGTTCGATTTGTGAAGACAAGATATATGTTATGATAAATATACTATGTTTAATTAATGTGTTTTATGGTTAAATTGCTACTGTTTACAACAATCAAACTAATAGCATATGTGTTGGATCACTGCAAACAAATATCCGAAGTGTATATTCATTATGTACAATACAATTAAATACTCATGGAAATAAAATATACAGCGGATATTTTTTCGTTAATACCATGATTATCTCATCGAGGTGATAAATAACTTTTTTTGACAGCAAATGCACGTGTTTTCTGTGTTTATCCATGCGGACACAAACTAAGATAATTAGTTTATGAGTGCGTGTTTACATGGATACGATATTCGACTGAGTCTTTACTATACACTCTGTTAATGTACGTGATCATTGAAGCTTGTTGAAATACACAAATAGTTCAGTGAGGGTCGGTACTGCCTTCCTCATCACATGTTATATAATACGTGTGCGTTAGATCAATAAGAACATATGAAGGTGTCAAAATGGTTATCTCCCCCTATTAGTCTGGTACCTAGTGGTATGTCGAAATACACAGAAGCTTAAGTGACGGTCGGGACAAGATAATTAATTTATGATCACCGCTGCAATTGTTCCTGGGATATGTTTATACTGAACGAAATGCGATGTTTGTTTGATATTTCAGTATGCATGCATACACATGAGAGCTCATCACTAGTTCACTGTCAAGGCTATTATTTTGTTATATTTTCGATCTCTCGTGGAATGCACTACCATCAACCTAGTTGTTATTTTCATGTTTTTTTTTCTCAAATATTTGAAACAGTCCTATTGAATGTTTTCAGCTATTCAGAAAAGCCATGCCATCACACATATGGATTTAGAAACGTTTTACCTTCAGTCTATAAGGCTATATTCCTCTGACCAACAATCATCATATTCGTAGCCAAAATGTTTCATAATAGGAAAATCAGCGGTATATAACGGAATTATTATACGTAACTACCTTATAAGGTCTCGGAAAACAGCGAAAGTTTCGGAGCTCACTCTATTCTATAGACGGTAGAGTTTTGCAATCGGCGTCAACATTCAAGATTATTTCTGCAATATTTTCTAAATAAACATCGGTATTATTGCGTAGATTTTAAAAATATAAGTGTATTTTGCATTCCGATAGTTTTCGGATGGTATAATGCCGGCTTTAACTATTTTGTCACGCGCAATGAATTTATTGAAGAAATGTTTCTGAAATGTCAAATTGTGATATATGTGATGATAGATTGTTCAAACTGCATTGTTAACTTTCCCCGCTTCGGGACTATTTTTAAACGCTTTCAGATTTATTATCAAAACTATTTATTAAGTGCCATTTTAATCACAACAAAAGCTCATTTACAACATCTTCATGCATGTAAGTATTTGGAGAATTTAACGCATTCGTTATTCTCGCTTGGCAACAAGTGTATTCTGGCGCAAGAGACGAAGTAAACAGAACAATGTACAGCCAAATTATACTGTCTGATTTTTTTACAGAAGCCAATCAAATACGACTAGTTAGGGTAGAATATGTTATATATTTAGAATATATATATATTACCAACTACAGTAATTTTTTACAGCAGTGAGATCCTTTCTTAAACATGTATAATTCATACTGTTTCACTGGGTCATTTACATCACCCTATGTATTTCTTTTTAAATGTGTGTTATTCTTATGTATACTATATATGTTTAGTAGCGCATTGTCACAATTACATAAAATATGTTATTCTTCTTGAAAATGGAATTATAATGGAATTGTCACAGATGTCAACGTACGCTCATGTATAGGTGGGGATACTAATAAATTCATAACATTTTAATGAAAAAAATAGTATTCATAAAGAGAGAGAGAGAGAGAGAGAGAGAGAGAGAGAGAGAGAGAGAGAGAGAGAGAGAGAGAGAGAGAGAGAGAGAGAGAGAGAGAGAGAGAGAGAGAGAGAGAGAGAGATTCACATACATACTGTTATAGGGTAGGGAAGGGGATGACGGAAGGGGAAGGGAGAGGGAGAACGTTAGAGAGAGGGCACACATACTCTTTTACATTAAAATGCATACATATACGAATATATCTGTCCAGAAACACTCACACGTTACAATAATATAAACAAGACAACACAGGCATAACTACAAACTGTCATACTTTCGCACAGGATTCATATATACTTACAAACTGAATATGCAGGTTTGCGTTTTCTACAAAAATAAGAAAAAGAAAGATTAGATTAGAGTGACGATTTAAAAAACAAGGAGTTTAAACTTCAGTGTTTAATTACGCATTATCAGGAAGTCAGAGACACTGCATGCGTACGACAGAACGTTGGATCACCTGCTAATCACCCTCATTACACTAGAACTACATGTATAAGATTAGATTGACCATATAAAAACGAAAGAATTTAAACTTCACTGTTTAATTACGCAGTAACATGAAGTTAGAGACGCTCCACGATTCTCCACGACAGTGCTTTGAATACCCTGCTAATCACGCTTGTACAGGTGTCATCAATACCTATGGCAAGTGGTTCCCAATGACCGGAACCTGTCCAGTCATGTACAACAGCCCTAATTGTTTAATCACGTGTATGCGCATGCGTCTATATACAATACGTTGCAGCATTGATTTGCACACGCCTCTCTTATACAGCTCTTTGGCGGCCTCCGCAATTGTGTTTTATGAGTTCACGCAAAAGAGCGCCGACATATTTATACATTACAATTACGCAAGCTTAGTTCCCGGCTCCATTGATCTATTGGTTCCAGGACAAAATTGCCAATAGCCCCACTAAAGTTGAAAAGACTTTCAAAAATATACAAATTTAGTATGGACATGTATTTCAAAATGTTTATAAACATTTTACGGACTGGTACTAAATGTGCATTCAATGGGTCTTATGTTTTATTTGTCGAATGATTCTTGAGAACTGCCGCACCATATTATTGACTTGGATATTTGTATCAAAATCATTTCTTAAATGCCCAATATCAATTGAATTTTAATTCATTAAACGGAGTTAACTGATCCAATACTAACTGTAGTTTATTAATTATCAATAATTTTATATAAGCAAATAAATGCAAACGACTTTAGGTCTACTCAATAAATAACTTTAACCGAAGCCCCCTATCTTGATGAAATACATTTGGTGGATGAGATAATATTTGATATAATTCAACAATGTATAGTATGTAAGCCGAACAAACAAATTCTTAGCGGATCATAGGAACTTCCTAGTGAACAAACTCATGTAAATTCTAAGTACTTCACCAAAACAATGATAAACTTTCAGTATACAATCATATGATTTACTTCCCATTTACCACGGCCGTGTCATTTCAGAACTTTTACTTGTCTAACCTGACAGGGTTAATAACTTTGTATCAACGACTACACCTTATGTAAGCTAATTTTCATTGCCACGCTAGGTTAAATTCGTGTATTTTCATACATTTCAACGGTTAGAAATAATAACACATATGTAGTGTTGGAATATTTACAGAGTAAGAAATAATTTATCATTAAGTTAATAAACAATGTTATGTTGTTCGGTAACAAAGAGTTCATAACTCGTAGCGCCGATGTATAGCTTTCCATTGTTTTTATTTTATTTTGAATGATTGTGTAGTAGTCTTTATCAAGTTGTCAAGTAGCAAATCATACGAATATTCCCCTCATTAATGTTACACCTGAATTGTGCAATAAGCACGTACACTATTAATAACAAATGTGTGTAAACAGGCATGTCTTCTCGATTTTTGTTCCATAACAATTATCTAGCTAGAACCATTTCTTTAAGTGGTTAGAAATAGATGATTGATGGACATTTAGAATTTATCTTTTTAATTAAAACTAAATGTTTATTCTCTCCGTCGGCGGAGATAAGCAAGATATTAGCCTATTGAACGGATAAAACTTCTGTCCTAAATACATTAAGTAAATGACTGACAGGATGCCCTTTTTCAAATATACACAATTTCCGTTTTTTAATCGGCTTGCATAATCCATGACATATCTGTGCCTTTTCGGATATATTAATATCACTGTCCATATGTCATAAACAAATAACTGATTAACATTAATATAACAAGAAACACTTCGTTATTTCCACGGGAATTTCAAAATAAACGCAGGAAATCAGTATCTCACATTGTAAACACAAGTACATTTACATAAAATTTGTGAATATGCTCATTTTTCACCTTATATGGATACAACATAAATATAGATATTACCGACTGACCTTTATGTTTTTAACATTTATGTATGAACATAAATTATACACAATGTTTTCGTTTAATAATGGGCGTATTTCACGCACTGGGGACGAACTATGCACATGCCTTGTTAAGAAAAACATTTTAATGTAGCAAACAATGTCAACAATATATTTAGGGATTTAAATTTATGTTGGGATCTTTATGTTTATTTCGGGTTATATGTTTTCATTCAGGTGTCCCCATTATTATATGGATGATAAATTGTAGCAAGACAGTTGATGTAACACCTGGGCTCCTGAACGACACGGTGCAAATTCCGCGAAATTTGCTCGCCTTGTTACGTAGCGCTACATTGAGCAATCGCGTTGAAGAGAGGTTTAAAAGCCTTGAAACCTCTATTGAACATAACCCAGTCATGTGAAGATATTACACACGGGTGTGTATGTTATGTAATCAAGTGATGTATATTCATTGATAAACCAAGAATGTCCTCTTCAAACACACATCCCATCCCTTGATCAGCTTGCATGATCTGCTTGATTGTATAATGATATTTGAAATGAGTTAGATATAGGAGGAGGGAATAGATTTAAGTTAAAGCTTTGTATGTTGATGGATTTTTATATACAGGACAGGAGGGTCGATTTCTTGGTGTATGCGCCTATAATGTTAAAAAGATAGCTGAGTTTGTTCTAGGCTCGAGGCAGCACCTGCGATCTTAGATGCCGCTTCATATCAGTTGGTGTCGGTGAACTTGTTTTTCCACAATAAACAAGAAAAAGAAATAACATGTTTTATCGCCATATCTATGAATGAATTAATGTACAGTCGTCCTGGGTTGCATGTGTTTTATGCCATCCTTCATTGTCGATATTGCAGTACGATATGCATGATATGATAACGTTGTTTCCTTTCTACGCTGATGAAGGCATTGATATGATGTAATGAAGATACCATTTTATCAGTGTACACATCTATAACATTCTAAAACAATCGCCATTGGGAGAAAGCCAATATGTTATAAAGACTACTTTGTCAATACCATATTATTGCATTTATATTTATATACTTATAACCTTGGATGTAATGGAATAATGCAATACCTATAGTGAATTACAGACCGCATGGCTCGATTTTAGTAATTTGAAATCAGCTAGTGAACACATCGCTTTGAATCTCATTTGAAATTAATTGACTTTCTGCATCCAAGTATGTCTTAAAGGTGCATCAATTGTTTTTCATAAAATTTTATTAATTAAATTAAATTTTATTTTCACCACATGTGCTGTCTACAATACAACTAGGTTCACTCAACTTGCATATTTATCCCCAATAGCTAAATATGTCATAATTACTAGTTTCCAATTAAAATTGAGTAATATCATTTTGCATGTGCAGAAACCGAAACTGCACGTCCAATTTACATGCACAGTAGTTATGTGACCTATGAAACATTATCAACTCAGAGTTATGTTCTTGTCTGTTATATATAAGATTCCAAAATTACGTTTGACTCATTGACGCGCGCCACACGCTGTGCATTGCGCGGTTTTCGATCAGAAATCACTACTTTTACCTTTATATCGTCAATTTTCCAAGTATAATCAAAATGGTAGTTTTCGGTAACAGTCAGTACTTCTCGATAAAGTAACACCATTTATAACGTTTGGAATATGTGACCCCAAACAACATAATGGATGGACCTTTAATTACAATTATGGTGAGCATGCATAGAGCCACTGTTTACTGCAGAACAGACATTCACAATTATAGACAAACTCCATTATAGTGACAAAAACAAACAGCATATAGCTGATATTTTCAATATTTAACAAATATGGCAAATTTTGAGAATGATCAATCACAAATCATTAGATGCACACAGTTATCAATAGTTGGATATGTACAGAAATACTGCTCAAGCACTTACATTCTTGCACTTGCTACAGACACTTAGTCAAGGTGTTAATTTGCCGACAGGTGATGTGTAATCAAGTATGACCAGAATATTGCACATACCTTGTATGGAAAAAAATTAAATTAACAAACTTTATTTTAATATATAAATGTAGGATTCTAAAACGACCAGCTTTTACAACTAGCTAAACGTCAACAAAGGTGAAATCACCCTCAAACACTGCATAAGCATGCTCTCACCTGTTACTGCAGCGAGACACTAATTGTTTATATCCAATTAGTGAAGGTGTTAATTAGCCGAGAGGTGATGTGCGGTCAAGCATGACTGCCAGAATGTTCTTTGTGTGGCAAATGTCAATGCAAATTTTGAGAAGGTTCAATCACAGACAGACAGACAGACAAGTATTTTATTTGAGTCTCACCTCAATAGTGGTACACATATTACATTACATTTTTAAAAATATACTATATACATAAAATACCTTGAGCCACTCCATTAGGAGTTATGAGAGACTTAATTAATAATAATAATAACATACAATATATACAGTTTAAGAACGATCTGTGAATAAAAAAGATTTACGTGTATCTAAAATAACTTTGCAGGCTTTGGCACTAAAAATTGCACAATCCGTATTTGCGAGAATAAAAGCTAATCTATCACAGTCATTTGCATTATTAAAATCTTGCCATAAATTATAACATTTTTCAAAAAGATCTCGACGAATACTCTCATAAAGTGGACAATATAAAATGACATGACACTCATCCTCAACACAGGTTTTACAATTAAAACACACCCTTTCGTTTACTGGTAGATTACTGTACCGCCCTGTCTCTATACCTATAGGAGCAACTCCACATCTGAACGCTGCTAGGGATCGCCTGTGTGATCTTGACATGGGGACCCGGTTGTACTGTTCTGTCTCATAGGTATCCTTAAAAGTACTGTATACTCTGAGCTTATTCCCGCCATTTCCTCTCTGACTGCTAGGACGCTGTACTGTTGACGACCATTCTTCTTTGAATTTGATAAAGGCTGCCTCACGAACTTGTGATCTTATGTAGCTGACATGGAACCTGTTTTCAATTGGAATAAAACACTGGAGCCCAAGGTCCCTGTATCGAGCATGTATTCTAAAATTCCAATTTCGCTTCTTATTCTCAGCACATCTGTTGGCCCAGTTAAAAATACGTTTTGCCAGACGGCTATCTACAATGATACTCATTTTCTTGTAAAACTTGGCAATACTTTCCCATTGTCTGACTTTAGGAGGTAACCAACCCATATCACCACACACGGCCATATTAGGGGCAAATTTCCGTAAACCCATGAAGAAACGCATGGCTCTATTCTGGACTGCGTTTACAGAAGTTAGGTTGTAGGTTCCCCAGATCGCCGAGCCATATTGCATCGTTGACCAAACCATAGAATCATAGAGTTTTGTGTACGTACTGTATTGCATACCACCAAGGAGTTTGAACTTTGATATAAGTAGTCCTAGGGCTCGATTTGCTGAGCTAGCCACTGCTTGTCCCATACGTTGATAGTCCATGTGTTCCGTAACAAGCAGTCCCAGATAACTGTAACTTGAAACAACATCGATAGGCGTCGATCCGCACGTAAAAAGGCTTGTCGTTCTTTCACACGTTTGACTTCTAAAATGGATTAGTTTCGACTTTGTAGGGCTTATCACCAGCGTGTTCCTTACGCACCATGTATTAAGACAGTCCAGCAATATGTTCATATCACTCTCATTTTCAGCCAGCAGTACCAGATCATCAGCATACGCTAGTATACTCACACATTCTCCATCTATGTTAACGCCAACGGACAGTTCATTCACAGTCTCAATAAGATCGTTGATGTATAGATTAAAAAGAATTGGCGATAAGAGGCATCCTTGCTTTAAGCCACTGTTAACATTGAACCACTCTGTAAAATGTCCATTAATACGCACACAACATTGTACATCCTTATATAGTGAGACAATAGCATTATACAGATTACCACATATGCCAATAGACCGTAGTTTCTCCCACATGATACGTCTATCCACTGTATCATAAGCCTTCCTAAAGTCTACAAACGTAACAAAAGTTGATAGTTTCATGCTTTTCCGTGTCTCTACAATAGTTGTGAGTGAAGAAACATGCTCCAAAGTCGACCTCCCCCTCCGGAATCCGTTCTGGTTATCCGACAGGAGATTGGTTTGCTCCACGTGATTTACAAGTCTGTTGTTGAGAACCCCACAGTACAGTTTGTAGACAGCACTAGCTAGGGTTATCCCTCGGTATGAGAGCGGATCTCTTGGATCCGCAGAAGAGTCTTTTGGGATAGGATTAATTATTCCTCTCGACCAGAGAGACGGCACTTTTCCAGTTGTAAAACATAGGTTAAAAAGCCTGTGGATGAAAAAGAGACAATTGTCGTTTTTAAGGACTTCCACCGGGATTTCGTCAAAACCTGATGATTTACCCCTCTTTGCTGACAGTAACACCTTGAAAACCTCCTCCAAAGTTAATAACTCATTGTTAGGAGGTCCTTGGTCTTCAATATCCCCTCCAATGTCTGTCACGTCAGAACTCCCATTTAAAAGAGATTCATATTCCTTCTTCCACGTATCCAAAACTGTGCCGAGATCCCGCGAGATATTACCACCATCCAGCTTAACCTCCATTGGTATTCTCTGTTTTCTGTTGATTCCAACTCCAATGTCATGAGGAGCACAAATTTATCAATGGTTTGATGTGTACCGAAATACTGCTGAAGCACTTACATTCCCACCTGTTGCTACAGACACTTGTTAACTAGCAGATCGGTGATATGTGGTCAAGCATGATGACCAGCATATTGCACTTACTTTGTGGCAAATAAAGCAAGAACAAACTTTACAATCATAAAGATACTCCCTCTATTTTATTGTAACAAAACATTGGTATAAAATGTTAATATATATTAATGCTGTTAGTGTATGATACTTGATGTCCCTGAAAGCAGTTTCATTATAAAAGTTAAATGGACTTTGTTTCATAAAGTTTATTGGTTTTAATACCTTGGACAATATCATATGTGGGTGAGTCTGTGTGTGTCGGTCTGAGTGGAGATATGTATGAGGGAGTGTCAGATTGTGTGTTTGAATCTTTTGGAGAGTTTATAATGAGTGTGTATGAAGGTCGGTGAATCAGTTAACATCTTTTAGGGCGAATCAATGTGACAGTCTGTATGCGTCACTGCATCAGCTTGAGTGAGTTGGGTGAAAGGTATGCAAGAAGTATTAGCCTTTATGTATGTATATCCATATAACATTTTAATTTATGTATTTCTGTTGTTCAATAAGGTAAAAGTTGTGTCTTATAGACTCTAGTAGGCAATGTTTTTATTATATGTGTAGCGTAAAGCTGTGTATATATAGTTTATTGCAACAGCATGACATAGTAATAAATTATTATTATCATTATAATTATCATAAAATAATTTGAACACTTTTTCAACATAAGACAGTTATATTACCCAATAACTTGTCTATTCCTAATAATAGAAGGGAATCCGGATAAGATATTCTGTCCGGATTCCAGTATTCTTAGAAACATACTTTCCGGAAATATTTCCAGGAGAAGACACACGGATCTGGGATATGGAAAAGTATAATCTCCGGATTCCAGTATTCTTAGAAACATACTTTCCGGAAAAATTTCCGGGAGAATATGGGCGGATCTGGTATACGGGAGAGAATATTTTTCCGGATTCCCGGATACCAAATGGGTAAGGATACGGGAGAATCCGCCAGGTATCCGGAAATTGGATTCCACTGGTTTTGGTCCTGTGCGGGATGTTATATTTGTAAACATCATAAAAAGATCCTCAAAAACAGCAGATATCATGAAAAGATAAATAAAACCCCAGGAGAAACATCATGACAAGATTCTCAACAGCAGCATAAAGATCCTTAGAACTAGCAACAACATGATGAACAGATTCACAAATACACAAGACATCGGTTCTCAGCAGACTTAATAAATTATACCTTTGCTACTAAATAAAACATTTCAACAAATCGTAAAACAGTATTATTGTAGATATGGTTCAACACATATCACATGTTCAACGCAAACAGAGTGAATAGGACTTTCAAGCTAGGTGTGAATTGCGGTGGAACCTCCGAACAACGGATGGAATTGGCAACTGTTGTTTGCACTGCAGTGAAATTCAATGTAACATTGCACCTAAATCTTACTGCATGTATAACACTTTTTCACTAAAGACAAAGTTACCTTATCCCGCCGGTAGCCTTGACAGATTTACCGGAAGTCGATCGCGCTAACCACTGCAATGCCCCACCTTAACTCGGAACAGGTTAGGCTAAATAAAAAAGTTTTAAAAAATTCGGGCGTCGGCGCATCACTTTTATCAGTGCTTGGGACAGCTTTTGATAGTCATTTGAAAAACATTGATCAAGAATTTGCCGCATCATTTTTGCTAAACCTCAAAATCCATTTGTCCACCAATAAATGGGTCTGCAGGAACGGCTGTGCTTCCGTGTTGTATACTTCTTCCACTTCCAGAGTATGGATGGGAAAACAAGTAAATTTCACTCCTGCCTCGTCATTATTTTTTCCAATAATACAAATAAAAATAAAATCTTACGCCCTCGACACTTTTGATAACAATGTGCCCGAGAAACGTAATAATAAAATGTGTTCACAATAAAATGGCCGCCATGCAATTTTTGCATTATACGGAACACCGTTATTACCAATTCTGATAATTGGTTTGTGTAATAAGATGTTTTACCCTCTAAAGTAAATATAAATGACATAAACTATCATAACAAATGGGAAATTTGAAAAAATATAATTTGCAAGAAACGTGCTACGGCTCCTTTAACGTTCGTGTGTCACGTCAGAGGGCAAATGAATGCAACTTTAGTCACAAGTGTGTCCAGACAAAGTAAGCTTTACGATCGATCGATCCGTTATGAGATCACTATGCCGATATCATTGTTTTCATTAATGGTTTAATGCAGATAGAAACACTTATAAATCATGTTCAAATAAGTAAACTTTAGGGCAAGCTTCATATATGGATCAGCATGTTATTAATGACTATACACTGAATTTGGTATAAAATTGTTAAAATCCTGAACATCAAGGTCAGTGCAATTTGTCATCATCTATTTGTTCCTGACTAGCATGGTGTCCAATCAAGCAAGAAAATGAGATTTTGAGACACTTGGTGATTTTACAAAAGATTATTGGAGCTGATGTGACTGATGTAACTGATGTAACTGAAGAGTTCAAGCGTTTAGTTTAATTGTTTCCAGTTTCAAGGTTCTAGAAGCAACCAAACTGTTAAAATATCGGCATTGCTTGTTGCAATTAATAGTTACACAATATATTTGGAATAAGCATTTAATTTTGGTTTCGTTGACCAATTTGTGTAAATTAATTTCAGCTTGTAATTTTCAAAATAATGGACAAAGTGAATTATACGTTGTATGGTTTAATTAATGAAATGTTGACACATTTAGTAAACAAAGATTCCAATGTTCATGATATCCTGATCGGCTAGAATTAATATAATTATTTGACAATCCAAGCAATTGTCTTCTCTTTACTGATGTCTGTCCTTTCTGTAAAGGTTTGGATATAGGCTCTCGTATGCGTACCCTCCAATATATTCAGTTTATACAAGTGTAGTATGTTATTGTTGTCCAACATTACTGACATTAGTAATTCGAACATAAATGTAAGATGCTGTCAAGCTCGATGAGTTACAGGGATAAAGGCTCTCTTTTATGTTTTATTGTTTTAGCTAACTGTTCTTGAATATGATTATTATTAATTTACAATAGCCCTACACTGTTTTCACTTTATAATTGTGAACTACGCCAGTGTAAGCCATATACAGCAAATGCAGTGCCGGACAAAAGTCATGGGAGTAAAATTGCAGTATTCCCGCGATCGTGTCGGAGCACAGTTGGGTCGTGATTGCGTTATTCCTGCGACAGGATCGCGACAGTCTCCCGCCAAATTAGCGTCTCTGTCGCACAATAATTGCGAGATGATTGCGTTAATGTAGGCGGAGCTATTCTGATGCGTCCAGGTCGCAAATTAAGCCGCTAAGAGCTGATTGGTCTACTACTGTAGTGGGCGGTCGTTAAGATGAAATGTGCCTTTACTGTCAAATGATTGCTGAAGTTGTCGTCATGTCGAATAAATACCATAGTGTTATGTTGTGGATTTACCGGCGGTAACATTTCTTACTTTATACAGTGTGTATGAGATAATGTTATGTAATAGTGACAAAGTGACACAAATTCAACATATGTGTATACTTTATTTTAAATACGACATAAAATAACTAAAATGTGTTTAAAAACCAGCCATTAAAAGGTATCATATATATATATATATATATATATATATATATATATATATATATATATATATATATATATATATATATATATATATATACGAAAAAACGAAAACGGTAAGAAGCAGAATGTCTAAGCGATATATATTTAAACTGTATAATGGTAGCAGACTGACGTCTATAAACATACTTTTTTCGGTTATTTTAAAAAAACATTTTTTGCAACATCAACTATAGAAAATAATTTATTAGATATGTTCGTAAAAGTGTACATTTGGGTATCTAAATAATTAAAACGAAGATCTGAATAAAACTCCATTCTAACAGGTACTAAAGGTTTATCAGTTTAATGGTATTACTCACATTACAACAACCACTATTGACTCAATGTTTCTTTTTTTGTGGACAAAATTGCTTTGTTACACTGGTAGATGACGCTCATGTCATATCACACCCCCCCCCCCCCCCCCCTTTTCAATTTTGCTTGCATTGGCTGGTATGGGAAAAACATTTTGGACCCCCCCCCCCCCCTTTTCAATTGGTGGACTCCCCCCCCCCCCCCCCCCCCCCCCCCCCCCCCCCCCTTTCAAAATTCCTGGATCCGCCACTGCTACCTGTTTCGTTTTATCAATAAATGTACATATTTATAAAAATGCAATCGAGGTGAGATTTGAATAAAATATATGTCTGTAAACGTTCGTGACCATTAGGAGAACAATTTAGTTACTGACTTGAGATTTTAAATTCAATTCATCATCATTATTGTGTACACTCAGTCATACCGAAGTTTGTTAAGAAATGTAAATAAACAATGCAAAGATTATATAACGCCTACCCACATGTTTTAATGCTTGTTGACTAGTTTATTTTGTTTCTGTAGTGTATGTAACTTTTGCTGTTCTATAATCGTCACTCATTTGTTTTAGTATGTGGGTGAAGGGAGATTTCTTCCTTGTTTACCGATCCCGTCATAATAAATACCTTGAAACCAATAGTTATGTTAATTACATGAGATCAATCCTTTGAAGTTTGTGGGAAGGGTGCGATTTGTCTTATCATGCATTACGTAGCTTACGTAACTTTTAAAACGGCAGTTGGTTGATATTTAATTCCTCTTATGCTATTTTCCTTTTGTGGTAACCATCTGCTTCATGTGTTGTAGCTAGATAACGGTTGGTGAGTAAACATTAAGTCCCCCCCCCCCCCCCCCCCCCCCAGACACGACATATTATGCCAGAGCATATAGTCGTTGGCTCCGTCTGCGTGTCCGGCCGTCTGTCCGTGTTCACATCTATTCCGGAGCAAGTACTTGAAAACTCCTTCTTGATCAATATACACAAGATACACCTAATTTGGTTTACACCCCCCCCCCCCCCCCCCCCCCCCCCCCCCATATCCTGTAGATGAGCCTTGGGGGGGGGGGGGGGGGGGGTTAGTTATTTACCGCTAAAACTGATTATTCAACTTATGTGGGGCCGGGGAGATATGCCACCTCATGATGGCTCTTTTGTTTTCAACTTGTGACACTTAAACAAACTTGTTTGTCTGCATGCCTGACTATGGCGAATTAAGCATATTATCTTTCTCTCTGTGTATATTACGAGGGAGACATCGTTCACTCAAAAACGTTATGTAATATAAAGACACCAGGTGGTAAATTCACTCAGGCGTAGATTAACCGTTACTCCCGCGTCCCCCTTGTCGCACACCGTCGCATTTGGTGTCGGCCATAACCTCGCATTAAACCAGAGACGTATATCCATCTAATTCCTTGTCTAGTTTATTGATTAAACAATTGATATCGGCTCTTAAAGGTACATCCAATGTGTTTTTTTTGTGGGTCACATATGCTAAACGTTCTAGATTGTGTTATTTTATCGGGAAGTACTGACTGTTGCCATTTTGATCTTAGTCTACTTTGTATATTGACGATATGAAGCTAAAAGTAGTGATTTCTAATCGAAAACCGGACAATGTACCGCGTGTGGCGCGCGCCAATGATTTAAACGTTATTATGGAATCTTATTTATAACAGACAAACTGATAAATTAGGGTTGATCATGTTTAATAGGTCATATAACTACTGTGCATGTAAATGGGACGTTTAGTTTTGGTTTCTGCATATGCATAATGATGTTACTCGATTTTAATTGGAAACAAGTAATTATGAAATTTGGTTATTCGGGATAAATATGCAATCCGAGTAAATTTATTTGCGCTGTAAACAGAACATATGGTATGTCTGATCGTATTAAAGCTTAATACAAATTTATGAAACACAATGGAAACAGTATTAAAATCATTACCATAAACACGACATTGTGCTGAAAACATTTCGACATGTTTCAAATAAACAACCCGTAGAAATATTGTCTTGACAATTTCCCAAGTATATGACGATACACAAGTCGAATGAAACATTTCAAATCTATAGACTGAATGTAACCGAAAACGAAAGAATTTGCATTTGGAATTTGAAGGCGGTAGGTTCACTAGACCAGTGACTTTTTTCGGGATTTGAACTTACTTTCTCAGCGTAAGGCACCAACCACCAGCACTGACTGTACCAACAGTTTACCAATCGGTAACCGTGACCTCGATCAACGTATCGCTTGATGACAAAAAATATCAACACTACATGTAAATAGAAGAGCATCACTAGCAGTTTGAACGAATGACGATGCGTTTGTTTCACACACTATTGGAAAATCAAATTTTATATATTACATGTGACAGAGTTAGACAGTTAGTTTATTAAAGTGTCACGCATATAACTCATTGTACAATATATAGCACAAAGTAAATGCCAAGCCAAATTGACTTATGAGACACATGTTACGTTTTAAAACATACTATCCACAAACTCTTGTCATATCGAGCGAGACAATAAACCCGGCGAGACGCAACCAAGACGAATAAGCAAACTGCTTAAAACAAGGGACGGGTTGTGTATTGAAAGTAGGTTGTGTATTGAAAGCGTGTATTCAGTCGCTAGTAATAAATGATATACCGGATTACGTAACATACATGTAAGTAGTCGCGCGTTTATCACAATACGTGATCCTCTGGTCACCCACTGATCAAGCGTAATTAAAAAATTCCAAATATTCACCATTTGCTAACACTCATGTAGGTGTTATGTACATTGATAGTGTCAGCGACGGTACGCTTTTATATTACGGTTTTATTCACTTAACTGGAGGCAAATTTACTTATACATGGAAGTTCACAAATTATGTGCATATGCGCTGTTCATAAACTAGGGTAATTATCTGAACGGTTCAAGTATTGGACCTTGGTATTCTGAGTCTATTTGGGTTGCTTAAGACGCGCGATAATAAAATACTTTGTGTTTTATTGTCATTTTCTTTAAAGTCGTACCGACAATATACTTCCTTTACTTTGATCTTCGAATGTAGATATAATTGCATCAGCTACATGTAATTATTTAATCTACATGATTTGATACATGTCGCACTTTTTGGATACATTGTGTAAAGGATACAAGCATCTCAACTTCACTTCACAGTTATTTGCATTTAAACTTTTGTTACAGATCATTCAGCATGTACATGTATCTCGGTTTTTTTCTGTCACAGAGCAACAAGCCCTTAATCTACCTAAACTCCCATTCTTCTAGCCCCAATTATTCACTAGTGATTTCTTTTTAACTCATATATTCGCAGTGCTCTGTTAGCGGAAATATAGGTACGCTCTCATACTAAAGTAACTATTGAATCGGTTAATGTTAATGATGTCTGAATGGGTTAAAACAAATCAAGAATATAACATGTCCGGCTATAAATGTAAATGGAAAACGCCGTTTTAGTGTATGGTGACATGTTAATATAAATATTCGTTTCCATTTATGTTTATTAAAATGGTCATGTCAACTGTGTATTAAATTTTTTTTTCAACAACCTATTTAAAATATCAATATAAAATCACACTGAACTAATGTTGTGTACATTTTAGATCAAATGTCATAGGGATTATGTGAATATAAATTCATAGTTTATTCATGAAATTATACATACAAAATTCCACTTAGAAGTGTAAATATATTCACTAAACAAGCTAAGAAACCGAAGCAACAATAGTCCACATACATACAGTATCTACTATCTAGATAAACTTCTTTACATTCGTCACACATCTATCGAAATGCAATAAACATCATACATGTAAATCTTTATAATGTACAGTAATAGTTGTCTACATGTATCTTATAGACATGCATACATGTATTTGGGAATACATATTTGAACCTTGAATGTATATATGCGTGTCTTTTACAGATTAACCTGTCAAATTTACCTCAAACTAAAATCCAATATCTTGAAAATGTTTTGTTTGAAAGTACATTTATTATCATTGAAAGATTACTACATGGATGTTAACGATTTTGATTTATGCATCTGCCTGTTTAATTAATGACACACTTCATAAACGGGAGCGAAATTAGATAAGCCAACAGTTTAATCAAATCCACTAACATACAGAAAGAAACATCCCCGAAAGAAGACCTAATTTAATGTGTTTATGACAAATGATAAGAAAAGATAGTCCTGTGGGGTTTTGATACTTTACTTCCATATAACGATGTAAATGTAACGACGCCCTTACCAAATATGTAATTGATAATGTTAATAGAAATATAAATAAAGGTATATCAAACCATATTATTGTATAACATTCTTCAATGGAAATGAAATATGATTATGGCTTCGGCGAATCGTTCCTGAGATGCTTGGTGATTATATCATCGGCAATGAATAAAGTTGAAATTCATTTGCCGTTATGGAAATGACCCTTCCGACGTCAGTTCTATATGTTTATGCAATTCTAAATGAACACAATCAATGTATAATACAACTTTACAGCATACTATATCACTTTGAAAATCGAGTCTCATTTCGTTTCCTGATCATCAAAATGATCGGTTCTAATTTTACCCACAAGCATCGTCAAAACAATATACATCATATAAGGATTTTGACCGGAGTTCAAAACCGGCTTCAGGGGAATACCCGACCCACAACTTCCCCATACCACACAAACACCTACACAAAATATGTATCCGTTATCATATCCAAGCAGTTTACTTTTACAAGAACAATAATAAACACTACACAATATGTACACACTGTGTCACTGAATATAATTCTAAATACACTATTATGTGGACGACAATATTCAAACTTTATATAAAGTAAATTCCCCAGTACAATTGCATGTGTTTACAGGAATGCTATTCTCTCCAATCGCGTTTACCTCACAATAACAGTGAATAAGAAATTTAGTTAATTACAAACTGTCTCACTTTGTTACATAATCGGACAGGCGTACATTTGTACATGTATATGTAGGACCCACAAATAAATAACAATAAATTCGTTATTAAGATAAATATCACTATATCTTTAGTTTATTGAGTCAACCATCCATCCATGACCATCTTACGCACATGTCAATTTATGGCCGCAATAGCATTGATCGCAGTAATCACGAGCGCGTACATGTAAGCCCCGCCCTCCCGGTAGCCACTGAACCGCTCAGTCGACCAGGACTGCAACTCTCCCACTCTTTTACTGCGATAGTAGCGCAGAAATCACGGGCCAGTCCTGCGAGCCGACTGCATTCCCGTTGCGATAATAGTGCAGTAATTTCACTTTCAGACTGCAAGACAGGGGAAGTGACTTTTGTCCGGCACTGTAGCATGTTCTTCGTTTCAATGATGTACGTGATTTTTTGTTCAACTTAAATGGCACTGATCACGATAGTTGAAGCACACATTGTAACTGAAACGGTTACCTTCAGAAACAAAGATGTGTAAAGTTGAAGCATGTTTCCACCATGTTATTCAAACGTACCCTTTAGTATGTAGTAAATCGTTTAGCAAACAGACTGTGTCATTTCAATCCCTCAGACCGGAAGGATTACACAGTTAGTTAACTAGAGACGTATGTTTGCTCTGTGCCCGTGCTGCATGTACTGTTCCTGGTTCAACTTCATTAAACATATACGTTTTACTGACAGGCAGACGTATCTGTCTGCAACCTTCAAGCAAGGAGACGTTGAATGATCAAAGAAAATAATAAGATGCTTTAAAGTCGGACCATTAGTCAAGTGAAGTACACTGTATCATTCTTTGATATAATATTCCAAGTTTTAACTTGAGCATAAAAATAGTTATTGGCTCTGTAGCTCATTATTTTCTAAACAATCCCCTATGTAAGGTTTAAAATGTACGTTTTCTAGAAGAATTTGTCAGAGGATTGACACAGGTTTGATACGTTTCTTAATGGAGAAGACGATTAATAGGATTTAGCCCATTAGCCTTTAGTTTAGACCTCCGTGAACAAGGCCTCCATAGGACGATCAAGGAAGCCATCAAAACCCATCTTTTCAGACTCAATAAATCTCTCACAGACTGTAACTTTCCTCTTCTACAGCGCCGTTAATCAAATTGTTTTTTTGGAAACAGGCGCTATATAAATCCATTATTATTTTTATTATTAAGTTTATATCACACTATTTCAACACCGAGAGCTTACGTACCACATTCCCTTTGGTCATTGCTGTTCGTAATTTAATGAAAAGAGAGACGGTCTTCTGATGTTGACGACCTCACAGTTATATACCTTAGAAAAGTCAGAAAGCTTCGGTCTATACAATTCGCTTTCTTGACCGAACGCAACGCTAACACGACAAGGCATCGATGAAACATTGCTAATCATATACTTTTAAGATTTACCTATCCATCACTATTTCAATAACCTACCAGTTCATGTATGTATTGTCATACTAGTGAAGGTCAAACGAAATTCGATGTTACCGCACAAATGGCAGCCAACAGAGCGTGGGTGTAACCGACGCAAGCGACCTTTTTGGTTGACGCTCAGCTTGACAATATTAAGTTGTATTTAATTTGCTATTCTCACGGTCAAATGGCCCTAAATGATACCTCCTAAATTATGAATACAGTTATGATACAGTCCTGTCGCTTTCTTGTAATCATGACAATGAGTCTCACGAAGGGACAAGAGTTCCTTCCCTTCCCCTCGGTTGCAAATGGATATTGAGACGTATCATGGGCCCGAGTTGGATAATGGGACGTATTATGTGTCCGAGTTGGATAATGAGACGTATCATGTGTCCGAGTTGGATATTGAGACGCATCATTAATCCGAATAAGATAATGGGACGTATCATGTGTCCGAGTTGAATATTGAGACGTATCATGTGTCCGAGTTGGATCATGAGACGTATCATGTGTCCGAGTTGGATATTGAGACGTATCATGTGTCCGAGTTGGATAATGGGAAGTATCATGTGTTCGAGTTGGATAGTGAGACGTATCATGTGTCCTAGTTGGATATTGAGACGCATCATCAATACGAATAAGATAATGGGACGTATCATGTGTCCGAGTTGAATATTGAGACGTATTGTGTGTCCGAGTTGGATAATGAGACGTATCATGTGTCCGAGTTGGATATTGAGACGCATCATCAATCCGAATAAGATAATGGGACGTATCATGTGTCCGAGTTGAATATTGAGACGTATCATGTGTCCGAGTTGAATATTGAGACATATCATGTGTCCGAGTTGGATAATGAGACGTATCATGTGTCCGAGTTGGATATTGAGAAGTATCATGTGACCGAATTGGATAATGAGACGTATCATGTGTCCGAGTTGAATATTGAGACGTATCATGTGTCCTAGTTGGATAATGGGAAGTATCATGTGTTCGAGTTGGATATTGAGACGTATTAATATGTGTCCGAGTCGGATATTGAGACGTATCATGTGTCCGAGTTGGATATTGAGACGTATCATGTGTCCGAGTTGGATATTGAGACGTATCATGTGTCCGAGTTGGATATTGAGACGTATGATGTGTCCGAGTTGGATTATGGGAAGTATCATATGTTCGAGTTGGATATTGAGACGTATTAATATGTGTCCGAGTTGGATATTGAGACGTATCATGTGTCCGAGTTGGATATTGAGACGTATCATGTGTCCGAGTTGGATAATGGGACGTATCATGTGTCCGAGTTGGATATTGAGACGTATGATGTGTCCGAGTTGGATATTGAGACGTATCATGTGTCCGAGTTGGATATTGAGACGTATCATGTGTCCGAGTTGGATAATGGGAAGTATCATGTGTTCGAGTTGGATATTGAGACGTATGATGTGTCCGAGTTGGATAATGGGACGTATCATGTGTCCGAGTTGGATATTGAGACGTATGATGTGTCCGAGTTGGATAATGGGAAGTATCATGTGTTTGAGTTGGATATTGAGACGTATCATGTGTCCGAGTGGGATATTTAGACGTATCATGTGTCCGAGTTTCATATTAAATTCCAAATTGTAGTTGCATGACAATCACAGGCCCACACGCTGAAAAAAGTAAACTATATTATCAGTTCATTGTTATTTTTCTTCATTCATTTATGCCTCAAATAGCTGAACCAATGTCTATCATTTGACTCCATCCCTCATTTAACATATCATTTCCCCCATAAACTATATATCCAGTAGGAGCTTCATATAGTTTTGCAGTGGAAGCTTTAAAGTACGTTGTCAACTATATGAAGCTCAGTAAATAATTTCCGCCTTTTAAAATAGTTTGTTCGTATAGGTGCTATTATATAACAGTGTAGAACACTCCAAAACATCAAAGTCAGACAGCCGGACTGGTAACTGAAATAATTCACCAGTCCGGATGAAAACCTACCTGTCCAGTTTTCAACATTCAAAAGCGAAGAAATCAATAATTGACTGCAAGAACCAACCATGCATATACATAAATAAGATATATTAATGGATATTCAGCGGCACATACTGGTGTATATTACGTGCAATTAGCAAGTAATATCGATTTCGTTTGGATGTTCAAAATAATGTAATTTCATGTAACTGCATTACGTGAACTGTACTGGCAGAGCAGAATCCTCTGTCCACGTGTTCTGTTATCATTCCCGAATTTAATCCAAACTTAATTTTCGAAAAAAAATTATAAAATGTTCAAAACGACTTCTTTGAATAAGTTGAATACATTACTAATGGAGAATTATAAGGTATTACACAGTGAAAAATCAAACAGGAGTTATCCAAATGCTGACACCTGGTCACTTCAGCGAGCTGCCAACACTGTTACAGTTTATTATGCTGCATTAAAATGGATTATGTTATGGTACAATCAATGTCACTTCGGAAAAGAACACGCGAAAAGACAAGATGCTTCGCAAACATAACAGCATATTTGCAAGATGCGCGAGCAGGTGACCTAACTTTCGGGATGCAACTGTGCATATATTTGATTAATGTTTGAGTTAAGCCATATATCAGCATGTTACTGGGGACAATGGGGGCATGTGACTTGGACAATTGGAAAAAAGAATAGCGTGCGTTCAAAACTAAAGACATTAAGGAGTGAACCCATTTCAAGTGGTGCACAAAACCAAAATGAGGAATACCCTCTTAGAAGAATCTCTTTAAGTTACAGAATTATGATTAAATATTGCTTTTACAGTCGGATAGAAAAGGTGGTTTGGAATTAATATAATGGTAAAGCATTTAAGTTTTCAAAATTATTAAAAGTCAAACACATTAAAATAAAATATCGAATATCTATGCTTTCAGTTGATAAAATTCACAATGCAATCTCAATAGCCATCAGTCAATGTAAGTCCATTTGAAACATTTTATATTTAATGCGTTATTTTAGATATGCAGTAACATTATCACACACTTATGGTTTTGGGCATTTTCAAATTGTATTTTAAAACGTTTAACATTTACAATACAGTTCACCTTCTTAATGGCTGTCATATCACAAGAAAAACCCATTTAACGAAAATGTCCACATCAAAGATAATATCAGACTTCCTTTTGAAAACAATTACATGCTGCATGATGGTTATTTCGCGAATCAATCGTGGAGAAACCGACACGTACGAGCGAGCCACACCACTTCACTATCACTAACCGACGTTTTCCTTTCCGTGAAAGAGATGTGTCCACATTTTGTGATGTTTTGGAACATTGCTTTCCTTCTCTTCTTGTCGATGCAGGTAGTGTTTACCAGAACATCCAACTTCAAACATAAGAAAAACAACCCGCTCAAAGTTTCAAATCACCTGTATCTGCGCAGTACCAAGTGTAAAACAGCTGTAGAGTGTTCTGTGGAATGTCTGTCCTACCCGGGCTGTGTCCTTGCAGATGTTGATTCTGGGAATCTGTACAGAAAGGTTGAAACACATGCGGTGAAGACACAACAAATAAGAAATTATGTTGAATATTCACAAAACTGTGTTGATGAAGCTATTACTGAAGCGAACCACGTGGATTCATTTCTAATGGTCTCGAAGAAACACCTGTACAGGAACAAGGTCAGACGCGTTTATAAAGTGTCAATGAAATCATCTGAAATAAGGCCAACGACAATCACTGTAAAGAGAGATGTATTTTCTATTGTGTACGACCGAGTCTCTCGCACTTTATTCTGGTCGCAGAGAGACGGAATATTTAAAAAAGCTGTCCGTCCCACGTCCAGAAAGGAAATGTCTTCTAAACAGAGATTGGCTGAAAATTTGAATATATACAATGACAAATTATATTATAGTTTGAACGAGGGCGGAAATGGTTCAATTTACTTCTACACACACACCAAAGGAGATCGTCAAGAAACCTGGCTTTCTATAAGTAATGCAAACATTTATTATCTTGTAGTTGATGGCAATTTAGCATGTTGGGTTAAAAAGGGGACGAAGGTTTCTCTCAACTGCGTTGAGATGTCTACAAAAACAGAGATGTATACTCATTCGCCGTCCTCGCGCTTTGGTGATTTAGCAGATCTAGCCCTCGTGAAGACATCAACCTTTGGTTTGCTTGTGTTCGTGGAGATAGATAGCAGGCGAACATTTCACGCTAAAGTCGTGGAAATAGTTGCAGGAGGACAAATCGGCAAACCGAAAGAAATAAGTTCTTTCAAGATGATGAGGTATATCTACCTTGTTGACGGCCTTCTGATCTATGCATTTGAAAAAGATGCAAAAGTAGAAATTTGGGAGATAAGTAAAAATGGCAGTGTTGGTAAGAAAGTTTTTTCAATTTACCACCCATCATTCGTAGCAAAACACGTCCATGTGGCAGGTCTCTGAGACTCAGGACTATATTTATGAATCAGCTGATGTCTGATACCTTAGGTTATCCCAAGACTATAGTTCTGAACCATATGATGATTGCTACCTAATGTTATCTCAAGACTATAGTTCTGAACCATATGATGACTGCTTCATGAGGTTATATCAAGACTATAGTTATGAAACATGTGATGACTGCTACCTACGGTTATATCAAGACTAAAGTTATGAACCATATGCTGACTGCTACCTGAGGTTATATCAAGACTATAGTTCTGAAACGTGTGATATCTGCTGCATTAGGTTATCTCAAGACTATAGTTCTGAAACGTGTGATATCTGCTGCCTCAGGTTATCTCAAGACTATACTTTCGATCAGTCTTCATCAGCAGCCTTACTGCATCCATGGAACGGCTAACATAGTGATTAATAAATATTAAGATCTCGAAGAAGAAATTCATTATTTGGCAGCCTTCGTCCGTAACTCCGTCGATGTACATGTACGAATCGGAGTATCTGAGATATTGACTTGATTTTCATATTTCTAACAAAGATTCCCACATTAATTATGCATTCATTGCAGTAAAGAAAGTAAAGAACTGCAAGAAAGAAAAATACTATATATTAGAGGTGCGCAATATAACCAGTTTACCGGTATTAACCGGTTCAAAGATGAAATCGATACGTATTGCGATATGCTAATTGAAAACCGGTTTTTACAATACATTTAGAACACATTGTAACATTCGGAAATCATCTGATATATTTCCCTTTTTCCACATCGAATATCATGCTTTCTCATAAAATGGTGATTGTAGACGATTCACATTTACTGGCATACTATTTACTATAGTAAGACTTATTGTGTCGCAGTTAATGTACGGTTGGGACTGATGGAAGCCTTGACGTTTTGTAATGAGTGCATAAACGTTAACAAAGTCATGTAAACGGTGAAGGATTACACGGATTATAACAGCGTCTAGCAGCGTCTATATGACTGTGAAGTTAGAAAATGATGTCTGCTTAACATTTTGATGTTTTTCTGTATGGAAATAGTTCTCACAAAGTCCCTCATCAGGTGGAATATCATCTCCCCTGATGAAGGAGTTGTTATTCCGAAAATATTGTTTTCTTTTGTATTTCTTATGATTTTATATATTCGCATTCACCTTCTCCTTAATATAAGATACACATGTATCTATTGCAAATCACAAACAGGCTGCGAAGTAGTTATAATGTCATTTGAAATAAAAAAATTGCTCTGTAATTGACACGTCTGTTGAACATTTAACAGCAAAACCTCTTTTTCACCGCTTGCTTTTTTCTATCTACTCTACTGTAATTGTTAATGACCTCGGGCCTGTATATTGTCCATTTGAGATCAAATCTATCGTCACAAATGTCAGATAATCAGAAACATTATATAAAATAATTACCATACGTAATACGTACAGTTATCAATATTTAAATGTTCTTTTTAGCGGATTACTTACGTTGTTGTTGAAACGATGAAGGACAACTTCTGAGTCTCAATAGTTGCTGTCACTTTCTGACCATTATATACTATTTAGTATATGAACTAAATACTCAATAAAATGTTTGTTTAATTCACACAAACGAATTCAAAATTTTTAAAATTTGACAATAACTTAACCGTTATGATATTATATTAAATATTGGCTACAGATGTCATGCAATTACTGTACAGCCCTGTAACATATATATTCCCAACGTCTATAGTATATAAATAGACACTCAATGAAATTTTCTTTCAATTCATACTGACGTACTCATTCGTAACTTATAACCATTATTGTCAAACTTAAGAAATATTGATTCCCCAGGCGACACATGTTGGAGATATATAACACCTAGTTTTATTTAAAGTCACATATCTAAGTGATAAATGGGAAACTTAATTATTGTTATTCGCTGCTTATTTCACTATATAAATTATTCACATTATAAACACAGTATTTGTGTGTGTCCCCGATTCTAATGTGATATATCCTTATTCTTTAAAGAGTCTCAGTCAACGTCCAGGATTTGCCAAGATTGCTCCTTTCACCCCTTGGGAAGTTATTTCTTTAGTTTAAATTGCACGTTATATGCCATAACCACCATCTGCCACCATGGTCGGTTATGAGATATTCAACCTAAGGAAACAAATGGATTTGTAAAATATGCGAGCCTTTGGCGAGCAATATACATTATTTTATATATCCTTTTTATATCCTTCATCATTCTAAAATCCTTCATTACTTGCACAAAGCAGGGACTGGGACTGTACATCAGATGGTACTGTTGATAAGTGCGTCTTGTAAACTCATAATGATATAATATTTCGTATTCTGGTTTTATTCAAGATTTATTAACCAAGGATATTACTTTCATTATCTCTCAATCAAGCAATAACTAAACCAAGTAATTTATTCTTAAAGAAATGTCTTGCTATATATTGCAATTCATATCGCAATACACGAGTTAAAATCGCAATGTATCGCAATATGAAAATCTTAGCAATACCCACCTCTACTATATATCCATAAAGAAACAATGAGAGAGTGAGTCATCTGGATTATTCTTTATTTCAAGGTCAAAATGGAACTAGTAAATTTACTTTGTCAGCACAATTTTAAATTCACCATGGGTCACGTTACATTACAGTAACATTTTGTTCTTAAGGTCAAGGGGATGTCATAAGTTTCAACAATCCCACTGCAACAGAATTAATCTTGGGCGTGCTTCAGTGGATTATTCACACCCTAAAAAAAGCAACAAAATATTTAAAACATTAGACGATCCCATGTCATTGACAGAGTTACAGTTTCCAATCTAAATAAACTTAATCGACAGGTCCATGTTATGTCAATCTTAATTTATTTAGATTATGGCCACCCAGAATCCAGAAAATGTCGAGACATGGACTGAAAAAAAAGACATTAAAATATGTGTACTCAGTGGGATTGCTTTCCAATGGATTTGAAGGGCCTACATTATTAACTATCTCATTTAAATAAGATCGAACAGTTACACTCGAATATCTGACACAGGCAGTAAAAATGAATATATTGATGAAATAAAAGTATACAATATGCCAGCTATCCCAGCCCTATGAGAGCCTTTCATATGAATAATTCAACTTGCTTGTATTGTTTGTTCTAATCAGTAATGATGTAAATCATTTGAAGCCGCAAGACTGTTCTGTATACACTAGTAGTAGTAGTAGTAGTAGTAGTAGTAGGGTTCTTGTATAGCGCTAGTTTTGCAACACATGGCCATGCTCAAAGCGCTTCCTGGGCATAAATAAAACTACATACAGGGCTGGTAAACTCTGGTAGAAAGTTATTTGCATCTGAGAAAGAGGTGGGTCTGAGTCGAGCTTTGAGGGACGTGATAGATACAGATAATCTCAAGTCCACAGGAAGAGAGTTCAACAGAAAGGCAAGGCGAAAGTGAATGACTTTGCTCCGAAAGATTTAAAGTTATAGCTTTGGACACTTAGTAGGAGTTGTTGGGAAGAACGCAAAGTCCTTTCTGGAACATAGTGAGATATGAGGTCTTGAAGATATGATGGTCCTGATTTATGAAATGATTGATACCATGGGCAGAGAATCTTGAACTCAATCCTTTCCCATACGCGGAACTAGTGGAGAGAGTTTGAGATTAGAGAGATGTGGGACCGGCAATGTTAGAGCGTTACCATTCTTGCAGCTTTGTTTTGGATTTTCTGGAGCCTCTGAAGCTCAGTTGAGCTGATGCCGAAGAGTAAGCTGTTACAGTAATGGAGCCGAGATAAAATGAGGGGTTGCTGTTGCATCTTTGGTGAGGATTTTGCGAATACTGCCTTTATTCCTGAGTTGAAAATGACATGTCAGATTATTGCCCTGCTTTTCCATATTCAGTTGAGGGTCCAAAAATACGCCCAGATTCTTCCCGAAAGGTAAAAAGGAAATACTAGACTGTCCTCTGGAGATGTCTGAGAAGATGAGGTTATGCTGTCCAGCAGGAGTGGAGATGACCGTGGCTTCAGTTTTATCATCGTTCAGTTACATCCAAGATCGTGTGCTGGAGAGACATGCTCTTACACTAGAGTTGACTTTCTGATGATTATTGAAAACTGTCAGAGGGTTGTGAGTCATCAGCGTAGAAATGCAGTCTGATTAAAATCGACGGTTTTCCGTGGAATAAAAATTGCAAAATAGTGCATCGACGAGGTGACACTGCACGGAGGGTTGCTCTTCTCCTCATTTTCATCGACTGTAACACACCAAGAGAAGAAAAATAGAGCCATGGGCTCTGTAGCTCATCAGGATATCATTGATTTACTATCTAAAGTTGAATATTTAAGTTATTTAAGTTATTGTTTACAAGCAAAAGATAGGTTCTTAGATCATGACCACTGTGACCCCATTTGGGGTCACGGGGTCACATAATCTACAATTTAGAATCCCCATTGGCCAAGGAGTCTGCACACAACTTTTCAGCTCTCTAGACCTTTTGGAAGTGGAGAAGAAGATGAAAATAGGTTTTTAAGGATGTGACCCCTGTGACCCCATTTGGGGTCACGGGGTCACATAATCTACAATTTAGAATCCCCATTGGCCAATGAGTATGCACACAACTTTTCAGCCCTCTAGACCTTTTGGAACTGGAGAAGAAGATGAAAATAGGTTTTCAAGGATGTGAACCCTGTGACCCCATTTGGGGTCACGGGGTCACATAATCTACAATTTAGAATCCCCATGAGCCAAGAAGTCTGCACACAAATTTTCAGCTCTCTAGACCTTTTGGAACTGGAAAATGAAGATGAAAATAGGTTTTTTAAGGATGTGACCCCGGTGACCCCATTTGGGGTCACAGGGTCATGAAATCTACAATTTAGAATCCCCAATAGCCAAGGAGTCTGCACACAATTTTTCAGCTCTCTAGACCTTTTGGAACTGGAGAAGAAGATGAAAATAGGTTTTTAAGGATGTGACCCCGGTGACCCCATTTGGGGTCACGGGGTCACGAAATCTACAATTTAGAATCCCCATTGGCCAATGAGTATGCACACAACTTTTCAGCCCTCTAGACCTTTTGGAACTGGAGAAGAAGATGAAAATAGGTTTTTAAGGATGTGAACCCTGTGACCCCATTTGGGGTCACGGGGTCACATAATCTACAATTTAGAATCCCCATGAGCCAAGAAGTCTGCACACAACTTTTCAGCTCTCTAGACCTTTTGGAACTGGAAAATGAAGATGAAAATAGGTTTTTTAAGGATGTGACCCCGGTGACCCCATTTGGGGTCACAGGGTCATGAAATCTACAATTTAGAATCCCCAATAGCCAAGGAGTCTGCACACAATTTTTCAGCTCTCTAGACCTTTTGGAACTGGAGAAGAAGATGAAAATAGGTTTTTAAGGATGTGACCCCGGTGACCCCATTTGGGGTCACGGGGTCACGAAATCTACAATTTAGAATCCCCATTGGCCAAGCAGTCTGCACACAACTTTTCAGCTCTCTAGACCTTTTGGAACTGGAGAAGAAGATGAAAATAGGTTTTCAAGGATGTGAACCCTGTGACCCCATTTGGGGTCACGGGGTCACATAATCTACAATTTAGAATCCCCATGAGCCAAGAAGTCTGCACACAAATTTTCAGCTCTCTAGACCTTTTGGAACTGGAAAATGAAGATGAAAATAGGTTTTTTAAGGATGTGACCCCGGTGACCCCATTTGGGGTCACAGGGTCATGAAATCTACAATTTAGAATCCCCAATAGCCAAGGAGTCTGCACACAATTTTTCAGCTCTCTAGACCTTTTGGAACTGGAGAAGAAGATGAAAATAGGTTTTTAAGGATGTGACCCCGGTGACCCCATTTGGGGTCACGGGGTCACGAAATCTACAATTTAGAATCCCCATTGGCCAAGCAGTCTGCACACAACTTTTCAGCTCTCTAGACCTTTTGGAACTGGAGAAGAAGGTGAAAATAGGTTTTTAAGGATGTGACCCCTGTGACCCCGTTTGGGGTCACGGGTCACGAAATCTACAATTTAGAATCCCCAATGGCCAAGGAGTCTGCACACAATTTTTCAGCTCTCTAGACCTTTTGGAACTGGAGAAGAAGATGAAAATAAGTTTTTAAGGATGTGACCCCGGTGACCCCATTTGGGGTCACGGGGTCACATAATCTACAATTTAGAATCCCCATTGGCCAAGGAGTATGCACACAACTGTTCAGCTCTGTAGACCTTTTGGAACTGAAAAAGAAGATGAAAATAGGTTTTTAAGGATGTGACCCCGGTGACCCCATTTGGGGTCACGGGGTCACGAAATCTACAATTTAGAATCCCCATTGGCCAAGGAGTCTGCACACAACTTTTCAGCTCTCTAGACCTTTTGGAACTGGAGAAGAAGGTGAAAATAGGTTTTTAAGGATGTGACCCCTGTGACCCCATTTGGGGTCACGGGGTCACATAATCTACAATTTCAGAATCCCCATTGGCCAATGAGTCTGCACACAACTTTTCAGCTCTCTAGACCTTTTGGAACTGGAGAAGAAGATGAAAATAGGTTTTTAAGGATGTGAACCCAGTGACCCCATTTGGGGTCAAGGGGTCACATAATCTACAATTTAGAATCCCCATTGGCCAAGGAGTCTGCACACAACTTTTCAGCTCTCTAGACCTTTTGGTACTGGAGAAGAAGATGAAAATAGGTTTTTAAGGATGTGACCCCTGTGACCCCATTTTGGGTCATGGGGTCACGAAATCTACAATTTAGAATCACCATTGGCCAAGGAGTCTGCACTCAACTTTTCAGCTCTCTAGACCTTTTGGAACTGAAGAAGAAGATGAAAATAGGTTTTTAAGGATGTGACCCCTGTGACCCCATTTGGGGTCACAGGGGTCATGAAATTTACAATTTAGAATCCCCATTGGTCAAGGAGTCTGCACATGAAATTTCAGCTCTGTGGAGTCATTGGTTCTGGAGAAGAAGTCGAAAAAGCGAAAAGTTTACGGATGGACGGATGGACGGATGGACGGATGGACGGATGGACGGATTGACGGATGGACGGATGGACGGACGCCGGACACCATGCCATGCCATAAGCCCATCGGGCCTTTCAGGCCTGATGAGCTAAAAAGGTTAACTTGCACCTGATAAATGGTAATTTATGACTGACCCTATCAAGGATTTATCAAAAGTATGATGTAAGTCTTGGAATTGTCTCCCCTGTGACTGTGATCAGCAATATAAAACATTGTGATGGTAATGACATTGAATTTTGGGACAGTGATTTTCAAATTTGAAAATATCCCAAAAAATATTTTGATATATTGAACCTGTTTTTTCCAACATTTACAATCAAACATTTCAGCATTTTATTGTTATTTCACATCACATTTATTTTAAAATTAATTGTAAATGAAATTCAGGGATTTAAAGTATTACAAATTATCTCTCTGCTCTCACTCACTGGTGAGTGTACAACATGTTTACATGATGGTGTATGAAATACATTTTCTAATCCATCTATAGATGATTATTCTGAATAATACATATTATTTCGATAACTTACCTGAAGCGAGTCTTAAGGACTCCAAAAGCTCTCTCAACAACATTTCTGGTCATCATATGGGCAATGTTGTATATCTTCTCTGCCCTACATTTCGGTTCCAGGATGGGGGTCAGCATCCAGGGACGGCATGCATATCTGTACAGTATATATATATAAGTACAAACATGATAAGTATTGTTATCTACAAAATGACAGATTAAATAACATATTGAAAATGACCTACATTAAAGGTTCATCCATTGTGTTGTTGGGGTCAGATTTGTATATACCAAACGTTATAAATGGTCTTATTTTATCGAGAAGTACCGACTGTTACCGAAAACTACCATTTTAATGATATTCGACTTAGTATATTGACAGAAGGGAGGTAAAAGTATCAATTTCTGATCGAAAACCGGACAATGCACCGTTATGTTGTTATTTATATGCCTTCTAAAGCCCTGTTTATACGGCGAGCGTTTGCATATGAGTAAAGCATTAAACATACGCAAATTTGCTCATATGAGCAAACTTCGCCGTATGGACGCATTTGCACATATGTATATTTAACTACTGTAAGCAAATTTTTCACTACAGTAAGCAAATTTGCACCTAGTCAGGGGCAGGTGCAAATTTTTACTACCGTGAATAAATATGGTATTTTCACTTTTCTAGTAAAAGTTTGTCGTATGCAGACATAGTGACTTCACACAGGTTGAGAAAATATATTAGATAACTTTAGAAACTCTTAATATTTTTTTTCAAATTCTATATATATATATAGCATTATCTCCTTCTTGCACGCGATGACCTTCGAAATCCATCTGACTATCCGATTTTCATTATATAATTAGTGCGAAATAGTCTAAACAATGTTGACAGATATAAATTAATGTCATTTATTTAGTTTACATCTAATAAATATTAATTGGTATGTTTTAGGAATTCTCTATTCATATATTAAAATAGTTGGAAGCCCATTTGCATAGGCAGACATTAAACACATATGAACACATAGCAAATTTACTTTTACTCACGTGTGTATATTACTACCATAAGCAAGTTTGCATATGTGCAAAGTTCGCCGTATAAACAGGGCTTAAGAAGCAAACATTTGTAAACACTTACCTCAACTGTGCATCGCACACTGCCTGTACGTTTACCGCATGGTAACCCTTGCGGTAAACGTAGGCTGCCTCTTCGTTCTTTGATGGCATTTTTATCGGTATCAAGGTGCCATCTATAGCCCCTACCACCTTAGGAAATCCTGCGATGGCATGAACGGCACGGTGAAGAATTTTCTGAGAATGGGGAGCCGGGAAGGTGATGGCCGGGAGTGCCTTACACAAGGTGTCGATCGACCTATAAAAGGCTCTCGACACACTTGAGCAGGACACCCCGTGTAGATCTCCCAGGAGGAAGCCACCCTTGCTTAGAAAGCGCAGGGTGATCAGCAACTGCGTCTCGGGGGACAAGGCGTGAGAACGCTGGGTAGGGTGCATCGGCATCCCTCACCATCTCCACAAGGCTAAAAATAGCCGCCCTCGGCATCCTGTATCGACAGATCAAATCGCTGTCACACAGGTAGTCCAGCTGGGAGGTTCGGTCACGGAAGATTCGGTCTCGTTTGATATTAAAATCATTGTCTTCTCCTTCCCAGTTGGCGCACAACATGTATGACGCCATATTTACTACAGGCCTAAGGGTGGGTCACACTATCCTTAGCTTTTCAACCTTAGTTACGATCACCTTAGTGTAAGGGTGCTTTGTGAAAGTGGGTGTCGCCCTTAGCGTAGGGCTAAGGGGGAAGTTACGATCACCTTAGGCTAAGGGGGCTCTGTGCAAGCGGGCCCAGGTCTGTAGGCAGATTGATGACTGTTAATTAAGTCATATTTGAACAGGTGAATGTAAAGCTATTTGTTTTACCACTTTTCCCAGGATTTTGGATATAAACATCAAATTGGAGACAGGGTGATATTTTTTCAAGTTTTGTGGATCAAGTGAAGGTCTTTTATGAGTGGTTTAACCACAGCATGTTTAAAACAAGATGGGACCCGTCCGTATGATAAACTCAGGTTGATTATTTTTTGAGGATTGGCAGGATGATGTGAAGAATGACCATTAGGAATTTCGTAGGAAAAGGGTCCAGTTCACAGGAAGTCGGTTTTGAAGACCTTATTAACTTTGCGACTTCTGCTTCTGTAACAGAAGTGAATGAACACAGCTTGGATTCAATTGACTCCTTAAAAAACAACATCCGAATTAGGATCAGAGATAGAATCAATGTCTTGTCTTATGGTGGCAATTTTCTCATTGAAGAACGTGTTGAAATTTTCAGCCAGTGACTTGTCGTCGTCATGAGGAAGTATCACCTCTGTTGATTTTCCGAGAAGCTTTTGCAGGGAGTTGTGTAAGCGTTTAGGATTGTCGGCGTGCTTAGCAATTTCTTTATAGCAACGTCTTCATTGACGTGTTTAGCACGGGTTTTCCTTAACTGCTTGGTAGCTTAATTACGTGCTGAATTATAAAGCTACCTGTGAATCTCTAAGCCAGATATGCGCCATGATCTTTCAGAAGCTCGTCTCTCCCGTTTAGCCTGAAGGACATCATCGTTGAACCATGGTGATACCTCATGATTGCTGGTTTTCTTCACTATGGCTGGGGCATGCTTGTCCAATGTATCTGTCATGGCGGCATTGAACAGATCAGTTAACTCATTCACATCATCAGTCCTATGAGAAAACATACCAGAGTTTTGGAGATCTTGACCGAATATATCAACATCGATCTTGTTTATGTTGCAAATGTGACAGTTTCATTTAAAGGAGTCGGTCTTTGAACTGATGTACAGAAGTGCATCGCCACCAACACCTTTCCTACTTAACCTTGGTACATGGAGCAATTTGAAACCAGATGGGGTCATTTCACAACAATTAGCGTCGTCACCAGCTGCAGATATCAATGTCATGATCCACAACATAGTCATTAATATCAATAGTTTTGTTTCCGAATGATTACGAATTTAAACGAGATACTTCAGAAGAGTTTGTGATATCAATAAGCTTATTTTCTTATTTTGGACCGCTTGATAAAGTTTTCTTTTGTTTTCCTCGACCACCCGGTTTCCCCTTATAGTGGGTTTTATTGAGCTGATGCCCAGGTGCTTGATAAGTTGATGAACCGCAGGGTCAATCCATTGTCTCGGCTTCACCTGGTGGTCTATATCAATCAGTCTGCTTCTATCACACTCCTTCTGGCACACTGCCATTGTCACACAGCTGTGCAAGTCCCTTGTCCAACTGATTGGATAACACTTGGAAGCTCCACTAGTTTCAAATAATTTGATGTATATAAGAGTATATATAAGTATACATATAAGTATATACTTCCGGTACTATTGTCTTCACGGATATCAATGTCTTAGAGATAGCGTCTGATGGATATACCACTGTTCTTTAGAGAATAAAAATGGTATTTTCCAAGAAAACTTGTGAGCTCAGGTACAGTGCAGCCAGTGAGGGGCATGTCTTAATATGCTGACTGGCTTATATAAGAAATGATAGAAAACCCATTTTGGAAGACTCAGTTTAGCTTCAAATGACCGCAAAGAATACAATAGCTCGCTATTCCACTTCTAAATGCCCTTCAAAGACCTGAATTATGTAATTGTCATCTGCGGAATTGCCAAGTTAGATATCTTAACATTCGATAAATTAATGGAAAATTGATTTTTATATTGAAGATTTGTTTGTGAAATTAACAATCCAAATGTAAGAAAATTACGTTGATTTATGAATATCGCCGATAATGAGATTAACCCAGTGACGTCATAGGGACCACATTCTGGCCTCCGGGTTTAAATTAGGCGTTTTTTTTAAAAAATCTGTATATAAGTTATTCTAAGCGCCTATTTCAGAAATTTATATCGAGCAATGGTCAAATTGAAATCCCATTTTAATGAATCCGAATTTGACCATATGGCATGACATCTAACCTTTAACGTGATTTCAACATTCTGTACATGAAATAAATTTGGTAACTTCAATATCCATAATGTATAATTATCCTTCAAGGACGAAACTGTGAATTTTGCTGACAAAGCTTTCTTGTATCAGAATGTGCTTGGTAATTATGTATGTGAAGAGCTACTACCTTCATCGCAGACTCATATTCCAAACAATACTGTTTGAGTACCAATATATATCTTGTAAATATTTCACCATCCGCCTCATTATTCCAAGTATATTGAGCAGTGATGAAAGGAAGATGTAAACGTCTTTGAAAATATATATTAATATTTCATGTTCATGTTATCATATTGCTTAACTCTGGTTTATAGTCTCGACGTTTACTTTCCACAAAATAAGTTGCCTAGCCTAAGAAATGTTTTTGCTTAGCACCAATAATTCTTAGACAACATTAGTTTTTAATTTTATCACGAATCAAACTAAGAATCAGTAAATATGAAATATGTGCATTTTTTTATTAAAGTAATACATTTAGGTTTTCAAATTCACACTCGCCGCCATTCATAAAAAGCAGCTTCGCTAAGATTGTTTCAAGATACCATGGTTTAGTCGTATTACAAACATGTTATTTCACCAACTGTATCTGTCCTTTTCTGCTTGCAAAATAAGAAAATAACCCATAAGCTGAATTTCTATTCAAACGTGAGGGGGGAGTAAGTGTACACTAGTAGGGAGTAGGCTTTATTGAATATGTAAGTAAATGCAAGTTGATAAAACGAGGGAGGCAATTTGGCTTTATTGAAATTGTACACAAACAATAATTACAGTTGATTGGAGGCGAGGCCTAATGGTTGATGTCGGTGGCTTTGAAGTTGTTGGTTGGTGATAGGTGCTGATCGGTGTTGAGACTCCTCGGACAATCTCTTAAAGGAGTGGATGGGTGGTAGGGATACCTGGATTTGGTTTGGTTTGGATTAGTGCTCCTCCGATTTTTCCTCCGACAGGAGATAGAAGTTCGAAAAGTGAATCCTGAGCACACGGTAGGAAGATGGCTTGATCGCGGTTTATTGCAGGCATTTATTATTAACTGTTCAATTCGAATTAAAAAGTACTATCGTCTAATGCCGGGCCTTATCTCTGGAGCCAACTTCCAGTAGATCTTAGAACGCAGGTTGAGGAAGAGACATTCAAGAAACAACTGAAAACACACCTCTATCAAGTAGCATTTTGTTAAGAAGTTTCAAACCTACTAGTGTATTTCAGTGCAAATATTATAGACTTAATTAATCATGGTGAGGTCATCCCGAGGCAGTCTGACCTGAGCGAGACCGCAGGTCGAGGTCAAGTCAGACCGCCGAGGGAGTCAGGTCAGAGAGTCCTTGTATTTCACCTAATGACCTCACTATGAGTAATTAAGCGTTTTATTATACCGAAATTCTTTTTTCTTCAGACTTTGGTATTTTTAGCACTCTTGACACACATAGCCATATTGGTAAATCAAAAATATTATCTCATTACAAAATCAGCGAACCAATCAGATGATCTTGGACAAATAACGTCACAAATCACGTGACAAGTCAATATCTCGGGTCAGTGACAGAAATTTCTGTCACAAAATTACTGGTAGAGGGGGTCAGTGTACAAATATATTTTTGATCACGTGGTGTGTACTGACCAATGGAATTCGTACAAATTTAATAGAGGTATAATAACATGTAATTTGGCATATCTTTGAGCTTTGTATTAACGCTAAAACTGAACCGATCACTTTGCATTTTTGCATTATAAGAAGACCGTTGCATGTTCAATAACATAATCTCATTTGATGCCTCGTAGTTAACTGTTACACTTTTATACATTTTTTTAATTTCTTCTGTGATATATGCATCATACATAATATATTTCCACTGTCACACATTCAATGTATTTGTGATGAAATTTGTCGCGTTCTGTCGATATGAAAACTTATTTTCGAAAATGAATGAAATTTCAATTTTCAAAATTTGACCCCTTCTCTTTGTTTCATTATGCCAAATTAAATAATCAAGTACTACTGACGTATCGAAGGATACGTTTAAAAATGGTACTTTTACTCAAAGATATATGATGATTCATCGTCATTGTATATGATGCAATTTTATTGACGTTAACATGAACATCAATTTACATGATATTTTCACTAAGATCCAATTGTAGGTGAACAAACTTTCGGCATGCAGCTGCATATCAATCATTTTGACATTGAAAACCTGCCATTTTATCAACTTTCCCTTTTGACCAGTGATATTCACAATTATTTATATAACACAAATCCCATATTACAATTATAGTACTTGTATCAGTCGTTTTACACGAATCTTGCCCCCATTGACTACTTGTAAAGTGTCATTTTGCCACAGTGACATTGTATATAAAGTGGACGTCATGTTGTATTTTCTACAAAGTGTATATAGGTGAGATCCAGAAAGTGTAATATCTTCAAACTTACAATCACCGAATGTCCTCATGTCTTTTGTTTGACATTTAAAATTGTAATCATCTATGACAACAAAATTCCTGTTCAATGCGATGATTTTGAAATCTTTTACAATTCCGTCATTTTTTATCAGAGGAAAAACGAAAAGTTTAGCTGCCCTCCTGAATGTGATTATGCATCCCAATTTTCTGTTCTTAAAGTCAAAATGATACACTGGATTGATTACCCTTTGATTGATCCACCAGAAAAAACTATCATCAATTTGAGCTATTCCTACAGTGGTCTCAACTGACATCATATTTGGTTTTCGAAAATTGAAAATTATCTTTTTATTCGATCCATGGGTGTTTACCTCAGTGAAAGTAATTTGTGTTGTTCCCTTTCTTGCTGTTATTAATGATGATCCAGATTCCATGATGGTGAATCCATACACCCTGTTAATGACAGTTTGTCCAGTTTCTGACAAAGACAGATGCACAGACAACTTTCCATTCTTACCCAATGTGAGAGTGTAGAGGTTAAGTGTGTTTTGGTGAATTTGAAGATCAACAACCTTTGGAGGCATCTTCAACGTTTTCAGTTGGACAAATGAATCTTCTGAATTTCGTTTTACCATCACTTCATTATTCCATGTTAACAGATATAATTCTTTTGGAACTGATCCATTCTGATTAATATCCTTCTGAATAGTGTCACTGTCAACGACATCACAAGAATGCAGCCATGTGGTATAGAGGTCAGGTGGACAGTCAGCTGACTGCTGTAATAGGCATACCATGTACTTGTGACGAGCTGCTCTGGAGCCGAACAAGGTAATATGAGTTTGATTCATACCACAGTGAGAACCGGCCAGAAGAGCAGTGAGAACTAGTAGAAACATCATGTACTCTTCTTCTGTAGACATATCAAACGCTTATTATTCAAGTTTCACCCTAGCCAGAACTTTTCAGAAATGAGACAGAAATAGACTGTATTAATACAGATATATTACTTGGCGTCTTAGTTTGATTGTTTTACATCGCAAATGAAATATATGCCTCGAAAGAGTCTCATCAAACTTTCATCTCACACAGAAACTAAATTACCTACTTGTGTTTATCATTTGACATCTATCAAGTACGCTAAATGTGACATTCTGTCAATGAAATACATTGGTAACTTCAATATTCATAATGTATAATTATCCATAAACGACGAAACTGGGAATTGTGCTGACAAAGCTTTCTTGGTATCAGAAAACAAGATCCTGTCATAAACGATCTCGGTTTTATTTATGAAATATCGACATAATTTGTAACAATGGCTATTCTTCAATGAACAATGCAGTTACTTCCGTGTGAAATATTTGTAAAATAATGCATCAATCGTAATAAAATTTACACAAAAGGTTAAAGTATCTATTCACTTCTCTGTGTTCCAAATACAATCATATGGCATTACAGTTTTGCTATATTTCAACGCCAAACATTCATCGATATCGTGAAACATGACAGTCAACATACACTCGTCGCTCGCCTTTGTACTGCATTTCCTTCCCCGATTATAGATTTGTTCATATTACGTTTAAAAAAAGTTTGAACACATTTTTCCAATTATTTGTTGAAGATTTTATTTAAATATTGTCTTGAAAATTTGAAAAATACAATTTAAAAAATCGGTCGGGAAGCGTTGTCGTATATGTCAACAATTATCACGTGATGGGTTCGACTGTACAAATTTGATCACGTGACCTATATGTTTCGTTTGTCACTACACTGTAAATTCGCTGATTCAAACACTAGTTGTTCACATTTATAATTTGAAATGTATTTGTTTGTCACTCTTTATAAGTTCATTGATGTTATAACATGTGCAATTATTTAACTCATATCAGAACAAAATATTGTGTGACGAAGTCGAGACGACACAGTGACATCCACTTGCCATGAATTCGAACTGACATATATATCTATGATTTCGTTTGAAAAATTCCAAATGAAAACTTTAAAATAATGAACAAGAATCATTTTGGAATTGTATTCATACCATTGTTTCATATAGACGAGACTTGTTAAAGTGTAATTTACGTTTTAGCGAGGTTGATTGACTGTTATGTTTCACGGCTGCACTTCCAACTTGTAAAATCGCAGATCGGAAATTCGGTCCATGTCGTGTCAAACACATTTCGTACTTCGAATGCGAACTCAAACATGAAAAACTTTCGTAATAATTAATGGTAGAATATGACTTTTATTTTTCAATTAAATTTTTAAATTATTATCAAAATTCAAATTCACTCAGTGATTTTAATCGTAAAAACCTTGTTACATCCGGGGGGGCTGGGTTGACTTATTTTAAATTTTCGGGTCATGAACAGCCACTCTACGCACTAATAAAATAACTCTTACAACTAGATTATTTAGTTTTTGATCGATTTTTATAACTAATTTGTTTAATTTGAACAATTAATATCACTCTATGGTTAGATCGACCACCATTTCTAATTATAGATACAGTCCACGGAGAAAGCTAAAGGCCTTCGTGGCGTAACAAATAGCGGGAAGTTTTCCATGGAGTGTCCTGTGAAAATGACCGATATGGCACTGCTGTTGGAAGCATTACTATATTTGGAAAGACGAATTTACAAACAATGCACAGATACATTTTTGTCATTTTTGGAAGACTGTGAGATTCTAAAATGTGTCAGTGAAATCCTTTGTTTATTTTCACAGATTTTACAAAAAGTAATCGATTGTTGTTTTCATTTCCCGACATTTTCGAAAATTTCCCATTTCCCAAATAAACTAAATTCAATGTCAAAATTTGTAAGTAAGCTAGGTTAGGATATTCTTAATATAATCATGTAAACATTAATGCATTTTGCATGCGATTACTATTAAATTTCAACCCTTTGAATCGAATAGGTAACATTTTTGTGTAAGCATTTTGGATTGTCGGCGTGCTTAGCAATTTCTTCATTGACGTGTTTAGCACGGGCTTTTCTTATATGCTTGGAAGCTTAATTGCGTGCTGAATTAAAGCTAAAAGCTGCCTGTGAATCTCTAAGCCAGATATGCGCCATGATCGTTCAGCAGCTCGTCTCTCCCGTTTAGCCTGAAGGACATCATCGTTGAACCATGGTGATACCTCATGATTGCTGGTTTTCTTCACTATGGCTGGGGCATGCTTGTCCAATGTATCTGTCATGGCGGCATTGAACAGATCAGTTAACTCATTCACATCATCAGTCCTATGAGAAAACATACCAGAGTTTTGGAGATCTTGACCGAATATATCAACATCGATCTTGTTTATGTTGCAAATGTGACAGTTTCATTTAAAGGAGTCGGTCTTTGAACTGATGTACAGAAGTGCATCGCCACCAACACCTTTCCTACTTAACCGTGGTACATGAAGCAATTTGAAACCAGATGGTGTCATATCATAACAATTAGCGTCGTCACCAACTGCAGATATCAATGTCATGATCCACAACTGCATGATTACGAATTTAAACGAGATACTTTAGATACTTTGTGATATCAATAAGCTTCTTTTCTTATTTGGGACCGCTTGATAAAGTTTTCTTTTGTTTTCCTCGACCACCCGGCTTCCCCTTATGGTGGGTTTTATTGAGCTGATGCCCAGGTGCTTGATTAGTTGATGAACAGCAGGGTCAATCCATTGTCTCGGCTTCACCTGGTGGTCTATATCAATAAGTCTACTTCTATCACACTCCTTCTGGCACACTGCCATTGTCACACAGCTGTGCAAATCCCTTGTCCAACTGATTGGAGAACACTTGGAAGCTCCAATGGTTTCAAATAATTTGAAAATCTACACAAGTATATACTTCCAGTACTATTGTCTTCACGACTATCAATGTCTTAGAGATAGCGTCTGATGGATATACCACTGTTCTTTAGAGAATAAATATGGTATTTTCCAAGTAAACTTGAGAGCTCAGGTACAGTGCAGCCAGTCAGGCGCAAGTCTTGATTGGCTGACTGGCTTATATAAGAAATGATAGAAAACCCATTTTGGAAGACTCAGTTTAGCTTCAAATGACCGCAAAGACTACAATAGCTCGCTAATAGGCCAACTTGGAAACGAAAAACCTTTCTAGAAACTAGAAGATGTCACTGAAATAGATTTCTTAATAAAGTGTCACGTGCAACGAATGTCAATGGGTCACATGTCAAGCAAGCGAAACAGTTTTTGAAAGGTATGCAAAAAAAGTAAAGTAATCTCCCTGATTGAGTTTCCTCACCATTGTTTTGTTTGCTATATAAATGTATCATATTTTGTTATTTCCTTACATTCCACCTGATGAATGAGTGCGTATGCACTCTGAAACGTCGTGTATTTTCACCACTTCTCAATGCCCTTCAAAGACCTGAATTATGTAATTGTCATCTGCGGAATTGCCAAGTTGGATATCTTAACATTCGATAAATGGAAAATTTAAGTTTATTATTGAAGATATGGTTGTGAAATTAACAATCCAAATGTAAGGAAATTACGTTGGTGTATGATTATCGCCGATAATGTGATTACTCCAGTGACGTCACAGGGACCACATTCTGGCCCCTGGGTTTAAATTTGGCGATTTTTTTTAAAGCTATATATAAGTTATTCTATGCGGCTATTTCAGAAATTTAAAATCGAGCAATGGTCAAATTGAAATCCGAATGTGACCATATGGCATGACATCTAACCTTTAACGTGATTTCAACATTCTGTACATGAAATAAATTTGTTAACTTCAATATCCATAATGTATAATTATCCTTTAAGGACGAAACTGGGAATTTTGCTGACAAAGCTTTCTTGTATCAGAATGTGCTTGGTCATTATGTATGTGTAGAGCTACCTTCATCGCCGACTCAGCATATTCCAAACAATACTGTTTGAGTACCAATATATATCTTGTAAATATTTCACCATTCGCCTCATTCTTCCAAGTATATTGAGCAGTGATGAAAGGAAGATGTAAACGTCTTTGAAAATATATATTAATATATCATGTTTATGCTATCGTATTGCTTAACTCTGGTTTATATAGTCTCGACGTTTACTTTCCACAAAATAGTTGTCTAGCCTAAGAAATGTTTTTGCTTAGCACCAATAATTCTTAGACAACATTAGTTTTTAATTTTATGTCTAATCAATCCTTTATCTAATCAGTAGATATGAAATATGTGCATTTCCCATTAAAGTAATACATTTAGGTTTTCAAATTCACAATCGCCGCCATTCACAAAAATCAGCGTAGCTAAGATGTGTTCATGATACCATGACTTAGTCGTATTACAAACACGTTATTTCACCATCTGCATCTGTCCCTTTCTGCTTGCAAATTAAGAAAATAACCCATAAACTGAATTTCAATTCAAACATAAGGGGGCGAGGGGGGGGGGGGGGAATCCCGAGCACACGGTAGGAAGATAGCTTGATCGCGGTTTATCGCAGGCATTTATTATTAACTGTTCAATTCGAATTAAAAAATACTATCGTCTAATGCCGGGCCTTATCTCTGGAACCAAATTCCAGTAGATCTTAGATCGCAGGTAACACTTAATTAATCATGGTGAGGTCAACCTGAGGCGGTCTGACCTGAGAGCGAGACCGCAGGTCGAGGTCAAGTCAGACCGCCGAGGGAGTCAGGTCCGAGAGTCCTTGTATTTCACATAATGACCTCACCATGAATAATTAAGTGTTTTATTATACCGAAATTCTTTTTTCTTCAGACTTTGGTATTTAACATGTTAGCTGATGCACTACACACATACATGTAGCCATATTGGTAAATAAAAAAATATTATCTCATTACAACATCAGTGAACCAATCAGATGACGCAATCTTGGACAAATAACGTCACAAATCACGTGACGAATCAACATCTCGGGTCAGTGACAGAAATGTCTGTCACAAAATCACTGGTAGAGGGGGTCAGTGTACAAATATATTTTTGATCACTTGGTGTGTACTGACCAATGGAATTCGTACACATTTAATAGAGGTATAATAACATGTAATTTGGCATATCTTTGAGCTTTGTATTAACGCTAAAACTGAACCGATCAATTTGCATTTTTGCATTATAAGAAGACAGTTGCATGTTCAATAACATAATCTCATTTGATGCCTCGTAGTTAACTGTTACACTTTTATATATTTTTTATATTCTTCTGTGATATATGCATCATACATCATATATTTCCACTGTCACACATACAATGTATTTGTGATGAAATTTTTCGCATTCAGTCGATATGAAAACTTTTATTCGAAAATGAATGAAATTTTAATTTTCCAAATTTGACCCCTTCTCTTTGTTTCATTATGCCAAATTTAATAATCAAGTACCACTGACGTATCGAAAAATGACACTTTTACTCAAAGATATATGATGATTCATCGTCATTGTATTTGATGCAATTTTATTGACGTTAACATGAACATCAGTTTACATGATATTTGCACTAAGATCCAATTGTAGGTGAACAAACTTTCGGCATGCAGCTGCATATCAATCATTTTGACATTGAAAACCTGCCATTCAACTTTCCCTTTTGCTCAACGATATTCACAATTATTTATATCACACAAATCCCATATTGCAATTTATAGTACTTGTATCAGTCGTTTTACACGAATCTTGCCCCCATTGACTACTTGTAAAGTGTCATTTTGCCACAGTGACATTGTATATAAGGTGGACGTCATATTGTATCTTCTACAAAGTGTATATAGGTGAGATCCAGAAAGTGTAATATCGTCAAACTTACAATCACCGAATGTCCTCATTTCTTTTCTTTCACATTTAATATTGTAATCATCTATGACAACAAAATTCCTGTTCAATGCGATGATTTTGAAATCTTTTACAATTCCGTCATTTTTTATCAGAGGAAAAACGAAAAGTTTAGCTGCCCTCCTGAATGTGATTGTGCATTCCAATTTTCTGTTCTTAAAGTCAAAATGATACACTGGATTGATTACCCTTTGATTGATCCACCAGAAAAAACTAGCATCAATTTGAGCTATTCCTACAGTGGTCTCAACTGACATCATATTTGGTTTTCGAAAATTGAAAATTATCTTTTTATTCGATCCATGCGTGTTAACCTCAGTGAAACTCATTTTTGTTGTTCCCTTTCTTGCTGTTATTAATGATGATCCAGATTCCATGATGGTGAATCCATACACCCTGTTAATGACAGTTTGTCCACTTTCTGACAAAGACAGATGCACAGACAACTTTCCATTCTTACCCAACGTGAGAGTGTAGAGGTTAAGTGTGTTTCGGTGAATTTGAAGATCAACAACCTTTGGAGGCATCTTCAACGTTTTCAGTTGGACAAATGAATCTTCTGAATTTCGTTTTACCATCACGTCATTATTCCATGTTAACAGATATAATTCTTTTGGAACTGATCCATTCTGATTAATATCCTTCTGAATAGTGTCACTGTCAACGACATCACACGAATGCAGCCATGTGGTATAGAGGTCAGGTGGACAGTCAGCTGACTGCTGTAATAGGCATACCATGTACTTGTGAAGATCTGCTCTGGAGCCGAACAAGGTTATATGAGTTTTATTCATACCACAGTGAGAACCGGCCAGAAGAGCAGTGAGAACCAATAGAAACATCATGTACTCTTCTTCTGTAGACATATCAAACGCTTATTATTCAAGTTTCACCCTAGCCAGAACTTTTCAGAAATGAGACAGAAATAGACTGTATTAATACAGATATATTACTTGGCGTCTTAGTTTGATTGTTTTACATCGCAAATGAAATATATGCCTCGAAAGAGTCTCATCAAACTTTCATCTCACACAGAAACTAAATTACCTACTTGTGTTTCAAGCCATCCGTTATTTATCATTTGACATTCTGTAAATGAAATAAATTGGTAACTTCAATATTCATAATGTATAATAATCCATAAACGACGAAACTGGGAATTGTGCAGACAAAGCTTTCTTGGTATCAGAATGTGCTTGGTAAATATGTATGTGAAGAGCTATCTTTATCGCGGACTCAGCATATTCCAAACAATACTGTTTGAGTACCAATATATATGTTGTAAATATTTCACCATCCGCCTCATTATTCCAAGTATATTGAGCAGTGATGAAAGTAAGATGTAAACGACTTTGAAAATATATATTAATAATTCATGTTCATGTTATCATATTGCTTAATTCTGGTTTATAGTCTCGACGTTTACTTTCCACAAAATCCAATATTTATCATTTGACATCTAACCTTTAACGTGAATTCAACATTCTGTAAATGAAAAAGGTTTGGAAACTTCAATATCCATAATATATAATTATCCTTCAAGGATGAAACTCCGAATTGTGCTGACAAAGCTGTCTGAATGCTGTTAAAATACCAGAATATATGTGGTAAATATTTCACTATCCACCACATTCTCTTTCCACAGAGAGGACTCCATTCATGTTTCCGATCCCAACCTCATTCTACATGGTCCGAATTCCAAGGCTCCAGACAAAATGCCCTAGCGGGGAAAATGGGAACCTCATACTGTATCCCTGCTTCTTAACCAATAAAAACTCACCTTCAGCGGCCATGTCGACCGAGTGACTTCAAATATCTAGGCATTTGACTGAACCTTTAGCCTGCTGGGTTGTTTGCAGGTTTTAACAGAGAGCGTCAGATTGGTAAAATTGTAACAATTACATCACATGGGTACACTTCATTTAAAGATGTTCTCTCCTTCGTAATTAACATATTTAGAATACAATTTAAATAAATATCTGAGTCACAGTTTTTCTAACTTATTTTTGTCATGAAAACATATTAATGAATTTAATTTTTTTCAAATATCAATTATTGTTACACTTGTCTGTGGGGAAAAATGAAAAATACATTAGTTTTAAAATTGTACTACATTTTCAAACTCGAATTATTTATCATTAATTATTTATGAAGCCCAACTTTTACATCAGTTTGTTCAGAGTTAAATTTTATACCAGAAAAAATTATAATAATTAAATGTTCAGAAAACAAAATCCTGTCATAAATGATCTCGGTTTTATTTATGAAATTTAGACATAATTTTTAACAATAGCTATTCTTCAATGAACAATGCATTTACTTCCGTGTGAAATATGTGTAAAATAATATATCAATCGTAATAAAATTAACACAAAAGGTTAAAGTATCTATTCACTTTTCTGTGTTCCAAATACAAGCATATGGCATTACAGTTTTTCTATATTTCAACGCCAAACATTCATCGATATCGCGAAACATGACAGTCAACAAACACTCGTCGCTCGCCATTGTTATGCATTTCCTTCCCCGATTATAGATTTCTTCAAATCAACAAATCTTATAATCTAAATCCCTTTGTTAATATTCCGTTTAAAACCAAAGTTTGAACACATTTTTCCAATTATCTAATGAAGATTTTATGTAAATATTGCCTTGAAAAGTTGAAAAATACAATCAAAACATCGGTCGGGAAGCATTGTCGTATATGTCAACAATTATCACGTGATGGGTTCGACTGCATAAACAAATTTTATCACGTGACCTATATGTTTCATTTGTCACTACACTGTAAATTCGCCGATTCAAACACTAGTTGTTCACATTTATAATTTGAAATGTATTTGTTTGTCACTCTTTATAAGTTCATGGATGTTACAACATGTGCATTCATTTAATTCATATCAGAACAAAATATTGTGTGACGAAGTCGAGACGACACAGTGACATCCACTTGCAATGAATTCGAACTGACATATATATCTATGATTTCGTTTGAAAAATTCCTATACAATTCCAATTCAAAACTTTAAAATAATGAACATGAATCATTTTGGAATTGTATTCATACAATTATTTCATATAGACGAGACTTGTTTATTTGTTATTTACGTTATTTAGTTATTTAGCGAGGTTTAATGACTGTTATGTTTCACGGCTGCACTTCCAACTTGTAAAATTGCAGATCGGATATTCGGTCCATGTCGTGTCAAACAAATTTCGTGCTTCGAATGTGAACTCAAACATGATAATCTTTCGTCATAATGGTAGAAAATGATATTTATTTTTCAATTAAATGTTTAAATTATTATCAAAATTCAAATTCACTCACAGGGATTTAATCGTAAATACATCGTACCATCCGGGGGTGGGGGGCTTGGCAAATTTATCTGGTCATGAACAGACACTCTACAAACTAGTGAAATAATTCCTACAACTACATTATTTAGTTTTTGATCGATTTTAATAACTACATCGTGTCAATTTGTTTAATTTAAATGTATCTAAGAATCAGTAAGGACGACAATGCGTTTATATAGAGTGATATATATGTATTTTCAAATTTCAATATCCGCCATTAAAAAGAAATCAGCTTAGGTAAGATTTGTTTGTGATACAGGGTCCTAACGGTATTGTCCCTTTAACTTTTTATAGCTAACAAAACGTCATTTCACCAACCTCTTCCTGCTTGCCAGACGCACATCTGCACTGTTGTTAATTGCTTGTCAGGCAAGCATCTGTACTGCCCCTCATTGTTTGCCAAAATAAGAACATTACCAAAAGCAACGTTTGTATAGTATTACTCGTGATGATCTGATCTAAACTAAAGCAACAGTGACTGCATGTGTCCAGGCAATAATACAGCTACACCTTAAACAAATTGCAATAAAAACAAAAACATGCTTAAACGTATCTCCCATCGTGTATATATAACATATAAAAAGTAAAGGAAAGTATAATTAACGAAATTTCCATAATTAAGATTTTTACAAATTACATACATCGTCATTATTCAAATATGACCCGTTCATGCTGCCGTACACAGCGTCAACGTAAACAAGATGGACGTCAACATTATTTTGCGCGTCTGTTACATGGACATTGAGATGAATTGCCAGAATTGGTGAGTAGTTTCCTTTTCTATTGATTGAAATAATGGTAGGAACAATTTTCTCTTCTCATAAAATCGGTATGCAAGCCGTTTAATGTGTTTGATACAGAATTGTGATAGTTTTGCCACAAATGTTCCTCACATTAGATTTGACTCGTCAGGGCGACGAGCGAGCCTGTTACGTTTCTGCTTTATTTGAGACAGATATGAAAAGTTATATGCTTAAGACAAAAGAAATTCCCAATACCTTAATATTTTTTAACAAAATAAGAGCAAGTTAATACAAAAATATGCCTGTTTTACATTGGGCGAGTTTTGTCAAAATTTTAAAACTATGGAAGAGCATAAGGGTCGAAATATTTTCCGATTTTCTAACTAATTTGCGAATTAAAATCAATATTTCATATATTTATGTAAAAAAATTATTTTGTAATATAGAATTAATATCAATTTTTGTTTTCTTTTGACAGATAGCATTGTAATCTTGTTGAGAGGCAAACTGTTCAGCAAAATTCTTCATGGAGGTTCAATTCAGGTAAGACTTAATATCACAAAAATTCATCTCAGGCTTCATTTTACAAACCACCTTCCAATTTTATTATTTGAACGTATTGAATATGTTATCTTAACACTAATAAAAGTCAAACCATCAAATCAATATCTAATTATAAAATTTAATAATGTGTTCAATTTGAGTTTTTACTAAATTCTCTAAAGCTAAAATTAGAATGAATTATGCCCTATTTATGCAAACAAATATGTTTAGAACACGAACTGTTATCAGTTATTGTTTTCTTTTTACAGATAGCCATGTGAAATAGCTTCTTGAAAGGGAAAATGTTGAGTCAAAACAGTCATGAAGATTCACATCAGGTAAGCTTGAAAATTGTAAAAGTATATGTCAAGCTTGATATTGATAATAATATTAAACCTTTAATAATTAAATTGATCATGTAATATTTTTGGTAAACATGTTGTTAAAACTATGGGATCTAAATAATTCCAAACAAGTTTATTCCAAACCACTATACCTTTTTTACGTGAATTTTTATTAAATTGAACAATTCTTATATTTCAGAATGGAAATAAGTGTGCCCTTTGTGACCTGCCGATTGACTCAGATAAGCCAACAGTCAAATTAAGAAAGAAAGGAAGTGACAGCATAAACAAAGCAAGTCTACAACGAGGTGACGATGTTGTTGCAGAAGATGGTCAGACTGTTCATCTAGAATGCAGGCGGACATACATCAACCCACATTGCATTGAAGCCTACAACAGGAAAGCATGTACAGAAGTCACAAACACTCCAAAGCGAACATTACGTTCAAATGAAGATCAGTTTGATTTTGCCACTCATTGCATCTTCTGTAGCCAAACTGGAAAGTATGATTGGCAGTCACATACATCAAACTTAATCCCAGTGAGAACTAAAACCAAGTTTCAGGTGGCAATCAAGAAAATATCTCTAGAGCGGAATGATGAATGGGGAATGGCTGTCTTGTCAAGGTTAGAGTTTGCTGGGGACTGTGTTGCAAAGGATGTTGTGTACCATAACACTTGTAGTGTCAACTTCAGAACATTTAAACAGATGCCCAAATCCAATGTTGTACAGCATAGCACTAAACGTCAGCGTGTTGGAAGACCTGAAGATGAAGAAAGATCAAAAGTATTCAACCAAATTGCAATGCATATTGAAGAACATCACAAAGAACAACTATCAGTGTGTGACCTTGTCGATAGCATGAAGCAGCAACTACACAATCATACAACACCATATAGAGTGTATTACATGAACAAGAAACTGATTGAACATTTTGGCCAACGATTCATCATTGCTGAAATGAACGGGAAAGCAGATGTTGTAACACTAAGAAAAACTGCATCATCCATTCTTCATGATTTTTACCATCTTCCTAAACTTGAGGACACTGATGCTGAAAAACTCCGACTTGTGGAAACTACAGCAGACCTGATCAGAAGTGACATCAAAGGCGCAGATTTCAAGACTGATGTTTATCCATCGAAGGAGGAAATAGAGTCTATTGACTACAACACATCAATTTTGCCCCAAACACTTCTTCTAATGCTCCAAAAGATCATCACTGGGCAAGATTCAGACCTCAAAATAGCATCTATTGGTCAAGCAATAATTCAAGCCTGTCGACCAAGATCAGTTGTAACTCCACTACAAATTGGTTTGGGAATACAGATGCATCATCATTTCGGATCAAGGTTTTTGATAGACTCGATGAATAAGCATGGGTTCTGCATGACATATACAGAAGTGAAGAAATTGAAGCCAATGCAGCTGCTATTCAAGGAATTGATGTATCTTGAAAGAAAGAGGGACACTTTCTCCAGTTTGTTGCAGATAATGTTGACCACAACCTGTGCACCCTTGATGGTTTCAATACCTTCCATGGAATGGGAATAACTGCAACTTCTACACCTGGTACAATGGCAGACAAACATGTTCCAAGATTTCATGTGAAGGAAAACACAATTACGGACATTGCCAAGATAGGTATGTTCTTTTACAAGTCAGAGTGGAATGGCCTTTCATCGTTGTACTTTGAAGATTTGTCAGGTGTTGATCTCTCAAGTTCCTTTGATCCAACTTCAGCAGTAGATGTCCTGTGGAAAATCTCATGGCCCCTGAAAACACCAAGATCATCATGGTCTGGATTCATGCAAGCAGTCACTAAAGGCAGGCATCCAGGTGCATCATCAGTGTCATTTCTTCCAATGATAGACATGAGTTCCAGTGATCCCTCTTGTATCTATTCAACTCTGAAGTTTGTTTCTGACCAGGCTACAAAGCAAAACTCAACGCCGATCATAACTTTTGACCAACCATTATGGTGGAAAGCTAAAATGATCATAGCCAGTGCACCTGCTACTGATGGACTTGGAAGTGTGATCTTGAGACTTGGTGCATTCCACACTGAGATGAGTTTTCTTTGATGCATTGGACACATTATGACTGGATCAGGTTTGTCTGATGTGTTTGAAACCATCTATGCTCCAAATGCAGTTGTACATATGTTGACAGGAAAAGCAAATGCACGCGCAATTAGAGCTCATCTGATCACTGAATCGGCTTTGTATGCTATCCTTGTATCTCAAGCATTTCATGATGACAAAACTGAAGACAGTGGTGAACGTGGTGAAGTCCCTTTTCCTCTCATTGATCAGGATGAACTAGAGAACAGATCTGAAAATGCAGAACTGAAGGAAGTGTCGTGTCTGTATGAAGAACTGATGTGAGGTGAGAGGACAATAGATGATGTATGTGATTCAGCTGAACTTAATGATGTGTCAACACACCTTTCAACTTATGAAGAGTCCTTGAAGACCAGTAGAACAAGTAAGCTATGGATGCAATACATGGATATGATAGATCTTTTGAGAAGATTCATCAAAGCTGAACGGACTGGAAACTGGCATCTTCATCTTCATTCTCTGTACAAAATGTTACAATATTTCACTGCATCTGGACACAATCTTTACGCAAAATCTGCATGGATATATTTGCAAGACATGATATAAATAGCTGAAATATCACCAGAAGTTGTCAGTCATTTTGAAGATGGATACCATGTTGTTAGGAGCAGCGATAGATATTGGGCTGGTTTAGCAACGGATCTCGTCATAGAGCAGGTTCTGATGAGAAGTCTGAAGAGCAATGGTGGTCTAAAACAAGGAAGAGGAATGGCTGAAAGTCAAAGAAATTTGTGGTTGTTGTCAATGCCATTATGTGCCTCAATCAACGATGCAATGCAGAATTTCACTGGAATATCCTATGCAACAAGTGATCAACACAAAGACAACTCCGACGCACGTCTGCAAAGATGAAAAGGATTTGTTCACAGTTGTGCAATTCCTCATGGATAGAAATCCTTTCAGTGCTAATAAATCGTTGAGAAGCATTGCCACAGGAGAAACTGCTGACAAAACAGTCAACGTCAACGAGGCCTTACACCATGGAAAGAAGATACTTGACTCCATGTCAGGAAAACAGGTCCTCCAGTTCACATTCACTCTTGCACATAAATCAGCGTTGAAAATTGATGGTCAACATGTACACATAGATCCACAGCTTCTTTTCCAACGCCTGATAGCAACAGCCAAAAATCTTGGTTAAGATCTGTCTTCAGTGTTTCAATATGAGTTGTGCAATGTTCCATCTGCACTGTTTGAAACCTCAGGATTAGCACGAGTGGCTAATAAACCTGCACTTGCCGAAGCTCTGTGGACACATTTGAAGAAACCTGAGTGGCAAAAACCTGCTTCTGAAATCAATACACACTATGTATTAGATGGGGGAGCTTTGCTTCATCGGGTTGTATGGCCAAGGGGATACACGTATGACTCTATACTGGCAATGTATACAGACTATGTCACAAGAAGGTATGGCAAACCGACCATCGTCTTTGATGGATACGAGGACGGACCTTCAACCAAAGATACAGCTCACATTCGCCGCTCTGGTGCTCAAGGTGCTAAAATCAACTTCAAGCCCACCATGGTCATCTGTACATCAAAGGAGGATTTATTATCTAATCCCAGCAACAAGCAGAGATTCATTCATCTACATGGAGAGGAACTTGAAAACAAGGGATGTACAATCAAACATGCATGTGGAGATGCGGATCTCTTGATTGTACAAACAGCTGTTGAAAGTTCTTTGAGTCGTACCACCATCCTTCTAGGGGATGATACGGATTTGCTGATCCTGATGTGCTACCATGCTAACTGTGATTCACATGAACTGTTCTTCATTCCAGAAGCGAAATCAAATGTGAAAAGGAGTACAAAAGTTTGGAACATCAATGAATTGAAGAAAATACTTGGTGATGATGTGTGCAAATACCTCCTGTTTGCTCATGCTTTCCTCGGCTGTGATACCACAAGTCGTGTCTTTGGAATTGGAAAAGGTATGGCACTGAAAAAGCTACTACTTGACACAACATTTAAAGACCATGCAGCTGTTTTCACAAGGGAATCCAACATGGCTGACATTATCAGATCTGGCGAGGCGGCAATGGTAGCAGTGTACAACGGCTGCAGTGGAACAACACTAGATCACTTGCGTCATCTCCGGTTCTGTGAAAAAGTAGCAACAAACCACACCTTTGTTCAACCTCAGACACTCCCACCAACTTCTTCTTCCGCCAAATTTCACTCTCAGTGTGTATACTTGCAAGTACGAGAGTGGATGGGAGATCGACCAGCTGATATGAATCCTCTGGAGTAGGGATGGGAAAACAAGAATGGATTCTTGGCTCCTGTCAAAATGGACAAACCATCAGCACCACAGCAGCTACTCAAAGTTGTTCATTGTAACTGTAAGACGGATTGTGTGTCCTCCAAATGCACATGTCGGAAACATAGACTACCCTGCTCTACAGCATGCGGAGAGTGTCGGGGACTAAGTTGTGCGAATTCAATGAAAACAGATAATGACTCTCTAGATTAGAATACAAAAAGATGTGTATTCAAAATAGTGCATCACAGTGTTTGAATTTCATGTAAATTGTTGTGGTAATGCACACGGTGTCAATAGATATACTTCCTTAAACTAGTCACTTATTGAGATGAATGTGATATCCAGAGGGAATAGACGTTAAAGGTGCATCCATTGTGTTTCATGAAATTTTGTTAGGCTTTAATACGTTCCGACCAAATGTGCTGTTTACAGTGCAAATAACTTCACTCGGCTTGCACATTCAATCCGAATCACCGAATATATCATAATTACTAGTTTCCAATAAAAATAGGAAAACATCATTATGCATGTGCAGAAACGGAAACTACACGTCCCACTCACATGCACAGTAGTTATATGACCTATTAAACATGATCAACCCAAATATATCAGTCTGTCTGTTATAAACAAGATTGATGCGCGCCACACGCGGAACATTGTCCGGTTTTCGATCAGAAATCACTACTTTTACCTTCATATTGTCAATATATTAAGTTAACTAAGATCAAAATGTCGATTTTCAGCTTCAGTCAGTACTTCCCGATAACATAACATAATTTATTACATATGTTAGCATATGTGACCCCAAACATCACAAAAGATGTACCTTTAAAGCAATGGTCGATCGTGCATATATGCTGCGGTAGATATCAAGGCTAATGGCATGTTTTTGTATATAATAGTCACATATTTCATGCTAAAATTTATATTAAACTCACTGTTGTTTTCAAGTTGGTGTATTTTATTCTATTCTCAAGATATGCTAGACTGAATGAAGGATGCTGTTTTAAATGTGTGAAGTGAACATTTTCGAAACATTTTAGGGGGTCTTCCGGCGTTTCATGTCAACCACATTACGTATTATTTAAATAATTTCCATAATACTTCTCCAAAATATGACTGATGATGAAAGTTGATAATTTTATGTAAATTAAGGAAGTAATCTGCTAAAATATAACGATGTCTTATCAACTAGAAATGAATGTCTGTGATATAACGTTTCTGAAAATCAAACAAGGATAAAACACATACCCTAATTTCATACAATCATAAAAAAAATATCGTTGATTATATTTTCCTATACTTTTGTTATATTGATCAGTAAGTGTCATAGATTTAAATACACAAATAATTGCTTTTATTGCAATTTGTTGTGGGTTGGTCACAATTTGAGCTAGAATGACTGGACTAATATTGTCCTGAAATATTCGGATAATATGTTGACACTTCGACTTCTAATTTCTCAGTTTTATATAGACCTGTGTTCCAAAAAAAGTCGCCAGATCTTCAAAAGAGTCAAAAACAAATTATTGCTACCTGACCAAGTCGGATTTGAATATAACAAGATAATCTTTAAAAATGGACGATTTAGATTATTTTGTTCTGGGGCACAACATGTACCTATGTTTTAGTTGTATTCATCATTCGTGCATTAAACCAATCTTGCATTGTTTGTGCAACGTTTCTTTTGGACACTAGTTTACACACATTAAAGGGGCAGTAGCACGTTTTTGCGCTCAAATAAGTCGATGAAATGTATTTGAAAAATAATTTCACAAATCATAAAACCCACTTCTGTCTTGGAAAATCAAGTTAAAAATGGGTGAACATGGTTCAGTAAAGCCATGGTGATCGTTTTTGTCATTCGAAATAATAAATTGTGTTCACAATAAAATTGCCGCCATGCATCTTTTGCTTTATATGCAACACCGTTATTACTACAACGAATGATTGGTTTGTGTAATAGGATGCTTTACCCTCTAAAGTTAATTTAAATTGCACAAACTATCATTTTCAATAGGAAATTTTAAAAAATAAATTTTGCAAAAAACGTGCTACTGCCCCTTTAAATGCTTTCCCTGTTGCTAATGTCATGTGTTGACTCTACTTTTACTGACATGAGTTTATTTAGTGAAACGAAGATTTCCATGCAGGCTTGTAGTAAGTACATTGGTACAAGTATTACTTTTTCTGTAGATTTCTTACTGTCATCTTTCACCCTGATATGTCTGCCGTCGGAAGTAAGAGCGCTTGCAAGTACATTCTTTATTGAAGATTTAAATACAGACGGGAAACTTTACACTGATATTAACTATTCTGGTGGAGTTTCGAAGTTTCTGCCTTTATTAATAAACCATGAACCATAGAGGACAAAGGAGGATCGCAGCCATCTGTTGTCATTGTTTCTATATATATATGAATTTGTAAGAGACAATCATACTTTATTCAAACGGTATTTCCTTGATTCCGACTTGTGGAGTGACAAGCATGGAGGGACAACCTATCACACAGCTCTTCCCTGTCTTAGCAAGTTTTTTACTTGCTGCAGTAGCCGACGATTACAGAGACATTTCCCCTGCTGGTGTGAAGATGTGTGAGAGTCTGTGTGAACGAAAAGTTGGATGTTTGAGTTTCAGATACAGTTCCAGACACCTGTCCTGCCGTTTAATGACTGGAAATTCGACTGAACAGGGATCAGATGCTGCTTTCAAAGTATACACCATTGAAAAGGTACCACTACTTATTTGAACCGTTCTTTTTTAAAGATTTGTCTACCTGACGAACTGTACAGTAGCATCCCAAAACTTTGTTCACTTACATGTGTATCTTAATGCAAATATGAAACAACACATTTAATTTAATTTAATTCAATCAGCTGCATTTCCCACCTGGTTATGTATCTCGGTGACATGGAAGGAATGATTGACCTTTGGACGATATGAGTCTAGCAGTCTAATGCTGACTCTGTCTTTGTGAAATAGGATATGGCATGGATGTCCCTCATTAATCTGCCAGAGGTGACCGCCACTAGGAATGCCGCCATCCATGTTAGCAATTGTAAGGAAAGGCTTGACAGGTCCTCCATCCACCATCCACCAGTATGTGAAAGGCAAAAATAGCTGTAGAATATCCCCTTACTGTTGATGCGGCCAAGCCAGTACTAGTCTAGATTGAATGAGTTCTAGAACCGCCACTAGAGACATAGAAAATGGATTTGGCAGCCCTCTACCTCTACACCAGCGCTTAAGAGGCCCATCTATCCTGGTATTTAACGTTTATTGTCGAATCCCTCTGCAAAGTCAGTATGGTGTCTGCAACTCGTGCAAACATACCGGCCTCTTGGGGGCAATTCCGAATAGAGGCCAGGCAACCCATTGAACCTCGGGTTTTGGGCTTGTCCTCCTGAGCCAGCTGTCCTGGTTGACACGGTAACAGAACAGGTGGCAAAACCAGAAACCTGATTACCAGTGGAAACCTGGACTGCGCTATCCACAGCGGAGCGAGCAGCACCAGCAGACGAGACGGCTGCACTGCATAGTGAGACAGGAACCTGGGAATCAGAGGACTTGGCAGGAACCGCCCTGAGATGTCAAACTTGTCGCACCTCAGGAGAAAGTCCCCCCTTGCTTCAGGATGTTCGATGTACGAACATCAGTCTGACCGCTCTGAGCTCTAGCACGTTGATGTGCAGACTGGCGTCGGCCTGGGACCAAAGACCCGATGCCGAGTGAAGTCCTAAGACTACTCCCCAACCCGAAAGCGATGTGTCTGTCTGGACTGTGCACGAGAGCAATGGTGTTACCAGAGCGATCCCTTTCGAGAGGTTCTCCATACTGGTCCACCACAAAAAATTTGGGCGAGAGGCACCCCAGAGTCTCTAGCTGCCTCTCGTAACTCTTACAGTGAGACCACAGACTGGCTAGAGTCTGCTGAACTGGTCTCATCCATGTCTCTAAACCATGTCTACTGTTGACGCCATGAACCCCAACAACTGGAGCCATCTGCGAGCAGTGTGACGGAGGGACAAAAGCGTGCCTCTCTGAACCTTCAGAACCTAGAACCTTCGAAAGTAAACCTCAGATACTTCTTGAAGTCTTTGTGTATTGGGACAAGCAGATAAGCGTCCTTGAGGTCTATCGAGGATAACCACTGGCTTGCCTCTACTGACCAACCTCTTGTACGACAGAAACTCTATCTTTGTATTTGAGGTTGAGGATCGGTCTGAAACCCCTGTCCTTTTTAGCTCATCAGGCCTTAAAGGCCCAATCCGCTTATGGCATGGCATGGGATCCGGCGTCTGTCCATCCGTCTGTCCATCCGCCCGTAAACAGAACAAATGATTCCACAGAGCTGAAGTTTTATGTGCGGACTCCTTGGCCAATGGGGATTCTTAATTGTAGATTTCGTGACCCCATGACCCCAATTGGGATCACAGGGGTCACAACCTTAAAAACCTATTTTCATCTTCTTCTCAAGTTCCAAAAGGTCTCGAGAGCTGAAAGTTATGTGCAGACTCCTTGGCTAATGGGGATACTAAATTGTAGATTTCGTGACCCCTTGACCCCAAATGGGGTCACAGAGGTCACAACCTTAAAAACATGTTTTTCATCTACTCCCAAGTTCCAAAAGGTCTAGAGAGCTGAAAAGTTGTGTGCAGATTCCTTGGCCAATGGGGATTTAAAATTGTATATTTTGTGACCCTGTCTAAGTCACGGGTCACAACCCAAAAACTTATTTTCATCTTTATCTCAAGTTTCTAGAAAGGTGAAATGTTGTGTAGAGACTCTTTGGTCAAAGGTGATTCTTATTTGTAGTTATTGGTGACCCTGTTTCTCCAAATGTGGGTCACAGGGGTCATGATTTAAAAACCTATTTTTTGCTTGTTAACAATATATTAATTGAGGTATTTTAGATATTCAACCTTACGTAATAAATCAATGACATAATGATGAGCTACAGAGCCCGTGGCTCTATTTTTGGTAACAATGAAGTAGGTTGAGTAATATCCACTCTGCTCCTGTCGAGAGGGTACAATCTCTATGGCCGCTTTCTGCAACAAAGATCGCAGCTTGGACGTGAGTATCTCTGTCTTCTCCGGCACAGATGGGATGGGTGTGTACCGTATTCCGGAGAAAACTGGTGTCGCGACTTTCAACTGAAGCAGATGGCCGTCCCTGAATGTGGACAGGATCCAGGGATTTGAGGTTACCTTTGACCATTCAGCAAGGAACTGTGATAGGGGTCCGCCAACAGTGATCTGAGGTTGCAGACAGCGAACCCCGTCTCCGGCAGCACTACTGGCCTGCGGAATTTTGGGAGTCGGCTCAGGGACTGGGGAGCTAGGAGCCCTGATTGGACTTCTGTTTCCCCCCAAAAGCCTTCTGTGAAGCTTGATGAAGAGAATATGAAATGCAAAAAGGGCCACCATGATGGGTGTTTTTCCTGCCACGTGTACCAGCTGGTCACGTAGACAAGTTGAAAAACGACAATTTCGAAGTAAAGAATGCGACAATGAATTAAAAAAACTCACGTCAAGAATTCTCGAAGAGAAACACTCAAATTGCAACGTCTGATGTATTCAATGACAGATTCATAAGTGGATGAGAGTTACCTGCCCTTGACTTGGTTAGCAACCGCCAGTGTTGGGGCCCACTTAGGGTGGTCCTATGTTTATTTTTTATTTAATTTGTAATTTTTTTTATGGTTATTTATTAAAAATAATTAAATTTCAACTGTCATAATGCAACATTTGGATTTTTATGCTATATGTGTAACCCAAGGAGGATCCCTTCTGAAAAGAATAAACTATATAATTGAACATTTAAATGTCTTCTTATATACAAAAATACAAAGAGATCGCTGTACTTTAAGCGAAGTTTCAAAGACATGCCAAATGACATAGTAGGTGAACAACATGACGGGATGCAACTGATCAAACTAACACCTCCCGTTAGCGTGTATCAGTATTTCAGTTAAAATGCAATGTCACGTCATGCCGATTTTGACATAACACGAACACGCATTCGTATACAAATGCAATAGCTTAGCATTAATTCCAAATGGTATCAGGACCTTTCCTCTAGCCCCGTTACCGTTTTCAAGCTTCGAGAAAAACATCAGGAGATCCTAATAATACATTTTTTAATTCAACTAAATAAAACACATAGGTAAATCTGAATTTAACTTCCCTCGCCGCAACATGAAACAGGGTGCTATATATTCAGCGGCATCCATTTGCAAGTGCCCGCATTCGAACATGTACATCCATCCCATAAACACATTACATCATGAGAAATATCACCCCTTGCATTCAAAGTTAGTGACAACCTATAGACTCCAGTTCATTTCCGTGACCTTGACCTTTTGAGCAACAAAAGGTATGATCAGTTCTCTTGAAAGAATGGAACTAATCAAATTACAAGAAACATTATTGACTTTCATGTCTCAGTATGAGTAAACATGTTTTTGGACACCAAACTACCCCGATTTTTTAAATGCAAGTATCCAAAAGTAGTAAACCGTTAAATGAATAAGAGTTTTCTTCTTAAACTGCTTGATGGTGATTCTAATATAAACTCACGGGCAAAAGAAACGCTACCACTTTAGATTTGAAATTACGAAAAAAATCAAATTCAGATTCAAACCCAACCACATGAAAACACATCGCCAAAACACAACAATGATTGTTTCATATTGAACTGTGGTATGAAACGCATGATTTTCCCAAATTTTCCCAAATTGTGTTTTTCGCCTTTTTCATGCAAAGCAAACAAGACCCATGCCCCACGGGTATAAAACCAATGCGAATTGGTTGTAGGCACCCACTTTGTAAAATAAACATTTGAAGAATGGAAAGATTAACTTTAAAAGAACATGAGTGAGCAATCGGGATGATTGAAATGGGAGCCACCCACACCCATGTTGCAAGAACGTTTGATAGCATCGCACAACTGTCACAAGACTAATTCAGCGTGATCCTCATTCCGGACAGACCTCAGACAAGCCAAGATAAACCCGACCAAGAGTCACAACCCAACAGAAAGACCGATACCTGCCCACATTACACCTCAGGAACCGCTTCTTGACTGACGTCATCGGCGTCAAATGCCCAGGGCCACAGTGTTCAGACGTCTAAGGTCCAATGGCATCAGGGCATACAGACCGTTCCCGTGACAGCGGATGACAGCCGAACATCGCCAACGAAGACTGTTCGAGATTGAAAATGATTTGTGTTTAGCGGTAAGCGATTATGGTGAAGGCGAGCGAGTGGTCTCCCTTGGAACTCTTCACTGAAAAGTCACGAATGATACGAAACACATGTGGTGTGAAAGAAAAACTCATTGACGATGTCTAATTTGAACAAACCTCAATTATCTGTGTTCCAAACGGAAAAAACAAAATCCTCGTCTGTATTTTCCGAGATTAAACAATTAATGACACCAATTCTTTTTGTTCTCTCACGAACAAAAAGTTTTTTCCTGGACGAAAACATAGTGACCAAACGTGACATATTTTCGTGCTGATTTCCACTATGGCGACGAGTAAGTCCGATATCGTGCAGAAAACTGTTGGTAACAAGCTGAAAGCCATTGCTTCTGATAGTGGTGAACTGTTAAATGTGAAATATGTGAGGAGAGGATGTGCAGCTAGATTAACCACCGTAGTGAAATCGGCGAGGTTATTCATGAACAATAAATGTAATTCTCACATGATAATCCAAGCTCGTGAAAACATTACCAGTGCACTGAACTCTTTAGACATTTCTCAAAAGAAATATTTGAACTCATTTCATGATACTGATGATACAGCATCTGCAATACAGTGGTACACTGATAGGAAAACCATAGCAGGGCAGTGTTTGCTTGACATTGACAATTATCTTCAAACATGTGATTTGTCAACAAAATCATCTGAACATGAACATGAGCATGAACGTGAAAACATCCTTCACATGTCCCATAAAAGTGAAAGTCAGACAAATTCAAGACATTCAAGTAAAAGTAAATCTCACAGTTCCGCATCTATTCATAAGTTAACACTACAGACAGAACAAGCCAAACTCAGGGCCAAACAGTTGAAACAGTCAGCTGAGATAGCTGAACAGGCAGCTGCGTTAGAGATGTTAAAGACACAACAGGCAATAAGGCACGAAACAGAAATGGCTGATTTGGAAGTTCAGGTGTTACAGAACATGTTGGAAAGAAGTAGTGTCAACTCGCAATCGAGTTTGAAATCTAATAAACCTGAATATGTCAGACAATGGTTGAATGAGACTCAGACTTTTGTATCACAAATAGAAACACAGAACAAACCTGATGTTCCTATGAATACTCAACCCAAGCATGATGGTGTTTCACATTCAACACAGAACAATCCTCAAAACCCAATATTATCTCAAGCTAATTTAACAACCCATCAAGCTCAGACATCAAGCTCTCTCAATCCACATGCGCCAAGTTTTAACAGTCATGTTAAGTTCAAAACCCCTGACACAGAGAATATGAAACCCAGTGTACACACACGACAGGATTTCCATGATTCCCATGTTCAATCACAATCACAAGCGCAACACTATCAGTGTGAAGATGAACCCATTGACGCATGGATTGACAGACTAGTACTCGGACAAGAGACTGTACCCGTACTTCCAAGTAGAACTTCGAACTGTGACCAGTTGACGCAAACGCTAATTCATGTCGAAAGTGAGCGAGATCTGCCGAAGATTGACTTACCGCAGTTTAACGGTGCAGCACTAATGTGGCCGAGATTTGTCGAGCAATTCTACTCTCAAGTACACTGTAGACCGGGTATCTCTGACACAAGGAGGATGGATTTGTTACAATCACACTTGAAAGGGGAAGCAGCTGGCCTTGTACAGGGTCTTGGTTATAGCGGAAAGAATTACGCTTTGGCATTACAGGAGTTAAAGAACGCCTTCGGTCACAGGGTGAGAATTTCTCGAGCGTTTCTGGACAAGGTTATTACAGGCCCGATAATACAATCCCATGATTCTGGTGCACTCAGACAATTTTATGTGAACATTAGAGATTGTGTGACTACACTGGAACAACTCAAGTACAGAAGCGACTTGGGCAGCTGCGATGTACTGATGAAAGCTGCAAGACGACTGCCCGGCGACAAAATCTCAAGTTGGAATGAGCACGTAAAATCTGTCATGAAAACTCGGGAACCGACATTAGTGGACCTGAAGCAGTGGTTACGAGAACGTGTTAACACTGACTTTAACCCTTATGCTGTCTCGGTAAGCAAAAGGCAGGGAAGTAACACAGGTAACCGAACCAGTGTACCTAACTCTCAGTCTCATCAGGAAAAGTCAAGTGAAAGAAAGAGCACAATGTATACAGCTGTCAGCATTACCACACCAAAACAGCCTAGTCCCACAGTAGAAAGCAAAACTTCAGTACAGACGGCTTCGCAGAACACACCCAAGCAACCAGTGAATCAAGCACAGACTGAAACACAAGGGAAAATGCCATGTTTGCTGTGTAGAGAGGCACACTATCTGTACAGATGTCCACTCTATGCCAACAAGACTGTTAGGGAACGGTGGAAATTAGTGATTGACAATAAGTTGTGTATAAATTGTCTCAAACCCAACCATAGTGCCAAAAGGTGTTTTTCATCAGTGTCATGCTTGGAAAGGGACTGTAGTCAGAAACACCATACATCTCTTCATGATGATTATTCAAAGCCAACACGCGGAACCAATCACAATATTCAGTCACCGGATGCAACTCGGGTGTATTTTCAGTTAGTTCCAGTATTCGTGTATGGTTCTAATGGACTTGTCATCCAGACAGTTGCACTTCTAGACTCTGCAAGTGACATTTCACTCATTGATGACAATCTAGCCAAAGATCTTGGTCTGAGAGGTACCAAACATTCGCTTAGCGTGAAAACACTTAATTCAGTGACTGAACGAGAAGCACAAAAGGTTTCCCTCAATATCAAGGCAGCTGATGATATTGATGCAGGACTTCTTCACATTAAGGAAGCATGGACAGTAAGTTCTGGTGCAATTTGTTGTCCACCCCAACATGTACACACTGAATGGGAACACATCAGGGACTTGAATGTTTCCAATATTGAACCCTCTGAAGTGAAGTTGTTGATAGGTCTTAATGTTCCAGAAGCACATTTACAGACTGATGTTGTTTCAGGTCCAGAAAACCAGCCCTATGCAGTGCGGACATCACTCGGCTGGTCACTCATGGGAGTTTCGGATCATCAGGATGAGAGGGAACAAGCCATTCAAGCTCGAGTAAATTTCACTGTTGCGCAGGACATGTGCTTACACAAGCAGGTAGAACAGTTCTGGTTGACAGAGTCGTTCGGAGTGACACGTGACTACAAGGGGCCATCGTCATCCGAAGACCATCGAGCACAGTCCATTCTCGACAAAACATCCCGACTTGTTGACGGACATTATGAAGTTGGGATGTTGTGGCGGCGAGATGACCTTATTCTTCCGAATAACCGCGGTGTAGCAGAGAGAAGATATAGGGCTATCGCAAAGAGGTTAAATCATGATGGTGACTTCGCTAGACTTTACAGTGATACATTGAACGGATACATTGCAAAGGGACACGCAGTGAAGTTGACTGCAGAGGAAGCCATGACAGTATCTCCACGGACGTGGTACATTCCCCACCATGGAGTTACCAACATCAACAAACCTGGCAAGGTCAGAGTAGTTTTTGATGCGGCTGCCTCACATTTAGGTACTTCTCTCAACGACAATTTGATAACAGGACCAGACTTGCTGAACAATCTCTTTGGAGTGCTTGTCCGCTTTAGGCAGTATGATGTTGGAATGTCGGCCGATATAGAGGGAATGTTTCACCAGGTAAAGGTTTCATCTGGTGATTCAAATGCACTACAGTTTCTTTGGAAGGAAGACTTGAAACAACCAGGCCCTCCTGATGTATTCAAAATGACTGTTCACATATTTGGTGCAGCGGACTCTCCGTGCTGTGCGAACTATGCCTTGAAGCGTACAGCTACGGACAATGCGGATCAATTCAGTGAGACGACGATTCAAACTGCTCTACGGGATTTCTATGTTGATGACCTTTTGACATCTGTAGAAACGTCAACTGATGGAATGAAACTATCAGCTGAACTGATTGGGTTAATGAAAATGGGAGGTTTTCATTTACACAAATGGATGTCTAACTCTGCTGAAGTGCTCAACACAATTGCTGAGAGTGAAAGGGCTGTTGGGACTGTGAATCTTGACCTGGATGAGATGCCTATTCAGCGAGCTTTAGGGCTCAAATGGAGCATTTCAAGTGACGCCTTTGTGTTTGAACAAAACCCGAAAGATCCTGTCTTCACAAAGCGGGGCGTTGTGAGCGCGGTGAGTTCTATCTTCGACCCCTGCGGGTTTTTGTCTCCTTTCACCTTCAGAGCCAAGTGTCTCATTCAGGAACTCTGGCGGAACAAGTTGGATTGGGACGATCCACTACCTCCTGCTCTGAGAACGAAATGGGAGGAATGGTTATCGGAGCTGCACTTGTTGACCTCACTTGAGATACCGCGACATCACCTACATCTCACAGGTTCATCTGAGCACATAGAACTTCACTTTTTTTCTGACGCTTCGGAGCATGGGTTTGGGGCAGTGGCCTATCTTCGATATCAATCAAACTCTGGGATTGTCTGCTCCTTTGTTGCAGCCAAAACACATGTCGCTCTTCCTCTTTTTTCTCTTCCTGGCACAGACTGTGTAGACGCACAGCGTGGATGTTGCGAGCTGTGGGTAACTTCCTCTCGAAGTTAAAACACCGGCAGGTATCTCCAATCAAAAACTTATGTCTTCTACCTTCTGAATATGAGGAGGCCAAGTTATGCTGGATCAAAGAATCTCAAAGGGATGCATTTCAGTCAGAAATGGAAAACCTCAGTCATGGAAATTCAATCCCAGCCCAAAGCAAACTTCAACCTTTGTCTCCATTCTTTGATGGTCGACATCTGAGGGTAGGTGGAAGACTGCGTAAGGCTAATATCCCTGCGGAATCCAAGTACCAGCTCCTGTTACCCTATGATCACCATGTCACTAGACTTATTCTACATGACGTTCATGTAAGCATTGCTCATGGGGGGCCAGAACATGTCATCTCTACTGTACGACAGAAATACTGGCCAATCAATGCGAGAAGAATGGCAAAGCAAACTAACTGCAGTTGTCTCGACTGTCGAAGGCGTCGAGTAGTGCCGAGCGTACCCAGGATGGCGGACTTGCCCTCGTGTCGTCTCAACGGTGCCGCAGGTGCATTTGTCAATACCGGCGTGGATTATTTTGGACCAATGTTGGTTAAGTTTCGTCGATGCTCTGTCAAACGGTGGGGATGCCTTTTCACCTGTTTGACTACCAGGGCTGTGCACATTGAACTAGCGGATTCATTGGAGACTGATTCATTTATTCTGCTATTACGCTGCTTTATTGCCAGACGGGGTCACCCACATCATATTTACAGTGACAATGGGACCAACTTCAAGGGGGCAGACAATGAATTATCCCAATGTCTATCTGAGCTGAAACAGCAGCATATCTGTGACTTTTTAGCTCCTCAGGGAATCCAGTGGCACTTTATCCCTCCTCTTAGTCCACATTTTGGGGGCGCCTGGGAAAGACTGGTCCGATCGACAAAGACTGCGCTTATGAACACTCTTCGAAACACGTATGTCTCAGAAACTGTACTTCGGACTGCACTTACAGAGGTGGAAGCCGTTCTGAACAGCCGTCCGTTAACCCATAACAGTCAGGATCCTGAGGACTACACTGCAATCACCCCAAACCACTTCCTCATAGGTAGGGCGAACAACCAGCTGCCTCCTGCTGTGTGTACGGATAGGGAAATTTACAGCAGGAAGAGGTGGCGCCAGGCTCAAGTGATAGCAGATCATGTGTGTAGGAGGTGGTTGAAGGAATACCTCCCCGAACTCACTGTTCGGAATCGATGGTGTCGTGAAAACCCGACATTATCAGTTGGAGATCTTGTGCTTCTGGTGGCTGATAATCAGCCACGGGGAAGTTGGGAGCTGGGTAGAGTGTGTGATGTCTACCCAGGTGATGATGGAAGAATTCGAACTGTGAAGGTGAAAGCGAAGGGCGGTGAATATATCCGGCCTGCGGCGAAGATATGCCTACTGGAAGAAAATATCTCTTCAGAGTAATGCATGCCTATTGCTAGAAGTGTGATGACTATTAATGCATGTATTTTCATAACATGGTGCTTTGAACTCTATACAGTGTGATTCTGGTGACATTTTGACAGAATTTGAACTGACGATGTTGACTCTGTCAGGGGGGGTGGCTTATGTTCGAGATTGAAAATGATTTGTGTTTAGCGGTAAGCGATTATGGTGAAGGCGAGCGAGTGGTCTCCCTTGGAACTCTTCACTGAAAAGTCACGAATGTTACGAAACACATGTGGTGTGAAAGAAAAACTCATTGACGATGTCTAATTTGAACAAACCTCAATTATCTGTGTTCCAAACGGAAAAAACAAAATCCTCGTCTGTATTTTCCGAGATTAAACAATTAATGACACCAATTCTTTTTGTTCTCTCACGAACAAAGACTGAGATGGGCAAGGACGGTGTTACGTTGGCAGCGACGTCAGTGGCAGAGGGTGCTTTTCTCTGACGAAAGTCGGTTCTGTCTCTTCAAAGCAGATGGAAGAGTACGTATTTATCGTCGTCGAGGAAAGAGAACAGCTGCATGTTGCGTTCAGAAAGTGGTGCCCTACGGGGGAGGGAGTGTCATGGTTTGGGGAGGCATACTTGGTGAGGAGAAGACGCCGCTGGTTATCGTGAATGGAAATCTTTTTTTTATCACTTTATTTCTTTTTTGTGGGTACAATACAGAGTCATAGAGCATATATTTTCAACATGTAATACATTGTACATTCAGGTTGGCATGGTTGATTTTTATGGTATACATTTCCATTAAAACATAACAATACAGTGAATAAGTATGTAAAAAGACTGTGCCATAAAGACAAAAAGGACATACATTTGTCATATCTACATTCAGTGTAGAGAATCTGCTTACTGACGTTTTACGTGTCTTGGAGGACTGATTTAAGGCAATTTATATGCGGTTTTCTATTTTGACATTTGCAGGTGTATATAAAATGATTGGTAATAATAAAGATCAAATTTATTACATCATTTCTTTTTTCTTTGTAGCCAAACATAATGTGTGTTATTTTTGGTTATAGGCTTATGTCAGTTTAACATTTGATCCAGTCCAACAGGTGACGCCACAAAATGTTTACATGTACACAATCAAGCAAAATATGTTTTATTGTTTCAATTGAAGATTTACAAAATGTACACTGCTGGGAGTTTTGTAATTTATAAATGAAAGCACTTCTGTTCATTGTAAGTATTCTATGAATAATGCGATATTGAAACCATCTTAATTTATAGCTGACTGTGCTTCGGAATGGAATATAGTTTTTTATGTATATAGAATTTTATGTTTGCTTTCACATAGTGTTTGAGCAGAACCGTTTTTTTGTCAATCAGAATATTATCATTGGCCCAAAGGAATTCAGTTTGGATATCTTTTACAGTGTTTTTACTTTGCAATATGGCCCAGGCTTTGAAAACATCTTTCCAGAAAATATTTCTTATATTTTGTATAATAGTTGTTCTGAGATAATTAGATTCCATTTCTATAGGTGCTAAAACAGTATTTGGTAAGAAATAGTTCGTAAAATCTTTCAGCTAAGTATTCTTGGAATATAACCTTCGGATCCAGGATATTTTCTGGGATAGTATTTATTGTCCCGAGGAAAACATTCTTGACGCCCATGTAAACACAAAAACTTTACTAGTCATATTATTTCCATGGTGACGAAGGATTGTGTGGTTCCTTCACCTCTAGGACCACTTCTGTGCCTACCACACGAACTCTTGTCCACAGTTTTGTATCTTCGCGGATCTGGTTGGCCTGCCTATTAAGGATAGCTCTTCGCTTTTTCATCATAGCTGGTATGTATGTTTGGATACTAATCCCAGTCCCTTTCAACACTTTCTTTGCATCAAAAACGTCATCGCGGTCTGACATCTTTACAAAGGTGGCGATAATGTTCGTCGGGGCTGATGGGCGATGTTGCCGTTGATATTCCGATTTTCGAAGACGGTGAGCACCTTTGAATATCATATTATTCACCCTTACCTCAGGAAACCTCAGTTTATCTATGAAGAAGTCCGTCAGTACTTCCTCTGTGTTTTCACGAAGTGTTTCTTGGATTCCGTAGAAAAGAACATTTATTTTTCGATCATGTATGTCCTTGAGAATACACTGTCGTATATAATATTTTATTTATTATGTCTCTGCCGACAACAATTTTTTTAGGCCGCTCAACAACAAAAAAACGGCCTCAAAAGATATTTTTAGAATTCTGAAACGAAGATACATGGTCAAAGGGGAGTAACTCCGTCGAAACTGCTTCAGTGGGTCATTTTTATTTAATGAAGTCTTAAACACCTCAGTAATGAATTTGGATAACTTTTTAGATAACAGATTTGCTGTAAAATGCCCTCAGAGTGGGATTTTTTAAATATTTTTTTTATTTATTTTCGCCCGCCCGCTCCTCACTAGCATCTGTTTGGAGATGAGAAACATAAAAAAAATGTGGTTGGCCTTACATGCCCGTCTACGTCATGCTCCACACTGTTTACTTGTGTCTTCAGGTCGGTTATTTCTGTTTTATGTCGATCATGGAGTCTTTCAGTTCGTCTCTGACACTGAATAACTGTTCTGAAATCCACTTCTCGGATGCTCTGACGATTTCATCCGTTGTCGATGATGATCGGGTCGAAGTTAATTAAAGAGGTAGAAATATATGAATTCTATAAATTACCAATTTGCTATAAAGTTTATTAGTTTCACCTCCACGTCCTTGTAGATAGCGGTTATATTTTGATCAAGGATTTAGGATTACATTGGATTTGGAGAGGGGAAAGCGGGAGCGGAATGGAAATCATTTGGAGAGGGGAAAGCGGGAGCGGAATGGAAATCTAACGGCTCCGTCCCGTCGTCTGTCCCTTTATTCGACAAGAGGCACAAGGTGTGATCTTTCAACATGACAATGCCAGACCGCACACAGCTCGAGTTACTCAACACTTTCTTGCTAACAACAACATCGACGTTTTGCCGTGGTCAGCATGCTCGCCTGACATGTCACCGATCGAACATCTTTGGGACGCTATGGATCGTCGTATCCGCCACATACCCGCCTGTAACTTGTCCAAGCTATCCAAGAAGAATGGCAGCGCATTCCACGTGATTACGGCAGGCGTTTGATATTCTCCATGCGTCGGAGGGTCACTGCGTGTATCATGGCAAGGGGAGGCCATACAAGTTATTAGTGTGAACTGTTTTCGTTACATTGAGCCTGGATTTCCCTGCATCGGGATCAATCATAACCGTGGACTTGAACTTTTTGACCCCCGGACGAATATCGGAGACTGTGATGTTGATACCGGAAGCTGTTTAGTTGCATTTTTTATGAATATGATATCGGCACATGTTCTTTTTGACTAAACATTTTTTTTTTTTAATCTGACTTCTTTATTTATTCTTCAATCTAGATTAAAATACCTGGTAGCGTTTCTTTTGCCCCTGAGTTTATCATGCGATTGGTTTGACAGAAACATTGCTTCTTTCTTATCAGAAAACTTTTGCGGTGAAAAAACATTGGGTGCTTAACTTTTTTCGCTGTATAAAGATTGCATAGAAAGATGGACATGTATTGATGTTACCAGTGTCCTCATCAACGCCGCTACCGATTATGTACAATTAAAGTACCAGGAACCTCGAGGTGGTACGTTTTGCAGAAATGATTATAACATCAGTTAAGAAAATAACACTACCACTTCATTTTGTTCAACTCAAATCGGAAATAGTTTAAAATTAGCTTTTTAAATGTACCTCACGAAAACAGTCGGCAAACGTTTCAATTAGCCAATCACGTCTTGCCACGCTTTAGGCACCTGGGCAAGCCAAGCGAGCGTCTCGCTAGTGTTATTGTTTATATTATTGAATCGAAGTGGTCACGTATTTTCACTGATTGTGTCTGTCACAACAATTACTAAGTTATGTCAACAGTTAAACAAAGTCGAGACACATAACGTCATTAAGTTGATTAGCTTTTAGTTACGAACATGTGTGTTTGAAGGCTAATCTAAGGGCAATCTAAGATAATGCCGAGGAAATGTATTTACATTTTCGCGATCTCGCATTGAGACATCTAACACACACTACGGATAGACTTAATTTATCTGAATGGCATCTTATTGAGCTGAACTGAACTGAACTGAACTTTATTTACACTCAGGCCGCAGGCAGCGGCATATGAGGATACATTTTTACATTATATACATACATACAAACATACACTTATAATTACGTCACAGAACATGGCTAGCCTTCTTAGTGTACCTATCTTTTTACTGTTAAATAATGTCTTCATTTTAAGAAAATTTGGTCTGGTATAAAAATAGGGCCTAAGATATTTAATTCTTGTATTTGTAAAATGGGAACAGATAAATAAATAATGAAACTCATCACCAATGTCATTACAATTACAAAGTTTGCAAGTTCTATCATGCTTTGGGATATTATTCCAGCGGCCTGTTTCAATGGGTAAGTTATGGTTAGCTGTTATAAAATATAGTAATGCTCTTGAAAGTTTATCATCTAAAATATCCAAATATCTACTAAACCTTAAATCTACATGAGATAAAGAGCTATAAATAATACCTTTTCATGATTGATCGACCGTAGAAAACCACACTTGCTTAAATGAATCTTCCAGCTTAAGTTTTACTAAATATTTCAGTTTACTGAGATCTTCGAAGTTTTGAAAATTCCAAATATAACTTAGTCCACTTTCGTCAAAAATGTTTTTAATATTCATAATCCATTTATGCTTACTTTTCCCAAGAAGAGTATCGTTAAAAAGCAATTTAAAAATGATTAAGGATAATTTTGAAGTCGACCCCAAAATGAAATAATTCTTAGTTTAATATTAATTTCAAGTGGGTATCTACCAAATTCCCCGTATAACATAAAAGTTAGGGTACTTTTCCTTAAGGGCACTAATAACTTAAGAAAATTTATGTGTACTTTTTCAAGTGATGTTACATTTACAATACCATAGAATCAAATAAACGCAGTTGTAATTCATATGTTAGATGCAGTTTTCGGCCCTTGCTAGAGAATAAAATACATTTCTTTTGTGGCTTTTTCAATAGCTTTTTCTTTCGTTAACGAAAATCTCCTGCTCTTTTGAAACCTTGTGCCTAAATATGTGTAGGACTGAACATTTTCCAGAATATTTTATAATCTTTCTTCGATCCGCCAACTATTAATACTTTTGTTTTAGAAATGTTGACATTAAGTTTCCATGTGGAACAATAATTATTAAAAGAATCCAACGTCTGTTGAAGATCGTTTGGATTTGAAACCAAAAGCACTGCGTCATCATTTTGATAATATTGTCTAATCTATCATTAAAATCGTCAGGCTTGAGCTATACGCCCTTACAAAGATCTTTATCAAAGCACATTTAAATATCATTCATAAAAATAGCAAACAAAGTGGGTGATAGGTTCTGGCCTTGGCGAACGCCGGATCTACATGGGAAGAAATCAGTATAACCATCTTTACATAAAATACATGATTTTATATTTCTGTACATATTATGTATAACCTGGAAACATTTACCAGATATATTATTTGCAAGAAGTTTTTGCCAAAGTCCCACACGCCAAATGTTATCAAACGCTTTTTGAAAATCAACAAATGTCAAATGCACAGAATAATTTCTTTTTTCTGCATTTTAAAAGCTCTGAAAGGTTAAACAACGTGAATATGTGATCGACTGTAGAATAGCCTTTTCTAAAATCGGCCTGAGCCTCTGATAAAATTTCATTATTTTCTAGATATGAGATCAGTCGATTACTTAGTAAGGATGTAAAAAGTTTGCCAAAGCAACTTAATAGGGTGATAGGGCGGTAGTTTTCTGGTTCTTGTGGGTTTCCTTTTCTTTTATATATAGGCTTAATAACACCTGTTAACCAACTTTCAGGGAATATACCATGATCAAATATTATGTTAAAAAGTTTAACATAAATAACAATAAAAGAATCTACAGTAGATATAATATACTCATTGATAATACCATCAAGCCCAGGGGCTTTGTTATTTTTCAGTTTTTATACCCCCGTTACGAACTAAGCGGGGGTATATAGCGGTCATTCCGTCCGTCCTTCCGTCCGGTCAATTTTCTCAAAAACCGTCAAAGCTACATCAACCAAACTTTGTACAGATGTTAACCATGTTCTTCCGATCGCGCACAGACAATTTTCAATTTTCTGAGATTGATATTTTTTGTCGTTTCCATGGAAACGTCACTTTTTGGACTTAGTTTTATTGTGTTCAATGGGGACAAGTTTTCTCGGATACTGTTCAACCTATGTGAATGAAATTTTGGTTGTGAGTACTCATGACCATACTCTTTAACGAGTTCGAAAACCAGTTCCGAAATATTATTTTTTACAGAGTTATGGCCCTTGAAACCGAAATTGAACTTCGTACCAGAAGAACTGTGATGCTCCAATGGGGACAAGTTTTCTCAGAAACTGTTACATCTAGGTGAATGAAATTTAATATGGAGGTAGTCCAGATGATACTCTTCATCGAGTTCGAAAACCAGTTCCGAAATATTATTTTTTACGGAGTTATGGCCCTTGAATCCGAAATTGAACTTCGTACCAGAAGAATTGTGATGCTCCAATGGGGACAAGTTTTCTCGGAAACTATTACATCTAGGTGAATGAAATTTAATATGGAGGTAGTCCAGATGATACTCTTCATCGAGTTCGAAAACCAGTTCCGAAATATTATTTTTTTTGGAGTTATGGCCCTTGAATCCGAAATTGAACTTTGTACCAAAAGAGCTGTGATGCTCCAATTGGGACAAGTTTTCTAGGAAACTATTACATCTAGGTGAATGAAATTTAATATGGAGGTAGTCCAGATGATACTCTTCATCGAGTTCGAAAACCAGTTCCGAAATATTATTTTTTCTGAGTTATGGCCCTTGAATCCGAAATTGAACTTTGTACCAAAAGAGCTGTGATGCTCCAATTGGGACAAGTTTTCTCGGAAACTATTACATCTAGGTGAATGAAATTTTACATGTAGGTAGTCCAGATGATACTCTTTATCGAGTTCACAGTCCAGTTCCGCAATATTATTTCAAAGCCCTTGAATCTGTAATTGAACTTGGTACAAATTACCGGTGTGATGCCCTAATGGGAAAAATTAAGTTACCTGAAAAATATTACATCTGGGTGAATTAAATTTTGTAATAACAGTCAGTTCCTAAAATTATTTTGGACAATATTATGATGCTTGAAGCTTTTTTTTAAACATAGTAACCTTCACATTTATAATTATCGATGGACGGATAGCGGATGACGGGGGTATGTGAGCCATGCTCACTTTTTTCTTGTTTAACTAGGAAAATACACTTTACATATATAATAATGTTAGCAGTTACATGTGCCTTTTTCAAGGTAACTACGGGTAGCGTAATTTCGTTTCGTGTCCAGTCATTAATGGCTTCTACGATTTCCAAAATTGAAATGGAGTGGAGCGAATTTTTTCCACATGATAGAAACAGGGTAAAAGCAAATTGCCCATACGATTTATTTCCCGACAAACTTAAGTTATTCATTTCAAAATGCCAACTGAGTAAAACAAATATCCATTGGATAAATACATATAATATACGAAAATCTAAATGAAAGGGAAAAATGATATCGATATCTAATTGGGTTTTTTTAATGATAAAAGTATTAAAACTGGATGAACTAAAATTATATACACAGGATATTGTAAGTTGTTCATTTCAAGATGCAAACATAAATTATAACCGATATTGAAATTGGAGCAAGAAGTGTATATTCAAATGTTAATTACTTTTGACAGATAACGGTTCAAAATAACGTACCTGTTCAAAATAAACGAATACTCCGTGTGTATATGTCCTTTACAAAGTCCATGCATGCTCCAAAAAACAAACCTACATTGGGCATCGGGGTGTACTGAATGTGACAGAAAGAAAATGTGACCACATCTGTGACACTGAGACACATGACAACTAACAATCAGCATTGAATAAACACCAATTAGACCCCGTCTCGGGTGTATTGCTAAAACAACATAATAGTCTCAAATTGTACGATGTCTAAAAACAATGTTACTTTGTTTATTTCATGTTTCCTCGCATCGACTGAATAGAAAATTTGATTAATTAATACCACACAAGTTGATTGATATAAGAAGCGTGTCAGAACATGTTAAACATAACTGTCTTAAATTAAGGTTTGCCTCACAACACAAGAAATATATATATATTCCAAATGCGCTTGATAAAGCATCTTAGATTAACGTGTTTCCATCACTAAAGAACAAAGTAGCTGTATCATTAATGAAGTGGAACTGCAAAGAATCTTTCATAAGCAACACTCATGTACGCGTTGTATCATTATGCTTTAGTTTGTCATGTTTATGTCCAGTTCTTGTGTGTTGGTTATCATATGTATGTACTGGTGATGTATTAATATAAGCAAAAGTTTTGCTTGTTTACCGAACCAGATTCTCTATGAATGAAAATACGTTTAAACCATATATTCCAAATATCTATATCTAACTATAATGTACGTACTAAGGATGATTTAAAAGTGGACATAGAAGAACCGTTGTGACTTTGTATTATATTAAATACAACTACTGTCAAACAATAATTATTTTATTTTGAAATGAAATTTCACACACTTTATTTAGCCAAATATTTTTTCCTCAAATCAGCTTTGTGGCCAAATATACGATATATTAATAAGCTCCATGAGGATAACAGATGAATCGAGGTTAATAAGTCAAATAAATAGAATAATTTAATCGTCATTTACAATTACTTAACTTCATATCATATTACTAATTAATGCACCCGTTTCAATCTTAATGGGAAGTCCTAATTTCCGCGACCCGATCCTCATTTTAGCGTTTAACGGGTAAAATGGAATTCGCTCCCTTGACATGAATTCTTCGAGTTTCGTAGTTGAAACAAAATATATATAAGTGTCATATGTAAAGCAGAATATTTTTAAGTGACAAGATGTTACTCGACAGTTAATATGAAAAACTCTGGACGTTATGGTGTTTTTGATGGAAACATCAATGATCAAGCACGGCAGTCCGGCTGGCTTGTTACTGTCGTTTTTTCGGTGTTTTACATTGTTTACAAAGTATTTTTTCAAAACTGTTCTCCTCCGAGAGGAAAATCCAAACATTGTCTTTAAATTGAGGAAACGAGTGTAGAAGGATTGCTCCTTCGCTATGAATACATAGAGGAATGTCACCCCTCACAACACATACTATCACTGTTATCCATAATTCTATTCTGACTATGACGTCACCAGCCTACTTCGGGCATGCGCAGTAGAGCTAGTCCCGCGCACCCGTTTTTGGGTCTTATCGCGGTTGAGTTCTTCAGCAGTACAATACTTACGCACTTTGAACATTAATATCCCGTTAATGAGAGGACCCATCAACACCAAATGTTCAGTATTTACAGTTGAAAGTATTGTCTGTATGCAAACATTGATTAAAATAGAATACAAAATGAGGTTCCAGGTTCTTTAAGAATCAATGGTTATGCCCTACACGTGTAAACGTGACAAACAGACACATAGACGACATTGCAAAGATTAATTGAAACGTTAAGTTTTCTATTTGGACACAGACTTGTATTCGGCATACTTTCTGTTATCACTCACTACATTAGGTAGCATGCACCGAACCATAAAACTGACACTTGTAATTATCTGTACTTTCAGAACGGGAAGAAACTCTACACTCTGAGAGGGAATACGTGCCCATCCACGTCGCTGACATTTCAAAGTAAAAAACATGAGTCCGTGTGTGGAATAAGTAAGTATATTTATGTATCGTTCAGACTCTTGACAAGCAAATATCAGCAATTCCAAAGAAAGAACACTGAACATGTTTCATTTCATAATCATTTGTACTCATCATACGCAATTTTAGTTGCTGTTTTTCTGTTACACATCATAAGAAGACACATGAAACAGGATGAAATCAATTTGAAAAACATTTATATGTATAATACCGTAGACAAATCTATTACATAGACACAAATCAGGAACGTTAGCGAATTTCAGAACACAGTTGGGATCAACAGGTACAATTTAGGTTTTGTCCACACTGAACCTTACTGAGTGGGGATGGGCGTAGTGCCAATGGCAAAACAAGCCGTCCACGGCCGTGATATCGAGTCAGCAATGGCGGTAACGCTTGACAAGGACATTGTTAACATAGTGATGACGTTGCCTTGAATCACCACTAGTTTAACCCGGAAGCACAACATACAGCCTCCCCAAAATAATCCCTTTCTTGAAGACAGTTGTTGGAAACGTGCATGTCCTCTGCGGTGGTGAAGTCCATGAGAGAGACCTAGGTTGAATCAAGACCCAATGGAGTGTTTTGCAGCCCATCGCTGTCTGTCAAGTGGATAACAATTTGCAATGCATAAGAATCTGACCTTAGTACGTGGGGATGACATCATATACCAAAAGCGTCCCTCTTCGTTTGTCGGTGATCGGAGGTTCCCTTATGAGCACCCAGTCGATGATCGGAGTCGATGGTCTTGGGCAGCGGTTGTCACTGATGTCTCACCAGGTTGGCATCAATCGACAACTGTTCTAGTCATGTTATAAAACAGTATCTGAGACGAGCTGTGGTCGGTGAATGAATATGAAAACGTCTGGAGACCACGACCTGTTCAGCTCCCCGATACAACAGTCCTGGTTGTTTGTTGCGTAAGGGTTGGCGATTTTAAGTGCTATTTCGTGGCGCAGCCCGTCTGTCCGTCCGTCCGTCCGTCCCAAAAATGGTACTCTTGTTCTGAAATCAACTCCTCCCACAGTTTTTGACCAATCTTTCTGAAACTGTACAATGCTTTGGATAAACATCGGTGACACGCATGAGCCTTTTTGGGACCGATCAGATCGGAGTGATTTCGTCAGTCAGAGTTATTATGTCTCCCCTCGAGGGTCGGGAGACATAGGCAAACTGACCGAGGTTCGGACAGTGATCAGATTCAAATATTACGAAAGATTGTCTCTAAAATGTCAATATCAGGTTTATCAAAATATTAAATAAAAAGTATTTTACTCGATTTTGACATAAATATGCTGAATTGCTTTCGAATAACCGACAAATAAAGTTTTTAGTTGCATAGACCAATTCGCCCGAGGAACGAAAAGTTTTGACGTAACTTCGGACAGTACCACCTAATGTTCAAGTATGCGTAAATGGTTTACACTATTTATCAAAATGATTCTTATATCCAAAAAACACATGATGAATAGTCCTTGAACAATAATAATCCTTATTTAAACAACTGGAAGAAATATGTCACTTATACAGAGCATGCTTTCCGATCATAAATTCTTAGCAACTGCTGCACGCGTCGTCAGAATATATGACGTCACTATCAAATTCGCAGGCTTTGACGCAAAAAGAGTTCTGAGCGTTAAACTTCACATTTTCTAATTTAATGTTGTTGTCATATGTGAAATTGTATTTTGCCTTAACTTTGCGAAATAGTCGTTTCTGATTGGCTACTGTGAAACCACAGGGGGTAAGCCCTGTCCATGCTAAACCGGAAGATGGCAGTCGTCAACAACGATTTTCTCGACAGACAGTAGTTTTTCAACTCGGGTTGGTCCCGAAATTGTTTAGTTTTGAACATTTTCAATTGAATCATGTTATCAATATCAACCTGTTTCAACTCTTGAATAGCTATAGTTTACAATCGCTACATCTTTAGAACATGACATGTAATAAATAATTTAGAATTTTAACATTAACTAGTCAATCGTCGTCAGAGAGAAAATCCGCGAAAAGGCGACTTTCAACATGAATACAGCAAATCTACATGAATATTGTTGAATATGATAATCTAGAACTTGTATCAAAGTTATAGCATTCACAGATTAACCGAAGCCGAGATATAAGCAAAATTAAAAACTGTACACATCCATGGTAGTTGCTCATGTTGACAAACACACTGTACAGGATGTTGAAAACGAACTGTACGGGTAGTTGGTCTGATAATTGTCAGTTGGTAACAGGAAAACGTTATGCAAAATGAAAATGATGGTCCATTAGTAACTTAATTTATATATATCCTAATGATGTAGATCTTGTGTAGGAAGTTATGACTTGAGTAATGTTTCTTGAGAATGCCACTAAATCTGACTTTGTATGATTCTCTTAAGCGAGTCCCACTTTTAACAGAATTTACTAACCTTGACCTATCTTATGGTAGTGTCACCAATATTTACTCCGAAAATGTATACAACCGTAGTTCAACATTTTGCATGTGAATTTTTGGTGAATAAACTTTTGCCTTGACTTTTGTCTTTTTACCATTTAGGAAAAAGCCCGGGTTTACACATGATTTTTTTGACCGTATTTTTTCTGTTATTTTGAGTCAAATCATTCTCTTCCCACATAGGTTACTCTCTACAGATTTCCGATACTAACCTCTGTTCTTTATCGCTTGAAATCGAGAGCAGAAATGGAGTGTCTTCATTGGTTGCAATTTAATCTAGTTGTGCAATCAGCGACGCCTTTGTAAAAGTGAATTTGCCAATGACACGTCATGATGAAAAAAATAAACGTTAGATAAACGTTTTCTCGTTTCATGTGTTTTCCTCGAGATATGGTATTTAATTTTGTGAAAACTATTGATCATAAACATGCTTACAAATAAAAAATACCAAATCAGAGACAAATACCAAAAATAGTTCATTTATGTTATTTACATCAGGCATATTCGAAGGACATATGCTAATTAGCAAAAGCCTTTACAGTCAAATGCCTAGATCTTTGAAGTCACTCGGTCGGCATGTCCGCTGTTGATGAGATGTCATTGGTTAGAAGCAGGGATACAGTATGAGGTTCCCATTTCCCCCGCTAGGACATGTTGCTGAAGACCTCGATTTCAAGCTATATAGGACATAGGTTTGGATCGGAAATCTGAAGGGAGTAACGTCTGTGGGAAGAGAATGCGTGCTAAGAACATTCTTCTTCAACAGCATGTTTCTGCAGGCGTTGCTCCCTGAATAATATTCTATGTACAGTAAATATTAAAGCATATAAAACATTACCATTACAGTAAAACAAAATTACGACAAAGGTATTATTCCATGCATCATTAATTATTTTAAAGGCGTCTGTCTGTATTTGTGAATTATACATAAGTGTAAACACAATGTTCTCTCATTGATGATAGGATGATGGTAAATAATAAATAAAATTCAGGTATTTACAATCACCCAGCAACATTACAGGGCGTTTAAGATTGAAACTTCGGTGAACTGGTTTGATTGACTGCATGGCCCTCTGCATATTTTCGAAATGTAAAGCTACATGACCAGGATTAAAAAATAGCTCAATGCATCTTGAAATATTTTGTTTGTCATTTGTGAGTGATTTCACAACTAAGGTAACGTCCCAATACTTTACAAGGCATATATTTTAGTAAACAGAGATTTCAAAAAGCTAATTTAATTAGTGTTCATATCAATCAGTAACATCTACTAAAGCATATGCGCAAATATTTACAAACATATCTAGTCTTAAAATATGGATGACATGAAGCCACAGATAGAAAGGATATGCTCATTTCTTCCTGTCCTTTGAACTTTAATAACAATCAACTTTTAAAAAAGGTGAAATTATCAATTGTATAATGCAGGATTATAAATGGTGAAAACAACAGGTACAATATATCCAAAAATTATTTTCCTCCGATAATTTAATTTTTGGAAATAACTGTCGACAGATTCATTGTTCAATGTCAGTACAATTACAATGTCTTATATTGCTGATAACAGTCAAATGGGATTTCATTCCTAGACTAATTGATGACCAGACTGTAGTTGAAGATGACATCCATTACATCGTGGTTTGGATAAATCTTTGATAGGGATAGTAATAAATTATTATTACTTTATTTTTCTAGATAACGATATTTCAAGGTGTAAGAATGACACAAATGACACTCTTATTAAAAAAATAAGTAGTTAAGACATATAGTCGATGGAAACATATAGTCACAGGGACTTGTATTGCTGAAAACAAACAGTTCCTAGGTTCAATACTACGATACGATATACCTATACTTATAAATAAAGAAAGGGGTGCAACGCCAAGTTTACTCCCTGTCCCCTTCTATCTTACCGTAACAACTTTATTGCAACTTTATAGTGACTATTGTTTTCACCAATACAAGCCCCTGTGATTCAAGTTGCACCTTTACATGTACTATTCACCCCTACGTTGTAAAAAAAAGAAGGGTTTCCTGCATAGTAACTACCATGGACAGTTAGTTTTTGAATTTTTCAAAAACCTAGACAGTGATAGAGCAACTACGATCAATGTGTACAGTTTTTATCCCACCGGTATGTAATACCGTGGGATATAGTCATCACCCCGGCCGTCTGTCCGTCTGTCCGTCTGTCCGTCCGTCCTTCCGTCCGTCCGTAATCATTTCGTTTCCGGAGCAGAACTCGAAAACCGTTCATTATATCTTTCTGAAACTTTCCATGTGTATTACCCACCAACTGAAGTGGTGCTTTTGACATTTTCAGATTTCTGAAAATTTTATTTTTCGTCGTTTCAATAGAAACATGTTGAAGTTGGACTTTGTTCAGAGACAGGTTCGTTTCCGGAGCACAGCTCCAAAACCGTTCATCATATCTTCCTGAAACTTTGCATGTGTATTACCCACTAACAGAAGTGGTGCCTTTTGATATATTCAGATTTTTTCTGAATTTTTTTCTTCTTTTCTGTTTCCATAGAAACATGAGAGGGGTGTTGGTTGTTGTTGATTTTGACTGCTTCTGGAGCAGAAGTCTAAAACCCTTAACATACCTGAAACTCAGCATCTGTAATACCCATTAACTGAAGTACGGTAGTAGATACACAAGTATCTGTCAAAGATGTGTTTTACAAAGTTTGTGGAACCGGCTGGGATATGTCATCTTCTGATGACTCTTGTTAATTTTGCTAATATCTCGGTTTCGATCAATATTTGAAAGCTGTGACTTTGATGCAAGTCCTCAATTATCACATTCTACATAAAATTACTCAAAACATGGGATTGATCCATGTAGATTTGCTGTATTCAAGTAGAAAATCGCCTTTTCGCGGATTTTCTCCCTGGCGACTATTGACTGGCTCCAAAATGTTACAATTCTAAACTATATATTACATGTCACGTTCCACAGATGTAGCGATTGTAAACTATAGCTTTTCAAGAGTCGAAACAAGTTGATATCGTTAACATCATTCAATTGAAAATGTTCAAAACTAACCAATTTCGGGACCCACCCGAGTTGTAAAACTACTGTCTGTCGAGAAAATGGTTGTTGACGACTGCCAACTTCCGGTTTAGCATGGACAGGGCTTATTCCCTGTGAAACATCAGAGATGGTATAATTTGGTTATTCAGTGCTCTGTTTACTTTACCTTTTGCGCAAGAATTTTATCTATGCGCGCGGTGACACTTGGTCCTGTGCATAGCTCAGTTAACCGCTATCAGTGAAGTTCAGCAAAAATGGGCACGGCTCGCCGAATGGGCGGGTCACCTACTACATTGCTGTATAAACTGAGAGTTTGAAGGGTCATTACTTGCCCCACACAGAGACATAAGTTGAAAGACTTGTGTTGTCACCCTAAGTGACTTAGTTCGAAATGTGCCTCTGTCCACTCAGTAGTAAATGGGTACCTGGTATGATACGATGGTAGTCTGAATTCCGTCCTTCCGCCCGGTCAATTTTCATCAATTTTACATCAACCAAACTTTGTACAGTTGTTAACCATGTTCTTCTGATCGCACACAGACAATTTTCAATTTTCTGAGATTTAAATTTTGTGTCGTTTCACTTTTTGGACATAGTTTTATTGTGTTCAATGGGGACAAGTTTTCCCGGAAACTGTTCAAACCAGGTGAATGAAATTTTGGTTGTGAGTACTCTTGACCATACTCTTTATCGAGTTCGAAAACCAGTTCCAAAATATTATTTTTTACGGAGTTATTGCCCTTGAATCCGAAATTGAACTTTGTAAAAAAGAACTGTGATGCTCCAATGGGGACAAGTTTTCTCGGAAACTATTACATCTAGGTGAATGAAATTTAACATGTAGGTAGTCCAGATGATATTCTTCATCGAGCTTAAAATCCATTTCCAAAATGTTATTTTATACAGAGTTATGGCCCTTGAATCCAAAATTGAACTTTGTACCAAAAGAGCTGTGATGCTCCAATTGGGACAAGTTTTCTCGGCAACTATTACAACATGTAGGTAGTCCAGATGATACTCTTCATAGAGTTCACAGTCAAGTTCCAAAATATTATTTTTACGGAGTTATGAAGCCCTTGAATCTGTAATTGAACTTGGTACAAATTACTGGTGTAATGTTCTAATGGGAAACATTATGTTACCTGTAAAATATTACATCTGGGTGAATGGAATTTTTTAATAACAAAGCCAGTTCCCAAAATTAGTTTGGACAATATTATGATGCTTGAAGCTGTTTTTTAAACATAATACCCTTCACATCTATAATTCTCAATGGACGGACAGCATATCGACAGATATATATGTGTGTGTGTGTGTGTGTGTGTGTGTGTGTGTGTGTGTGTGTGTGTGTGTGTGTGTGTGTGTGTGTGTGTGTGTGTGTGTGTGTGTGTGTGTGTGTGTGTGTGTGTGTGTGTGTGTGTGTGTGTGTGTGTGTGTGTGTGTGTGTGTGTGTGCTCTCACTAATTCTCTTGTATTTGAGCGGATGGCGGGGGTACAATGTTGGTGTGATCATGCTCACTTGTGTCTTGTTAAATAAATGTCATGTGCATTCATTGTTACAGGTACACCAAAACGCCACCTCACTACGGGTAAAACATGTAAACTTCTCATCGTTAAGGAAGATAAGGGTGACATAAAACAACTCTCCTTTACAGACAACACCGTTACTCAATACATTGATACATTCAAAGGAGCTTCAGTGATGGCCTATGTTCCGACTTCAAAAAAACTGGTTTTCAGACAAAGGCATGGCGCACTTATGATGGCATCACTGAATGGAAGTAACATTCAGTTCTTAAAACGTCTGGGTATTAGTGTTATTGGCGTAGCTGAAGACAGGGTTTTTATTTTCACTAAATATAAATATATGGGGGCTACTCATTTTAGCATGTCACCCTACGGGACGAATGTGACGAAACTTAAAGATACGCTGTGGAAACCAGATTACATCGCAGTGGACATGATTAGAAAACAGCTGTATATTTCTGCACAGAAAGGAATAAATGGGTATGATTACAATGGAAATTATTTATTTCGACTAACAGGGTATAGGGGGATAATTGAACCATTTTCGAATTGGTTGTATATATCCGGGCATAAGGATAACATTTATAAAGAATCATTAGTTTCAAGAAAAAGGGCACTCTTTACATCTATTAAAATTCAGCTTGATTTACACGTATGTATTTTTCATGATACGTTTTATGCACTCACGTCAAACTGTAAAATTATTATTGTATCAAAAACAAGCAGGAAAACAATCAGAGTGTTTGATAAGGATGTATATATGTGTACTTGTTGCGTCATAACTTAAAGGAGGAGTTCTGTCGCCATCTTGGATTGTTTGCATTACGTGAAATGAAAACACGCTCTACTGTACCTTATTTTGCAACTTTTTAATAACTAAAGACATACATTGATCGATTTATCACATAGTAACAAATACGATGTCAAAAAACTATAATAAACACTTAGCTGCAGTGCTCTAGCGACGTTTTCTCCACTAGCCGATGAATGACTTCAGTTCTCATTTTGTTTTCAACAAATGTGCGCTTGTGTTTATCGAGTTGTGAAATATAAAGTCATCAAAATATTACCTTCATTAATAACTTTCAATTTGGCTATGTTTTAATCATGCATTAATTAAATATGTGTGTACATGGGCATATCCTTTCGAATTTTGTTTCCACAAAAATAGAACCCTCCTTTTAATTATTCATGTGAAGATCACCATTGATGATGATAGAGTCATGCAGGCCATAAGGTACAGTACAGTGTCAATTGAATATAACATATAATTACATTATGAAATTCTGGATAACCTGTCTATTTATTCAGGCCTACACTCACTTGAATTTGTAGGGAGGTTTAAAGGTCGAATCATGACAATGTTCGGTCATCCTGGTGCAGTTAACCACGGGTTTGCAAGTTGAAACCTCCAGGGGTTATAATTAGTGTGTATATGGTCTCAAGATGGAGCCATTGTTGTGAAGATAGTGTTGAAAGGAGACATGCTAGAAAAGTAATGGTGTAATTTTCACCTTCGTGCTTTCACTGTAATACTTTTTATCACAAGGTAAACTATTAATGGAATTCTCCATTTGAATAATAAATAGTGGATACAGTAATGAGTTCATTATTAAAGTGAACGACTGATTGTTGCTCTGTAGTGTCATATCTATCTGCTGAAGGTAAAATCTCAGTTCGGTGTAAGCAACTTGTTATTAATAAAGATAAATTTTCATTCGCTAACAGTGTCTTTGATTTGTCCCAGTAATGACTTATTATTTATAATCTATGCCACGTCGTTCATACATGGAATATTATGCGGGTTACTGGTAATTTTTCATGAAGATTATGCCTGATCGACGATTTCAATTGATAAAACAGTGAGTACCACATACTAGTCTTTGTATTCCATAAGAGAAGATTAGTTGAAGTATAGTAAAATAAATAATAATGGATCATTTTGCGTCAGGTAAAAACGCAATCTTTAAAAGCCGCCACTAACCCCTGGTGGTGTGAGTTCAAACCGTCAACATCCAAATCGTTCACTATCGCTGTTCAGACGTCCAACGTGACATTCTTGATGAAGTCTAAACAATACAATGCTGAAGAAGGTTTCTGGACTACGAAGTAAGCGGGGGTATATAGCGGTCATTCCGTCCGTCCGTCCATCCGTCCGTTCTTCCGTCCGTCCTTCCGTCCGGTACATCAACCAAACTTTGTACAGATGTAAACCATGTTCTTCCGATCTCGCACAGACAATTTTAAATTTTCTGAGATTGATATGTTTGTCGTTTCCATGGAAACGTCACTTTTTGGACTTAGTTTTATTGTGTTCAATGGGGACAAGTCTTCCTCGGATACTGTTCAACCTAGGTGAATGAAATTTTGTTTGTGAGTACTCATGACCATACTCTTTATCGCGTTCGAAAACCAGTTCCGAAATAAAAACAATTACGGAGTTATGGCCCTTGAATCCGAAATTGAACTTAGTACCAGAAGAACTGTGATGCTCCAATGGGGACAAGTTTTCTCAGAAACTATTACATCTAGGTGAATGAAATTTAATATGGAGGTAGTCCAGATGATACTCTTTATCGAGTTCGAAAACCAGTTCCGTAAAATTATTTTTTATCGAGTTATGGCCCTTGAAACCGAAATTGAACTTAGTACCAAAAGATCTGTGATGTTCCAATGGGGACAAGTTTTCTCGGAAACTATTACATATAGGTGAATGAAATTTAATATGGTAGTAGTCCAGATGATACTCTTCATCGAGTTCGAAAACCAGTTCCGAAATATTATTTTTTACGGAGTTATGGCACTTGAATACGAAATTGAACTTGGTACCAAAAGAACTGTGAAGCTCCAATGGGGGCAAGTTTTCTCGGAAACTATTACATCTAGGTGAATGAAATTGATATGGAGGTAGTCCAGATGATACTCTTCATCGAGTTCGAAAACCAGTTCCGAAATATTATTTTTTACTGAGTTATGGCCCTTGAATCCGAAATTGAACTTTGTACCAAAAGAACTGTGAAGCTCCAATGGGGACAAGTTTTCTCGGAAACTATTACATCTAGGTGAATGAAATTGATATGGAGGTAGTCCAGATGATACTCTTCATCGAGTTCGAAAACCAGTTCCGAAATATTATTTTTTACAGAGTTATGGCCCTTGAATCTAAAATTGAACTTTGTACCAAAAGAGCTGTGATGCTCCAATTGGGACAAGTTTTCTCGGCAACTATTACAACATGTAGGTAGTCCAGATGATACTCCTCATCGAGTTCACAGTCCAGTTCCGAAATATTATTTTTACGGAGTTATGAAGCCCTTGAATCTGTAATTGAACTTGGTACAAATTACCGGTGTGATGCCCTAATGGGAAAAATTAAGTTACCTGAAAAATATTACATCTGGGTGAATGAAATTTGTAATGACAGTCAGTTCCTAAAATTATTTTGGACAATATTATGATGCTTGAAGCTGTTTTTTAACAGTAACCTTCACATCTATAATTATCAATGGACGGATAGCGGATGGCGGGGGTATGTGAGCCATGCTCACTTTTTTCTTGTTTCTATGGTATCGAATCATGGTTCTAAAAGTGGGTTTGGATAAAGATACTGTCAACGTCAATAAAAGTATATTTAATTCGCCCGTCAGGGTATGTTACAGACATACCAGGCGTTCCCCAACTCTCAATGAGCTTGGGCGCCATATTAATTCTTAATACATGCAAATGGAAACAGTTTCAACTCGGAAATATTATAATGACAAAGAGGCACCCATTTCTAAAAATTAATTATTTTACTTTCGTGTTTGTTGATGCACATCATCATACATTTCTTTGAACCAAATAACCCATGCCAGATCTGTAAACACAAGTGTACACCCAGTCGTGAACAATCAATTACTTAAACGATGCTAGGTCACTGTTAACACATGAACATGTGCAAACACATCATTGCGGGTGCAGAAACTTGCAGTATACTCGAACACAATACGACTGAAGTGGACCTGGTATATATGATAAGCATGTTTTGTATCGTGGTGGCCTGATGACTTTAAAAGTGCTAACTCCAAAGGAGCAGCGTTATATAAAAGAGTGACCACACAGCAAGATTAAACAAATGAAGGGGTGCATTCAAGAAGGGCACATGTTCTATGCATATAACGTGGCACATGTGCCCTTTTCGAACGCACTCCTTCAAATGTTAAAATGCATATGTATGTATGTCACCAATCAATGCATTTGTCCTACAAAGATTATCAAAGTGTCATCACAATATGTGGGCGTAAAATATACACTTGTGCTGTACAACGTATTTAAAACAATACAAAAGACCATGTAAAGTGCTTACACCCAGTACGATTAAAAATTAATTTACGAAATAAATAATGTTAAACGCGTGTATACTTTGTACTAATTTATATATATAATTAGTGAAGATGTTTTTCGTTTACGTTCGCAATATGCTCTCTGAAATATGTGTTAGAATATAACAACAAGAGTAGTAGTAGGGAGGCCTGCATAGTCTATTTTTTTAATACATAATCTATTTTTTTTTTATTGGGCTTGTATAGGCTATTTTTTTTGGCTATTTCTTGGCTATTGTTTGGCTATTTTCTTGGATATTTTAATTAGGATATTTTTTGGATATTTTTTAATTAGGGTTTGTATAGGATATTTATAGAGTGGACCGAAAATTCGGTCAAACTGATTTTCTCAGACATGTCCAGACCTGTAGCACAGGTGTTCTCAGTGTCGTATATATGGTTTGACCAATTTAATTGTTAATTGAATTGACCGATTTGTTTAAAATTCGGTCAGACTGATATCATTGCTTCAGCCAGCTCCACACTGTCCTCAGATGTTAACACAGCAGCCGGCGAGCCAGTGTTGACACAACACTGGCGTGAGCTAGAACATCAAACACAGCAGCGGGCGAGCCAGTGTTGACTATGTCAACAATGTATGAGAGAGAGAGGGGGGATTAATGTTTAACTATGTTCAGCTAGCCCTCGTCTCGCATTTTCATCCCTGGGACTAACCCGTGTTTGGAAGATTATTCTGATACAATTTTAAAATATATAGTTCTCCACTTGATAATTATTTCTTTAATGTATATTCAGATTATTTATCTGGAGGAAAAGAAATCACAAATAGCTAACATATATAATATATAGCTGGAATGTCAACACTTTGAATAAATTGGGATTTCAGTAGAGTAACTACATAAAACGTGTTAATATTGTGTCAATCTGTTGATTGTCTTATTTAGAAAAAACAACTTAATTATCATGAGCATTCTTTTCACACTCCTTCACTTATATTCAATCTGAAATAAAAGACTTGCACTCAGTTTGTGTTGTAGCGGGAATTTCCTGTGTTGGGGAGCGTTAATCCTCAACACAAACAGACTACGAACACACCGGACTGAATAAACAAACAAAGGCGCGTGTCTACTGTGATTGGCGTATCTGTATGGAGTAAGCGGGAAACATCTCTGGCCTATTTCCCATATGTGCTGAATATTATCTATTTTTAGGTAACGTCATATCTGTTGCTATGGTGACTTAACTGAGTTATGAACATAATTAGGGTGACCCCTTTTCTATTGTATACCTCCTAATTCTTGAAACAAACAAAGGCTCTTAGAATAAAAGAGATATTCATTCATTCATAATAATAGAAATTATATTTTTTATAACCAAATGACAGAAAAAATTAATATCAAACTGTGACTTTTATCATAAAACTGTAAACTGGTGTTGAAAATGATTTTTAGACATTAGTTTTCCAAAATCTTCCCCTGAAAATATATAATAAATTAAAAATAGAGACATCAACTATGTTTATGTGTGCTTGAGTAGTGTACTTCTAAATGCTTATTTATATCAGACTACCGCTTGTATATGTGAAACTAGACTTACTTTAGTTTATGATTATTGATGTATATCGGAGTTACTCCTGATAAAATTGGTTTAATATATCTCCAACCTTAATACACTTGACAATATGTTTACCTGTAAGACAGATCATTAAGTTAATAATAAATATTCTATTACAATGTGTTGACGCATGCTATGACCATGAAACATGATAAGATATTACTTCTAACATGTACTAAAATACTTCAGTGTTGTTTGTCAATTCTCAATATATGTTTTATGTGTAGATGACAATACGTAGCCATTATATTCATAGCAAGTTATCCCGTTTGCAATAGTCATATTTAATGAGAGACACACACCCATGTGGTATTAAGTTTCACAAATGTATGCAATCAGGCTCTGTCTTGTGTAATATAAGTCTTTTAATGTAAGTTAAATAGACGCCGCATTACTGTCTAGTATGTGTTATATGTCGTTGAATAGTTTATAAAAATCAGGCAATATGGTGTTCAAATAAAGTATCTATAAATAAAAGATAAATAAGTTATCTTTAAGTAAAGCCTAATCCATCACGGCTGGTCGCATAATTGATTCAACTCACTAGGCCATGTCATTCACCTTCAGTGAACATGTCTTATTCAGCTAAAATCATAATGTAATCAAAATGTCATTGTTCAAGAATAATGTTACTATTTCTATATTGAATCTTAAGGTGAATTCTAACTATATCGTATGAATGTTGAATTGATATTCTGTATTACAATTGTTGCATATTTGAATAAGTGACTATCATGTATGTTTATTGTAATATGGACTTATGTAACTATTATTATTAATGGAGTTGAAGTTGTTCTGTATTCTATTTATATATCACCTTTTGTATTGAATATGATGTACTGTTAAATATGTTAATGACATTTATTTGACTGATCATTCTGCTGTTTGTGTGTTAATTTTAGGCATGAAGACCTGGTACCTTTTCCCCATAGCGCAAGTTATAATTCTAGGCCGAAACTTCTAGCGAAAGCAAGAAGCAAGTTTTCAGTTATAAGAACTGAGAGAGCAACAATGAAAACTCTGTGGTCATTTTCCTTTTATCACATAATGCATTCTTCAGAAATGTAAGACAATGGGCAGATGGATGTAAATGCTTGAAATGTCATTTGATAATGGTTTTACATAATTTTAGACAGTAATACTAAAGTTGAATTTATTCTAATCCTTCAATTAACATACATTCACCATTTGAGGTACATATCCTATATTAGATGTATTTAATGAAATGTGTTAAATGAAATTTATAAGATGTCATTATGGTTGAAAAAGTATCTGAAATATTGTAGTTAGGTTATATTACATGGCAATCATTTTATGTTATTCAACAATTGTTGAGAGAGAGAGAGAGAGAGAGAGAGAGAGAGAGAGAGAGAGAGAGAGAGAGAGAGAGAGAGAGAGAGAGAGAGAGAGAGAGAGAGAGAGAGAGAGAGACATTGTTAACTAGTCATAAAGGTCAAACATGCTCTTGGTACCATGGAAAGAAGTGACCCTGGTGTATAATAAAGGTACACTTCACGTAACTACATAAAATTGGAAGAAGTCCAGTATAGTGAGTTTGCCCTGCAGAAAATGTGGTTAATTTATCTGTTTTCACATTCCGAGATTATATGTGACAATTGCTATATAGTAATAACAAAACGAATATTAATCTTCACACATTTTATTTGCCCCGTTTCAATGAGAAGACTTAAGGCTAGGAACACTCCCTAAGTCTTCTTTACAACCACGAATGTCTATTGAGCTACTTCTTCTTCTTCCTCATCCTCACTACCGTCTTCAGATTCGTCATCACTGTCATCATCAACATCTTTTATGATTTCCATGATCCATGGCTTGTACTTGTAGAGTTTGGAAATAACTTGTTCAATCATATTTTCAGCTGTGTCTTCCATAGAGTTAAGAATGTCCAAGGTATTGGGACCATGCCTCAAGCCAAAGACATAGGCAACAACTTGCCCATACATTTCTTTGAATTTTCTCCAAACTATATTATTCATTTTATTTTCAATCATATCTCCTGACATGTTTAGCTTTTCATACCGCTGTCTCTTTATATTCAATAGATCTTCATTCTCCCGACCAACTCTCTTTATCAAACTTCTTATAACCTCTTCTTCACTATCTTTGCTAGTCTTTTGTAATTTATTATGAAATATCTTCATGTCATCATCATCATCATCAATATCATCCTTTTCCACTTCTGGGCATTGCTTATCGTGGAGATGTTTCTGTAAACAAATACTATTTAGAAACACCTGTCCACAATAACAACAGCTTTCTAGAGATTTCTTTGGGGGAAAGGCGTCATCAAACTTTCGTTTCATTGGCTCATTGGCAATTCCGGGAGGTGAAGGTGAACTTTCATTCCCAGGACACCAGGTTTTTCTGTGTTTCATGAGGTCCGTAGTAGATTGGAAGACTATTCCACAACTATCACAAGAAGGCATATCGCAGAGATTTTCGGCACACGTCTGCACGCTTCGGAGGGTAGACTCTTTCTGAGGATGGTTTTCCAAACTACTCACTTTACAGCCATTAGGACGAAGTCTTTCGTCTGCTGGTGTATCAGGTTTTAAATCAATTAAAAGATGGCCATAGGGTTCGCTCGTAGCCTCTTCAAATGTTTGCATAAAATGTTGAGATCGGGTTGGATACATTTGACGACCTAAGGTCATGATGGATTGTTGGTCTACTGGATTGTTAAACATGACTATATAATGACAGTTTCTACGTTGTGTTGGGTTCCTATTATAGAAAAGGTTTTGATTGATGGCGATGACAGAGAGGTTACGATGGTGGGAACCTTCTGTAAATAGATCTGTTATTTTAGGATCTTTACTAGCCGTTGACATGAGATCGTCCAGAACTAGGACATTTCTTACACCTGTGTCAAAAAAGTAGTCTTGGTCCAAATCTATGGGAATACCTTGAACAAACTCTACAGGAGGATACACGGATTGTAGAATGTCATCATAGAGAGGTTGCCAGCGACGATAAAGCCATAAGATCCGTTGAGGGTAAGGTTTAATCTTGAGGCTTTCCAAAATGTGTCGAACAAGATACGATTTTCCTGATGATGTTGGCCCGGAAACGATCATGGTGAAGGGGTGTCGTAATGAAACCTCTTGCGGTGGTTGTTGTTGTTGTTGTTGTTGTTGTTGTTGTTGTGGTTGTTGTTGTTGTTGTTGTGGTTGTTGTTGTTGTTGTTGTTGTTGTTGTTGTTGTTGTTGTTGTTGTTGTTGTTGTTGTTGTTGTTGTGGTGGTGCTTGCAGTTGTTCATGTTTGATAGTCATATGTCGCTTTAGACTATCTGGCCAAGAATATGTCTTGAAACATACTGGACAGGAGTACATTATGCCTTCTTACTGTAACGATCTGGCTTTCCCTGTTTTGGAAGAGACTTCTTTTTGTGTGATGTGTTTTCTTTAACGTTCTTGTCAGGAATGACACACACTTTCTGTGCTCTCCTTTGTATAGCCCTTTCGCGTTTCTCTTGAGCTATGGCTTGCTCCACGACTTGTTGTGTTGGAGAGACAAAGTTAATTTTGGGTTGTTCAGAATAAGGCATGGCCAGTGCCTGTTCTTTTCGTTTCCTTTCTTCCAAAATTTTAGGCCATTCTGGATCATAAAGCTCCAGTGTTCTGTCAACAGACAAGTTGCCGTGCTGTGCACATTTACCCTGTACTTGCAACATATAATAGCGAGTCCATTTCTCGGTGTCTGGGACAAAAAGTTTATACTGACTCATGGTGATGTGTCCTCCCTGAATGTTCTGAAGCAAATGAGGTTAGTCATTATCTCGACCTAATATATATACTGTCAACTTATATTGAATTCAGATCCCTTATCAGATTGAAAAATACCAAGTATATGATATTGTGTTTTTTCTGTCAAGGCTTTCACCACCTTTGGTAGACTTGAGTGGATAGACCCAAAGATAACGTGAAAATAAATCGAATCTTAAATTGACCTTCAGCTTTCACAGCTTCGAATAACTTCTTGGGTACGGCATAACTACCAGCATGTTTTGGATCATAATAATAAATAGCATATAATGTAAGGTGCCATGATGGATAAATCGGCCTATCCTATATCATTCACTCTATTTATATATCTACAAAAAGAAGACCAACACAAGAAAAATACATACAATATGTTTATTACAATATCATGATCACAATGTTGAACCAACAGCAGTATCACTCTTTTGGTTTGGTTGTCCTACCATATACAAATAGTCACAGTCTGGTCTTATGTTGAAGCCAAGGGTCATCTGTATAGGACAGTTCTTGAATGAGTCAAGTCTCAGCGCAAAATGAGTTCTACCAGTTGATATAGTCACTAGGATTACACTTCAAACATTGCAAATGCTCCATTTGACCCTGATGAAAATGTTCATCATCTACACCAAAATCATCATCGTCAACACTATCATCATTATTATCATCATCAGAAAATGGTGGTGACCTTAAATTGAGGTATATTGGCGGCGATTCATCTGAGGTATTGAAAGGTGTTGCATCCTCATATTGTGGTCTTCCATCAGATGCCGTGATTTTAATATAACCAACAGGATAATGATCAGGTTTCTTCCCCTTAACCAAACTGCTATACCCTGGAACCACTAAGTCCATCTGCTGATCAAATCTTCTGTAGTCTTTATCCATCTCCTCACGGATCTGACGTAAGTCTCTTTCCAACTCAGTCTCCTCAACCTGCTCACCAGTCTCCTCTTCTTTCCTTACATCCTCAGGATCAGTAGGTATCTCATTATCAGCTTCATTGTCGATCTTGGAATCACTCTCCTGCTTTTTCTTAATGGGTTTATCAGATTTCACATCAGATAACTTTCTCTTCCCTGACCCTTTTGATACCATCTCTTTAAGTTCAGGTACAAAGTCTGGCATCACATCACAACAGTCTCTCAATTTCTTCCACTGATCTTGGGATAGTAGAATACCTTTTGAGGAAGGTACTAGTTTATCATCAGTAAACACCCAGTGTCTGAGATCCACACCATGATCTTCCACAGTGGCATAGACACTGGTTCCAACATGTGTATAGAAACTTGTCTTACCATACTGCTCTAAGAACTTGAACACTCCTGGTAGTTCTGACCAGTGTTTCAGAGTCAACATAATCCCTCGTTTGGTAGGATAGCTCTTGCCATTAGGGAAAACATCATACTTGCGGATATGTATACTTAACATTCCATCCCAAGTCTGAGCAGTCACATACACCTCTCCACCCAAGTCCAAATGGCAACGAGGATCCTGCATCTCTGTCAACTGCTTATCTGCCATAGTGGCTAGTCCATATCTCTCCATAGGGTCCTGGGGTAATTTTGCCATTTTCTATCTTCGAGGTAAACAGCACAGAGCACCAATAGCGTCAAGAACATAAGACCACTTCTCAAGATTCGAATGAGAATGAATGTATTCATGAAACAAAGTGGCCTTTTATCATACCTTGAGAGGATATAAATGATATCAGTCTGACCGAATTTTAAACAAATCGGTCAATTCAATTAACAATTAAATTGGTCAAACCATATATACGACACTGAGAACACCTGTGCTACAGGTCTGGACATGTCTGAGAAAATCAGTTTGACCGAATTTTCGGTCCACTCTATAAATATCCTATACAAGCCCTAATTAAAAAATATCCAAAAAATATCCTAATTAAAATATCCAAGAAAATAGCCAAACAATAGCCAAGAAATAGCCAAAAAAAATAGCCTATACAAGCCCAATTAAAAAAAAATAGATTATGTATTAAAAAAATAGACTATGCAGGCCTCCCTACTACTAACAAGACCAAAGACTGAGTAGTATATTCAACAAGCAAACTTATAAATATTCACAAAACTCACTATTAAACAACTGGTTCAGTTGCTATTTTGTGACAATCGCGACAGGCATGACAATATCACCAATTTGACTTTGTTTACATTCTGACATTTCCAACAAAACGTTAGTCCAACATATACACACAAAAATTAATCAAGCAACACCCAATCTTTTTTAACAGCAAAATCTTTCTGATTTGAAAGAAAACAATATGTCAGGAACATTTTTAGTGATTTTAAGTAGAACAATCATTTTGCAGTGTTGAAACGAAATGTCACTCAAATAACGGTTCACTGTCTTTTGGATTACGGCTGTTACTATAATTGGGTATTTGGGTGTCAAAATCCAAGTTCCATTATGAAATGCAATGAAAGTCAATATTTGTTGCTGTTGCTGTTAATGTGGTAAGTGTCATTCTTTCAAGTAAAGTGATTACACTTTACTAGCTGACTCAAATTTATTCACAGATCATGCATGTATGTTAATAATCGTTAAAAAAGGGACTGAAAGTTTAACGTCTGTTTAGCTTCTTATCATGCATGATAAAAGATGTTTTGGCGTGTGGATGTCAACTTGGTATAAAAAATGTTGTTTACAAGTAATCAATTCTAAAGTTTGAAGTGTATTTCCTCTTCTAGGACAATAGTTATTTTAGGTAAAAATTCAGTACCTTCTCATTTTCCCTCACATTGTCATAAATTTTGCATATGGTGGATTTTTATTTCAGTGAATAAGTCGCTAAATAACCAATTGTTATGTCTGGTGTGATAAAATCGTTCAAATTGTCCAAACAATCCCAGATCACCACACTTCAGTTTACAAACAAGGGTGTTGCTTAAATTAATGTCCAAGTGTATAGATTGTGTGTATCATCGAGGACACTTTATACAGTCGAAAGTTTCATTTAGCAAGTTGTTAAAGGCGCTGTAGCACGTCGTTCTTACTGAAATAAAGTGATCGCACGAAAAGGTAAACAAGCGTTACCAATGGCTAAATAATACTCCTGAATCAATAAATGGGGTTCTAAAACGAATGTACATTGTTCTTTTAAGTCATACGAGTCAATTTCCCTTCCAGCGGCCATTTTAATGTGTTCACATTAAAATGGCCGCTCGCAGGTAGTTGAAGTGATCTGGCCGCTGTTGCGATACCTAAATACTCAAAGTAGAGTTTTGAATGTGGTCCCACGATAGAATGGTCAGTTATCATGCTGTCTGAGTTCTCAAATTCGCACCAGACCTACAAATTTACCTCTTACACACAAATGTTCCACATCTTTATATTTCGCACTATGTTGCTTCAATACGGATAACCGTTTTCTAGGGATACGGCTTATCGGATTGTGTGATGAGACGTTTTACCCTCTAACATAACAATATATTGTAAAAACTTTAAAGATAAATAGCAAATTTGAGAAAACAATATATGCAAAAAACTTGGTAATACCTATCATAATGCTTACAAACGAGTTTGCATTTTTTCAAAAGAAAAAAAACTATAAGTTACATTTATTTCATAAACTAATTTTTCATCCAGATGATACTCTTTTCATTTAATCATGTTTGTGTTGATTTATTTTCAGACTAATTTGACGATGTGTTTGCATTTACTGATGTATGCCAAGATTTACGTCCCTTTGTTCTGATGTCTAGTCCTAGTTTGTACAATCGCTATTCGGTTGTCATCAATTTCCTTTATTCAATAGTAACAATGCTCTCTATCGTACTGAAACAATTATGGTTAATTCATAATCGTAAATGAAATCAGTCTATTCAATTCTCAATCTCATTCTCATTTCTAATTTAGTTCTCTTCCCAATTCCGAAAGTCGATTTTCAGTTGCCATCCATTTCTTCTATACAATCGTCACAATGGTATATATTATAAACGTTCATTTTATTCGTACCCTTCAGTAAAATCAGCCAATTCAAAATCCTTATTTTTAATTTAGTTCATTTCCCAATTTCGTCAGTCGCTATAAAATTGTCATCCATTTACTTTATACAATAATACCAATGGTATCTATTATATCGAAACGTTCATGATTAATTTATTACCTGTAATAAAATCAGTCAATTCAAAGTTTTCATTTTAAATTGAGTTCCTTTCCGAATTTCGAGAGTCGCTATTCACTAGTCACTTGATGTCTGGTTAAACAATGGTGTCTATTGTGTCGAAACTTGATAAAATGTAGAACTAAATAGCGGGAAAAAATAATATGAAAATCACAAAAACATATCAATTATATGGACATGTAAGTGTAGAAGACGTGCAATATTTGAAAATAATTTGATGGCAGTTTGTTTTAGCAATCGCCCAAGACAAAATATATCTTGAAGGGGACAGAACATGTTTTATATATAAGAATATACACCAAACATATTGGTTAGGGGGTATAATAAACATAATATAATAATCCTATCATAGTGTAATAATCATATTTGTGTACATTCCTCTACACATAGAAGTAATGGAATTTCTGGTCAGGAAAATTCATACTCAAATTACCAGAACTGGACATCCATGGAGGATGGAAGCGTTTGAACTAGACCTGACATATTGGGGAACGAGGCACTGGTAGTTTGGTTAGCTGTAAATACAGAGGTATGAGCTAAGAAATGGATGACAAATATGAATGAAAGATGAACTTGCAAGAGTGGTAGATTGAAGCATCCCTTTTAAGGGGTTCAGTGAGGTAGCAGCATGATTGGCTTTTACAAATGGGGTCAAAGGGGTCACAGGGATCACATCCTTTGAAACCTATTTTCATCTTCTTATCCAGTTCTAAAAGGTCTAGAGAGCTGAAAAGTTGTGTGCAGACTCCTTGGCCGATGGGGATTCTAAATTGTAGATCTCGTGACCCCTTGACCCTAAATGGGGTCACAGGGGTCACATCCTTAAAAAACCATTTTCATCTTTTTCTCCAGTTCTAAAAGGTCTAGAGAGCTGAAAAGTTATGTGCAGACTCCTTGGCCAATGGGGATTCTAAATTGGAGATCTTGTGACCCCTTGACCCTAAATGGGGTCACAGGCGTCACATCCTTAAAAACCTATTTTCATCTTCTTCTCCAGTTCCAAAAGGTCTAGAGAACTGAAAAGTTATGTGGAGACTCCTTGGCCAATGGGGATTCTAAATTGTAGATTTCGTGACCCCATGACCCCAAGGGGGGTCGCCGGGGTCACATCCTTAAAAACCTATTTTCATCTTCTTCTCCAGTTCCAAAAGGTCTAGAGAACTGAAAAGTTATGTGCAGACTCCTTGGCCAATGGGGATTCTAAATTGTAGATTACGTGACCCCATGACCCCAAATGGGGTCACAGGGGTCACATCCTTAAAAACCTATTTTCATCTTCTTCTCCGGTTCCAAAAGGTCTAGAGAGCTGAAAAGTTGTGTGCAGACTCCTTGGCCAATTGGGATTCTAAATTGTAGATTTCGTGACCAAGTGACCCCAAATGGGGTCACAGTGGTCACATCCTTTGAAACCTATTTTCATCTTCTTCTCCAGTTCTAAAAGGTCTAGAGAGCTGAAAAGTTATGTGCAGACTCCTTGGCCAATGTAGATTCTAAATTGTAGATTTGGTGACCCTGGCCTGGGATTCCAAATAAAGGCTTCTCAGGCAATGACCTAAAAACCTATTTTCATCTTCTCCAGAACAACTCTACCTAGAAGGCTGTTATATTGTGTGCAGACTCTTTAGCCAATGGGGATTCTAAATTGTAGATATGGTGACCCTGTGGTGCCCCAAATAAGGGCTTCAAGCCATAATCTAAAAATCTATTTCAGTCTTCATCATTAAACAATATAAACCCTGATGAACTACAGAGCCCATGGCTCTTTTTTTCGTTGTGTATATCATTGATTGAATTTTGCAGATGCTATTTTGTAATTTTGAGGATATATATTCACTATCCAAAAGTGTCCGCTTGTAAAGATTGTAGAAATGAATCTGAAATAAGTGTATGCTGGGTTAACAGTGGATTCCTTTTTCACGAAGCTACTGCTGAGAACCTTTTTGACTCAAGTTGGGTCATGTCTTGAATGCAAGGCTTAGGCGAAAATGTTCATTGATTTTGAATCGTAGGTTTTGTCAGATGATATGAAATATCTCACATTTTGACCTTATTTGTTGTAGTTCGAATGTCATGAATCGATTTCACAACAAGAAAGTGAGGTCAGATTGACGTGTGTCAGTGTGACCAGTAGCTTCTCTAGCTGACAGAACCTGCATGGACACAGGTACAGGACACGGGTACAGGACACGGGTACAGGACAGCAGGAACAGGACAGCAGGAACAGGACACGGGTACAGGACACGCGTACAGGACAGCAGGTACAGGACACGGGTACAGGACGCGGGTACAGGACAGCAGGTACAGGACACGGGTACAGGACACGGGTACAGGAGACCAGGTACAGGACGCAGGTACAGGACACGGGAACAGGACACGGGTACAGGACACGGGTACAGGACAGCAGATACAGGACACGGGTACAGGACACGGGTACAGGACACGGGTACAGGACAGCAGGTACAGGCCACGGGTACAGGACAGCAGATACAGGACACGGGTACAGGACACGGGTACAGGACACGGGTAAAGGACAGCAGGTACAGGACAGCAGGTACAGGACACGGGTACAGGACACGGGTACAGAACACGGGTACAGGACACGGGTACAGGACGCGGGTACAGGACGCGGGTACATGACAGCAGGTACAGGACACGGGTACAGGACAGCAGGTACAGGACACGGGTACAGGACAGCAGGTACAGGACTTGGGTACAGGACAGCAGGTACAGGACAGCAGGTACAGGACAGCAGGTACAGGACACGGGTACAGGACAGCAGGTACAGGGCACGGGTACAGGACAGCAGGTACAGGGCAGCAGGTACAGGGCAGCAGGTACAGGACAGCAGGTACATGACAGCAGGTACAGGACACGGGTACAGTACAGCAGGTACAGGACAGCAGGTACAGGACAGCAGGTACAGGACAGCAGGTACAGGACGCGGGTACAGGACGCGGGTACAGGACGCGGGTACAGGACAGCAAAAAAAAAAAGTTGAAAAGTTGTGTGCAGACTCCTTGGCCAATTGGGATTCTAAATTGTAGATTTCGTGACCAAGTGACCCCAAATGGGGTCACAGTGGTCACATCCTTTGAAACCTATTTTCATCTTCTTCTCCAGTTCCAAAAGGTCTAGAGAACTGAAAAGTTATGTGCAGACTCCTTGGCCAATGGGGATTCTAAATTGTAGATTACGTGACCCCATGACCCCAAATGGGGTCACAGGGGTCACATCCTTAAAAACCTATTTTCATCTTCTTCTCCGGTTCCAAAAGGTCTAGAGAGCTGAAAAGTTGTGTGCAGACTCCTTGGCCAATTGGGATTCTAAATTGTAGATTTCGTGACCAAGTGACCCCAAATGGGGTCACAGTGGTCACATCCTTTGAAACCTATTTTCATCTTCTTCTCCAGTTCTAAAAGGTCTAGAGAGCTGAAAAGTTATGTGCAGACTCCTTGGCCAATGTAGATTCTAAATTGTAGATTTGGTGACCCTGGCCTGGGATTCCAAATAAAGGCTTCTCAGGCAATGACCTAAAAACCTATTTTCATCTTCTCCAGAACAACTCTACCTAGAAGGCTGTTATATTGTGTGCAGACTCTTTAGCCAATGGGGATTCTAAATTGTAGATATGGTGACCCTGTGGTGCCCCAAATAAGGGCTTCAAGCCATAATCTAAAAATCTATTTCAGTCTTCATCATTAAACAATATAAACCCTGATGAACTACAGAGCCCATGGCTCTTTTTTTCGTTGTGTATATCATTGATTGAATTTTGCAGATGCTATTTTGTAATTTTGAGGATATATATTCACTATCCAAAAGTGTCCGCTTGTAAAGATTGTAGAAATGAATCTGAAATAAGTGTATGATGGGTTAACAGTGGATTCCTTTTTCACGAAGCTACTGCTGAGAACCTTTTTGACTCAAGTTGGGTCATGTCTTGAATGCAAGGCTTAGGCGAAAATGTTCATTGATTTTGAATCGTAGGTTTTGTCAGATGATATGAAATATCTCACATTTTGAACTTATTTGTTGTAGTTCGAATGTCATGAATCGATTTCACAACAAGAAAGTGAGGTCAGATTGACGTGTGTCAGTGTGACCAGTAGCTTCTCTAGCTGACAGAACCTGCATGGACACAGGTACAGGACACGGGTACAAGACACGGGTACAGGACAGCAGGAACAGGACAGCAGGAACAGGACACGGGTACAGGACACGCGTACAGGACAGCAGGTACAGGACACGGGTACAGGACGCGGGTACAGGACAGCAGGTACAGGACACGGGTACAGGACACGGGTACAGGAGACCAGGTACAGGACGCAGGTACAGGACACGGGTACAGGACACGGGTACAGGACACGGGTACAGGACAGCAGATACAGGACACGGGTACAGGACACGGGTACAGGACACGGGTACAGGACAGCAGGTACAGGCCACGGGTACAGGACAGCAGGTACAGGACACGGGTACAGGACACGGGTAAAGGACAGCAGGTACAGGACAGCAGGTACAGGACACGGGTACAGGACACGGGTACAGAACACGGGTACAGGACACGGGTACAGGACGCGGGTACAGGACGCGGGTACATGACAGCAGGTACAGGACACGGGTACAGGACAGCAGGTACAGGACACGGGTACAGGACAGCAGGTACAGGACACGGGTACAGGACAGCAGGTACAGGACAGCAGGTACAGGACAGCAGGTACAGGACACGGGTACAGGACAGCAGGTACAGGACAGCAGTTACAAGACACGGGTACAGGACGCGGGTACAGGACACGGGTAAAGGAGAGCAGGTACAGGACACGGGTAAAGGAGAGCAGGTACAGGACAGCAGGTACAGGACACGGGTACAGGACAGCAGGTACAGGACAGCAGGTACAGGACAGCAGGTACAGGACACGGGTACAGGACAGCAGGTACAGGACAGCAGGTACAGGACACGGGTACAGGACAGCAGGTACAGGACACGGGTACAGGGCAGCAGGTACAGGACACGGGTAAAGGAGAGCAGGTACAGGACGCGGGTACAGGACAGCAGGTACAGGACAGCAGTTACAGGACACGGGTACAGGACAGCAGGTACAGGACAGCAGTTACAGGACAGCAGGTACAGGACACGGGTACAGGACAGCAGTAACAGGACACGGGTACAGGACAGCAGGTACAGGACAGCAGGTACAGGACAGCAGTTACAGGACACGGGTACAGGACAGCAGGTACAGGACAGCAGGTACAGGACACGGGTACAGGACAGCAGGTACAGGACACGGGTACATGACACTGGTACAGGCCACGGGTACAGGACAGCAGGTACAGGACACGGGTACAGGGCATCAGGTACAGGACAGCATTTACAGGACAGCAGGTACAGGACACGGGTACAGGACAGCAGGTACAGGACACGGGTACAGGACACGGGTACAGGCCACGGGTACAGGACAGCAGGTACAGGACACGGGTACAGGGCATCAGGTACAGGACAGCAGTTACAGGACAGCAGGTACAGGACACGGGTACAGGACAGCAGTTACAGGACACGGGTACAGGACAGCAGGTACAGGACAGCAGGTACAGGACAGCAGTTACAGGACAGCAGGTACAGGACACGGGTACAGGACAGCAGTTACAGGACACGGGTACAGGACAGCAGGTACAGGACAGCAGTTACAGGACAGCAGGTACAGGACACGGGTACAGGACAGCAGTTACAGGACACGGGTACAGGACAGCAGGTACAGGACAGCAGGTAAAGGACAGCAGTTACAGGACACGGGTACAGGACAGCAGGTACAGGACAGCAGGTACAGGACACGGGTACAGGACAGCAGGTACAGGACACGGGTACATGACACTGGTACAGGCCACGGGTACAGGACAGCAGGTACAGGACACGGGTACAGGGCATCAGGTACAGGACAGCAGTTACAGGACAGCAGTACAGGACACGGGTACAGGACAGCAGGTACAGGACACGGGTACAGGACACGGGTTCAGGCCACGGGTACAGGACAGCAGGTACAGGACACGGGTACAGGGCATCAGGTACAGAACAGCAGTTACAGGACAGCAGGTACAGGACACGGGTACAGGACAGCAGTTACAGGACACGGGTACAGGACAGCAGGTACAGGACAGCAGGTACAGGACAGCAGTTACAGGACACGGGTACAGGACAGCAGGTACAGGACAGCAGTTACAGGACAGCAGGTACAGGACACGGGTACAGGACAGCAGGTTCAGGACAGCAGGTACAGGACACGGGTACAGGACACGGGTACAGGACACGGGTACAGGCCACGGGTACAGGACAGCAGGTACAGGACACGGGTACAGGGCATCAGGTACAGGACAGCAGTTACAGGACAGCAGGTACAGGACACGGGTAAAGGACACGGGTACAGGCCACGGGTACAGGACAGCAGGTACAGGACACGGGTACAGGGCATCAGGTACAGGACAGCAGGTACAGGACAGCAGTTACAAAACACGGGTACAGGACGCGGGTACAGGACACGGATACAGGACACGGGTAAAGGAGAGCAGGTACAGGACACGGGTAAAGGACACGGGTACAGGACAGCAGGTACAGGGCAGCAGATACAGGACAGCAGATACAGGAAAGCAGGTACAGGACACGGGTACAGGACGGGGGTACAGGCCACGGGTACAGGACAGCAGGTACAGGACACGGGTACAGGGCAGCAGGTCAGGACAGCAGGTACAGGACAGCAGGTACAGGACACGGGTACAGGACACGGGTACAGGACGCGGGTACAGGACAGTAGTTACAGGACACGGGTACAGGACAGCAGGTACATGACAGCAGGTAAAGGACAGCAGGTACAGACAGCAGGTACAGGACACGGGTACAGGACACGGGTACAGGCCACGGGTACAGGACAGCAGGTACAGGACACGGGTACAGGGCATCAGGTACAGGACAGCAGTTACAGGACAGCAGGTACAGGACACGGGTACAGGACAGCAGTTACAGGACACGGGTACAGGACAGCAGGTACAGGACAGCAGGTACAGGACAGCAGTTACAGGACACGGGTACAGGACAGCAGGTACAGGACAGCAGTTACAGGACAGCAGGTACAGGACACGGGTACAGGACAGCAGGTTCAGGACAGCAGGTACAGGACACGGGTACAGGACACGGGTACAGGACACGGGTACAGGCCATGGGTACAGGACAGCAGGTACAGGACACGGGTACAGGGCATCAGGTACAGGACAGCAGTTACAGGACAGCAGGTACAGGACACGGGTAAAGGACACGGGTACAGGCCACGGGTACAGGACAGCATGTACAGGACACGGGTACAGGGCATCAGGTACAGGACAGCAGGTACAGGACAGCAGTTACAAAACACGGGTACAGGACGCGGGTACAGGACACGGATACAGGACACGGGTAAAGGAGAGCAGGTACAGGACACGGGTAAAGGACACGGGTACAGGACAGCAGGTACAGGGCAGCAGATACAGGACAGCAGATACAGGAAAGCAGGTACAGGACACGGGTACAGGACGGGGGTACAGGCCACGGGTACAGGACAGCAGGTACAGGACACGGGTACAGGGCAGCAGGTCAGGACAGCAGGTACAGGACAGCAGGTACAGGACACGGGTACAGGACACGGGTACAGGACGCGGGTACAGGACAGTAGTTACAGGACACGGGTACAGGACAGCAGGTACATGACAGCAGGTAAAGGACAGCAGGTACAGACAGCAGGTAAAGGACAGCAGGTACAGGCCACGGGTACAGGCCACGGGTACAGGACAGCAGGTACAGGACACGGGTACAGGGCAGCAGGTCAGGACAGCAGGTACAGGACAGCAGGTACAGGACACGGGTACAGGACACGGGTACAGTTGCAGCATGTACAGGACACGGGTACAGGACGCGGGTACAGGACACGGGTACAGGACACGGGTACAGGGCAGCAGGTACAGAACAGCAGGTACAGGACAGCAGGTACGGGACACGGGTACAGGGCAGCAGGTACAGGACACGGGTACAGGGAAGCGGGTACAGGACACGGGTACGGGGCAGCAGGTACAGGTCAGCAGGTACAGGACACGGGTACAGGACAGCAGGTACAGGACACGGGTTCAGAACACGGGTTCAGGGCAATAGGTACAGGGCAGTAGGTACAGGGCATCAGGTACAGGGCAGCGGGTACAGGACACGGGTACAGGACACGGGTACAGGACACGGGTACAGGACAGCAGATACATGAGACGGGTACAGGACAGAAGGTACAGGGCAGCAGATACAGGACACGGGTACAGGACAGCAGGTACAGGAAACGGGTACAGGACACGGGTACAGGACACGGGTAAATGACACTGATACAGGACACGGGTACAGGACAGCAGGTACAGGACACGGGTACCGGAGAGCAGGTACAGGACACGGGTACAGGATAGCAGGTACAGGACACGTTTACAGGACACGGGTACAGGATAGCAGGTACAGGACACGTTTACAGGACAGCAGGTACAGGACACGGGTACAGGACGCGGGTACAGGACACGGGTAAAGGAGAACAGTTACAGGATACGGGTAAAGGAGAGCAGGTACAGGACAGCAGTTACAGGACACGGGTACAGGGCAGCAGGTACAGGACACGGGTACATGACACGGGTACAGGACACGGGTACAGGGCAGCAGGTACAGGACACGGGTACAGGACAGCAGGTACAGGACAGCAGATACAGGAAAGCAGGTACAGGACACGGGTACAGGACGGGGGTACAGGACACGGGTACAGGACGCGGGTACAGGACAATATTTACAGGACACGGGTACAGGACACGGGTTTCAGGACAGCAGGTACAGGACACGGGTACAGGACAGCAGGTTCATGCAAGCAGGTAAAGGACACGGGTACAGGACAGCAGGTACAGGTCACGGGTACAGGACAGCAGGTACATGACAGCAGGTAAAGGACACGGGTACAGGACAGCACAGAACACGGGTACAGGACACGAATACAGGACACGGGCACAGGACACGAGTACAGAACGCGGGTACATGACAGCAGGTACAGGACATCAGGTACAGGACAGCAGGTACAGGACAGCAGGTACAGGACACGAGTACAGGACAGCAGGTACAGGAAAACAGGTACAGGACACGGGTACAGGACACGGGTACAGGACACGGGTACAGGACACGAGTACAGGACACGGGTACAGGACATGAGTACAGGACGCGGGTACATGACAGCAGGTACATGACACGGGTAAATGACAGCAGGTACAGGACACTGGTACAGGACATCAGGTACAGGGCACGGGTACAGGACAGCAGGTACAGGAAAACAGGTACAGGACACGGGTACAGGACACGGGTACAGGACACGGGTACAGGACAGCAGATACAGGACACGTGTTCAGGACTGCAGGTACGGGACAGCAGATACAGGACACGGTTACATGACAGCAGGTACAGGACAGCAGGTACAGGGCACGGGTACAGGACAACAGGTACAGGGCAGCAGGTACAGGGCAGCAGGTACAGGACACGAGTACATGACAGCAGGTACAGGACAGCAGATACAGGACAGCAGGTACAGGACGAGGGTACAGGACGCGGGTACAGGGCAGCAGGTCAGGACAGCAGGTACAGGACAGCAGGTACAGGACACGGGTACAGGACACGGGTACAGGACGCGGGTACAGGACAGTAGTTACAGGACACGGGTACAGGACAGCAGGTACATGACAGCAGGTAAAGGACAGCAGGTACAGACAGCAGGTACAGGACACGGGTACAGGCCACGGGTACAGGCCACGGGTACAGGACAGCAGGTACAGGACACGGGTACAGGGCAGCAGGTCAGGACAGCAGGTACAGGACAGCAGGTACAGGACACGGGTACAGGACACGGGTATAGGACACGGGTATAGGACACGGGTACAGGACACGGGTACAGTTGCAGCATGTACAGGACACGGGTACAGGACGCGGGTACAGGACACGGGTACAGGACACGGGTACAGGGCAGCAGGTACAGAACAGCAGGTACAGGACAGCAGGTACGGGACACGGGTACAGGGCAGCAGGTACAGGACACGGGTACAGGGAAGCGGGTACAGGACACGGGTACGGGGCAGCAGGTACAGGTCAGCAGGTACAGGACACGGGTACAGGACAGCAGGTACAGGACACGGGTTCAGAACACGGGTTCAGGGCAATAGGTACAGGGCAGTAGGTACAGGGCATCAGGTACAGGGCAGCGGGTACAGGACACGGGTACAGGACACGGGTACAGGACACGGGTACAGGACAGCAGATACATGAGACGGGTACAGGACAGAAGGTACAGGGCAGCAGATACAGGACACGGGTACAGGACAGCAGGTACAGGAAACGGGTACAGGACACGGGTACAGGACACGGGTAAATGACACTGATACAGGACACGGGTACAGGACAGCAGGTACAGGACACGGGTACCGGAGAGCAGGTACAGGACACGGGTACAGGATAGCAGGTACAGGACACGTTTACAGGACACGGGTACAGGATAGCAGGTACAGGACACGTTTACAGGACAGCAGGTACAGGACACGGGTACAGGACGCGGGTACAGGACACGGGTAAAGGAGAACAGTTACAGGATACGGGTAAAGGAGAGCAGGTACAGGACAGCAGTTACAGGACACGGGTACAGGGCAGCAGGTACAGGACACGGGTACATGACACGGGTACAGGACACGGGTACAGGGCAGCAGGTACAGGACACGGGTACAGGACAGCAGGTACAGGACAGCAGATACAGGAAAGCAGGTACAGGACACGGGTACAGGACGGGGGTACAGGACACGGGTACAGGACGCGGGTACAGGACAATATTTACAGGACACGGGTACAGGACACGGGTTTCAGGACAGCAGGTACAGGACACGGGTACAGGACAGCAGGTTCATGCAAGCAGGTAAAGGACACGGGTACAGGACAGCAGGTACAGGTCACGGGTACAGGACAGCAGGTACATGACAGCAGGTAAAGGACACGGGTACAGGACAGCACAGAACACGGGTACAGGACACGAATACAGGACACGGGCACAGGACACGAGTACAGAACGCGGGTACATGACAGCAGGTACAGGACATCAGGTACAGGACAGCAGGTACAGGACAGCAGGTACAGGACACGAGTACAGGACAGCAGGTACAGGAAAACAGGTACAGGACACGGGTACAGGACACGGGTACAGGACACGGGTACAGGACACGAGTACAGGACACGGGTACAGGACATGAGTACAGGACGCGGGTACATGACAGCAGGTACATGACACGGGTAAATGACAGCAGGTACAGGACACTGGTACAGGACATCAGGTACAGGGCACGGGTACAGGACAGCAGGTACAGGAAAACAGGTACAGGACACGGGTACAGGACACGGGTACAGGACACGGGTACAGGACAGCAGATACAGGACACGTGTTCAGGACTGCAGGTACGGGACAGCAGATACAGGACACGGTTACATGACAGCAGGTACAGGACAGCAGGTACAGGGCACGGGTACAGGACAACAGGTACAGGGCAGCAGGTACAGGGCAGCAGGTACAGGACACGAGTACATGACAGCAGGTACAGGACAGCAGATACAGGACAGCAGGTACAGGACGAGGGTACAGGACGCGGGTACAGGACAGCAGGTACAGGACAGCAGGTACACGACAGCAGGTACTTGACACGGGTACAGGGCAGCAGGAACAGGACACGGGTACAGGACACGGGTACAGGACAGCAGGTACAGGACAGCAGATACAGGACAGCAGGTACAGGACGAGGGTACAGGACGCGGGTACAGGACAGCAGGTACAGGACAGCAGGTACACGACAGCAGGTACTTGACACGGGTACAGGGCAGCAGGAACAGGACACGGGTACAGGACACGGGTACAGGACAGCAGGTACAGGACAGCAGGTACAGGACACGGGTACAGGACGCGGGTACAGAACGCGGGTACAGGACAGGAGGTACAGGACAACAGGTACAGGACACGGGTACAGGGCAGCAGGTACAGGTCAGAAGGTACAGGACACGGGTACAGGACAGAGTTACAGGACGCGGGTACAGGACAGCAGGTACAGGACACGGGAACAGGACAGCAGGTACAGGAAAACAGGTACAGGACACGGGTACAGGACACGGGTACAGGACACGGGTACAGGACACGAGTACAGGACACGGGTACAGGACATGAGTACAGGACGCGGGTACATGACAGCAGGTACATGACACGGGTAAATGACAGCAGGTACAGGACACGGGTACAGGACATCAGGTACAGGGCACGGGTACAGGACAGCAGGTACAGGGCAGCAGGTACAGGGAAGCAGGTACAGGACAGCAGGTACAGGACACGGGTACAGGACAGCAGGTACAGGACACGGGTACAGGACAGCAGATACAGGACACGTGTTCAGGACTGCAGGTACGGGACAGCAGATACAGGACACAGTTACATGACAGCAGGTACAGGACAGCAGGTACAGGGCACGGGTACAGGACAACAGGTACAGGGCAGCAGGTACAGGGCAGCAGGTACAGGACACGAGTACAGGACAGCAGGTACAGGACAGCAGATACAGGACAGCAGGTACAGGACGAGGGTACAGGACGCGGGTACAGGACACGGGTACAGGACAGCAGGTACACGACAGCAGTTATTGACACGGGTACAGGGCAGCAGGAACAGGACACGGGTACAGGACACGGGTACAGGACAGCAGGTACAGGACAGCAGGTACAGGACACGGGTACAGGACGCGGGTACAGAACGCGGGTACAGGACAGGAGGTACAGGACAACAGGTACAGGACACGGGTACAGGGCAGCAGGTACAGGTCAGAAGGTACAGGACACGGGTACAGGACAGAGTTACAGGACGCGGGTACTGGACGAGGGTACAAGACGCGGGTACAGGACACGGGTTACAGGACAGCAGTTACAGGGCAGCAGGTACAGGACACGGGTACAGGACAGCAGGTACAAGACACGGGTACAGGGCAGCAGGTCAGGACAGCAGGTACAGAAAAGCAGGTACTTGACACGGGTACAGGGCAGCAGGTACAGGACACGGGTACAGGACACGGGTACAGGGCAGCAGGTACAGGACAGCAGGTACAGGCCAGCAGGTAAAGGACACGGGTACAGGACGCGGGTACTGGACGAGGGTACAATACGCGGGTACATGACACAGATACAGGACAGCAGGTACAAGGCAGCAGGTACAGGACACGGTACAGGACAGCAGGTACAGGACACGGGTACAGGGCAACAGGTCAGGACAGCAGGTACAGAACAGCAGGTACTTGACACGGGTACAGGGCAGCAGGTACAGGACACGGGTACAGGACACGGGTACAGGGTAGCAGGTACAGGACAGCAGGTACAGGCCAGCAGGTACAGGACACGGGTACATGACAGCAGGTACAGGACACGGGTAAATGACAGCAGGTACAGGACACGGGTACAGGACAGCAGGTACAGGGCACGGGTACAGGACAGCAGGTACAGGACAGCAGGTACAGGGCAGCAGGTACAGGACAGCAGGTACAGGACACGGGTACATGACAGCAGGTACAGGACACGGGTAAATGACAGCAGGTACAGGACACGGGTACAGGACAGCAGGTAAAGGGCACGGGTACATGACAGCAGGTACATGACAGCAGGTACAGGACACGGGTACAGGACACGGGTAAAGGACACGGGTACAGGACACGAGTACAGGACACGGGTTCAGGACATGAGTACAGGACGCGGGTACAGGACGCGGGTACATGACAGCAGGTACATGACACGGGTAAATGACAGCAGGTACAGGACACGGGTACAGGACATCAGGTACAGGGCACGGGTACAGGACAGCAGGTACAGGGCAGCAGGTACAGGGAAGCAGGTACAGGACAGCAGGTACAGGACACGGGTACAGGACAGCAGGTACAGGACACGGGTACAGGACAGCAGATACAGGACACGTGTTCAGGACTGCAGGTACGGGACAGCAGATACAGGACACAGTTACATGACAGCAGGTACAGGACAGCAGGTACAGGGCACGGGTACAGGACAACAGGTACAGGGCAGCAGGTACAGGGCAGCAGGTACAGGACACGAGTACAGGACAGCAGGTACAGGACAGCAGATACAGGACAGCAGGTACAGGACGAGGGTACAGGACGCGGGTACAGGACACGGGTACAGGACAGCAGGTACACGACAGCAGGTACTTGACACGGGTACAGGGCAGCAGGAACAGGACACGGGTACAGGACACGGGTACAGGACAGCAGGTACAGGACAGCAGGTACAGGACACGGGTACAGGACGCGGGTACAGAACGCGGGTACAGGACAGGAGGTACAGGACAACAGGTACAGGACACGGGTACAGGGCAGCAGGTACAGGTCAGAAGGTACAGGACACGGGTACAGGACAGAGTTACAGGACGCGGGTACTGGACGAGGGTACAAGACGCGGGTACAGGACACGGGTTACAGGACAGCAGTTACAGGGCAGCAGGTACAGGACACGGGTACAGGACAGCAGGTACAAGACACGGGTACAGGGCAGCAGGTCAGGACAGCAGGTACAGAAAAGCAGGTACTTGACACGGGTACAGGGCAGCAGGTACAGGACACGGGTACAGGACACGGGTACAGGGCAGCAGGTACAGGACAGCAGGTACAGGCCAGCAGGTAAAGGACACGGGTACAGGACGCGGGTACTGGACGAGGGTACAATACGCGGGTACATGACACGGATACAGGACAGCAGGTACAAGGCAGCAGGTACAGGACACGGTACAGGACAGCAGGTACAGGACACGGGTACAGGGCAACAGGTCAGGACAGCAGGTACAGAACAGCAGGTACTTGACACGGGTACAGGGCAGCAGGTACAGGACACGGGTTCAGGACATGAGTACAGGACGCGGGTACAGGACGCGGGTACATGACAGCAGGTACATGACACGGGTAAATGACAGCAGGTACAGGACACGGGTACAGGACATCAGGTACAGGGCACGGGTACAGGACAGCAGGTACAGGGCAGCAGGTACAGGGAAGCAGGTACAGGACAGCAGGTACAGGACACGGGTACAGGACAGCAGGTACAGGACACGGGTACAGGACAGCAGATACAGGACACGTGTTCAGGACTGCAGGTACGGGACAGCAGATACAGGACACAGTTACATGACAGCAGGTACAGGACAGCAGGTACAGGGCACGGGTACAGGACAACAGGTACAGGGCAGCAGGTACAGGGCAGCAGGTACAGGACACGAGTACAGGACAGCAGGTACAGGACAGCAGATACAGGACAGCAGGTACAGGACGAGGGTACAGGACGCGGGTACAGGACACGGGTACAGGACAGCAGGTACACGACAGCAGGTACTTGACACGGGTACAGGGCAGCAGGAACAGGACACGGGTACAGGACACGGGTACAGGACAGCAGGTACAGGACAGCAGGTACAGGACACGGGTACAGGACGCGGGTACAGAACGCGGGTACAGGACAGGAGGTACAGGACAACAGGTACAGGACACGGGTACAGGGCAGCAGGTACAGGTCAGAAGGTACAGGACACGGGTACAGGACAGAGTTACAGGACGCGGGTACTGGACGAGGGTACAAGACGCGGGTACAGGACACGGGTTACAGGACAGCAGTTACAGGGCAGCAGGTACAGGACACGGGTACAGGACAGCAGGTACAAGACACGGGTACAGGGCAGCAGGTCAGGACAGCAGGTACAGAAAAGCAGGTACTTGACACGGGTACAGGGCAGCAGGTACAGGACACGGGTACAGGACACGGGTACAGGGCAGCAGGTACAGGACAGCAGGTACAGGCCAGCAGGTAAAGGACACGGGTACAGGACGCGGGTACTGGACGAGGGTACAATACGCGGGTACATGACACGGATACAGGACAGCAGGTACAAGGCAGCAGGAACAGGACACGGTACAGGACAGCAGGTACAGGACACGGGTACAGGGCAACAGGTCAGGACAGCAGGTACAGAACAGCAGGTACTTGACACGGGTACAGGGCAGCAGGTACAGGACACGGGTACAGGACACGGGTACAGGGTAGCAGGTACAGGACAGCAGGTACAGGCCAGCAGGTACAGGACACGGGTACATGACAGCAGGTACAGGACACGGGTAAATGACAGCAGGTACAGGACACGGGTACAGGACAGCAGGTACAGGGCACGGGTACAGGACAGCAGGTACAGGACAGCAGGTACAGGGCAGCAGGTACAGGACAGCAGGTACAGGACACGGGTACATGACAGCAGGTACAGGACACGGGTAAATGACAGCAGGTACAGGACACGGGTACAGGACAGCAGGTAAAGGGCACGGGTACATGACAGCAGGTACATGACAGCAGGTACAGGACACGGGTACAGGACACGGGTAAAGGACACGGGTACAGGACACGAGTACAGGACACGGGTTCAGGACATGAGTACAGGACGCGGGTACATGACAGCAGGTACATGACAGCAGGTACATGACACGGGTAAATGACAGCAGGTACAGGACACGGGTACAGGACAGCAGGTAGAGGGCACGGGTACAGGACAGCAGGTACAGGACAGCAGGTACAGGGCAGCAGGTACAGGGCAGCAGGTACAGGACACGGGTACAGGACAGCAGGTACAGGGCAGCAGATACAGGACAGGAGATACAGGAAAGCAGGTACAGGACACGGGTACAGGACGGGGGTACAGGACACGGGTACAGGACACGGGTACAGGACGCGGGTACAGGACAGTAGTTACAGGACACGGGTACAGGACAGCAGGTACATGACAGCAGGTAAAGGACAGCAGGTACAGACAGCAGGTACAGGCCACGGGTACAGGACAGCAGGTACAGGACACGGGTACAGGGCAGCAGGTCAGGACAGCAGGTACAGGACATCAGGTACAGGACAGCAGGTACAGGACACAGGTACAGGACACGGGTATAGGACACGGGTACAGTTGCAGCAGGTACAGGGCAGCAGGTACAGGACACGGGTACAGGACACGGGTACAGGGTAGCAGGTACAGGACAGCAGGTACAGGCCAGCAGGTACAGGACACGGGTACATGACAGCAGGTACAGGACACGGGTAAATGACAGCAGGTACAGGACACGGGTACAGGACAGCAGGTACAGGGCACGGGTACAGGACAGCAGGTACAGGACAGCAGGAACAGGGCAGCAGGTACAGGACAGCAGGTACAGGACACGGGTACATGACATCAGGTACAGGACACGGGTAAATGACAGCAGGTACAGGACACGGGTACAGGACAGCAGGTAAAGGGCACGGGTACATGACAGCAGGTACAGGACAGCAGGTACAGGACACGGGTACAGGACACGGGTAAAGGACACGGGTACAGGACACGAGTACAGGACACGGGTTCAGGACATGAGTACAGGACGCGGGTACATGACAGCAGGTACATGACAGCAGGTACATGACACGGGTAAATGACAGCAGGTACAGGACACGGGTACAGGACAGCAGGTACAGGGCACGGGTACAGGACAGCAGGTACAGGACAGCAGGTACAGGGCAGCAGGTACAGGACAGCAGGTACAGGACACGGGTACAGGACAGCAGCTACAGGGCAGCAGATACAGGACAGGAGATACAGGAAAGCAGGTACAGGACACGGGTACAGGACGGGGGTACAGGACACGGGTACAGGACACGGGTACAGGACGCGGGTACAGGACAGTAGTTACAGGACACGGGTACAGGACAGCAGGTACATGACAGCAGGTAAAGGACAGCAGGTACAGACAGCAGGTACAGGCCACGGGTACAGGACAGCAGGTACAGGACACGGGTACAGGGCAGCAGGTCAGGACAGCAGGTACAAGACAGCAGGTACAGGACAGCACGTACAGGACACGGGTACAGGACACGGGTATAGGACACGGGTACAGTTGCAGCAGTTACAGGACAGCAGGTACAGGACACGGGTACAGGACGCGGGTACAGGACACGGGTACAGGACACGGGTACAGGGCAGCAGGTACAGGACAGCAGGTACTGGACGAGGGTACAGGACGCGGGTACAGGACACGGGTACAGGACAGCAGGTACAGGACAGCAGGTACAGGACACGGGTACAGGACGCGGGTACAGAACGCGGGTACAGGACAGGAGGTACAGGACACGGGTACAGGACACGGGTACAGGGTAGCAGGTACAGGACACGGGTACAGGGAAGCGGGTACAGGACACGGGTACGGGGCAGCAGGTACAGGTCAGCAGGTACAGGACACGGGTACAGGACAGCAGGTACAGGACACGGGTTCAGTACACGTGTTCAGGGCAGCAGGTACAGGGCAGCAGGTACAGGGCAGCAGGTACAGGGCAGCGGGTACAGGACACGGGTACAGGACAGCAGATACATGACACGGGTACAGGACAGAAGGTACAGGACAGCAGGTACAGGACACGGGTACAGGACACGGGTAAAGGACACGGGTACAGGACACGAGTACAGGACACGGGTTCAGGACATGAGTACAGGACGCGGGTACATGACAGCAGGTACATGACAGCAGGTACATGACACGGGTAAATGACAGCAGGTACAGGACACGGGTACAGGACAGCAGGTACAGGGCACGGGTACAGGACAGCAGGTACAGGACAGCAGGTACAGGGCAGCAGGTACAGGACAGCAGGTACAGGACACGGGTACAGGACAGCAGCTACAGGGCAGCAGATACAGGACAGGAGATACAGGAAAGCAGGTACAGGACACGGGTACAGGACGGGGGTACAGGACACGGGTACAGGACACGGGTACAGGACGCGGGTACAGGACAGTAGTTACAGGACACGGGTACAGGACAGCAGGTACATGACAGCAGGTAAAGGACAGCAGGTACAGACAGCAGGTACAGGCCACGGGTACAGGACAGTAGGTACAGGACACGGGTACAGGGCAGCAGGTCAGGACAGCAGGTACAGGACAGCAGGTACAGGACAGCAGGTACAGGACACGGGTACAGGACACGGGTACAGGACACGAGTACAGGACACGGGTTCAGGACATGAGTACAGGACGCGGGTACATGACAGCAGGTAAATGACACGGGTAAATGACAGCAGGTACAGGACACGGGTACAGGACAGCAGGTAAAGGGCACGGGTACATGACAGCAGGTACAGGACAGCAGGTACAGGACACGGGTACAGGACACGGGTAAAGGACACGGGTACAGGACACGAGTACAGGACACGGGTTCAGGACATGAGTACAGGACGCGGGTACATGACAGCAGGTACATGACACGGGTAAATGACAGCAGGTACAGGACACGGGTACAGGACAGCAGGTACAGGGCACGGGTACAGGACAGCAGGTACAGGACAGCAGGTACACGGCAGCAGGTACAGGACAGCAGGTACAGGACACGGGTACAGGACAGCAGGTACAGGGCAGCAGATACAGGACAGCAGATACAGGACACGGGTACAGGACGCGGGTACAGAACGCGGGTACAGGACAGGAGGTACAGGACAACAGGTACAGGACACGGGTACAGGGCAGCAGGTACAGGACAGTAGTTACAGGACACGGGTACAGGACAGCAGGTACATGACAGCAGGTAAAGGACAGCAGGTACAGACAGCAGGTACAGGACACGGGTACAGGCCACGGGTACAGGACAGCAGGTCCAGGACACGGGTACAGGGCAGCAGGTCAGGACAGCAGGTACAGGACAGCAGGTACAGGACACGGGTACCGGACACGGGTATAGGACACGGGTACAGTTGCAGCAGGTACAGGACAGCAGGTACAGGACACGGGTACAGGACGCGGGTACAGGACACGGGTACAGGACACGGGTACAGGGCAGCAGGTACAGAATAGCAGGTACAGGACAGCAGGTACGGGACACGGGTACAGGGCAGCAGGTACAGGACACGGGTACAGGGAAGCGGGTACAGGACACGGGTACGGGGCAGCAGGTACAGGTCAGCAGGTACAGGACACGGGTACAGGACAGCAGGTACAGGACACGGGTTCAGGACAAGGTTTCAGGGCAGCAGGTACAGGGCAGCAGGTACAGGGCAGCAGGTACAGGGCAGCGGGTACAGGACACGGGTACAGGACACGGGTACAGGACAGCAGATACATGACACGGGTACAGGACAGAAGGTACAGGGCAGCAGATACAGGACACGGGTACAGGACAGCAGGTACAGGACACGGGTACAGGACACGGGTACAGGACACGGGTACAGGACACGGGTAAAGGACACGGGTACAGGACGGGGGTACACGACACGGGTACAGGACACGGGTACAGGACGCGGGTACAGGACAGTAGTTACAGGACACGGGTACAGGACAGCAGGTACATGACAGCAGGTAAAGGACAGCAGGTACAGACAGCAGGTACAGGCCACGGGTACAGGACACGGGTACAGGACACGGGTACAGGGCAGCAGGTCAGGACAGCAGGTACAGGACAGCAGGTACAGGACACGGGTACAGGACACGGGTATAGGACGCAGATACAGGACACGGGTACAGGACGCGGGTACAGAACGCGGGTACAGGACAGGAGGTACAGGACAACAGGTACAGGACACGGGTACAGGGCAGCAGGTACAGGACAGTAGTTACAGGACACGGGTACAGGACAGCAGGTACATGACAGCAGGTAAAGGACAGCAGGTACAGACAGCAGGTACAGGACACGGGTACAGGCCACGGGTACAGGACAGCAGGTCCAGGACACGGGTACAGGGCAGCAGGTCAGGACAGCAGGTACAGGACAGCAGGTACAGGACACGGGTACCGGACACGGGTATAGGACACGGGTACAGTTGCAGCAGGTACAGGACAGCAGGTACAGGACACGGGTACAGGACGCGGGTACAGGACACGGGTACAGGACACGGGTACAGGGCAGCAGGTACAGAATAGCAGGTACAGGACAGCAGGTACGGGACACGGGTACAGGGCAGCAGGTACAGGACACGGGTACAGGGAAGCGGGTACAGGACACGGGTACGGGGCAGCAGGTACAGGTCAGCAGGTACAGGACACGGGTACAGGACAGCAGATACATGACACGGGTACAGGACAGAAGGTACAGGGCAGCAGATACAGGACACGGGTACAGGACAGCAGGTACAGGACACGGGTACAGGACACGGGTACAGGACACGGGTACAGGACACGGGTAAAGGACACGGGTACAGGACGGGGGTACACGACACGGGTACAGGACACGGGTACAGGACGCGGGTACAGGACAGTAGTTACAGGACACGGGTACAGGACAGCAGGTACATGACAGCAGGTAAAGGACAGCAGGTACAGACAGCAGGTACAGGCCACGGGTACAGGACACGGGTACAGGACACGGGTACAGGGCAGCAGGTCAGGACAGCAGGTACAGGACAGCAGGTACAGGACACGGGTACAGGACACGGGTATAGGACACGGGTATAGGACACGGGTACAGTTGCAGCAGTTACAGGACAGCAGGTACAGGACACGGGTACAGGACGCGGGTACAGGACACGGGTACAGGACACGGGTACAGGGCAGCAGGTACAGGACAGCAGGTACTGGACGAGGGTACAGGGCGCGGGTACAGGACACGGGTACAGGACAGCAGGTACAGGACAGCAGGTACAGGACACGGGTACAGGACGCGGGTACAGAACGCGGGTACAGGACAGGAGGTACAGGACACGGGTACAGGACACGGGTACAGGGTAGCAGGTACAGGACACGGGTACAGGGAAGCGGGTACAGGACACGGGTACGGGGCAGCAGGTACAGGTCAGCAGGTACAGGACACGGGTACAGGACAGCAGATACAGGACACGGGTTCAGTACACGTGTTCAGGGCAGCAGGTACAGGGCAGCAGGTACAGGGCAGCAGGTACAGGGCAGCGGGTACAGGACACGGGTACAGGACAGCAGATACATGACACGGGTACAGGACAGAAGGTACAGGGCAGCAGATACAGGACACGGGTACAGGACAGCAGGTACAGGACACGGGTACAGGACACGGGTACAGGACACGGGTACAGGACACGGGTAAAGGACACGGGTACATGACAGCAGGTACAGGACAGCAGGTACAGGACACGGGTACAGGACACGGGTAAAGGACACGGGTACAGGACACGAGTACAGGACACGGGTTCAGGACATGAGTACAGGACGCGGGTACATGACAGCAGGTACATGACACGGGTAAATGACAGCAGGTACAGGACACGGGTACAGGACAGCAGGTACAGGGCACGGGTACAGGACAGCAGGTACAGGACAGCAGGTACAGGGCAGCAGGTACAGGACAGCAGGTACAGGACACGGGTACATGACAGCAGGTACAGGACAGCAGGTACAGGACACGGGTACAGGACACGGGTAAAGGACACGGGTACAGGACACGAGTACAGGACACGGGTTCAGGACATGAGTACAGGACGCGGGTACATGACAGCAGGTAAATGACACGGGTAAATGACAGCAGGTACAGGACACGGGTACAGGACAGCAGGTAAAGGGCACGGGTACATGACAGCAGGTACAGGACAGCAGGTACAGGACACGGGTACAGGACACGGGTAAAGGACAAGGGTACAGGACACGAGTACAGGACACGGGTTCAGGACATGAGTACAGGACGCGGGTACATGACAGCAGGTACATGACACGGGTAAATGACAGCAGGTACAGGACACGGGTACAGGACAGCAGGTACAGGGCACGGGTACAGGACAGCAGGTACAGGACAGCAGGTACACGGCAGCAGGTACAGGACAGCAGGTACAGGACACGGGTACAGGACAGCAGGTACAGGGCAGCAGATACAGGACAGCAGATACAGGACACGGGTACAGGACGCGGGTACAGAACGCGGGTACAGGACAGGAGGTACAGGACAACAGGTACAGGACACGGGTACAGGGCAGCAGGTACAGGACAGTAGTTACAGGACACGGGTACAGGACAGCAGGTACATGACAGCAGGTAAAGGACAGCAGGTACAGACAGCAGGTACAGGACACGGGTACAGGCCACGGGTACAGGACAGCAGGTCCAGGACACGGGTACAGGGCAGCAGGTCAGGACAGCAGGTACACGACAGCAGGTACAGGACACGGGTACAGGACACGGGTATAGGACACGGGTACAGTTGCAGCAGGTACAGGACAGCAGGTACAGGACACGGGTACAGGACGCGGGTACAGGACACGGGTACAGGACACGGGTACAGGGCAGCAGGTACAGAATAGCAGGTACAGGACAGCAGGTACGGGACACGGGTACAGGGCAGCAGGTACAGGACACGGGTACAGGGAAGCGGGTACAGGACACGGGTACGGGGCAGCAGGTACAGGTCAGCAGGTACAGGACACGGGTACAGGACAGCAGGTACAGGACACGGGTTCAGGACAAGGTTTCAGGGCAGCAGGTACAGGGCAGCAGGTACAGGGCAGCAGGTACAGGGCAGCGGGTACAGGACACGGGTACAGGACACGGGTACAGGACAGCAGATACATGACACGGGTACAGGACAGAAGGTACAGGGCAGCAGATACAGGACACGGGTACAGGACAGCAAGTACATGACACGGGTACAGGACACGGGTACAGGACACGGGTACAGGACACGGGTAAAGGACACGGGTACAGGACGCGGGTATATGACAGCAGGTACAGGACACGGGTAAATGACAGCAGGTACAGGACATGGTTCAGGACAGCAGGTACAGGGCATGGGTACAGGACAGCAGGTACAGGAAAACAGGTACAGGACACGGGTACAGGACACGGGTACAGGACACGGGTACATGACACGAGTACAGGACACGGGTACAGGACATGAGTACAGGACGCGGGTACATGACAGCAGGTACATGACACGGGTAAATGACAGCAGGTACAGGACACGGGTACAGGACATCAGGTACAGGGCACGGGTACAGGACAGCAGGTACAGGGCAGCAGGTACAGGGCAGCAGGTACAGGGCAGCAGGTACAGGACAGCAGGTACAGGACACGGGTACAGGACAGCAGGTACAGGACACGGGTACAGGACACGGGTACAGGACATCAGGTACAGGACACGGGTACAGGTCAGCAGGTACAGGACACGGGTACAGGACACGGGTACAGGACAGCAGGTACAGGACACGGGTACAGGACAGCAGATACAGGACACTGGTACAGGACACGGGTACAGGACAGCAGATACAGGACACGTGTTCAGGACTGCAGGTACGGGACAGCAGATACAGGACACGGTTACATGACAGCAGGTACAGGACAGCAGTACAGGGCACGGGTTCAGGACAGCAGGTACAGGGCAGCAGGTACAGGGCAGCAGGTACAGGACACGAGTACAGGACAGCAGGTACAGGACAGCAGATACAGGACAGCAGGTACAGGACGAGGGTACAGGACGCGGGTACAGGACACGGGTACAGGACAGCAGGTACACGACAGCAGGTACTTGACACGGGTACAGGGCAGCAGGAACAGGACACGGGTACAGGACACGGGTACAGGACAGCAGGTACAGGACAGCAGGTACAGGACACGGGTACAGGACGCGGGTACAGAACGCGGGTACAGGACAGGAGGTACAGGACAACAGGTACAGGACACGGGTACAGGGCAGCAGGTACAGGTCAGCAGGTACAGGACACGGGTACAGGAGAGAGTTACAGGACGCGGGTACTGGACGAGGGTACAAGACGCGGGTACAGGACACGGGTTACAGGACAGCAGTTACAGGGCAGCAGGTACAGGATACGGGTACAGGACAGCAGGTACAAGACACGGGTACAGGGCAGCAGGTCAGGACAGCAGGTACAGAACAGCAGGTACTTGACACGGGTACAGGGCAGCAGGTACAGGACACGGGTACAGGACACGGGTACAGGGCAGCAGGTACAGGACAGCAGGTACAGGCCAGCAGGTACAGGACACGGGTACAGGACGCGGGTACTGGACGAGGGTACAAGACGCGGGTACATGACACGGGTACAGGACAGCAGGTACAAGGCAGCAGGTACAGGACACGGTACAGGACAGCAGGTACAGGACACGGGTACAGGGCAACAGGTCAGGACAGCAGTTACAGAACAGCAGGTACTTGACACGGGTACAGGGCAGCAGGTACAGGACACGGGTACAGTACACGGGTACAGGGTAGCAGGTACAGGACAGCAGGTACTGGACGAGAGTACAGGACGCGGGTACAGGACACGGGTACAGGACAGCAGGTACAGAACAGCAGGTACTTGACACGGGTACAGGGCAGCAGGTACAGGACACGGGTACAGGACACGGGTACAGGGTAGCAGGTACAGGACAGCAGGTACTGGACGAGGGTACAGGACGCGGGTACAGGACACGGGTACAGGACAGCAGGTACTTGGCAGCAGGTACAGGACAGCAGGTACAGGACACGGGTACAGGACGCGGGTGCAGGACACGGGTACAGGACAGCAGTTACAGGACACGGGTACAGGACACGGGTACAGGACAGCAGGTAGAGGACACGGGTACAGGACAGCAGGTACAGGGCAGCAGGTACATTACACGGGTACAGGACAGCAGGTACAAGACACGGGGACAGGGCAGCAGGTCAGGACAGCAGTTACAGAACAGCAGGTACTTGACACGGGTACAGGGCAACAGGTACAGGACACGGGTACAGGACACGGGTACAGGGCAGCAGGTACAGGACAGCAGGTACAGGCCAGCAGGTACAGGACACGGGTACAGGACGCGGGTACTGGACGAGGGTACAAGACGCGGGTACATGACACGGGTACAGGACAGCAGGTACAAGGCAGCAGGTACAGGACACGGTACAGGACAGCAGGTACAGGACACGGGTACAGGGCAACAGGTCAGGACAGCAGGTACAGAACAGCAGGTACTTGACACGGGTACAGGGCAGCAGGTACAGGACACGGGTACAGGACACGGGTACAGGGTAGCAGGTACAGGACAGTAGGTACAGGCTAGCATGTACAGGACACGGGTACAGGACGCGGATACAGGACACGGGTACAGGACACGGGTACAGGACGCTGGTACAGGGCAGCAGGTACAGGACAGCAGATACTGGACGAGGGTACAGGACGCGGGTACCGGACACGGGTACAGGACAGCAGGTACGGGGCAGCAGGTACAGGACAGCAGGTACAGGACAGCAGGTACAGGACACGGGTACAGGACGCGGGTACAGGACACGGGTACAGTACACGGGTGCAGGACACGGGTACAGGACAGCAGTTACAGGACACGGGTACAGGACACGGGTACAGGACAGCAGGTAGAGGACACGGGTACAGGACAGCAGGTACAGGGCAGCAGGTACAGGACAGCAGGTACAGGACAGAAGGTACAGGACACGGGTACAGGACGCGGGTACAGGACAGCAGTTACAGGACACGGGTACAGGACACGGGTACAGGACATCAGGTACAGGACACGGGTACAGGTCAGCAGGTACAGGACACGGGTACAGGACACGGGTACAGGACAGCAGGTACAGGACACGGGTACAGGACAGCAGATACAGGACACTGGTACAGGACACGGGTACAGGACAGCAGGTTCAGGACAGCAGGTACAGGACACGGGTACAGGACAGCAGGTACAGGACACGGGTACAGGACACGGGTACAGGACAGCAGGTACAGGACACGGGTACAGGACAGCAGGTACAGGACACGGGTACAGGACACGGGTACAGGCCACGGGTACAGGACAGCAGGTACAGGACACGGGTACAGGGCATCAGGTACAGGACACGGGTACAGGACACGGGTACAGAACAGCAGGTACAGGACAGCAGGTACGGGACACGGGTACAGGGCAGCAGGTACAGGACACGGGTTCAGGACACCGGTTCAGGGCAGCAGGTACAGGGCAGCAGGTACAGGGCAGCAGGTACAGGGCAGCGGGTACAGGATACGGGTACAGGACACGGGTACAGGACACGGGTACAGGACAGCAGATACATGACACGGGTACAGGACAGAAGGTACAGGGCAGCAGATACAGGACACGGGTACAGGACAGCAGGTACAGGACACGGGTACAGGACACGGGTACAGGACACGGGTACAGGACACGGGTACAGGACACGGGTAAAGGACACGGGTACAGGACACGGGTACAGGACAGCAGGTACAGGACACGGGTACCGGAGAGCAGGTACAGGACGCGGGTACAGGACACGGGTGCAGGACAGCAGGTACAGGACACGGGTACCGGAGAGCAGGTACAGGACAGCAGATACAGGGCAGCAGGAACAGGACACGGGTACAGGACACGGGTACAGGACAGCAGGTACAGGACAGCAGGTACAGGACACGGGTACAGGACGCGGGTACAGAACGCGGGTACAGGACAGGAGGTACAGGACAACAGGTACAGGACACGGGTACAGGGCAGCAGGTACAGGTCAGCAGGTACAGGACACGGGTACAGGACAGAGTTACAGGACGCGGGTACTGGACGAGGGTACAAGACGCGGGTACAGGACACGGGTTACAGGACAGCAGTTACAGGGCAGCATCTACATTACACGGGTACAGGACAGCAGGTACAAGACACGGGGACAGGGCAGCAGGTCAGGACAGCAGGTACAGAACAGCAGGTACTTGACACGGGTACAGGGCAACAGGTACAGGACACGGGTACAGGACACGGGTACAGGGCAGCAGGTACAGGACAGCAGGTACAGGCCAGCAGGTACAGGACACGGGTACAGGACGCGGGTACTGGACGAGGGTACAAGACGCGGGTACATGACACGGGTACAGGACAGCAGGTACAAGGCAGCAGGTACAGGACACGGTACAGGACAGCAGGTACAGGACACGGGTACAGGGCAACAGGTCAGGACAGCAGGTACAGAACAGCAGGTACTTGACACGGGTACAGGGCAGCAGGTACAGGACACGGGTACAGGACACGGGTACAGGGTAGCAGGTACAGGACAGTAGGTACAGGCTAGCATGTACAGGACACGGGTACAGGACATGGGTACAGGACGCTGGTACAGGGCAGCAGGTACATCACAGCAGGTACTGGACGAGGGTACAGGACGCGGGTACAGGACACGGGTACAGGACACGGGTACAGGACAGCAGGTACGGGGCAGCAGGTACAGGACAGCAGGTACAGGACAGCAGGTACAGGACACGGGTACAGGACGCGGGTACAGGACACGGGTACAGTACACGGGTGCAGGACACGGGTACAGGACAGCAGTTACAGGACACGGGTACAGGACACGGGTACAGGACAGCAGGTAGAGGACACGGGTACAGGACAGCAGGTACAGGGCAGCAGGTACAGGACAGCAGGTACAGGACAGCAGGTACAGGACACGGGTACAGGACGCGGGTACAGGACAGCAGTTACAGGACACGGGTACAGGACACGGGTACAGGACATCAGGTACAGGACGCGGGTACAGAACGCGGGTACAGGACAGGAGGTACAGGACAACAGGTACAGGACACGGGTACAGGGCAGCAGGTACAGGTCAGCAGGTACAGGACACGGGTACAGGACAGAGTTACAGGACGCGGGTACTGGACGAGGGTACAAGACGCGGGTACAGGACACGGGTTACAGGACAGCAGTTACAGGGCAGCATCTACATTACACGGGTACAGGACAGCAGGTACAAGACACGGGGACAGGGCAGCAGGTCAGGACAGCAGGTACAGAACAGCAGGTACTTGACACGGGTACAGGGCAGCAGGTACAGGACACGGGTACAGGACACGGGTACAGGGTAGCAGGTACAGGACAGTAGGTACAGGCTAGCATGTACAGGACACGGGTACAGGACATGGGTACAGGACGCTGGTACAGGGCAGCAGGTACATCACAGCAGGTACTGGACGAGGGTACAGGACGCGGGTACAGGACACGGGTACAGGACAGCAGGTACGGGGCAGCAGGTACAGGACAGCAGGTACAGGACAGCAGGTACAGGACACGGGTACAGGACGCGGGTACAGGACACGGGTACAGTACACGGGTGCAGGACACGGGTACAGGACAGCAGTTACAGGACACGGGTACAGGACACGGGTACAGGACAGCAGGTAGAGGACACGGGTACAGGACAGCAGGTACAGGGCAGCAGGTACAGGACAGCAGGTACAGGACAGCAGGTACAGGACACGGGTACAGGACGCGGGTACAGGACAGCAGTTACAGGACACGGGTACAGGACACGGGTACAGGACATCAGGTACAGGACGCGGGTACAGAACGCGGGTACAGGACAGGAGGTACAGGACAACAGGTACAGGACACGGGTACAGGGCAGCAGGTACAGGTCAGCAGGTACAGGACACGGGTACAGGACAGAGTTACAGGACGCGGGTACTGGACGAGGGTACAAGACGCGGGTACAGGACACGGGTTACAGGACAGCAGTTACAGGGCAGCATCTACATTACACGGGTACAGGACAGCAGGTACAAGACACGGGGACAGGGCAGCAGGTCAGGACAGCAGGTACAGAACAGCAGGTACTTGACACGGGTACAGGGCAACAGGTACAGGACACGGGTACAGGACACGGGTACAGGGCAGCAGGTACAGGACAGCAGGTACAGGCCAGCAGGTACAGGACACGGGTACAGGACGCGGGTACTGGACGAGGGTACAAGACGCGGGTACATGACACGGGTACAGGACAGCAGGTACAAGGCAGCAGGTACAGGACACGGTACAGGACAGCAGGTACAGGACACGGGTACAGGGCAACAGGTCAGGACAGCAGGTACAGAACAGCAGGTACTTGACACGGGTACAGGGCAGCAGGTACAGGACACGGGTACAGGACACGGGTACAGGGTAGCAGGTACAGGACAGTAGGTACAGGCTAGCATGTACAGGACACGGGTACAGGACACGGGTACAGGACGCTGGTACAGGGCAGCAGGTACATCACAGCAGGTACTGGACGAGGGTACAGGACGCGGGTACAGGACACGGGTACAGGACAGCAGGTACGGGGCAGCAGGTACAGGACAGCAGGTACAGGACAGCAGGTACAGGACACGGGTACAGGACGCGGGTACAGGACACGGGTACAGTACACGGGTGCAGGACACGGGTACAGGACAGCAGTTACAGGACACGGGTACAGGACACGGGTACAGGACAGCAGGTAGAGGACACGGGTACAGGACAGCAGGTACAGGGCAGCAGGTACAGGACAGCAGGTACAGGACAGCAGGTACAGGACACGGGTACAGGACGCGGGTACAGGACAGCAGTTACAGGACACGGGTACAGGACACGGGTACAGGACATCAGGTACAGGACACGGGTACAGGTCAGCAGGTACAGGACACGGGTACAGGACACGGGTACAGGACAGCAGGTACAGGACACGGGTACAGGACAGCAGATACAGGACACTGGTACAGGACACGGGTACAGGACAGCAGGTACAGGACAGCAGGTACAGGACACGGGTACAGGACAGCAGGTACAGGACACGGGTACAGGACACGGGTACAGGACAGCAGGTACAGGACGCGGGTACAGGACAGCAGGTACAGGACACGGGTACAGGACACGGGTACAGGCCACGGGTACAGGACAGCAGGTACAGGACACGGGTACAGGGCATCAGGTACAGGACACGGGTACAGGACACGGGTACAGAACAGCAGGTACAGGACAGCAGGTACGGGACACGGGTACAGGGCAGCAGGTACAGGACACGGGTTCAGGACACCGGTTCAGGGCAGCAGGTACAGGGCAGCAGGTACAGGGCAGCAGGTACAGGGCAGCGGGTACAGGACACGGGTACAGGACACGGGTACAGGACACGGGTACAGGGCAGCAGGTACATGACACGGGTACAGGACAGAAGGTACAGGGCAGCAGATACAGGACACGGGTACAGGACAGCAGGTACAGGACACGGGTACAGGACACGGGTACAGGACACGGGTACAGGACACGGGTACAGGACACGGGTACAGGACACGGGTAAAGGACACGGGTACAGGACACGGGTACAGGACAGCAGGTACAGGACACGGGTACCGGAGAGCAGGTACAGGACGCGGGTACAGGACACGGGTACAGGACAGCAGGTACACGACAGCAGGTATTTGACACGGGTACAGGGCAGCAGGAACAGGACACGGGCACAGGACACGGGTACAGGACAGCAGGTACAGGACAGCAGGTACAGGACACGGGTACAGGACGCGGGTACAGAACGCGGGTACAGGACAGGAGGTACAGGACAACAGGTACAGGACACGGGTACAGGGCAGCAGGTACAGGTCAGCAGGTACAGGACACGGGTACAGGACAGAGTTACAGGACGCGGGTACTGGACGAGGGTACAAGACGCGGGTACAGGACACGGGTAACAGGACAGCAGTTACAGGGCAGCATCTATATTACACGGGTACAGGACAGCAGGTACAAGACACGGGGACAGGGCAGCAGGTCAGGACAGCAGGTACAGAATAGCAGGTACTTGACACGGGTACAGGGCAGCAGGTACAGGACACGGGTACAGGACACGGGTACAGGGCAGCAGGTACAGGACAGCAGGTACAGGCCAGCAGGTACAGGACACGGGTACAGGACGCGGGTACTGGACGAGGGTACAAGACGCGGGTACATGACACGGGTACAGGACAGCAGGTACAAGGCAGCAGGTACAGGACACGGTACAGGACAGCAGGTACAGGACACGGGTACAGGGCAACAGGTCAGGACAGCAGGTACAGAACAGCAGGTACTTGACACGGGTACAGGGCAGCAGGTACAGGACACGGGTACAGGACACGGGTACAGGGTAGCAGGTACAGGACAGTAGGTACAGGCCAGCAGGTACAGGACACGGGTACAGGACGCGGATACAGGACACGGGTACAGGACACGGGTACAGGACGCTGGTACAGGGCAGCAGGTACAGGACAGCAGGTACTGGACGAGGGTACAGGACGCGGGTACAGGACACGGGTACAGGACAGCAGGTACGGGGCAGCAGGTACAGGACAGCAGGTACAGGACAGCAGGTACAGGACACGGGTACAGGACGCGGGTACAGGACACGGGTACAGTACACGGGTGCAGGACACGGGTACAGGACAGCAGTTACAGGACACGGGTACAGGACACGGGTACAGGACAGCAGGTAGAGGACACGGGTACAGGACAGCAGGTACAGGGCAGCAGGTACAGGACAGCAGGTACAGGACAGCAGGTACAGGACACGGGTACAGGACGCGGGTACAGGACAGCAGTTACAGGACACGGGTACAGGACACGGGTACAGGACATCAGGTACAGGACACGGGTACAGGTCAGCAGGTACAGGACACGGGTACAGGACAGCAGGTACAGGACAGCAGGTACAGGACACGGGTACAGGACACGGGTACAGGACATGGGTACAGGTCACAGGTACAGGGCAGCAGGTACAGGACAGCAGGTACAGGACAGCAGGTACAGGACACGGGTACAGGACGCGGGTACAGGACACGGGTACAGGACACGGGTACAGGACAGCAGGTACAGGGCAGCAGGTACAGGACAGCAGATACAGGAAAGCAGGTACAGGACACGGGTACAGGAAGGGGGTACAGGACAGGGGTACAGGACACGGGTACAGGACGCGGGTACAGGACAGTAGTTACAGGACACGGGTACAGGACACGGGTACAGGACACGGGTACAGGACAGCAGGTACAGGACACGGGTACAGGACAGCAGGTACAGGACACGGGTACAGGACGCGGGTACAGGACACGGGTACAGGACACGGGTACAGGACAGCAGGTACAGGGCAGCAGGTACAGGACAGCAGATACAGGAAAGCAGGTACAGGACACGGGTACAGGAAGGGGGTACAGGACACGGGTACAGGACACTGGTACAGGACGCGGGTACAGAACAGTAGTTACAGGACACGGGTACAGGACACGGGTACAGGACAGCAGGTACAGGACACGGGTACAGGACAGCAGGTACATGACAGCAGGTAAAGGACACGGGTACAGGACAGCAGGTACAGGACTCGGGTACAGGGCAGCAGGTCAGGACAGCAGGTACAGAACAGCAGGTACTTGACACGGGTACAGGGCAGCAGGTACAGGACACGGGTACAGGACACGGGTACAGGGCAGCAGGTACAGGACAGCAGGTACAGGCCAGCAGGTACAGGACACGGGTACAGGACAGCAGGTACAGGACAGCAGGTACAGGACACGGGTACAGGACACGGGTACAGGACACGGGTACAGGACACGGGTACAGGACAGCAGATACAGGACACGGGTACAGGACAGTAGATACAGGACACGGGTACAGGACAGCAGGTACAGGACACGGGTACAGGACATAGGTACAGGAAACTTGTACAGAACAGCAGGTACAGGAGAGCAGGTACAGGACACGGGTACAGGACACGGGTACAGGACACGGGTACATGACAACAGGTACAGGACACGGGTAAATGACAGCAGGTACAGGGCACGGGTACAGGACAGCAGGTACAGGACAGCAGGTACAGGACACGGGTACAGGACACGGGTAAAGGACACGGGTACAGGACACGAGTACAGGACACGGGTTCAGGACATGAGTACAGGACGCGGGTACATGACAGCAGGTACATGACACGGGTAAATGACAGCAGGTACAGGACACGGGTACAGGACAGCAGGTACAGGGCACGGGTACAGGACAGCAGGTACAGGACAGCAGGTACAGGGCAGCAGGTACAGGACAGCAGGTACAGGACACAGGTACAGGACAGCAGGTACAGGACACGGGTACAGGACAGCAGATAGAGGACACTGGTACAGGACAGCAGATACAGGACACGTGTTCAGGACAGCAGGTACAGGACACGGGTACAGGACAGCAGATACAGGACACGGGTACAGGACAGCAGGTACAGGACACGGGTACAGGACAGCAGATACAGGACACTGGTACAGGTCAGCAGATACAGGACACGGGTACAGGACAGCAGGTACAGGACACGGGTACAGGACAGCAGATACAGGACACGTGTTCAGGACAGCAGGTACAGGACAGCAGATACAGGACACGGTTACATGACAGCAGGTACAGGACAGCAGGTACAGGGCACGGGTACAGGACAGCAGGTACAGGGCAGCAGGTACAGGGCAGCAGGTACAGGACACGGGTACAGGACACGGGTACAGGACAGCAGGTACAGGACAGCAGATACAGGGCAGCAGGTACAGGACAAGGGTACAGGACAGCAGGTACAGGGCAGCAGGTACAGGGCAGCAGATACAGGACACGGGTACAGGACAGCAGATACAGGACACGGGTACAGGACAGCAGATACAGGACACGGGTTCAGGACAGCAGGTACAGGACAGCAGGTACAAAACACGGGTACAGGACAGCAGGTACAGGACACGGGTACAGGACAGCAGGTACAGAACACGGGTACAGGACAGCAGGTACAGAACACGGGTACAGGACAGCAGATACAGGACACGGGTACAGGATAGCAGGTACAGGACACGGGTACAGGACAGCAGATACAGGACACGGGTACAGGACAGCAGGTACAGTACACGGGTACAGGGCAGCAGGTACAGAACACGGGTACAGGACAGCAGATACAGGACACGGGTACAGGATAGCAGGTACAGGACACGGGTACAGGACAGCAGATACAGGACACGGGTACAGGACAGCAGATACAGGACACGGGTTCAGGACAGCAGGTACAGGACAGCAGATACAGGACAGCAGATACAGGGCAGCAGGTACAGGACAAGGGTACAGGACAGCAGGTACAGGGCAGCAGGTACAGGGCAGCAGGTACAGGACACGGGTACAGGACAGCAGGTACAGGACAGCAGGTACAGGACAGCAGATACAGGACACGGGTACAGGACAGCAGGTACAGAACACGGGTACAGGACAGCAGGTACAGAACACAGGTACAGGACAGCAGATACAGGACACTTGTACGGGACAGCAGATACAGGACACGGGTACAGGACAGCAGATACAGGACACGGGTACAGGACAGCAGATACAGGACACGGGTACAGGACAGCAGATACAGGACACGGGTACAGGACAGCAGATACAGGACACGGGTACAGGACAGCAGGTACAGAACACGGGTACAGGACAGCAGGTACAGAACACGGGTACAGGACAGCAGGTACAGAACACGGGTACAGGACAGCACGTTTAGAACACGGGTTCATGACACAGGTACAGGGCAGCGGGTACAGGGCAGCGGGTACAGGACAGGGGTACAGGACACGGGTACAGGACACGGGTACAGGACAGCAGATACATTGCATCAGTGCAGGACAAGGGTACAGGACAGCAGGTACAGGACAGCAGGTATAGGACACGGGTACAGGTCAGCAGTTACAGGACACGTGTACAGGACACAGGTACAGGACAGCAGGTACAGGACACAGTTACGGTGTTAATCCTAGACTTACATTTAGTCTCAGATGCTAGGTAATCTATACTTGCTATATTTTTCTAGACTGGGCTAGTCGTCAATTGAATATTTTGCTCCTGGGTCTGGATGACAGACTAGGCTATTCCAATTGATAGATTGCGAAGGAGATGGCGCGTTTACATTTTCATCAAATTCAAACAAAAAGATGCAAACTTGCTATGTATCTGAAGTGTCGTGTAACCGCAATAACGTATCTATACTACCTTCCTGGCAAAAGAAACGATACATATACACTGTCAGATAGTTTAATCAACGGGTTATAAATGGATTGTCACATCTGACCTTAAAAGCGAACTAAACTGTACTTTTAAGGCATTGTCAAGGATCTGCATTTTACATTTATTGAAATACCATAAGTATGGTCTTCCTCGTTTACAACCAACTGAAAGGTACAACTACACCTGTGTACCTGTCAAATCAAAAGTCAAACAAGATTTATAACAAGAAATAATAGAATAACAGTATTTCATTTTATATGTATATTTCTGCTGGTATGTCAAATACCCCGAATCTGAATACACTTGGTGAACACACCTGATCAGACATGATCATTGTGACCTTGAATAAAACAAGGAACTAAAGCAGTGTGGAACAGTGCATGTATACACCGACAAAAAAACATGTAATCATGTTCTCAATTAACAATTATCGTTCAACAATGGATTCATGCTGAAAATAAATTGATAATGAAAAATACAGACACGTTGTATCACATAAAGTCTGATTATATTGTACGGACGCTTCTATAACAATTTACTGTCAATCAGTATCACTTGATTGATTCAGAGTTAGTTCCCTTGACATGTAATCTCGTTAGGGCTCTCGCGATTTGACCGCCATTTGCATGGCTTCGTAATGCAACTTGAATTAGCCTTAGTTTAATGTAGATTCCATATTCACAGGGAATAAAACTTCAAGCATGTTGAACCCACGAATCCTGTGACAGTCGTCAGTTGAGCATTGTTGCGACTACATTGTACTCAATGTGGGTACATTTTGATATTTTCTTCTTCTTTTTGATGAATGGGTTTGACGTAAAGAATGTAAAACATAGCTTCGTGTCGACACGTAAGTTTTCCAGGTTGTGGAGGCATTGTTCATGTTTGTCTGTTATTACAGAAGATACCACACCAAGATATATGAATACAAAAATGCTTCAAGGTAACTGTCAATACTGATATAAAATTGTAACGTTTACCAAAAATGTTCGGCGGTTCCGTTAGTAATTTGTGCCGTACAGTGTTAATTCATCGGCAACAAGGACAATGCTCCTCACAATTTCACTAGATAAAACTAGCTGCAGAACTATATGTAACGTTTCTCCCCAGTATTATTGTCGTCAGGGTGTTACAGAGCCTATTTTGGCAAAGCAAGTGTAGCTACGTACAGCTATAGCCTAACTAGTTGATTCGCGCTTGAAAACAGTCGCATACCGATGATGTCACAATCACCTGACATCATTCATAATATCTAGTGACATTAATACGATGTTTTTGTTTAATCGCCAATTTGCGCTCATTATAGTTTCAACATAAAGACAATGAAATAAGTGTTTTGAAAGTATTGTTCAAAATACAATTTATTAACGGATATTTTATTGGTCTATTGTTGGTGTTTAGTCAGATGGCGTTATGCCATGGTATCACTACGTACATCTACGTGAATGAAGAGTGAACTTTAATAACATATTTCATTAATTTAGAGCGTGTAATAAATAAAATAGTAAACTCCATCCCGTTTAATAACATATGTATGAAACTCGTCAATGGTATTGGTATCTAACTCGCTTTCGCTCGTTAGATACCATAGCCATCCGCTCGTTTCATAAATATGTTTTTAAACGGGACGTCGTTTAGCATTCTCTATATATCTTCGGAGAACAACAGCATGTACAGTAGTTTTTGGAGAGGTTAATATATATATGCTGCAAACTAAAGCTTACAGCTCTTTTTTAGATATTAAATAGATGACGAAACTTGACCTTTAAGAATGTTTGCCTATGTTGCCACTGACTTGACCAATTATATCTTTACATCCGAGTTTGAGCAATGTGTGGGTATTATTGGCCAGTCTAATAAGTTGCGAGGCGCCAGTAGGCCAAGTCATGGATCAATCAAGAGACCACTTGTACGTTAGAGCGGTTTGTACCTCAGGTGCTTTGACATTTGGATTATTACTTCTGTATATGCCTTTTAAAGTAGCTCATATATATCTGTGTCGAAGATGTGCTTTTTCAACCAAATGTATTCCTGTTTAAAGTGACAATCTTGTTAAACTTACGTGAAACAAAGGTTCTTGTTTTCATATCATTAGTAAAACGTACCTGACATTAAAATATGAATTGAAAGTATTGAAAATAAATTTATCGTATCTCACTTGATTTTGATTGGTCGGTTGTCGGGGTTTTCAACTTCTTGTAAACCTCCTATTCTCTCGTACCCCGCTCAGGCGGGATACAAATCTTCGGCCTATTTATTCGAACTGCCTAACATTTGCCGAACTGCCTATAACATCCACACTGCCGAACATCACACCATTAGATTCTACGCATGGTTTGACGCACCTTTCAAACCGTTTATAAGCCAGTGAACAAACACATTATGAAATCTATTTCTTATAAATTGTCGATAAGATAAATTCGTTGTCAGATCGCACCTCGGGGTAGATGTATTTTGTATACCGAGAAGTTGCTCGATCTACAAGGACACTTGCGCGGGTTAAAAAATTCCATCTACCCCTTGATGCGGTCTGACAACTTATAATGTAAATATATTAACGTAAGGCAAACAGTCAGACACACACATGAGTTGGTAATGTCATTTACTGCATCTTGATTATCTATCAATAAAGAAAAGTACAATTTCCCCATAGGCACTATGTCACTAATCAATCAATCCAACTCGCTTCACATGAAATGTTATTTATAAGAAATGTATTTATCAGACATATAGTAATGTATGTGTCAGTTTCTTTCTCTTTTCGATGCCTGGTAATAAATATTATAGATAGTTCAAACTTCTGATGTATGAAGATTTGCCAGTTACTGACATGTAAAAACTTACATTTGTCTCTAAATGATAAATAGGTGGAGAAAGTATCTCGTGTATATCTGATACGGTTATAAAACATTCGTTATTTAATAAGGTCATATGTTTAGATTTGTATTATATGCAAGTATGTAAGTTCTTTAAAACATAGTTTTGAACAAAATATCTGTTACTTTCATTTTCCTCAAATGTCAATTGTTTTCCTTAAATATTTGAGATATCAAATATGAATATATTATCTACATACCAACCATTACAAGTTTTAATATTTGAAGAAAGAAGAAGTGTATTATGATCATGAATAATTTGGACAAAAGAAAGGGGGATATGTGTGATATATATGTATGTTAAACATAGTGATATATAGTGATATGTAAATGTTTCATTGCAACTTGTACACACATTAACTATAACAAATACAATTAATAATAAATAACAATTGTAATAATAATAGAGTCCTTGTAGCACGAATTTTACCATGCCACAGCATAATCAACGCTTCCTTTAAACTAGCACTTTGATTACTAATTCAGGCGTACCCTCATTCCCTCCGAACTGTGCAGGGCATGGGCCATGAAAACTTTCGTGGTGGTTTGAACTCTCATTTAATGTATTTCTGTTGGAAAGTTCAGAAACTGTCAATTTATCTTTTTTCCAAAACTTCTCTCCCCAAACTGCTCTTCATTGAGCAACGTTTAACATTTTCTCATTTTAGAGAGAAATTCAATCTTAATTCAACAATTGTTAAATCATAGAATTAAGGATTAAGCATAACATAAGCGCAATCTTTAGTTATTTTCAAATGAATGTTTTGCCATTTCATGGATTTGAACATAAAACCCTCTTCAGTTAATATCTTTTTTCAGCATATCAGTGAACGTTCACAGTAGAGGCTCCGATTCATTGTGGCTTTTTACTGTTCATCCTGATAATTGCCATTCAGAAAACAAAACCGATTAGCAATTCATGAACGTGTTATCACTGTAGTCAGTGGAAATTAAATTAGCTTCTAAATTGAATTAGAATTCCATTTAAGTGATAATGAAAAAACATGAGACAAATACGAATTAATAATTATTTGTGTCTTGCCATCGGTTCATTATCGGCTTGTTGTTGAATATATCATCAAGATGACGAGGTATGTCATATGTTCGATATATAGAGTAGTTACCCTAGGAAGTGTATCATATGACTTTTATGAAACGAGTGTGAATGTATGTATTGCCCGAGCAAGAGCGAGGGTCATACATAAATTTGCACGAATTTCTTAAAAGTCATATGGCACACTTTCGAGTATAATAATTTCTTTATCACCCATTTTATTCCATTTGATTAGCTTACAAATAGTAAGGAAACGGCCCACTTCTCTTGCGACGGCAAGATACGGCTGACGTCACGAACAAGCGTTTTATTGTAAGCTGCAAAGAAAATGATTCAATTTCCTAAATATTTTAACATTTGTTTTCTCTTTAGCCCTCTTCTTTGAACTAGTCACGTGTTTGCCCGTTTACGTTTACAGACAATCTGATAATTGCTTTGTCAGAATTTTAAATGAAACACTAGTTTCAATTAGCAAAGGTTTTGAATATTTGAATTGTTTGATAGCTATTCTTAGCTATGTCCAATTCATACAGCATATTCTCAATGATTGCCTCATGTCACGGACTTCATTTATATCATATGTTTTCATTGTCGTGGGTCTTAACTTGGCACTATTGCATTTGGTATTTTATTAAGAAACTAAAGGGGATTTGCCTTTTTTGCATGCTCTTCACATTTCACAAAATAACTTTTTTTTTGGACGAAGGAAGGAACAAGAATGCATGGCAATGACGAGTTTAGCTATTTTTCAGTAATATACTTAGTCTTGAACATCATTGACCTTCATGTCAGAAATCATGCGAAGCATATTATGCTGATGAAAATGTTAAGAATCGGACAATTAGTTTCAAGTTTCAAATTTGAAAGATAAAATAAGGAACAATTGAAGTAATCGTAAGTTTTTTTGGCATTTGGCAAATTGTTAACATGCAATATTTTGACATAACCTAGGTAAAAACAAGTGTATCATATGCTCACTTCAAAGCGTTGTGAGTGTAGAGTCTATTATCTGTCCAAATAATTGCCCTCTGTAATTCTTCCTTATTTACTGCTCTACTGGATGTGTATAACACGCCCCTAATGCAATTTACATTGTGTAAATCTATACATTTTGGCAATGAAATAAATTATATCTGTTTACGTATCTTGAAAGCTAACATCATTCCTGCAATTTCATATCCTCGTTTTTGTCGAAGTTCAATTGTATATCAGTTCAATTATGGTACGAATTGTCTTTAAGATATTTCCAATCCTGAAACATATTTTACAAATATGTTTGAATACTTCAAACAACTTTATCACCTTCCTGAGACGTAACATGATAGTAAACATAATTCCTGTTATATCATCGTTTGCATCTTAGTTTTATCCAGTCATTTAACGTATGGGTGATGTTTTTAATCTCTCCCATCTTGAGAAAGCTATATTACAAATGTTGTCATTTGTTTCAATCACTCATGCCTCTTATCAACTTCCTGGAGAAGACATCACTTGTACATATTGAACAATAACATTTAAAATGTTTAAAATATTGAACACTGATTACCGTTTCCGACTTATTTTCTCGAAGATACATACATACATGTATAATATTGCTAGTATATACAATTTCAAACTATGGTCGACATTTCGATGAATTTATAAGTCAATGTATAATTGCCAGAAGTACATAACCAAATACAAAGAAAGTAAGAACAAGATTTACAAAATGTTGATCGTCTGATAATAATGTCATTTTATGTTTGAGGGTGAAGTATAAGGAACTAAAAAACGTATTCGTCTTTTTAAAAATGAATATAGATGACGATGTTACAAATCTAGATGATTTTAGCATGAACCTAAAATTAGCAAAATCGAAATGCATTTAAGCTGGATTAACATAAATCTCTTGATCTTGAAATGAATAATCAAATTGGATTAATTGTAACTTCGGTTGCAAAGTATTATGGGCATGCAGTGCCAAAACATGTTCATCGCGAGTTGAAATCTAACGAAATGAAATATCTGATTGACAAGTGACACTCGATGAAAACACGTTATATTTGACAATTTTAATTAACTATCGTTTATGTATGTCTCCGGAAGCGCACCAAATAAATAACATCAAATTAGCTGATAATTCGCATTACTGCCAGGCCAGTAGTGAGAACATTATGCATAACATTAAATTAGATGATAGTTTCATCTAATTAGATGATAGTTTTGATCTAATTAGATGATAGTTTCTTATTAGATGATAGTTTTGATCTAATTAGATGATAGTTTCATCTAATTAGATGATAGTTTTGATCTAATTAGATGATAGTTTCATATTAGATGATAGTTTTGATCTAATTAGATGATAGTTTCATATTAGATGATAGTTTTGATCTAATTAGATGATAGTTTCTTATTAGATGATAGTTTTGATCTAATTAGATGATAGTTTCATCTAATTAGATGATAGTTTTGATCTAATTAGATGATAGTTTCATATTAGATGATAGTTTTGATCTAATTAGATGATAGTTTCATATTAGATGATAGTTTTGATCTAATTAGATGATAGTTTCATATTAGATGATAGTTTTGATCTAATTAGATGATAGTTTCATATTAGATGATAGTTTTGATCTAATTAGATGATAGTTTCATATTAGATGATAGTTTTGATCTAATTAGATGATAGTTTCATATTAGATGATAGTTTTGATCTAATTAGATGATAGTTTCATATTAGATGATAGTTTTGATCTAATTAGATGATAGTTTCATATTAGATGATAGTTTTGATCTAATTAGATGATAGTTTCATATTAGATGATAGTTTTGATCTAATTAGATGATAGTTTCATCTAATTAGATGATAGTTTTGATCTAATTAGATGATAGTTTCATATTAGATGATAGTTTTGATCTAATTAGATGATAGTTTCATATTAGATGATAGTTTTGATCTAATTAGATGATAGTTTCATATTAGATGATAGTTTTGATCTAATTAGATGATAGTTTCATATTAGATGATAGTTTTGATCTAATTAGATGATAGTTTCATCTAATTAGATGATAGTTTTGATCTAATTAGATGATAGTTTCATATTAGATGATAGTTTTGATCTAATTAGATGATAGTTTCATATTAGATGATAGTTTTGATCTAATTAGATGATAGTTTCATATTAGATGATAGTTTTGATCTAATTAGATGATAGTTTCATCTAATTAGATGATAGTTTTGATCTAATTAGATGATAGTTTCATATTAGATGATAGTTTTGATCTAATTAGATGATAGTTTCATATTAGATGATAGTTTTGATCTAATTAGATGATAGTTTCATCTAATTAGATGATAGTTTTGATCTAATTAGATGATAGTTTCATATTAGATGATAGTTTTGATCTAATTAGATGATAGTTTCATATTAGATGATAGTTTTGATCTAATTAGATGATAGTTTCATATTAGATGATAGTTTTGATCTAATTAGATGATAGTTTCATCTAATTAGATGATAGTTTTGATCTAATTAGATGATAGTTTCATATTAGATGATAGTTTTGATCTAATTAGATGATAGTTTCATATTAGATGATAGTTTTGATCTAATTAGATGATAGTTTCATATTAGATGATAGTTTTGATCTAATTAGATGATAGTTTCATCTAATTAGATGATAGTTTTGATCTAATTAGATGATAGTTTCATATTAGATGATAGTTTTGATCTAATTAGATGATAGTTTCATATTAGATGATAGTTTTGATCTAATTAGATGATAGTTTCATATTAGATGATAGTTTTGATCTAATTAGATGATAGTTTCATCTAATTAGATGATAGTTTTGATCTAATTAGATGATAGTTTCATATTAGATGATAGTTTTGATCTAATTAGATGATAGTTTCATATTAGATGATAGTTTTGATCTAATTAGATGATAGTTTCATATTAGATGATAGTTTTGATCTAATTAGATGATAGTTTCATCTAATTAGATGATAGTTTTGATCTAATTAGATGATAGTTTCATATTAGATGATAGTTTTGATCTAATTAGATGATAGTTTCATATTAGATGATAGTTTTGATCTAATTAGATGATAGTTTCATATTAGATGATAGTTTTGATCTAATTAGATGATAGTTTCATCTAATTAGATGATAGTTTTGATCTAATTAGATGATAGTTTCATCTAATTAGATGATAGTTTTGATCTAATTAGATGATAGTTTCTTCTATGTAGATGATAGTATCAGCTACATAGATGATAGTTTCATTTAATTAGATGATAGTTTCATCTAATTAGATGAAAGTTTGATCTAATTAGATGATAGTTTCGTATTGCTGCAAGTAGTGGGGAAATAATAACTAATAACTAATTAGATGATAGTTTCATCAAATTGGCTGATAGTTTTGTTCTAATTAGATGATAGCTTGTTCTATGTAGATGGTAGTTTTGTTCTAATTAGATGATAGCTTGTTCTATGTAGATGATAGTTTTGATCTAATTAGATGATAGTTTCATATTAGATGATAGTTTTGATCTAATTAGATGATAGTTTCATCTAATTAGATGATAGTTTTGATCTAATTAGATGATAGTTTCATATTAGATGATAGTTTTGATCTAATTAGATGATAGTTTCATATTAGATGATAGTTTTGATCTAATTAGATGATAGTTTCATATTAGATGATAGTTTTGATCTAATTAGATGATAGTTTCATCTAATTAGATGATAGTTTTGATCTAATTAGATGATAGTTTCATATTAGATGATAGTTTTGATCTAATTAGATGATAGTTTCATATTAGATGATAGTTTTGATCTAATTAGATGATAGTTTCATCTAATTAGATGATAGTTTTGATCTAATTAGATGATAGTTTCATATTAGATGATAGTTTTGATCTAATTAGATGATAGTTTCATATTAGATGATAGTTTTGATCTAATTAGATGATAGTTTCATATTAGATGATAGTTTTGATCTAATTAGATGATAGTTTCATCTAATTAGATGATAGTTTTGATCTAATTAGATGATAGTTTCATATTAGATGATAGTTTTGATCTAATTAGATGATAGTTTCATATTAGATGATAGTTTTGATCTAATTAGATGATAGTTTCATATTAGATGATAGTTTTGATCTAATTAGATGATAGTTTCATCTAATTAGATGATAGTTTTGATCTAATTAGATGATAGTTTCATATTAGATGATAGTTTTGATCTAATTAGATGATAGTTTCATATTAGATGATAGTTTTGATCTAATTAGATGATAGTTTCATATTAGATGATAGTTTTGATCTAATTAGATGATAGTTTCATCTAATTAGATGATAGTTTTGATCTAATTAGATGATAGTTTCATATTAGATGATAGTTTTGATCTAATTAGATGATAGTTTCATATTAGATGATAGTTTTGATCTAATTAGATGATAGTTTCATATTAGATGATAGTTTTGATCTAATTAGATGATAGTTTCATCTAATTAGATGATAGTTTTGATCTAATTAGATGATAGTTTCATATTAGATGATAGTTTTGATCTAATTAGATGATAGTTTCATATTAGATGATAGTTTTGATCTAATTAGATGATAGTTTCATATTAGATGATAGTTTTGATCTAATTAGATGATAGTTTCATCTAATTAGATGATAGTTTTGATCTAATTAGATGATAGTTTCATCTAATTAGATGATAGTTTTGATCTAATTAGATGATAGTTTCTTCTATGTAGATGATAGTATCAGCTACATAGATGATAGTTTCATTTAATTAGATGATAGTTTCATCTAATTAGATGAAAGTTTGATCTAATTAGATGATAGTTTCGTATTGCTGCAAGTAGTGGGGAAATAATAACTAATAACTAATTAGATGATAGTTTCATCAAATTGGCTGATAGTTTTGTTCTAATTAGATGATAGCTTGTTCTTTGTAGATGGTAGTTTTGTTCTAATTAGATGATAGCTTGTTCTATGTAGATGGTAGTTTTGTTCTAATTAGATGATAGCTTGTTCTAATTAGATGGTAGTTTTGTTCTAATTAGATGATAGCTTGTTCTATGTAGATGGTAGTTTTGTTCTAATTAGATGATAGCTTGTTCTATGTAGATGGTAGTTTTGTTCTAATTAGATGATAGCTTGTTCTATGTAGATGGTAGTTTTGTTCTAATTAGATGATAGTTCGTATTGCTACAAGTAGTGGGGAAATCATACATAACATTTAATTAGATGGTAGTTTCCTCTATATAGATGGTAGTTCCATTTAATTAGATGATAGTTTCCTCTATATAGATGGTAGGTCCATCTAATTAGATGATAGTTTCCTCTATGTAGATGATAGTTCCATTTAATTAGATGATAGTTTCCTCTATGTAGATGGTAGTTCCATCTAATTAGATGATAGTTTCTTCTCTGCAGATGGTAGTTCCATTTAATTAGATGATAGTTTCCTCTATGTAGATGGTAGTTCCATCTAATTAGATGATAGTTTCTTCTCTGCAGATGATAGTTCCATTTAATTAGATGATAGTTTCCTCTATGTAGATGGTAGTTCCATCTAATTAGATGATAGTTTCCTCTATGTAGATGGTAGTTCCATCTAATTAGATGATAGTTTCCTCTATGTAGATGGTAGTTCCACCTAATTAGATGATAGTTTCCTCTATGTAGATGGTAGTTCCATCTAATTAGATGATAGTTTCCTCTATGTAGATGATACTTCCATTTAATTAGATGATAGTTTCCTCTATGTAGATGGTAGTTCCATCTAATTAGATGATAGTTTCTTCTCTGCAGATGATAGTTCCATTTAATTAGATGATAGTTTCCTCTATGTAGATGGTAGTTCCATCTAATAAGATGATAGTTTCTTCTCTGCAGATGATAGTTCCATTTAATTAGATGGTAGTTTCCTCTATGTAGATGGTAGTTACATCTAATTAGATGATAGTTTCTTCTCTGCAGATGATAGTTCCATTTAATTAGATGGTAGTTTCCTCTATATAGATGGTAGTTCCATCTAATTAGATGATAGTTTCTTCTCTGCAGATGATAGTTCCATTTAATTAGATGGTAGTTTCCTCTATATAGATGGTAGTTCCATCTAATTAGATGATAGTTTCTTCTCTGCAGATGATAGTTTCATTTAATTAGATGATAGTTTCCTCTATATATATGGTAGTTCCATCTAATTAGATGATAGTTTCTTCTCTGCAGATGATAGTTCCATTTAATTAGATGGTAGTTTCCTCTATATAGATGGTAGTTCCATCTAATTAGATGATAGTTTCTTCTCTACAGATGATAGTTCCATTTAATTAGATGGTAGTTTCCTCTATATAGATGGTAGTTCCATCTAATTAGATGATAGTTTCCTCTATGTAGATGATAGTTCCATTTAATTAGATGGTAGTTTCCTCTATGTAGATGGTTGTTCCATCTAATTAGATGATAGTTTCCTCTATGTAGATGATAGTTCCATTTAATTAGATGATAGTTTCTTCTGATAAGATGATAGTTTCGTACAACCCAAAACAGCGGATATATACATGTACTTTAGTCACTAACTGTTTCATTCAAATATTAAATGCATATATTTTGTTTCTATATTAGCTTGTTGAACATATTAAAACAGTGTCAGGACCAAAAAAAAACATTTTAAAGATGTTTTATTTACAAATTAAGTTTTTTGATAAATACAGTTAGTACCAGTTTGTGTTTGATCCAGCCAACGAGCCGGATACACTTCATAAACATGCTCATCTCACTCACACCAAGTGCATCTGTCAAAAGATCAAAGAAAACATTTAGTTGAAATAATTTTTCTTCTTTAACATCGAATCTGTCAAGTGCTTGCCTATTTTGGTTAAATAACCGCAGGTCTTTAACGTCTTGGGATGAAATCAACGGTTCATGAGATGGTGGGTCAAGAGCTTTCATATAATGCGTTCATTTTACTGATAAAACTATACATCTGTTTGAAGTCTTAAAGCACGAAAACGCATCGTGATCAAAGGAAACAATGAAGTAAATATGTCTGATTTACAGATCAATTCACATGTATGTGTTTGTTATCCTTGATCGATTCAGTAACTACATTAGTTCTCTATCACTTTCACGTTTGATTAGTAGTCATCAAACTATGTTTCTCTATTTTTGAAAATGTTACCAGATTTCCAAATTCTGTTACTGTTAATTTCAATCTAAAAATACTATTTTTCTTTAAGGGTAATTTATGTTTAGTCATTTTGCTATTTGGTAGTTAGAGATTCTCATGTAAAGGAATATTTGTAGTAATAATAGTTCTGTATTCCCTATCTGGCCGAAGGGATATTTGTTATACAATGTGCTGAACTCAAATGACCTGATTAAACTGAATGTACAATGTCAACGTAATTAAACATCTTCAAAAAGATAAATTTACATTTGAATATATTTTCACTCTGCATTTAAAAAGACACGAAAATCTAAATAATTATCAACCAATACGTTGGTCAAATCGAGTGAAATAATTTCTAAATCTCTAATTGACTGATAACAGCAATGCATTATTGGATGAACGTTCTTGTTGCACTGTTGGTTCTGAAAATGTTTGGAATAAGCTTCCAGAAGGCAAAAGTACATATTCATTATAATGAAAATGTTCGCAGTCGGTTTATACAATATTGGAAGATAAACGTTTCAAAATGCCGCGTGCCTAAAAGTGTTATATTTGCCAAAGAGACTCCCGATATATCACTGACCATGTTAAAGATTTTTGGCAATTACCCCTTATCCAACTTGAAATGTGACCATTGTGACAGGTACACCATTGTGACAGGTACACAGATACTTACATTATGACAGTACACCATTGTGACAGGTACACCATTGTGACAGATACTTACATTGTGACAGGTACACAATTGAGTTAGGTACACCATTGTGACAGGTACACCATTGTGACAGTACCAATTGTGACAGGTACTTACATTGTGACAGTACACAATTGAGATAGGTACACCATTGTGACAGGTACCCTAATGTGACAAGTACACAATTATGACAGGTACACCATTGTGACAGGTACACCATTGTGACAGGTATCCCAATGTGACAGGTACACCATTGTGACAGGTACACCATTGTGACAGGTACACCATTGAGACAGGTACACCATTGTGACAGGTATCCCAATGTGACAGGTACACCATTGTGACAGTACACAATTGAGACAGGTATCACCATTGTGACAGGTATCCCAATGTGACAGGTACACCATTGTGACAGGTACACAATTGTGACAGGTACACCATTGTGACAGATACTTACATTGTGACAGTACACCATTGTGACAGATATTTACATTATGACAGTACAACATTGTGACAGGTACACCATTGTGACAGATAGTTACATTATGACAGTACACCATTGTGACAGGTACACCATTGTGACAGATACTTACATTGTGACAGGTACACAATTGAGATAGGTACACCATTGTGACAGGTACCCTAATGTGACAGGTACACAATTGTGACAGGTACACCATTGTGACTGGTACACCATTGTGACAGGTACACCATTGTGACAGGTACACCATTGAGACAAGTACATCATTGTGACAGGTACACCATGCTGACAGGTACACCATTGAGACAAGTACACCATTGTGACAGGTATCCCAATGTGACAGGTACACCATTGTGACAGTACACAATTGAGACAGGTAAACCATTGTGACAGGTATCCAAATGTGACATGTACACAGTTGAGACAGGTACACCATTGTGACAGGTATCGAAATGTTACAGGTTAACCATTGTGACAGGTACACAATTGAGACAGGTACACCATTGTGACAGATATACAATTGATACAGGTACACCATTGTGACAGAAACACCGTTGTGACGGAGGTACTTACATTGTAACTTCATAATGCAAACTATTATGACGCTTCATTGTATTACATTACTTCAGTATTATTTTATAAAATTGAACATTGCACTGCATTTTCCTCCACGGACAAAGTATTACGCTGAACTATTAATCGTTGAAATGTATGAATGAATGTATGAATGAATGAATGTATGAATGAATGAATGAATGAATGAATGAATGAATGAATGAATGAATGAATGAACAATCGGATTTGCATCTAGTAACATCACGACTTGTATCATGGCGTTCTAATGGACTTTTCTTTGGAAACTTCACACATTAATTATCGTTGGTTTGCAGACTTCACTGAAGTTTGCATGGGTTTTTCTCCAAATGAAGGATATTCTTGTGAGTGCAGGCGATAATGATGGTCTTCCTGTGACATTTATGAAGAGTAAAGTGTCCATTTGTCTCTATAGAGTTTAGATCGGTAGAGGATATGATCATTGGTTATCTTATGAAAAACATGGTTCTTGTTTCTTTCTCAACCTCATTCAATGATTAATTTGTACAGTAAATTAATTAACCACACATAAACACGAGCACGACTTTGTGTGTTATCAAGCAGATATACTTAATTATAAAATACATTATTAAAAAACAACAAAACCCTTGGTCATTAAAGCGAACATTCGAATTAACTGTTTGAATTATTACCACCTGAATAGTAAACCTGATTCAGTACAAGACAAAATAAGTTGATGAGAGAAGAAATTTGTGTAGTTCATTTGGTGTAGTGTTGTTAACTTTGTGTAATTGATTCTGTTCGCTCAGTTCAGTTCGTTTAAGTGATATCTCCATGCACATATTTCTTAATTCAAAATACCAGTTTTTCAGTGAAATGGTTAAGGAAACATGCTCTCTAAAATAAAAATGCGCCCTCAAAGATATGGTCTGCATGCCGTCGTTGCAGTATCCATCAACAAACATAATGCGTATGTGAACTGCATGTCTCTAGAAACTGTTCAAAGCACGTACCAGATGTATATGTACATGTAGCGATGTAAAACGCTTGAAGCAAGCTCTTCAAACATACCGGATTCATGAAAAATAAAGATTGATGGAAAACATACTGTCCAGCACAGTACTTAAGCAATAGCATAAATGAGTTCACTGGTTTCCTAAAAGAAGTACATGAAGTTTATTTCAACCCTTATTGTTCCATCATGTATTTTCTGAAGGCTCGATAACATGGATTGCCAACAGCATTGTCAATTCAGGGGATTCTTCTGTAAATGTTTATCTTACTAGAGATAGATTTGTAGGTCTTTTTACTCATGAAGGGAGGGCGTTTGTTTCATTGGCATGGCAGTGTAGGTCTCTTGTTTACCAACTTGCACATATAGTTCCGGTTTAAACGTATGTATTCACCATGACTTGATGGGATCGGTAAACAAGCAAGACATTGATTCTGTACATGACACAAATCTCTCTGCTGTCTCGACGGACAAAACATTTTCAAAACACCAATATCTCTAAATACACGATTGCATGTGTACTTGTAACCAGGTTCTTCAGCTGGTGGAATTGTTTCTTTGAATGTGTTGTAATGAGCCCAGATGTGACCGGTTGTTACAGGAACACCTGCGAGCAGCGGCACGAACAAGAGAACCATGGGTGTACCATGGGTGTAACCTTACATTGCACTGCCTGCACGTACCAAGTTACGAAGTAATATTTCATGAGAATGAGAATGTTTCATTAATTTGGTACGTCTAGTCCTTTCAGGAGTTGCATCGTCGGAAACACAATTGAGTAAAGAGAAATGTGATGTGGAAAGTGGCATCTTATAACCAGAGGGAAATAAAGTAGCAGCATAGCTGTATATCGGCGTTATATACACACTGATACATGAATCTATATGTATGTATGAATATACCATTGCTGCAGTGATATACTATATTCTAAATGCTGTTGGTGTACATATAATTGATAAAGTTGGTGGCATATGACAGGAAGTCATATCAGTAAGAGTCAGCCATTGGTCAATACAACGTGAAGATATTGAAGCCGGGGGCAAAATCATCTGAGCAAAATGCTCAATATTCGCAGCAAATATGTGACTGTAAATACCACGGCGCCCCAGGCCGGGACTTTATTCTAGCATGTATCTAGGTACTTGGTTGTTACAGGACATCAATCTAGCATGTATCTAGGCACTTGGTTGTTAGAGGACTTCAATCTAGCATGTATCTAGGCACTTGGTTGTTACAGGACTTCAATCTAGCATATATCTAGGCACTTGGTTGTTACAGGACTTCAATCTAGCATGTATCTAGGCACTTGGTTGTTACAGGACTGCAATCTAGCATATATCTAGGCGCTTGGTTGTTACAGGACTTCAATCTAGCATGTATCTAGGCACTTGGTTGTTACAGGACTTCAATCTAACATGTATCTAGGCACTTGGTTGTGTTACAGGACTTCAATCTAGCATGTATCTAGGCACTTGGTTGTTACAGGACTTCAATCTAGCATGTATTTATATAGGCACTTGGTTGTTACAGGACTTCAATCTAGCATGTATCTAGACACTTGGTTATTACAGGACTTCAATCTAGCATATATCTAGGCACTTGGTTGTTACAGGACTTCAATCTAGCATGTATCAAGGCACTTGGTTGTTACAGGACTGCAATCTAGCATATATCTAGGCACTTGGTTGTTACAGGACTTCAATCTAGCATGTATCTAGGCACTTGGTTGTTACAGGACTTCAATCTAACATGTATCTAGGCACTTGGTTGTTAGAGGACTTCAATCTAGCATGTATCTAGGCACTTGGTTGTTACAGGACTTCAATCTAGCATGTATCTAGGCACTTGGTTGTTAGAGGACTTCAATCTAGCATGTATCTAGGCACTTGGTTGTTACAGGACTTCAATCTAGCATGTATCTAGGCACTTGGTTGTTAGAGGACTTCAATCTAGCATGTATCTAGGCACTTGGTTGTTACAGGACTTCAATCTAGCATGTATCTAGGCACTTGGTTGTTACAGGACTTCAATCTAGCATGTATCTAGGCACTTGGTTGTTACAGGACTTCATCTAGCATGTATCTAGGCACTTGGTTGTGTTACAGGACTTCAATCTAGCATGTATCTAGGCACTTGGTTGTGTTACGGGATTTCAATCTAGCATGTATCTAGGCACTTGGTTGTTACAGGACTTCAATCTAGCATGTATCTAGGCACTTGGTTGTTACAGGACTTCAATCTAGCATGTATCTAGGCACTTGGCTGTGTTACAGGACTTCAATCTAGCATGTATCTAGGCACTTGGTTGTGTCAGGACTTCAATCTAGCATGTATCTAGGCACTTGGTTGTTACAGGACTTCATTCTAGCATGTATCTAGGCACTTGGTTGTTACAGGACTTCAATCTAGCATGTATCTAGGCACTTGGTTGTTACAGGCCTTCAATCTAGCATGTATCTAGGCACTTGGTTGTTACAGGACTTCAATCTAGCATGTATCTAGGGACTTGGTTGTTACAGGACTTCAATCTAGCATATATCTAGGCACTTGGTTGTTACAAGACTTCAATCTAGAGTGTATCTATATAGGCACTTGGTTGTTACAGGACTTCAATTTAGCATGTATCTAGGCACTTGGTTGTTACAGGACTTCAATCTAGCATGTATCTAGGCACTTGGTTGTGTTACAGGACTGCAATCTAGCATGTATCTAGGCACTTGGTTGTTACAGGACTTCAATCTAGCATGTATCTAGGCACTTGGTTGTTACAAGGGAGGGTCTCCTCCTGGACAGGTATAATTGGTCAAATCAATGATTCGAGGGCAGGAAGGGATTTCAGTCAAGAGTTACTACTTGGTCAATATTTCTTGGAGATATTGAAGACGTGAAGAATAGCCTCTGAAGCTTTGATCATATAGATAAACCTATTCTGTCCACCATGTTCAACTTCCTACACAATGTGATGATCGTGTTCATGAAGTATATATGCGTCTTGTCTCTCCAAATATCGAAGGTGTTTGATTCCTGGATTAAAGACACCTATTGACACAATGTACTAAGTGATCTTTATTCTTTAGATGTAGAATTCAGTTCTTAATTTTGTTTGTCATCTTACCACGACACTCAAACTGCCTTTGTTACCTGTGAGAGTTGTTTGCTCTGTAGATTTCAGGTCGCGATGAGTTGGCACTGCTTGATCATAATACATTTTGCACAATGTTTGTTTTGTCATTTCTTAAATTAATGTTTATTAAATAAAGCATGTATATATACACTAAGCTGTATATATTATAACAGGCGTTTGAATTTGTTAACGGGAGTGATGTAATTTTCGTTTTCGAAAGACCATCCGTGACTTGACTTATGTAATGTGCACTTTATCCGCATATGACCCCAAATGAAAAATCATTTGCCTTCACCCTGCCGAAAATACCATTTATTGAATGATAATAGTAAATATGTACACATGTTCATCAGATGACACTTTTGTGATACGATATATGTATTCTCACACAAAGAGTCACTGTAACAAAACATTAGAGTAATAATTATGCTAAACCTTTGATGTACAGCAGACTTAATCCAATCACAATAGTACAAATGGTTGTGCATGAGTTGTCACAACTAATTGGGAAACAGTGGGTTAATAAGGAGGAACGAGTAACTTTAATAAACATGATGTACATTACATTTATATTAAACTTTTATCAATTCATTATTTTTAAAATTAATAGTCTTACATGACATTTTAGTAATGTCCTAATTCTAAATTATTACGTAAAAAGTTAGTGTTTTATAATTGGATTCGTATGGAGTGTCCTTGTTTTAAAATTACCTGGAATTGTTCAATATCCTTAAGTTAGTTATTCTGTTGAGTTTGTGTATAAGTTAATATATTAATGACACAACAGCACACGCCTATAAATATAAAAGCTGCAATTCAATCTGAATAACATCCAGCAATATTCAGGGAGGATGTCAGATGTTTCTTAAACTGATGTCAGATGTTTCTTAAACTGAGCACGTATTTGAGAATCAATTTGAAGAGACCGTAACCGCGGCATTGAATAAACACAATCACAATACGAACGTGGCATGTAACTTTTAAGGTGTTACTATTTTCATTATATTTATTTTATTATTTATTTTTTATTTTATTTTATTATTTTATATTATTTAACAAATGTTTGATAACCCCCGATGTCAGTTCAAGCTACACCTGAGATTATAAAATATGTTTATGTTCTGTTTGTAAAGAATACTATAACAAGCGATTTTCATATCAGTGTATTAATATCTGACCTGCAATAAGCGTTTAAAGAAGGGGAAAAGCCGTCAATGTTGAAGATAGCATTAGTTCCAAACTGTTCTATGTTCTTGTCACGTGATCAAAAGCTGCTATTGGATTGGTTGATGATACATTGAACACTTTGGTTATGAAATATCTGGAGTTAGAACCAATAAAATACCAAGAAAAACATTTTCTAAGCTATATACTGCCACGAAACCAGAAGTACTCAGAACACCTTAACTCAGTTTCGACCAAAAGTGGAGATAAAACAACGTCGTTCACATGGGGCGAAATGTTGTCAATAATTTGTTTTAACAGAGTCAGTTTACTTCAGATTACAACTGATTGTTTGAAAGAAGATGACAAAGCCTAATGAATGATAAACTTGATCAAACTGGGGTTTTTTCACAAATAAGTTGATAATCCATATTTCTATAACCAATTTTAGATTACACTCAAACAACTACATTTTAAATGGATACTAATATATTTATTGTGAGCAAACATGTAATGGCGTATATGATTCAGGGGAGAGTACATTTCACTTTTCTTAAGCATTTATCAAAAATTAAAAAATAATTTCCTTTAAAGGCATTCTTTTTAAGAGATATCAACTACCGTTTGCAAAAACATATTTGATTACCGTTTAACATGTGCTGGATGTAAATGTCTGTTGAATGTTACCATCAAACTAACGCTTCTAAGTGAGTCCTAATAAGAACATATGGCTAACATAATTGTGCTAATGAACGAAGCAGATCTTCAAATGGTTATCTGCACATGCTGGGAGACTCAGTGAAATAGGTTTTCAAGCAATAATAGATAATTCCTCTTCATTTCGTGTTGTACATGCACTGTTAACGGCAAGTGAATTGTGAATTGTGAACAAGTATCAATCAATTTAATCTGGTTAATGTTCCCATTGAGGTGATAGATCTCTCTCAGAAAAAGTCATTCATACTACTGTTTAAATGCAACGCTTAGACGACGACTATGCATTTTAAATATAATATATACATGGAAATGTAGCTGACAAATTTTTCAATTACCATATAATTCGATCATAAAATCATAAAAGGTCTGGAGAAAACATCCTTTCACAAATAGTAAATTTCTTAAATCGTCACAGAGGCATAAAACTGGCGAGCTGAGTTCGTCAAGTAACAGAGAGGTGGTCAACAAGTGTTATCTTTGGTTGGTAAAACATTGAACAGTGCTCTTATATTAAAGTATAAAATAAATGTGTATGTATAGTACAGCGTTGTGAAACTATATTCACATCAGTAACTAAATAAGCTTATAAGTTAAATTAAAGCCATTTGTTCTTCATCTGTCTTTGTTATCTTGCTGAAAGAGTTCAGAAAGTGATCAAGGTACAAGTGGTATGTGCACCCATTCGTAAATTTGTTTTGATAGTGATGTAGCCGATATGGAGTGTAGGCGATATGGAGTGTAGGCGATACGAGGACAGGCCAGTTTGAATGCTGCAAGCGACTCATCCAAAAATGAGTACAAGAACGTGTATTATTTCAGATAGATTGCACGCACAGAATTGTTGTATTTGGGATAACACTATATGGAATGAAGTTTTGAGTAAAATGAATTGTAGTTTGTAACCAGTATGTTTTCACTGACTAAGCAAATGTTATCATTATATGTATGCTAAATGTGAGGAACACAAGTTGTATATGTTCCACCTCACTCGCGGATCGATGAATTAAGCACAGTTATAGTTCTTTTTAAAAAGGCACAGCTCTGTGTCTCTATTTCTCTGTGTGAGAAATATGTTCTCACCACTGCAGTTTGATCTCAGTTCTCAACACAGTGAAAATATCACACAAGGGATGACATCATGGTTACAATGATATGACGTCACATCTACACAACGTCACATTTTATCTCACACTTTATATATCCCCTTTCTACATTTTTGTAACATATCTTTCCATAATGTTGTTTTTTTAGAAGAAACGGTTGTTACTTGATTGCACAGTGAAAGTATATGAGAAATGTTAAAAATAGTTAGTTATCTCACTTTGCTCAGAATAAATCTCATTCATGTTACAGAATTCACATCACTCTCTTGAAAATGTATGTAGTTTAAAAAATCGATCAACTCATTGTTGTACATACATCTGTTTCTTAAAATTTAGGGCTAAATAATTCATTTTTTATTTAAAATTATAAATGAGATTTAACGATTTGAGAAAACAAAGTTATGATCATTTTTGCAGAAATTTAACATCTTTACATAATAAACCAAGTTGGACCACAATATTTAGACAGAACAACATTTTCTTCTTTTTTTCCAGTAGTAATGTTCAGTTAAATATGTGTAAATATATTAAGAACTTTTGTTTTTTAAAAATCAGTGCTGATTCATTACTTTAAAATGCCTTACTTTCATAATGAACAAGTATCCTAAGTGACACATTGTATTTTTGGAAGCAGTAAACAATCAGGATTACATTTATGTATTGTGTCTGCCTTCATCATAAAGTCTCTTTGGAGACAAGCTACAGCTTTCGGACCATGGCCTATCAGACATCTTTTAATTTCATTTTTATTTTTCCAAATGTATAATAATAAAAATATTCATTTCAGAAACCAGATTTTTGTTTTTGAAGCACTATCCCTGTAATTTAACCCTTTGTTTCATTTACGCACATACGCGAAGTGATAAATTCATAAAAGATGTGTGAATGAATAACAAACTGTATGGGGAAAACGGTATCGTGAAATGTTAGTTGTACATGTTGTCAGTGTTTCAGCTGGAGTACTTTTATAAACATATTTTCTAGAATGTTACATGAAACAGAGATTGTAATCAAAACCTATGATTAATTAATATGTTTCTAACTTGATTGTGTACAAAGGTTCAGCATGTCTTATGCATTTGTTGATAGATTACGCTCTTAAACAGAAGGAAAATGATACAAATTGCGGCTTGACTTCTCTGATTTTACCCGCGCTTCTATTCTGAGCCCAATCTTACTCACATTTACAGCAATTATTGCTAGTTAGAAAAAGTGTCCTAACGAGTTTGCTTATAAACGGGTTGAAACGTAATATAGCTTGACGACGCCATTTATACAACAGTTAAATTTGAACTTTTAAACTGTTTATTAATCATACTGATTAGGAAATATATCTCATTTATAGGTTTAAGTAATTTGTGAACCTTAATTACATCGAAAATTACAAATAAATTTCCCCAAATAAGGCACATAACTCATCCTACTGTTTTACTCATGTGGCATATATAAATATATATATACCAGTCATGTAACCTTGTTTTGTCAAATCAAAAGAAAGCATATCGCTTAAATTGTAAATTCTTAATTCATTTCTATTTAGTGTTTTGGGTGTGTGAGTATGTATGCTTGTCACATGACCTTGTTTAGTCAAATCAGAAGGGTTCAAAGTTCAAATCCCGTACATGTCTGAATGTATCAACTCAATTGTCCTAGACAAGGTACCGAAACTAACAGATAAAGTATGAATGACGGTAAAGATGAAGTCAGAAACCTTTAGATCAAGCTTTATGTGAGGAAAACCTTACTATAATTATACATAACAATTTTTTGCGAGACTCAACACACGTCAGCGTTTTTAAATCCCCATGACGTCACAATACGATTTCAAAGAATTGAACAATTATATAATAACAATTACAATAGTTCCGATTTTGGTAACGTACCTAAAACAAAAATTAAAGAAACACAATGACGAACTGTTTTATGCATCGTATTGTCAATACATTAATAATATTATTAATATTAAACTCCAGCTACATAAAAATATGTTTTACTTCAATGATTAATTGACTCAGTCTGCTATGTTGTGTTTGAATAAATGAATTGTGTGTGTTATCAGCAATGTCATCATGAAGCATTACTTTCCAAACTTAAACACTAGTATGTAATATTAATTTTTAGTTTTTAAATACTCGATTTAACAATAGAATCCGAAAATTGTCCACATTATGATAAGTTAAAACAATTATTCGTATTTCAAATTCAATGATAACGTTCATCAATGTCATTTCAATGAGAACCAACGATATCAGTCAAATCCAGCAGAAGTTACATGGAAAGATTTGGGCAACCTCCAAACCTCCGATACTCAGAATTCTAACGTTAAATCTCAATATCTCTTAACTACCTGAGTCTATACATTCCTCCGGTTCTTATAATATAAGAAATACCAGTCATCAGTAATTGGAAATCAAATTTCAATTCAGATATATTTCAACTATCTGAAGCAATTCACTATACTTTTGAACCATCACCTAGCTCGTCAACCATTTTGTATTGTGAAAACAACGAAATACTATCCCTTCTCTTCTTTCAGTCTCATTGTCGTACCTCCTTCCCTGTATGACCTCTGTAAAGTTACATCTATATTCATGGGTTTCAAAGATTAACGTATAACGGGGTAATTGCCCTTATTAACCATAACACGTCGGAGATCAGGTGTTAGCAAGGTTGGATATTTGTTGTATATGGCTAAATGTGTGCTAGTGTACCAGAGGTATACAAGAGAAGGGCGCATGATACAATGATACAGCGTCACTGATTGCACAGACAAAATGTATTCCAACCAATCAGGATCCTCTTCCACCAGTACCAACTGATGGTCGATTCACCTCTGTTGATATAGGGGTAACGTCGTTTTTCAGGGCATAGCCATTTGCAGAAGCCCGAGCCCGACGAAAGAACACAGTGATAATGGCCCGTCATCAGCGTTGAGAGGGCGTTATCATTTGCAACGACCCACTCATTTCTGATAACAAGAGGGCAGTTCATGATTAGTCCATCCATTTTAACTATAATAGAGAATACTTAGCCCCTTGGGGTTTCTCAGCGTTAACGAAAGAAGAAATCATGACAACACATATGTTCCTTTGTATTAGGCAATACCTCTTTATTTAGAAATCGTCGGTTGGGCTTTTTTAGTCTTTTAACTCAGGTTCTACTTTATCGACCGCGCCTAGTTCCGCCTGGTCCGCCTGGTCCGCCTGGCCCACCGGGTCCACCGGGTCCGCTAGGTGGACTCTCTCTCCACTGGGTCAGATCAAGTTCATCCAGATCATCACAAGCAACTTCGTCGTTCCTGAATCAAAGAAATATTGAGGTTGTTACTAACCGTATGGTTGAAAATAACCGAGTTTATGTTTTCGATACGAACACATGTGCACAATATCACGGGTTGCCTAGCAACTATTGTTTAGCTGCGACATCCTGTATTTCGTCTGTGACGTCATAAAACGATTGTACGTGACGTCACTGAAATGAGTAGGCAGTTTCATGGCGATTTTTACGCGATCAAAATTCAATAAAAATGGTAATTAAGATATTATTCCCTCGGAAGTGTGGCCTATAACATTTACTAATCACGTGCAAATGTTTGTATAACCCTTGCTCCCGCTCAGGCAATACACAATCCCATTCGTTTCGCAATAATCTCTTGGGGGGGGGGGGGGGGGGGGGGGGGGGGGGGGGGGGATAACGCCGCTTTCAACAGTATTTCACTTATATCGCGGCTGCTAGTATTATGGCAGGAAGAAAGCCTGCAACGCCATGTGGCTATGCACTGCGGTGAAACCTGCGAGCAACCGCTGGATCTAGCGAACCATGGGTGGTACTACGCTGAAATTCAGTGTAGCATTGCACCCAAACCTTACTGCGTGGCGGGGATTCGAACCCCAGACCTCTTGATCCGAAACCGAACGCGCTAACCACTGCGCTATCCCGCCCCCTCGCAATAATCTCTGACTGGATCTACTTGTGCCAAGTGTAAAAAGAAACTTCACTGTTAAAATTAATTAATATTAACATGAAAATAATTTTGCAAAGGTAATTACGGTGAAACCTCGTTTAACCGGACCTAGTATATCCGGAAATCTGGCCATCCGCACGGTAGTAATTAAAACCTAATTACCAACATGGTCGAAATAACCGAGTTGATAGTTTCGATTGTATGATAAGTTGCATACTTGAAAAGACCGATATACTGGTCGAAATGAGCTCGTCGTATTGTATTAATATTGATCCAGTCAAAACCATCTGATGTTTATATATATATATATATATATATATATATATATATATATATATATATATATATATATATATATAAATAGATCCTCATCTCATAACTTCAAAATCGACTTCATCATGTACATGTAGCAGTATTTTGTGTTGGACTAAAAGTTGGGTATAGTTTCCTTTCTTGCTTACAGGATAGTAAGATAGTAATATACAATTTACCGACAGAGTGTTATTTATAATAATAATAACACTTTATTGTACGTAATACATAGAGGATATTTGACATTTCTCGTCGAATACCATGTATATCTCATCGAGTGAAGTAGAAATGTATATTTTCACGAGTGGCGCAGCCACGAGTGTAAATATGTTATTTCTTCTTCACGAGATGAGATGTATATGGTATTCGACGAGACGTGTCAAATGTTCTATTTATTAGATTTAACAAACCATGCATATAGTTGGTAAATGATCATCATTTTATAAACGGAGCCTGCGAGATCGCCTTCCTTTCCACAGCCATCCTATGACGTCATCATATTGTTACGATGACGTCATATGATTGAAAGTGTTATTTCACTGAGTAGAATAACATGTTATTTCACTCAGTGAAAATACGGATTTTATTTTAACCGATAAATGCCGTATTTCACCACTGAAAATCGAATAAATACGTACATTGGAAATTCATAATGTGAAAATAGCATTGAAGGAGCGAAAGAGAAGGAAGATCTAGAGCAACTCAAGCGGTATAACCTTACAGTTCAAACACCACTGAACCTGTACATGTCAACACACATGTTCTACAACACTCACCCAGCGACAGTCTTCATCTTGAATACATCAGGTTGAATGCTCGTTGTTGTATCAGCCGAGTTGCAGATCACTTTGGCCAGGGTTACTTTTCTCAGGGTTCGAATTTGTCCTTTAATAAAGTAAATTTAATATGTGCTGGTTACTGTTATGAGTATGATCCAATGATTTTGGTAGTCAACGTTTGAGTCAAATTGAAAACAATTGTCATCGTTACCATTTAGTGAAGGTAAAGTGTGTCGCCGCTACTATTAAAATTAGATATATTTTATATAAGTCTAAATTGGTTTACTTTCGTCGTTCAGCGGATTGGATAACACCTAGAGTCAATGCGACCAGTGTTATTGCATTGAAAAGTCCCGCAACACCAGCGTGGCTATGTGTGGATATAGAACAGTAATAGTTCTTCAATATCCACCTCTGTAACATAGTTCCCTAGTTTTATCACAACTCACGTTACTTTATTATCACAAGTTAGATGTTCAAATTAAAATTACACTTTATAACTGAATTCACATTTCTAATAAATCATGTAATTTAGGTATAAATTATTAATTATTATTTTCGTACCGTTTTCGAATCCTTCGATCCCTTCGTTTTCGTACCAGTAGCGATCGCCCCTCATAAGACTCTCGAACTGTGTGCCTAGAATGGCAGCAAACAGAGGGCCGACTAGACCATCCCTCACTGGGGCTTCTGACAGGCCTCCGGTGAAAACGTCAATTTTCCTCGGTTTGCTAAAATAGAGGTAAAACACGTTATCAGATTACCATGAGAATGCACGAGACCCAGGTTTAGCCGAAAAACAGAAAAGGCAGGAAAATTCCGAGGGCGGAATTCTAGAAGGACGTAAAGAAGTCAAGAAGTCAAGAAGTTTTCTTTTCTTAAATGTGTCTGTAGATTATAATGCTAACTTTACTAAATATCAATTGTCAAAACTGATATTAAATCAATGTGACATTTAGAATAAAATATTACCAATACTAATTTGAATGAATGAATGATCAATATTTATACCAGCGTCCCCGAACTAGGAACACATTAATTTCAGTAATTGCATGGATTGTTCAATAATTGTTTCATAACATTTTTATGCAAACATGATAGCATGCAAAGGAAATTGTAGTAGACTTCATCTAGTTAGTCTGACATGACTACATATGAACTAATTTACATCTATTTATTTTTAAATGACATTACAAGATTTCAACATTTTCGATGCATTTCAAATAATATTTAATAGTAGAGTATAATCCGATCATGTAGAATCATGAGTGTAGTACAATCTCATGTTTTATACAAAATGGTCAGAAATCGAAGGAGTAGACCTTCAGTTTTCGGCGCTGCTCCGCTTTTGGGATATCCCGCAACCGGTTATCTAGTTGATGTCTGGTTATAATACCAAAAAAGTTTCGTCCAAATACTATCGGAATTTCCACAAAATCTAGACGACCATCCTCCTCCTCCCCGTACGTACGTACGAGGTACGAGATGGTGGAAGTACATTAATGCATTATCGATGTATCGTGATACATATTGGTACAGCCAGTGTCGGTCGTTGGCGTCCTACTCTGAGATAGTGAGTTCGAATCCCAAAAGGGACTCGTCCCGGAAAAGGTACGATGCAGATACTAGTTCTAATAATGTTACATGTGTTCACTATCAAATTGGCATGTACTTCTAATGAAACACATAATGTATTTACTCGTTATAAAGCATGCGAAGCTCGGCTTGTACAAGTTCGTCGATGTTGTTCAAATCCTCCGAGAGCCGAAACCTTTTCCTCCAACCGATGTAGCCCGGTAGTCCGTGGTCGCGTCCTCTGTGGATGTTGAGGGCAGCCAAATCAAAGCTGTTTCCTTCCGTTGTCTCGAACAGGTGGTTCGTCAGTTCAGTGTTTAAGAAGCGATCCGCTCCTTTCGAGCTCTGTGCTGCCATGCCTCTCATGAATGAATCCACGGTACCGCTGTCATCGTGCAGTACGGACGTCTTGCCAAACATGTCTCTCAGATTAGTCTCGTCCTCCACCACGAACTGACTGCTGTACCTTTGAATGACGTCACGGATCAGGGAGTGACCGAACCTGAATTGAACGAATCTCAGATATATATTGAATTTTAACAATTTACATTTACAGAAATTGCTATCTATACAATGTCAAGTGGCCAATCTAACAATCATGACTTGGGTGGTTGGTCAGGAAGGGGGTCCGGGAGGTTCAAATGCCTCCGGGGTAAACCCCTTCGATCCCCAAAAGGCCAATGCACGGGAGAAGTGTCTCCATCCCAAAGACCGATAAGCGCAATACAATTCCTGTGACAGTTTCATTACACTTTAATGGTAAGAGATATATATATGAGTGACATGCTGTTTGCTGGAAACTGACAAAATGACTGGGCACTATTCCTGTCGGCTAAGATAGTTGCAATGAAGTGAAGTGAAGCAATGAAAATATGTACCTGTAGGCAGCGGTTGCAAACACATTGGTAATGCTGGCATCAACGTTTCTGTCGTAAACGTTTCTGTGTCCTCGTCTGTCAGTTGTCAGCCCATAGTTCGTTATTTCAGTTCCAAGTACGACGGGTAGGAAGCCATTGGTTGTGATGTGTTGCAGCATTGCGCCTACGATTTTCCTCGTTTCCGAGAAGAGTCTATCGTTGTCCCAGTGCCCGTTGATGGTTTTCAGAACCATTGCTATGCGGTTGTGTTCCCGCACCCATAGTGTGTGCATACTTGTGAGACCCATCTGTTCATTGGCTCGTTCATCACCTGGAATGATAGCAAAACGATTATCTTATTGATTTAAGTCAGAACTAATTGACTGAATATAACCAGTCAATTCATAAAATCACCAGGTTAAGTATAGTCACGGAACCAGTGAGGGGTTGCAAAGGGTTCGACCCATGTTTTCATCGGGAAATAGACAGAAGGGTCACATTTAGGAAACTTTAAATTTTTTAAAAGAAGAAGATAGGTTTATTTCTTATAGAGGCCGTGAGAACCATCGTACAAAATGGTACAAAGTTTAATTTAATTTGAGTTACCTTCAACATACAGCGTTTATAGAAGCAGAATATAGATATTTCAAGAATGTTACAACATTATTGATAATATTTATGTCCGATGTTGACATGGACTGAAAAGAATCAAACAAAACATAATATTTGCACTTAAATACTCAACAGATGTTTAAACCTTTGGGATACTTTTGTACAGGATGATTCAGATAGACTGTACTCACCCGCGTGGAAACAATGCGTTTGTTCTTCACAAAAGGAACCCTCTTGGTTTGGTAAAAGTGTGTCGTCTGCTGCGTTCGTCCTCAAGAGTCCATCTGCAAATCAGATTATCTGCATCATCATAAAAAGTGACAATGAGATGTTATTGTGAATATAACTAAATATTAGATAATGATAACAACAAAGAAAGCATGAACATCATCTCCATCACCACCAGTTAAGTAGGCACCATCTTCGCCGTCGTTATAACAAGTATACTCACGTGCAAAAGAACGTCACAATACACAATTCAATTTCAATCCATTAGCGATACATGGGACTGAACAGAGCCTTCAGAAGCCAACTTAACTAAATTTCAAAACATTATATGTTCATATATTTGAGAAATCGTCGTTTTGGGCGACTACACAGTAGAGTGACAAATTACCCTTTTACTTGTTCTATGAGCTCCTACAGCAACGATGCGTCAACAGATTGACGAATCGTATATATGTCGACATTATCTTTTATATATAAACTGATTTTCTACATTTGTTTAAAATGTTAAACTTAAATGACAAATGTTCTGGTAAAAAAAAAACATTTTGAAAAAGCTATTTCAGCAACCCGAATGTATCTGAACATATATAAATAATAACAGTATAATCCTCGTATGTATGAAATTGTGAGTAATTCATTATAAAACATTTGTCTATCAAAAACATTCAAAATATACTTTCTCTGACAGCACTTTAGCACGTGAGTATATTACAATCATCGCCATAGTCATCATCATTTTCTTCTTCTTCTTCTTCTTCACAATCAAACTTACCATCGTCATTATCATCACATTAGATCCAATATGACCACCATCATTATATCTGTCAACAGCATAACTAATATCATCACCATCACCACTGCATTCACCGTCACCACCTTCACCATTATCATCGTCTACCATCACATCTTCCATTATCCCATCATCACCACCAACATTAGCATCGTCTACCATCACAACTACCATTACCACATCATCACCTTCACCATTATCATCGTCTACCAACATGACCACCACCATCACCATTATATCCGTTGGCAACTATTAGGCTCGTCGTTAGCATTCTCCATCACTGTCTCCATTACCATAGTTAACCCATTACATCCTCATCATCAAACTCATCATCAAACTCATCATCGTCAACACTTCAAACATCACCATCATCGCATTACTATGTGACATGATGCTCATGTGATTTATGTTCTGTTTCACCATATTAAGAAAAAAAATAGTTCTACTTACCCACTCCGCTGCTCAGTCCGTTCATTTCGTCCCTAGATGATCCGTATATGTTGGAACCATCAATGTAGGCTGTGATTTGATTCACCTGCTCACCTGGGGCTATACAGAGGAAATAGACTTTAATATATGTGGCTTTAACACCATCTAACCTGGACTAATATAGAGGAAATAGACTTTAATATATGTGGCTTTAACACCTGCTAACCTTGACTAATATAAAGGAAATAGACTTTAATATATGTGGCTTTAACACCTGCTAACCTTGACTAATATAAAGGAAATAGACTTTAATATATGTGACTTTAACACCTGCTAACCTGGACTAATATAGAGGAAACATACTGAAATATATGTGGTTTTAACACCTGCTAACCTTGACTAATATAGAGGAAAAATACTGAAATATATGTGACTTTAACACTTTCTAACCTTGACTAATATAAAGGAAATATACTGTAATATATGTGACTTAAACACATGCACACCTGGACTTGTTTCGCTGTAGTGACATGGAGGTGAGAAGCCCTGATTTGGATTTGCGCGCGCCAATTTGTCAAAGTTATTTTCTAAAATTATCTAAATCGGATATAAAGATAAATTTAGGTTCATAAAGTTAACATGTAATATGACTAGTTTACAGCTGCATACCGAAACCTAAACCTATCACTTTGTATTTTTGCATTATAAGAGGACAGTTGAGTGTTCCATAACATAATTATTTCATCTGACGTCACAGTAGACAGTTACAGTTTTGGCAGGTAACCAGGGATGATTTTTTCCAAAACTACATTTTTTTATTTTCAAATGTTATTGTTTATTGTGAAATGTCTAGTAAATGATCAATTTGATCAAACACATCTCATATATATCCTCTGATACTCAGTCAATGTATTGAATGATGAACAACAACTTACATGATATTTGCACTAAGATACCCAAATAGGTGAAGAAACTTTCAGTATGAAGATGTATATGTACATTGGACGTGTTATTTCAGTTTCTCAACTTGCATAAGGTTACTGTTGAAAAGATATAATTGACATTTTGGAATTAATATGCAAGACTAGAGGTGATTTAAACTAGCACATTTGTTACAGTATACATACATATAACATATATTCCTACTGAACGTCCCTCTAACATGCAACAATCCATGGACCATGATACTCACATGGCTCACATCTGGTATTTGCGACCTGTATGGACCGAACAAAGTCGAAGCAGGTTCTACCATACTTGGTGAAGTATTCATCATTATCAAATCTGATCGGGAAGCAGATATCTCTGGAAATAAATGAGAGAATTGTCAAACAATCCAGTTCAGCTGTGCTTAGTCTAGTGTAACAGTTCAGCTGTGCTTAGTCTAGTGTAACAGTTCAGCTGTGGTTAGTCTAGTGTAACAGTTCAGCTGTGGTTAGTCTAGTGTAACAGTTCAGCTGTGGTTAGTCTAGTGTAACAATTCAGCTGTGGTTAGTCTAGTGTAACAGTTCAGCTGTGGTTAGTCTAGTGTAACAGTTCAGCTGTGGTTAGTCTAGTGTAACAGTTCAGCTGTGGTTAGTCTAGTGTAACAGTTCAGCTGTGGTTAGTCTAGTGTAACAGTTCAGCTGTGGTTAGTCTAGTGTAACAATTCAGCTGTGGTTAGTCTAGTGTAACAGTTCAGCTGTGGTTAGTCTAGTGTAACAGTTCAGCTGTGGTTAGTCTAGTGTAACAGTTCAGCTGTGGTTAGTCTAGTGTAACAGTTCAGCTGTGGTTAGTCTAGTGTAACAATTCAGCTGTGGTTAGTCTAGTGTAACAATTCAGCTGTGGTTAGTCTAGTGTAACAGTTCAGCTGTGGTTAGTCTAGTGTAACAATTCAGCTGTGGTTAGTCTAGTGTAACAGTTCAGCTGTGGTTAGTCTAGTGTAACAATTCACCTGTAACATGTTTAACGTTTTTCAAATACAGAAAAACAACGCTTGAAGAGAGACACTTTTTATGATTTTTTTTTTTTAGAACTGTGTGTTAATCCTCCGTGAAATGATATTTTATAATATGTGTTCACGTTTACTTTAAAATAACATGAAAACTAATAATACGTGAACACGTGCATATATTCAAAGAACATACTAGAGATACACTCAATCGCAAAAGAAACGTCACCATACAAAATGTACACTAAGTCAATCCACGAGTGATAAACTCGACTGAAACAGAAATACATCATATTTTCAGAAGCCAACTGAACTAAACCTGAAATTTCGAAACATTATCTGTTCATATCTATGAGAAACACACGTTTTAGAAATCTGTAAATCATCGTTTTCGAATCTCCTTAAAGAGCCATCAAGGATGTTAGTGTTTCAAATTTTTGGAAAATATACTTATAACGTCATTCTCCAGAGAAATCTTTTATCTACAGCATGGCATATGTTAAATAATTTTTATATCACGACAATGTATTTCAATTTGGTTTCAAAGAGAAACACCACTTCGACTAGCGCGCGCTAAGGGTATCTGACGTATATAAACATAATCCCCTTTTTTGCGTAATACGTACTACACAAACAGCAAGCGCTTCCGAAGCGTGAAGGCTCGTCTCTAGCGCAAGTCGCCATAACAACCCATGTGCTGCACGTGCTGCACGTGTCTCTCTTGCACGTTACCCTTGTCATACATTACTGAATGTGACGATTGCTTTACAAACAATGTTTCTAAATGTCCTGAGAATATACAAATTATTTCCTGTTTAATGTTCTTTTTATTGAGATAAGACCAGCAAATTATGACAAATTTTAACTCTCATTAATTATAAAATTCAAGAAAAATACCTAGTTGGGTAAAACAATTATTTCAATATCTGTAGCAAATACATAATTAAATGAAATGGTAAATAAATAACCGCCAAAAAATTAAATATTTCGATTTCTTTCATTGCTCATATTTTTTTTTAATTCTTTCGTGTCTTTGTTTACTGTGTGTGAGCTAGACCATAATGCTTTGCGCTTGAAAATAAAAGACTGGATCTATTTTTAGACTGGAAAACACCTTTACTAATAAATGCAATTTGTCGGCTTATTTTAAGTTGGAAAAATTAGGGAAAAATTAAGTGTATTTATTTCACGGAGATAGATTTTTGGAAAAGTTTTGATATTTTCTTAACAAGACGAAATTTGAGAGTCAAAAAAGAGCTTTTATGGCCTGTTTTATGACGTCCTACAGTAAAGTCGCGTCAACAAAGGTTCTTCATCTCGACAATATCGTTTATTAATGACAATTCTACACTTTACATATTTTTTACTCAAATGCCAAACAATCTGGCAAAAAACTATTTTGAAAAAGCGATTTCAGCACCCCCAATGTATTTGAACAGACATGAAAATAAAACTATCATACTCTGATGCAGATAATTATGGGTATTTCTTTATCAAACACGTGTTTATCGAATTACGTTCAAAAGCTACTTTCTCCGGCAGCAGTATTTTGTTTCTTACACTGTTGAATATGTGGCGACGTTTCTTTTGCGGTTGAGTGTAGATACTCAGAGAGAGAAACAATATTGTACGGAATCCACTGATACCAACAGAGAAGACAAATATATGCCATATATTATTACAGTGATAATGAGGATACGGCACCGAACTGCACGCCGCGAGGGACATGCTCAAACTGCACACCTATATTATTAAAGATGTAATGACCCTTTCTATTTCCATCCCTATGGTTGTATGCACCTAGCTGTTATTGCAGGCGCTTTAAAGTTTTTTGTCACATTGAATTTACTTCCATACCAGGTACCCAATTCTACTTGATGAACAGAGGCGCACTTTGAATAGTCACTTGTCAAAGGCAAATGAACAAGTTTCAAAACTCATGTGTTTGACAGTAATTCAGCCCTTCAAAATCTCAGATTATCCAGCCATGAAACTCACTCTTACGGCGGCATGCCCATTGTTGCTGAACTTCACTGATAGCGAAACTCACTCTTACGGCGGACACGCCCATTGTTGCTGAACTTCACTGGTAGCGGTCAACTGAGCTATGCACAGGACCGCGTTCCAGGAATAAACGTCTTTCTCTTGAAGTTTAGAACCGACAAGGCTAATTAACATAGCTGCATTGCACAGTTTGTAAATTGTTGCTGAAGTAATATACAACCAATGCGAAGGAGTAAAGCGCACCATTCGTAAATGTATGGTAAAGAGAAGGGAAGCGAAGGAGCGATGAAGAAAACATTTCTCAAAATCTTCCATTCGCATCCTACATTCGCTTCATTGCTGTAACTACTCGGTATCACGTTTTCCCAATTTCATATGGCATGGACGCTTATGTGAATGTAAGAAACCGTAGACGCTTAGTGTAGACAACATTCACATCTTACATCTTACAATTTGGGGAAATATATGAACAAATATACATGCTAAAGACATATACTTACATATTGTTGACTGTGTCAGCATCGTATCCTTCCTCGTCTTCACAGCATATGTATGAGGAGGTTGTGTCATCACCATCTGTAAATATGGAAATAATATCAGTATAGAAAACATTTTAGATTTAAAATAAGAACAAGTCGAAAATGAACTTTGAAATCTCCTCTTATGGAGTAACTCAGAAAGTGTTGAATGTATGGATAAATATGGTCAATATGTTGATCTCCTCACACTTTTGCCTTTTCAGCTGTAAATTTTTATTTACAAAATTATTTATATAAATAATATACAGTCACACTTAGTGTATATCAATAAGTTCGTTCAACAAAACAAGCTGATATCTTTTCAAAGTCCATTGGTGAACTCATGTATCATGTTTTAATGTCACCATACAGGCAACAAACGTTCATTTTTAAGAAGTGCACATAGAGTGTGGATGTACTGCTACGTCTAATCTTCATAATATGCTGACTGTGCAGTTTATAAGAAGCTGGTTGATACATTGTGATTTTAGGATTCCAAATACATCATAAAATCAACATATAATCGAGAGAAAACAAATAAAAACAACGTGCACCGTTGTTCTTTCGTTTGTCAAGTGAATGAGTCGTAATCGAACAGCCTTTTCAGTGCTTCTCATCCTGATATTGTTTTCCTTTTATATAAGGTTGATGTGCATTTGTGACGTCACTGACAGCATGACACAGTGTGACGTTGTAAAAGGCCCAAACGAATATAAACTATCAATTCCGTTTAACTTGCTTGACAACGGTATTAATATCGAGATTGACATTTACAATCATTGCAATGAAGAAGTTGACAACGCAAAAACTAAGTTATCATTCGTCATTTACTTTTACATCTATAAGAAAAAGAATGTCAATGAATAAAGATCTTAATTCATTTACCAACCAAACCTCTATGAAGAAGTAGAATATGAAACTCAGTGACATTGGTTTTCTTCCTCTTTATTTCTTAAACGCCCTTAAAGAATATGTCAAAGAATATTTTTAAAAAACTATTTCAACTTACTATCCATTTCCAGAAGTGGTGTGAATGTGATGTCGTGGTCAAGGAACTGACCCCACTGCATGACCATGTGGCTGACCTCGGAAGCATTAGGTTGGATCGGGCTCGCATGGATGACGGTACTTACTAAGCGGGCATTTGGCATGTCCGGGTCTCCGTACCCTCGAGGAGTGGACAGAGTGTCTGTGGATTGGAAAAGACGCCATTCCATTAATAGAATCCTCTGGTGAAGCAGTTCATTGTAATTTCATTTTTTTTTTCAGTGCATACTTGAGAAACAATTATTTAGCATTGTTTCGTCGTGTTTGTGTTTGTGTCTGTATACTTCTATAAATAATGAAACTTGAACTACACGACTATCGGGAATCTGGTGTATTTCCCCATGTATGCGTTATCTCGACTGAAATACTTTTTTAAAACACCAAATTGCTGCGTTCCAGCAAAATATATTTCAATTCATACATTTAGTCGAAACCTCAATTTTTGTTTTGCCGAGAACCATTTGAAAATGGAAATCACATTACATCGGCTCGCATTGACTGGATGTTTTTAAAAGACAGATGAATGCCAGACTTCTGTTATCCCAAATATTATGTTGTTCAAGCAACTATACAAGTTATCGTTCTCCTCCCACACAGCTTACTCCCTTTAAATTTGCTATCATAACCCCCTGTTCTAAAGCAAGCAGTGTGGCGGTTCTAACAAAATTCCCTTGCGGCATAAAATACTATATCCCTAATTTTTATCCAATGAAATAGCATCTTAAAAGATTTAAGCCTTTGACTGTTAACGGTCTTTGTAATTGGCATACTACTTGTAATGTCTGATGTAAATACTACAAATAGACTATTTTTTATTATTTTTTGTCTCCGCTTTGGCCTTCGTAATTCATAAGCAAGTTTATAATCATTTTTCACAAAATCATTTTTCACAAAAACATGTTTCACAAATTCAGATAGCATATATGTACATCGAGGAAGACACGTTAAACGAGAAAACGTTTATTCTTCGTTTCTGTTTCCAAAATAGCATTATGACGTGTCTTTGGAAAATGTCACCTTTGCAACGGCGTCGCTGATTGCACACCTAATTTATGATGCAACCAATCAGGATTCTCTTTATCTAGTCGAGAAACTGCTCGTTTTAGAACAGAGGTTACGATAGAAAATCTGAAGGGAGGTAACTTCTGTGAGAAGAATATCACAAGCTTGCGTAAACATATTAAATGCACAGATACTTACTGTCAGCATAGGCAGGCTGAAGGAGCCTCCGCATGGGGATAACGGCTTTCCCCCAATCAGGGTGATCGACATTATTGCAACTTCCATCAACTGTTCGATAACGCTCGGCGTCTCTATTGCATTCAATGCCACTCCTGCAGTCAGTAGTATCGCTGAAATATTTTTTCATGATTAAGATTGATAGCAAATGTAGTTTCATCGACTACTAATTGACAACGTTTTTTTTCAAAATCATGTTGTGTGCAAATTCAGATTTTAAACTAGTAAAATCATTTTTGAATTAAAAAAAAAGTATGAAGCAGTTTAGAAAGTATTTCTAAGATATCGAATTATGAACATCAAATGTTGTTTTTTTATTTAACGTTAAAGATGTTTGTTTAATATGTTTTAGCGACGGGTCGTTTGAAAACTATACATATTATAATATTTTGAACATAATACATATAATTTACGAGTGCTTCGTGCTAACTTACCCTCTTCGAAATCGGTCGCCTTGTTCAAGAGCATCTCGATTAGACCGACGTCCATCAAATCTACGACGACGCTGACATTCAACTGAAAAATGTCACAATAGCAATTACAGATTCAGAATCTTGAATTGAAAACATGATATTTTCCATCGTTTGCTATGATTTTGTTTCGTTTCCAGCACAGCACTTGGAGCCCTACACTTCCCCTAAATGATCTCCTTAACAATTCACAATGGCCCAAAGTTACTATGAATTGTCTTGATTATTCTTTATCTATAAATATTAATGTGTATAAAAATAGGTTTTGACCGTATCTATTACAGCATTGTATTTTTTTGAATTGCATGACCACAACCCTAACCTGTTACCTCTGAACATAGATTGAATAAACTAAATATGCAATACCTGGATAAACTCGCCACATAACACTCAGCTGGGTTTGGAAGGTTTTATTTTTTAAAACAATAAGGTTTCAGATTTCCGACCTCACTATAAACTAAGAGGTCGTCATTATATTAAAGACGGCCAGCTGTATTAGCATTACGGATTGGTTTGTAATATGATAATTTAAAAAAGGCACTATCATTGGGATGATGGTGTTGACAGACACAACTTAACACATGCAATATTTGTACGTGATTCCATCAAATAGAATTATTTTATTCATCCATTTGCAAAAGAAAGGATAAAAAGGTGCAAGATGTTGTAATCCACGAGGGATAGATGCAATGTACGACTGAATCATAATTACACCTTGTCTCTTACAGCTAACTAAACTTAATTTGCAATTTTTGAAACATGTTCACTGTTCAGTTTTCTGAAAAAACTTAAAAATTAATTGTTTTGAAATGTCCTTAACAAGGTGGGATAGGAGAGTGAAATATGGCTTTCTGGCTTGTTTTATTTCGATTTAAAGTCCAAGAAGGTTCATTATGCCGATAAAATCTTATACTTACATAATTTCCATACTTCATAAAACTTTCACCTTATGTACGAAACATTATTTCCATAAAAAAGCAATTTCAGCACACCATGTTTGTTTGAACAGATATGAAATATTAAGTATCATACTCTGATGAATGCCAGCCATAGACATTCACAATCCACCGGCAGAAATAGTGTGTGTTAGACTCTCTTGATTATTTAGTATCGTTGATTTTGCCCCTCGGTGTATAACTGAGAAAACATACGTCTACATCTACATCTACATCTGCATCTGCATCTGCATCTGCATCTGCGTCTGCGTCTACATCTACATCTACATCTGCATCTACATCTGCATCTGCATCTACATCTGCATCTACATCTACATCTACATCTGCATCTGCATCTGCATCTACATCTACATCTACATCTACATCTGCATCTGCATCTGCATCTACATCTCCATCTACATCTACATCTAAATCTACATTATACAGCATGTTCAATGTGCACTATGCAAAGCATATTTTATTTGAATGGGGCATCGTTTTGATTTGTATCCAATACAGAACTTTATTATTGTCACACCGGTTACATACATTTCTTTTGTAACATGTTAAATGTCTTTATCTATAAAACAACTTCTTACCTTCAAATATGACACAACATGCCAACATCAATGCTATAGTCGCACGTTTCCTCATGTTTATCCTACAAGAAAGTTTAAATATGAAGACACGGGTATTGAAATGTCGATTTGCTGTTACTTATTATCAAAATCATTCAACATTATACAATCATTTTACTGTTGTAATGTGTGAAGTTTTAAAGTCGTTTCAGTTGATTTGTCAGGATCGTAATGAGTAAAAAAAAAGACATGCTTAAACGTCATAAAATTAAATCAATAATCAGAGAAATCACACATTATTTTAAACAATATATTTCAATCATAACATGATAACATTAACAAAAAGCAAGTATGTTAGGTACGATCTAAAACAGTCATTAACCGCATGAACTACATGTATATCTTAGAAATAATGTTTCTAAAACCAAAGTGACGGGACAGGGATACTTACTCTTCTGGGAACTTCTGCCACGAACTGATGACGACTAATGAAGCTGCTCCATCGATCTCAACTTTATATACTGCTGCCAGGAAGAACAACAAGTATGTTTCATTGAAATTTATTATACTGTTGATAATTGGATCGTGTATGTCGGGGAGATTTGTACGATAACACTAATTGAATCCTATTGAGAGGGGGTGCTCGCCTTTGAACCCTTGTAGTAAACCTGTTTTATTGCAAGTTGGTCACTCGCAGTGGTCAGGTAAATGCCCTACGGTCACAGTGGACGGTCCCTGAGAACTGCCCTATGGGTCGTAGTTAGAAAGAAAAATATGATGCTTACAACTTATACCATTACGAAACGAGCATTTATGTCATTTTGTTATTGTACTCATAACACTATGAAGATTGAAGTGAATCATTGAAATTCATGTTGTCGGTAAGTCCGAGATCTTTTAAAATGTAACACCGTTCTTTTAAATAAACCTCAAATCTTTAAGAAGGCCATTGGAGTTTGGATTTCTTAGTATGTATTCGCAAACCGATTTGATATATTTGAAAACAATAATATTGGGCAATTCAGGAGGATTGTGCAAGCTGAATGACATTTTTTTACTGAAAGCAACATATGCATGTATGGTATTTTGACACATATCTTAGCCAAATGAAATAATGTGAAAACACTGAATGTTATTTAATTATTCATTTTCCCATACAGTACAGTACATCTTTGTATTATCCCTAGTTTGGTTTTGGTCACCTACAAATGTATGCACATACTCTACTATTTTAAACATGAATGAAATGGTATTAAAGTCTTTTCTGTATGGAATTGTTTGCAGTGAATTGTGCCTCACCTATCAATTAATCATAAACATTTTAATGGGACGGGAAATGTGTTCGCTATATCCGTGTTCGATATATCCGTGTTCGATATATCCCAGTTCAACTGTATTTATGTTACACACTATGAATTCATTTATATCGCATTTTAATGGTGTCATATACTCAAAAATGTATAAAAAATAGCCCGAATATTCGATGTTTATTATCAAAGTATTATGGAGATATCCGTTATTTGATATTTAGCGAGTAGAGTAGTCCTGACTTTGTTGAATATATTTGAAATACGGGCGAATTCAACTTCATCGTGCACAAACATGTGTTATTGTTTTGCATAATGAACAATGAAATGACAAACTAATCAAAGTACTGTTAAAGGGTATCGAATCCCTAGTTATTCTTGTTGTAATGTTAATGATGTGCCAAAAATAGTAACAAAAATAAATAACACCGTTATAAGATTCACGATCTATTTATGTTTATGAACTCGTGAACTGTATTATACAATCTCCGGGATGAACAAGATACGACTCGTACACAACGTTTCTTTGTCAGATGGGTTGATAGGAACGGTTTAGTTTCCTGTTTATCACACCTCCTATGGCGTTATATGTACCTCCACGCGGTTCAATGACAATTTCTAAACATCCGTCTGGTCACTCGTTTCATTGCCCTGAGGTTCATAATGCCTACAAACGTTCACATTTGCTGAGGTCATCGATATAAAAATGGGTATATAAATATAAGAGGGAAGTTCGATGCTTTCGTTGATAATCCCTTTATTCATTGTCAGAAACGGAATTTCGTTTGTGGAAAATAAATGACTGACGTCACAAAATATGTTTATTTTAAAAAAAGAGATGTTTTGAAAATATGTCACGCACTTTAATAACGTCGTTGGTTCTGATATAAACAGTCCATGGTCTAAGTATGTTGTCAATGTTGGTGGTTTTATGCCAGACTTTAAAGGGGCAGTAGCACGTTTTTTGCAAATTTTATTTTTTCAAATTTCTCATTTATAATGATAGTTTATGTCATTTATATTTACTTTAGAGGGTAAAACATCTTATTACACAAACCAATTATCCGTAGTGGTAATAACGGTGTTGCGTGTAAACCAACAATTGCATGGCGGTCATTTTATTGTGAACACATTTTATTATTTTGAATGACAAAAAACGATTCCCATGGCTTTACGGAATCATGTACACTCATTTTTAACTTGATTTTCCGAAGAGAGAAGGGTGTTTCACTATTGGTGACTTAATTCAGCGAAAAAACCTGCTACTGACCCTTTAAGGAATGCCTCCTTTATTACCCTACGCTACACATTCCGATACTCAACATATATCATACCTATATCATTCTTGAAAGAAAGAAACTGCATACGTCCACATATACATATCGTCTATATACATGTAGTTTCGGTAGCGGAGTACGTTATAGATGATCTGACCGTCCGTTATATCCCGGCTTATATTGGTAGAGCATTATAACAAGTATTCTTTAACATTAGTTTAGATTGAGTGAGTGAGCAAACTGATGAGGGATCTCTAAATATCTTCGATACATATAACGTGAATTCGTTGTTTTAATATTATCAATGATACTGCAAAATTGTCACTGTTTTAGGTATCAGTTTCAACCTTCCTTGATTTTAGTTTTTGATAGTGTTTTAATTCATTGCTTTATAACACCCTAACATGTATATCCTTTATGTTATCACTCTAGACGAATATACAGTTAGTGCAAACCTTTCATAGACAGGAATGTAGCGCTGTTTAGCTTGAAACACTCTTCAGGATTTGCATCATAGACATAATGAACTCTTAGACAAATAGCTTACGGTTGTGATTTCCTTATGATTGTACACGACACAATGTTTGACTGAGGGATTAGCCTAAGTTTAGCTGGAGGTAGTGGTTGGAACTTCGTTGATTTAACTGTACAAATGACTTAAATCAGGACTATCAGTAAACATTGAAGCTGTGGATTAGACTGGACGATGTAACTGGTTCTACTGGAATACACCAGGTCCGAGTGTTTACTAGTTGCATCACTCGTCGCTATTATGCATAGCTGTCTTTTCACATACATGTTTTTCAATTCATCACTCACAGGGAAGTTTTACAGTGTTAAATTAATCAAAATAATACTTTTTACAGTGCCAGGGTATCATTTACGATTTGAACATTGAGAAGAGATATGTTATATAGTTAGTGTGTATTTGTTAATAAATTATTCTTCCTGTTACACAGGTATGTCATCTTAAAGTAATATCTTAAACTCATCTTGAAATCTTAAACTCATTACATTAGTTTATTAGTAAAAGCAACAGGTTCCTTTAAAAAGTATCTTGTAGTTAATATGGTTCAATTTTGAGCTGCAGGCACACCTTACAACATGACAATAATCATGTTTGATGTTACACAGATGTTATTTATCATTTTCTGTCTTATTGATTTTGTAACCAGCTTTTGATATATATGTACCAGAGCGGCGTTGAAATAAGCCATTTTTGGCTTGCTCGCCAATCCTATTTTCATGTTATTGAAATAAAATACGTTTAAACCAGGTATGTCACAGTATTGGATGTACAACACATGTTAGACATATCTACAATTCTGCCTGTTATTTACCCACAAGCGTTTTCTGAATATGCATTTGCTGTTTTTTATTGAATTTCCATTATATACAGGTAAATATTTATTCAGATTTGTCAACATTAAATAATTAAATCTTTGTATCTGGTATACAAGGTTTAAGCAATAAAAAATGCATGTCTAGATATTCCCCTGGCAGTTCTCACGATGAGAAAGCTTCTCAAATTATCCGTCTTTGAGTCTTGTTATGAAAATACACGCCTATTGAAAGAAGGAAATGGTGTATACATGTATTTGAAAGAGGGTGTTCTGTCAGCCATTTATTTATGTATTTAGGAAAGAAGTGTTACCTCTTCAATAAGCTGATATCTTGATTATCTCATGTAACGCCGATGAAGAGAATTAGCATTTGAATTTAAACTTAAAGTCAAAATTTCCAAATGTCTATCAATCATCTAACATTCCTGTTTACACTTAAGTCTTATAAATACTGCTTTTTGCGCAATCCAAATGAAAAATATTACTGAGGGTAATATTTGTATGACTTTATATTTGAAAACGTGATAAAGACAAGTACACATTATTCAAAAACAAAAACAATGAGAAGTGAAGTTATGCATCGGCGCTACTAGTTATTTTCATACTATCCTGCAGTAAAAACGAATCTTGTGACCTTTCATGTTTGTTATAATGAAAGAACAATATTATAGTTCTTTCATTATAACAAACATGAAAGGTCACAAGATTCGTTTTTACTGCAGGATAGTATGAAAATCAGCGTGTAAATACATGTAGATACTTTTGAACAATTGTGAGCGCACGAATATGAAATATAAGCAAATTTGAAAACGTTATGCACACTATTTATTCATTACAAATGTTTCGTATTGATGATAATCAACACTTATACGTGAGCTTGTAGACGTTTGTGACAATGCCATTAAATCCAATTTCCACAGAGATGAAGATTATGTACATAGTATACATAAGAATAAACACACATTTCAAAAGAAATACCATAGGATAATGTCAATAACCAAGTGGAACAGTATGGAATGTACATGTACGCCTATGTTCATTCATGTGAAATTACTGTAATAAATCATTATATATTATTATTAATAAAAAATTTAACATATTATGAACCGTTGTGGCTACGGATTTTATATGGAGATTAGTTGACAGTATAGTACATAACCTTATAGAATGAAGGTAAAATGTTTCGACGTGTGATGTGTGACGTCTTAGCTTTTCTAAAAGGTTGAAAACTTTCAATTGGACATCAAAGGGTTATTGTTTTAAATATTTTCAAACTCATGGAAATAACTAGGCTGATGGTGGTACATGCCATGTGAGACCTAAAATATAACACAATTTTTCATAGCCTTCGAAAGCTATTAACTAGTGATAGACTTCTCATGTGAATCATATGCATACTGGAATATTGAACAAACATCACATTTCATTCTATATAAACACATTCCAAGAAAAAGCATGGAAATATTGTGACAAAAGAAGTTACACAATTAATTTATTGTGACAATTATATGATTTATAACGGTCTTCGATGATTTGTGCTGTGTATTACATAACGTGCTTGAAGCGTCACCTTTCAGTGGCCGGGTATTCGCGTATGTATACAGGGGACGGGGATAACCATAAACTAATTAACCGACCCTCACTTACCGGTAAGTGTTTGTGTATTGCAACAATACCAATTCTACCAGACTATTAGGGATGGGTTAATACTTAGACACATTCAAATATTCTTATGGATCTAACGCACGCTTTTAATATAACATGTTACATTAGGAAGACAGTAATGAAACTTCAATTGCCATGTACAGTTACAGATTTTGAATTGAAAACACTCTGTCCATAATCGTATTTATGGTTAAACGCAATCATAAACTAATAATATTATTTTGTTTCTGTATGAAATTCGCTGTCAGAATACAATTAAGTTGTAATGTATAACATCATTAAAACCTTTGCCGTGTAAATCCGTCAATATCAACATGAAACACATATGTAATAAATAGAATATCTGTCAATTCTTCACAAATACCATGTTCACCTCATCTCGTGAGGTAGAAGAGTAGTATATTCTCACTTGCGCCGTCGCTGCAAGCGAAAATATAAACTTTGCACCTCACTCAATGAGATAATCATGGTCTAAGTCAATAAATCCAGATCGACAAGAAGGACAGTTATCCTATATATATGTGTGTATATATATATTTAATTGTATTGTGCTGTATATCATGAGGTCATGGATAGACGGGTATGATATTCATCCTCAGTTATCGACGACATATGCTATTCGTTTGATTTAACCTTAAGAACATTGATTAAACATCGTATTTATCATAACATATATCTTGCCGTCCGACATCGAACATAAGCCATTATAGTTTATACAAACATGAAGACACAATCTGCATGTCTATAATAATTGGAATTTTAAGTTGTCTTGTTAAACTATTTCAGTGCTGTAGTAACATTTATATTTAGCAACATTATCAACTTTAAATTAAAAAAAGACATACATTATCCATTAAGCTCTCACACAAAATACTAAAGGAATCAGTGTGTTGGTTTAAACATATTTTATTCACAAAGAATCGGATTGGGTACAAGTTGTCCATCTTAGAACACCCTCTCCTTGGTATATACATTGTACAAAAATATAATATTCATTTTGGTAAAGACAACATATACTGAACAGAGAAAAGGAAATGTAAGAGTCAAGATTGACACATACTAAACATGCATATTATACAAATCGTTTGGTCTCGTGAGTATAAGATTGAACTAACTTAAATATCATTACATTTTGACAAAATGACAGGTCTGCACTTCCCTCTAAAACTAATTTCAGATTTATTAAAACATTTGTTGAGCTGAGAACGCGCTTTATTGACATAATGAGTTTCTCCCTCTGATTGTGATACATTGAACATTCAAAAAAGAAGTGATAGGTATTTTCAACATAACCGCATACACATTACGGATCACTTTTAATTCCAATTTTACACAAGTCAAAGTTTAATGAGCTGACTGCATATCGTAACTTTGTATGTAGTATGTTCAGTTTTCTTTTACCACATGAAAAATAGCGAGGTGCATGGTCATATTTATCAATAATAGATGTTTTAAAAGTAGAGATATTTTTTGCAGTACGGATATGGTGTGGTAAATTATTCCATACAGATATTGTTGAAGGAAAGAAAGATTCCTTTGAATGTTTAAGTCTTGAGAATGGAACTGAAATGTTTTGAGAGTTGCGTAAATTATAATTAGTTTTAGAACCGACGTCCTTGGGTAGTAGTTCAGTAAGGTATTGAGGAGCCATTTGATTTTGGATTTTATACATTAAACTTAATTTTCTTATTTTCCTACGTTCTTGTAATGTTCTCCAGCCAGTTTCAAAGTATAAAAATTCGTGTGAAGTATATTTCGGCAAGCCAGTAATTATCCTTGCTGATTGTAGTTGAATTTGTTCTAACTTGTTAATTTGTTCTTGTGTACAACCATCCCAGACTTCGGATGCATATTCAAGATGAGGTCTTATGAACATCAAATAAATCTTATTGATAGTATCTCTACATAATACGTATTTCAAACTTCTCAAGGAGTTCACCATCTTTGCTACACTTTTAATAATGTTTTCTATATGATCCGCCCATTTCCCATTACCTGTAAGTGTAACTCCAAGGTGTTTATGCGCCTCCACCATTCTAACATCAACTCCATCAAAATTAAGATGTAACTTTTCAAAATTATTTTGAAGGGAGAATAGCACAGCTTCAGTCTTGTCTGGGTTATATTTGATTAGCCATTTTTTCCCCCATGTATTAAGATTACACAAATTGGCATTTAATTTCAATTCAATGAGATGACGATCCGCTGAGGAATAACCAAGGGATGAGTCATCAGCAAAGAGGCGAGTTAAGCAATCTAAATCGTCAGCTATATCATTTATGTATACAATAAATAAAAACGGTCCTAAAACTGAACCCTGTGGGATCCCAGCTTGGAGTGTTCTCGGCTTTGAGATCGCACCATTGACAAAAACGCTTTGACTGCGATTACTTATATAACTTGCAAGCCACCCTAGTAATTGCCCTGTTATACCATATTTCTCAAGTTTCAACATTAAACCGGTATGCCAAACTCGATCAAAAGCTTTCGATACATCGCAAAACACCATACAATAATGCTCTTTTTTATCTAAAGATTCACAAACTTGATGATAAATTTCAATTAATTGATGTACAGTTGAATGTCCAGATTGAAATCCAGATTGATATTTATAAAGTAGCTTGTTGGAATGAAAGTAATTAAAGAGATGTTTAAAAACAACTCTTTCAAATACTTTATCTACGCAACTTATAAGTGAAATTGGTCTATAATTAGACGCTAATGTTGGGTCACCTTTCTTAAAGAGAGGCATAACATTAGCAACTTTCCATTCAGATGGATACACACATGTTTTCAAGGACATGTTAAACAAGAAACATAATACATAACTTATTGAGTTAACAACATTTTTCAGCAACAGATGGCTTATTCTATCAGGCCCGGACGCTTTTTTCACATGCAAACATTTAATAACATCTTTGATTTCACCTTCAGTTACCGTTAAAGTATCGAAAACAGCGCCCGTCCGTTTATTAAAACTAGGCAGACTTGCATTAGTAGTGTCCAAAGTTGAAATAGACTGGAAATACTCATTCAATCTTTCTGCCTTTTCGAAATCAGAAAAACAAGATGGATTGTCATGATCATTGCTAGATTTAAGAGGAGGTATGCAGGTACTTGAGCTAGATTGCTTTACTATGTAACGCAGAAGCTTCCAGTAAGATGTTTTATTTTCAACATACGAATCAAGAAGAAAATTGTCCAGATTCGCATAAATGTTTTCTTTCGCATGATACTTCATGTTGTTGACCTTTTGGCATTGCTTTTTAAATTTTATGATGTGGTTCAAGTTTTTCGTTCTAGTAGCTTTCTTGCGCAATCTATCTCTTTTCCTGCTCTCCTTTCTTAAATTAGAATCAAACCATGGCTTGTCATTAGGTCTTATAGTAACTTTTTTTGAAGGGATGGATGATTTAAAAAAATTGTTAAATGTTTCATAAAATACGCAACAAGCGTGGTTAACATCATGGCAATTGTTGAATAATTCAGTCCAGTTTGCTTCCTTGATAAGTGCATTCAATGATGTATAATCACCTTGTTTGTAACATAAAACATCTCTAGTATAAGCCATTTTCGTATTTACAGATGTAGATATTGTGACATAAGTACCTTTATGATCACTTATAGAATTATCAAAGTGTGTAACTCCACAATCGATATCATTCATGTCATCACTAACTATGATAGGGTCAATTAAAGTGCTAGTGTTTATTGTGACTCTCGTAGCTTCAGTGATAATGTTTTTAAGGTTTTTACTCAACATCAAATCTTTTAGTTGATTTCCTTTGTTAGACAAAAGATCAGCGTTCAAATCTCCGATTATCGCAATTTTACTTGTAATGTCTAGGGCATTTTCAAGTGAAATATCTAATCGATTCCAAAATTCTACAGTATTATATTCTTGTCTGTATGCTAAGCAAAGAATAAGTGGTTTTACTGGTAGATATAATTGTATCCAAATTGTTTCATCAAAAATATTTTCTAAATCATTCATTCTTTTATATGCTAAGTTATGTTTTATATAAAGAATAACTCCACCGCCGTGTGAGTTTCTATCTTTCCGTATTGGGTCGTGGTAACCCAACCATCTTAACGAATCATTATCAATATTCTTATCAAGATGAGTTTCTGTAAAACCAACAATCTGATTATCAGATAGGTATTCACAAAGATATTCGAATTTATTTCGTATGCTTCTCGTGTTTAAATGAAATATAGTCAACGTTTTCTCATGAGATGCACGCATATCAGGGCCTGGGTTGGTTTCTATATCTCCAGCAAGCTGAAGCAACAATAGGAGGACAATGACTACACTTGTGTTACGAAATTGGCTTTGTAATACGCAGAGAAATGTGAACATAATGCTTGTCTTACATGACACGGATAAAAGAGAACACATAATACCCAACTCAAATAAAGGAGGACCAAACTGTTGAAATATACATGAAAACGATAATTTCATTGATGTAACCAAGCGCAGATGTTTGTAACACGTTTTACAATGAAATGTCCCGATTGCCACTCGATGTTGAATTACATTATTACCCATTATCTAGCACAACATTTGAAAGAAAATCAAACATTTTGTGGCGTGAAAATCGAGATAGTTCACTGTAAAACGATAGAGTATGATTTGTTATAACAATGACATCATACGGAAGTGCAGACCAATCAAAATTTTCAATGATTTGTAGAAGAGATACAAGTAGGAAACATAGGATTGAGATAGATAGAATAGTAAACATAAGATGAAGTTTTAAGAAACATGGTAACAACATAACAGATGGTTGACTAATGTGGCTTTAGAATAACTTGCATATATATGTACAGCGAACTTATTATATATTTTTTCTTACACTTACAACGCGAAGAATGTCAAGATTACTTATTTACAATTATATACAATTCAAAAGATCACTTACAGTTCTCAGTGGATCCATACACTTGTCACAACTCATTACTCACGCACATACTTGTTCAGATCCTGTTTTGAGTTCACAACTTTGATGGCTCCTTCTGGCTGCTCCAATATGAATACACGTCCGTATTTTGTCCAAGTATTCTCGATCCATCGTGATCTTTTCAGGTCTCTCGCCATTTTGAATAACTTGCTCCGATGTTGCGTGAGATCTTCGTTTATGTACACATACTCCATGGAAGCACGTAACTTTCCCCTGTTAGAATACACTTTTCTCCTGTCATTATAACTTACAAACTTCACGATGATCTGTCGCTTGTTTCCTTGAGAGCGTTTGCCTACCCGGTGGCACCTGTCCAGATCTGAAAGGGATATTTCCTTGTTCACTTTCTTCAGGGTCTCCAGGGTGACTTTCTCCACGTCTTCACCTTCTTTCTCCGGTATCCCACTAATCCTGAGTGAGTTTCTCCTGCTATACTGCTCCAACTCGTCGGTTTTCATATGCAGTTCCTCCTTTGTCTTCTCGAGCTCATCTTTCAAAGAAGAGATCTCCTCCTGCATGGGCTCGATCGTACCACACATCAGGTTGTAGATCACCTCCTTCGCGACTTCGTAGAAGATTTCGTGGAATTTCTCCTGCAGTTTTGGTAGCATGAGAGCCGACGCTAACTTGTCTGTCAGGACATCAACAGAGACGTTGTCAATGAAGTTGAAATGAGTGGCGGGAGAGAAGACCGGACTACCTGTTGGTTGATCTTGATTTTCCTGTATATCTGATTCTCGGTCCGATGCGTTAGGTGTGCTCGACATGTTGAAAACACTTGGCATAGTTGACTGCACCAGGGGTTTGTGTGATTTCGATGGAACGGAGTCTGTCGGCGAGCCTGACGGCTTCCTCTTCTCGCTCGAACTTCGAGCGTGAGACGACTTCACACCATTGCGTTGGTTTTTTCCTCGGCTAGACATCTCTAATGATGAATTATACAGTTCTGTGTGCCAGTGGTACTTCGGGTTATAGTAACAAGTATTGCCAACGTATGTTGAACCTTACAGTCGCTGTATTTACTTGAATAATTTCCACATATGAGAGAGCTCCCTTACACTCGACTTGTCTGTTCCGCCATCTTGGATTAGCATCAGTGTGTATACAGTACAATATTTTAGTATCTAATTGCCATCACTAATTATCCTGTGAGGAGCCAAATCTCGCTCTAAACGAGTTAAATAGAATATGCAAGCCTGGATATAATGGGAGAGGTGTGTATTACAAGGGGGAAGTATGTGCGGCTATTACCATAAACCAATTTTAAAAAACGTACGGATGTGTATTGTCGCCAATACTGTTACTTCAATCTGAATAAATTTACACGTGTGTAGTTGACTCAGAGACATACTCAAGTGGTCAATGGAATGTTCAGAAGATACGGTTCACTAACTTCATGGATAAACGCTAAAGAATCTGAGATTTTAGAAAAAGTGGTATATTTATTTTTATTTCATTTGAAATACTTGGGAGTATATTGTGAAAACGCCTTTTTAAAATTGACTCAACTCAAGCTATTTCTAAGGGGAAAGACACTTGTGTGAAAAAAGCTATTCGTAAATATAAATCATCAACGTCGTAAGATGTCCTTGATAAAACAGTGTATCGTATTGAGTGAGTAGCCGAAATTGTAAACAAATCAATCGATTAAGAACATGTTTAATGTAGACTTTGCATGCATCCCTTTGCTGCTATCAACAATATCTAAATTGGAGACTAATTTCAAGAGTTCGAATTGATGAAATAAATCGTGTTTGAATAATTCAAAATTGTTTTAATCTTATCTTTAATATATAAATTATCGAAAATATATTTTATTTGCATCTCCGACAGTAGTTTTTAGTAGTTATCGTTATAGAGGAATTGTTATAACAGTCGTTTAAAACGTAAAACGTTTCTCATTTCCATCCAATGATTCTTGAACATATATATTGAACTTCTTTCAATGGCATTTAGAAGTTGGTTAGATAAAGGAGAACGAGTTCTATGGATATACTGTACAACTTCTTTATTGTAGGAATGCGACGTTTCGATGTAGCTTGATAACGGTGTTAGAATCTACATCGAAACGTCGCACTTGTGCAATAAAGAAGTTATGTATCCATATAACTTGTTCTCCTTCATATATATTGAAATTGATTTTAAAACTTTACAAAATTAAGAAAACAATATGCTTTGTTAACAGCATCTTAACATACGAATTTTGTTATCTAATATATTCCACTTGAAGACTTTTCAAATGCACGGATTAAGTTGAGGATAAAGCCCATGTTTTACTACATTTTGTTTTACGTTTAATATTTTACAGATATAATGAATTAGACACCGGACATTGATTTTGTTCTTACATAACCTTCACAAAGATGTTATCCACGGGGCAGAAATAAGTTCTGTAATCGTTTCTTACCTGCGCACACAGCTTCCTCCATATCCAGAATAACCAATTGTTAACATATACTCAATAACAATATACAAATTGATACGAGATTAAAAAATAAAGACTTTAATTGTTTCTCTTTATTTCACAATCGAATTATCTAAAAGGACTTTGCAATTTAAGCAAGTTGCAGTAGACACATATTATTATGAACTTATAAGTTGCGACAAATGTAAGGATTAAACATATATTTAAATAGATATACGTTATTGACAGTTCACTTCAATTAAGGAATTCTTTATTTATTCATATACAAACCTTTGGAAAATGTAAGTCCTGTTTATTATTTCATGTATTAAAAGACAACTATATCCATGTAAAATATTTTGTTTGTGAAGACATCTCTCTGGCGTACTGCAATTTTGATATACATCTTATATCCAGCAATTGAAAAGAATACAATAGAAACAATTCAGTATTTGAATTAATATTGGAATAGTATAAGTCTTAACAGCAAAATCACAAAATCTGTATTCGATATTATTCGATAATATTACCAAAAGGATAATATATTCTATATACCAAGACAATAAATAAGTTTATTATATATATTATGTAACCACTTACATATTTGTATATACAGCATATACCAGGGGAAAAGAAAGTATGATAAATGCACAATTGTGTAAATGAAATAACGACATACATGTATAAGTAAATGCATAGTTCCTAATCAGCTTATTCCTTCAGTGCTCATTCGTTAATTAGCGTGTCAGCCATGCATGACTGGAGGCAGACAAGGAGCGTTATAATGAGGAAGCATGGTAGAGTAGGAAAACTTCAACATCAAATATCCGCTTTTCTAATAAAGTTATAAAGTTGATTTTAAAAATGTGTGTTAAAGTTAATAAGCAGTTTCAGAATATACCAAAATAGTTTAGATATCTCGAAAAAATAAAAACTCGAAATTTCTAGAAATTTTCTAGAAACTTTCTAGAAACTTTCTAAATACGCACTAGAAACTTTCTAGATACGCACTAGAAACTTTCTAGAAATTTCTAGAAAGGGGGTACTTTGTTTCTTGCCTAACTGTACGTGTCCTTAAGTATGGCATGATGTGATGGAGTCCCGTGTATTGGTAAAATAATAATAACCCTTTATCGCCCTCATTACAATGTAAATTATGTAAATTTGGACTGTGCCAATGGCACCCGGAAGCCACAGTGCAGCGCCAGTTACAGCGTTGTTCTATCCTTATAATGCTGAGCGTCAAGCAAGGAAGCATCAACTCCAATCTTTTAACGTCTGTTGGTATGACGCGGCCGGGAATCGAACCCCTACCTTCCGGGTGATGAGCTACATCCCCCGGTTCGCGGTGTTTGCAACCACCCTATTCAGAGATTGGACTTGGAAAGGCAACTTTGCCATCTGATTGGTTAGAATTTCAGGAGAATTTCGTCAATGCATGTTCACATATGTCGTATAACCAAGTCGATAGCTTCCACAAACCAAGGGTCGATAATTACGAGATTTACTACTTAAAAGTCCCAAGAGTGTTATAAGCAGAGTATCGCAACATTAAAATGACATCAAGTGTGTTTGAAAATATTTTATTTGGCTTTGATAGGTACTAAACTACCATATGTTAACGTTCTGATTACAGTTCAAATAATTTCACTCAACTGGCATATTCATATCCCCTTGCCCAATCGCCAAATAGATGATAATTACTTGTTTCCAGGTAATGTCAAGTACCTTCACTATGGATATGCAGACGTCGAACATCACCCAACAACTGAGTTGTATAATATGACCTATGAAACATTATCGACCCAAAATATTTCTTTTTGTCTGTGGTAAATAAATTAAATTTCCAAAATAACGTTTAACTAAATTAATTGACGCGCAAGCCGTACCGCATTGTCCGGTGTCACGGTGTCACCTCAATAGTGTCACTATCCTGAGTCAACAATTATTAAAATGTTGTGTTTTTGAAACGGTCATAAGTTCTCGATAAAGATAACACCTTTATAACGTTAAGCATATGTGACCACAAACAACGCACTGAATGTCACTTGGAACCCTGATCGATAGAACTGAAAGAACACAGTTTAGCATATGTAGCCAAAGACTGTAATTGTATAATTGACGTAAATCAATACCTTGTAAGGTAGGGAAGTTCTGACTACTCTTGTTTCTGGTTTTACTAGATGGTCATATTCTATAACTTTCAGAGTACATACGACAAATCCAGGTAAATCTCTACTCATACCATCATTTCATTTACGGCTTTGCATGCATGTTAATTTTATAAATGTCCTGCTGTGAGGACTAGATCTGTATAGTCAGGCAGAATGGTGAAATGATAGTGCACTTTGGGTGAAAAGTACCAAACTTGGCACAAAGATAGCTTGTGGTATTGTGATTAAATTTGGTCTGAGGGCCAAGTCAATTTCGATCCAAGATGGCCGCCAAATCCAAAATGGCCGCCACTGTTAAAACGTATCTGCTTTTACATGTTTCTGCATATCTAAATGATCCATTCATGCTATTTTATTGTTATTCATGCTAGCTTGGAACCCAAGAAATACAAGGAGTGATACTGTATTGATTGATCCATTGTTGACGATGGTACAACTGATAAATAGAAGAAAAAACCCAAAACGGCAGCCAATTTTGTGATCTAAGGTGATGTTTCTTTTGGTGCGTTTCTACGTGTTTATATCATCAAATTAGATTGTGAATCTTGCTTCTTTAGACTAGAAATACCATGACTGACACTTTATTGGTAATCCTGTTGTTGACAGTAGCAAACATAATCCAAAATGGTGGCCAATTTGTCACTGAAGGGCATCCTTCGATAACCTAGAATTGAATTGTTTTCCTTAATCTTATTACGATTAATTTAGGTTGGTATTCTTAGCTTATGGTCTTCAAATAAATATAGTCCAATTAATTTCCTTCCAAGATGGCGACCAAATTCAAAATGGCAGCCACTGTCAACATGTATCTCTTTTGGCATGTTTACACATATTTAAATGATTCACTAACCCTATTTTATTAGTATTCTTGCTTGTTTTGAAGATAATAGTCTGTTCATTTTGTTTGCAGGCAGTTGACTAGGAAACTTATATAACTTTATTGTGAACCGACACTATATCGTTGAAATACTCTTGAAAGCGGCGTTAAACCCCAACTCACCTCACCTCACACTATATCGTTTAGTTTAATTGTTTTAAAATACATACATAATACACAGTACTATACTACTACATACTATTTGAAAGTACACAATGTACGCTGGACAGTGCTAAGATGCCACATTCACCTTAAGTGTATCCTTCGATTCTCAAGGTAATATTATTCTTTCATCTTGTCATTCTTTTAGGTTTTCATTCTGTTTTCAGTATAGATTTCATATCAGATTAAGTCATCATATAGCTCATATTTCCAGAGAGAACAATTTGAAGCACGATGAAAGTTTAAAACAAGCATCCACAATGACACCCTTTGTTTAAATTACTACAACCACATTTCAATAGGTCTGTCCTGCCTCATATACTGATCTCCTTGTGTGTTGAAACACTGTATCTGAACTTGATTTATAAGTTCATAACGTTTAATATCAACGCTTTCACGGGAACTTGTTGGCATGCAATCATCAAGATATCACGGGTTTGCCTTCCTTACTGATCAAAATATAGCAATTGCTGGGGTACAATGGTAAACATATGTTAGCTCTAGTTCAGGTACGTTGAAATTGTTGATCGTGATATCTCCTAGAATAATTTGATAGCAGGCTACTGCTGCATGCAATCAATGTCACTACTCAATGAAACCAGATCATCATGGTGCTCTCTGTGTTCTTTAGGCTGTACCCTTGTTCAGTCAAACCATCCTCGTTGCTCTCTGACTAGCATTTGCTTCTAAAAAAATCACAATACCAGCAAATACTGCTACCAATATCCTTGGATCGTAAAATATTGTCTCAAACGATTCATATCTATATCAGTTGTGATCTAACCTTATTTTGCGACAAATGAAATGACAACATTGAAGCAGGCAAAATTTTCTCTGACGTTGTAGAAGCTTTTTTCAACTCTTATGATACTTTTTAAAAAAGGTACCATGAATGAATGAATGCAAACAATTGCAATATAGGTTTGCCCTCATGAAAGACGGACAATTAAGTTCCTGTGGGAGCACTGGCGATGAGGTAACTCATTACATCAGATACTTGCTTAAGAGATCTGGTAGGCGAAGGGCATAAAGGGGTTTCTGAGAGATAGCTTATATATGTGCTTATCCTGAATTGATTGTAGATACAGAGTGTGTATCCTGTATTTCACTGGCAGTGAATGGAGGTCTGAATAGGAGTGACGTGATGGTATCTTGGAGTGAGAGTCGTGATACCAGTAACAATGTTCTAGACACGCTGGAAACTGAGAAACCCGTGATGATGCATTTGTTCAGTGTTTCCAGAGAGGTAACAGTCGAATAAAAGAAATAGAACAAATTAGACCACTTATAGTCTTATACAGTGCAATCAATTAATGTTGTTTTTAAATATACATGTATTGTTAGTCTGTTGTATGAACCACTGTTTACAGTATTCGACCCAAACCTAGGGCATTGTTTGATGTCTGATAGAACTAGTTCTATAGCTTGGCTGGGAAGTCCAAATAAGTTTCATGACTCTGCATAATGTCGGTGGAAAAGATTTGGCGGTCTATGAAATGGGTATTTTGCAGTTTCTTTCACTGAATTCATTGAATAGCTTTAATTTATTGTGTTCTATGTTATGAAGGGGTTTTTGGCACTATGAATATCAACCTTGATAAATAGTAAGAAAAAATTCCCTTGCATAAATCAATCAACACGCTACATGGTTATTTTGCGCAAGTGAATCAACCGGAAATACGGGCGTGGTTTTCATAAATGTTATAGACTCGAATAACAGTTATTCAACGATTTCAATGGACATTCATATTATTTAGAAACCTATCAGGGATTTTGTCTATTGTTTCGTAGGTATCTTGATTTCTCGTAATAACCCCTCATTATTATTTCGGTAGCATCTCATTATGACTACTCCCAATATGACTACTGCTTAAACAAACACAAAGTCAGTGTAGCATAAAATACTTGTCCCCTATTAGACAAAATGCACTGAACCACAACTCACAACTGTTAATGACTGAACCACAACTCACAACTGTTAATGACTGAACCACAACTCACAACTGTTAATGAAACGAGTTTATTCTTTAAACATGATATATTCACATACATGTAAATAAAATGAGGTAAGTTTATAACTTATAAACTGAATTGGTGATTTCTTCCCCTGTCAGTAATTTCTGTTTGAGTCTTTGTAGCCTTGAATCTAGTTTTTTGTATTTCCGTCTTCTTGGTGCTCTCCCAACGCCATGGTCAATATGGTTTAAACGTATTTTATTTCAGAAGAAATACAGATTGGCGAACAAGCCAGGAGGCTTATATTAACGCCTCTCTTTGAAATTACATACATATAGCTGGAATAATATAACATATTTGGTGAAATGCAATATGGTTGTGTACTAAAATGATATATCAAGACAAAGATGTTTGAAATATACAGTATGTTAGGTATGCCTGGTCACGATTTATGGGCTGCAGCGCAGTTGAAATTTTAGATTCATATTGTGAAGTGGAAAACAGCGACAGAATTATTTTATTTCAGGGAATCGTTTACTTTTCTTGATAAACTGATGTAAAGAATCGATAATACGGTTGTTAGTCGAGATACTCAGGGAACCACTACCGTATAATACAGTCCTAAGGTCATATCCCTGAGTGTAGAAGAACATATTTGATCTTAGTTGTTGATAGTTCCAACAAGTAAAAAGGAAGTGAACTACGTCTTCATTGAAGTGACCACATGAACAACTTTGTATATCCGATATATGTCGATTGTATCTGTGAGCGTTCAGATCACTACAGCCAAGCTTGAGGCGACAATGGATAATTTGACAGAATCTACTTCCGGAATTTAGGTTAAGGAAACTGGGTATTTGAACTGGATTAAGCATACTTTTAAATTGACAAAAGGAGCCCGCATTTTTAATTTCAATCGGCAGGTTATTCCATAAAGTAATAGAGCTTGGGAGGAATGATTGAGAATATCTCTGTGTTCTACAGTTAATAGTTCTGGTTGAAGATCTGTTTCTAAGATTGTAGCTACTCTGTTGAAATACACTGTCTGGTACTAGACCGTTTAGATAATCGGGAGTTAGACCGTGATACATTTTATAGAATATACCAAGTTTGAAGTGATATCTTCTATCTTTTAGTGAACTATAATTAGTTTCCATATATAGTTTATTGTGACTTGTGCCACGGACTGCACCGCATATTGTTCTTAATGCGTCTAGATGTAGATTTTCAAGTAATGTTGTCTGTTCAAGAGTGCAATTGTCCCATATATGACAACAGTAGTCGAAATGTGGTAGTATAAATGACTTATATAAGGTGTTCAGCGTTTTTCGGGATAATCGGTATTTCAGACTCCTCAAACAATTGATCATTGGACTGATTTTCTTTATCATTTCACTAATATGTACTTTCCAAGAACAATCGCTTTGGAGTGTAATGCCCAGGTGTTTGTGAGATTCGACTTCTTTAACAGGCTGATCGTCCATTAACAGAGTTGGTTTGATATAATTTTGTGTCTTTCGGGTAAAAGTTATACTTTCGGTCTTACTAGGATTAAAGCTAACTTGCCATTTTCTTGCCCAGTCAGAAATTTTGGATAAATCATTATTTATAATGGCGGCCGCGGTAGCATGGTCATCAATTATAACATAAATTGATGTATCGTCGGCGAAAAGACGAATATTGCTATTAATTCCATCTACTATATCGTTTATATAAATGATAAAAAGTAACGGTCCTAAAACAGAGCCCTGGGGTACACCGGCTTCAACAGTTTTCAAATCCGAATTATAGCCATTTATTACAACTTTCTGTAATCTACCTTCCAGGTAACTTCCGAACCATTGTAAGAGATCACCTTGAATGCCACACGCCTGCAGTTTATGAATAATTCCTTTATGCCAAACTCTGTCAAAAGCTTTGCTTATATCACAGAATACAGCTCTAATTTCCTTTCCTTGGTCTACTGCACTTGCAATGAAATTATAAAGATAAGTCAATTGGTTTGCTGTGGAATCGCCAGGTGTGAATCCTGATTGTAAATTAGACAAGATGTTGTTATCTCTTAAATAGTTAAAGACATGTTTAAAGACACATTTTTCAAAGACCTTAGATACACAACTTGTCAAGGCCACAGGTCGGTAGTTTGGACAGTCGTGTTCGTCACCCTTCTTATGGATCGGAATTACGGAAGCAAGTTTCCATGTATAAGGGAATATATGTTTTCGGAGAGAGAGGTTAAATAACTTTGTTAACAATGGGGTCAAAGAGGCTGAAAAGTTAATTTTAATATTTTATTTCCAATGCCATCAGGTCCAGTAGCTTTAGATGTATCTAAGCTCAGAAGAATATCGCGTACATCTTCACTATTTATAGTGAGAGATGACAACGGGTCGTCGATTTCAAAAGGTATAATTTCAGGTATATCGGCATTAGGTTCGGCAACTGTCGATTGTTCTGTAAAAAACGTGTTTAATAGGTTGGTAATATCTTGCGGATCATCATAGACTTTGTTGTCAGATACCATCGATGGAAATGATGATTTAGCAGAATTAGTTGTCATATAGTTCTTAACTAATCGCCACCACATTTTGGTTCCATGAGTATTATTTATGACTTCGTCAACTTTGACATCGAAAGAACGTTTTGCTTTTCTAACACTCGATATTACATTATTCCGAAGAATTCTGAACTTATTCCAATCTGTTGAACGATTTTTATTTTTGGCAATTTTATGTACCCGATTACGTTTCCTTATGAGAGACCTTATTTCGTTATTCATCCATGCTGGGTCCTTTGTTCTAATTATTACAGTTTTATTAGGAACATATTGGTTTATGTTATTTTGTATTAAATTCGATAAGTTTTCAGTAATATCATTTACGTTTCCCAAAGAGAAAAACATATCCAAGTTGACATCTTTTATACTTTCATTCAGACCATCAATATCTGCTGATGAGTAATCGTAAATTTTCCGTTTAAATGTATTGTTGTTCTGCATAGTTTCTGCCAGATTGACAAACACCGGACAATGGTCACTACATACAGGATCTAATACCCCAGAATCTCTTACATTACCAACACGAGATACGAATATCAAATCAAGTAGCGTTTGACTGTTTGGAGTTATTCTCGTAGCATCTGTGATAATTTGTTGAAGACCATAATAGTTTTGTATATGATCTATCTTTGAGTTATTACCGTGAAGAATATCAATGTTAAAGTCACCAGTTATGATCGTGTGCATATCAAGGTCAACTGCAGTAGCGATTGATTCATCGATTAAGTTCCAGTAATCAAAACTTTTGTCCGCACGATAAAACGTTCCAATCAGATAATTATTAGTTTTACATTTAATCTGTATCCAAATTGCCTCAAGCCCGACAACATCTAAATCAGACATCAATGACGCACATAGAGTATTTTTTACATAGACTGCTACACCGCCGCCGCGAGTGGGTCTATCTTTTCGGAACGGTAGATGGTAGCCAGGAATGTTTATATCAATGTTAATTGTTGATGAGTTTAGCCACGTTTCAGTAAGACATATTACATCGTAAGATCCAAATTCAACTTTTAGGATATCCAATTTGTCCTTAATGCTACGCACATTTAAATGAACTATCTTTAAATCTTTTAGCAATTTGGGTCCTGGATTCGGGTGTATGTCTCCACAAAACAATAGTAACAACGAAATTAAAATTGAAACACTTGAGTTATATAATTTGAAAGCATATATATATAAAGAGAATTTACCTGAATGTTTGTTATGAATTGCTGCAGCAAACTGACCCACTGTCTGTCTATATTGGCATAAATCAGCCGACATCAAAATTCACACACAGACAAGCAGATAGACAGACAGCGGGGACTGAATGGACGGGGACGTGACGGTTTAGGCATACACTAACTCCATAGTATGATGATACAATATACACTAAACAAAGCAATGAATTCTTCTTGATTGGGATACATTCATAAGTAGGAATGTGTAACAAAACATGGAAAAAATAAACAAAAAGTAAAAGGTAAGACACTACCATGTCAAATTAGAGTAGATCCGTCGGAAAAATAAATATCAAATAACATAAAATGCCTATATTATGTATTGCGAAAGAGTTGAGAGTGAAAGCATTTAGTTTCCTGAGCTAATGTGTAAGTCTACATGTATGCGGAGCTGTCACTGACGCGACATGAGTAAGTCTACATGTAAACATGAAGCATAGGATGCTCGCTCTGCACGTTTTTACGTGTGTGTCACAGCACGGTGAAGAGATAGAGAGAAGAGAGTGAAGACACGTGGAGTGGATACTGATATGCAGTGATTCAGGATTCAATAGGTAAATAAGTCATATTGCTATACTTCATTGTTGGACTTACGTATAATGTTATTTTGAGAATATGTTTCAATCTGTTGCAACTTGATGTTAAATGCACTGTTTGTGCCCTAGCTATATCATGTAGATTATAGGATCATAGTATGGTGATTGTTTTAAGTAGTTTTTAAAAGCTCGGAAAGAATAATGAAATAAAAATGATACGTAAATAGAGAAGAAATAAATTTAAAGGAAAAACAATAAGATAACATACCGTGAATAGGATCAGTGTGACCTTCCGTGACCCAATTGTCAAGTGTAAACAAACATAAGGTCAAAGTTGACATGTAAGGACCCAAAGATATCAAAACAATATATCCCCACTCTTTGAAATCAACATATTTAATGCTTTTTAGACCTTCGTAAAATATACCTTATAATCTGGTTGACAAAATTTTCTTAGGAATGAGATCTAGGAGCTAACATTTCCCATTGTCAATATCTTGGATGCACAGATAGATCCCGGTTGTGGAGTTCTGCAAGGCTTCTACAGTGGTGTCCATTGTTCATAAGATACAGTCCAATGAATTTGAAAAGAAATGTAACATAAACATGTAAAACATGTAACATTGTCTGTCTGTCATAAATATAAGGAATTAACTTGACTAATTTGGGGATAAAGCATAAAAACAACAAACACTTAACTGTTCATCAGCAGTAACATTCAATTTAGAAAGAAAACATCTAGTTCATGATAGTTCCAGTTTGATAATAGACCTCGTTAAGGTGACTCCTCGATGCTACCTTTTTGAGTGTCCCATCCTTGAACTTAACAAGTATCACTCCCCCGGTGACCCAAGTAGACTCTATTTTCCCAGCTTTTGCCAGTAGTCTCGCTTCTTTTGCAAGTAACGCTCTGGTTCTGGTCAAATCTTCGTTGACAAATACTTTGGAGCCAGCATGCTGTTTCGTCTTCAGTTTAGATCTGTTACTGAGAAGGCTGCGTTTACTTGCGTTACTCACAAACATAACTATGATAGGTCTGGGTTGCGATTGTGGCGAGGGAGGGAACCTAGGTACCCTATGGCTAATGTCAATATCACCTGGGGACACGTTGACGCCGATAGATTGGGCGATGCCCAGAACAATAGAGTCCGTGTCCTCACCTGTAGACTCCGGCACACCCGTGATCCTGACGTTGTTGCGTCTTGAGTATTGCTCTATTCTATCCATCTTATCGGTCAAATTTTCAATAATCTTGTCCTGCTCATCTACCCTGTTTTTAACTTGAGTTATGTGCGTTACAATTTTTTGGTCAATGATTTGGGTTATTTCTTCTTTCAAAATTGGTTTGATGGCTTCACCTACTGCTTTGCCGATAACGGAGAGTAATTCTTGGTTTTGTAGAGCTAGCAGTAGTTCCTTAACAATTTCACTGGTGTTCGGTGACTCCATGTCTGACTCTGAGGTGGACTCACACTCGGGTACACTGTTAAGAGTGTCGTTTGTTGAGACTGATATATTATTACACTGTCTCTTAGTTTCTAGTTCAATTTCAGGAGATGTGAATACTTCTTCCCTATTGCGTTTAGATGTGCTTGGTGTATCCATATATAGTCAGTTCGATATGCACATTGGTCGAAAACAGGACGATATGAGAATGTGTAGGTTGATAATGTTCACATCATATTCAATCCATCAAGTATCTACAAAGTCAATGACCATCCGTTCAATATATTTACATATAAGATAGATATAGTAAATATGCTCACTTTGATGTCATTATAGGCTTGTAATCTCCATTACTTTCCTTCGAATTAGTTGAAAATCACATAGTGTTGTGAGAGCTGAGAAAAGCACGTCCAGCCATGATGATGACGTCACAACATCTTGGTCAATATTATTTAGTTCCTCGTTGTATATTTGACCGATTGCTGTTGTCTCATCCCTTGCCCGCCTCCTCAATGTACTCAAAAGTTTTACAGATGAGACAACTTCACATTCATGATTGTGATTGCCTGTTACACTTCTGATATAGCCACCAGATGTAGATACATTTCCTCTACAATTCCGTTCAACACATCTCCAGTATGTTGCTGTGTTTCCAATTTTGTTGATTTTGTATCTAAAGCCTTGGTGCAAAACTTGATCTGTACCTTTTTGTGACAATACAAAATCTGCTCTCTCCAACCCAGCCATAACATATAGTGATAATGGAGTAGTCAACTATTAAACATCAAAATCCAAGTGTCTTATTTAACAGAAGGACAGCTTACCCTCTGATGAAATTGAAGGCGTTCATTTTGTTTACCCCCAAGCCACAAACGCATATTAATTGACAAACTTTACATGTTACAAGTTAGCTTACTACATTCATGAACATGTTTAAGTGTAAGCTAACTATACATGTTAAAGTTTGGGAAGAGTCTATTTCAGAGTAGGTAAGCAGTGGCTGAGTGTTGTTTTATCATATAGGATTAGAGTAGTCATTTTGGGAGTAGTCAAATTCGGTTTAGTCCAACTGGGATACAACCATTATTCAGTCGGTATTTCTTCCGATAATAACCACGTATGAGGTTTTTTTATTGTGAAAGTAAGTTTTTTACTTTTGATAGTAAGACCTTAAATGAGACTAAGATATTTTTTTCACAACTCAATTCATAACAATTATTGTCGAAAAGTATACAAAGATAAATTGTTCAGAGTGTAGTTGGCGGGAATCGAACTCGATACCCATTGCCCTTTAAAGCGGACGCTCTACCTCCACGCTACCGAGGAAGCCGAAAGAACTGTGTGGATTTCCTCTATTCACAGTCACACTGTCTCTGCCTCAATATAACGCTAGTCCGGGAGACATACTGTTTATAACGCAGATTTTGGGAATCAAACATTATAAAATGAAAATTTTGACATTTGACAGTTATAATTTCTTTTTTAAAAACACTACTCGATAAGCGCTTACATTTATGTTTTACGGTATCTAAGTTAGATAAAACACTCTACGTCGGTTATGCTTGGGATTGAAAACCCTCGTTAAGAAAGCTTCGGGGAAGTAAGACCTCAAGCTTCGCTTTCTGTCTTACTTCCCGCTCAGCTTTCTTACCTCGGGTTTTACAACCCCAAGCATAACCTCTGTATCGTGTTTTATCCTACACATAAATATTGTTTCAGCATAACGTGTATACTACCATTAATTATATTTCAGAAATTCTTCCATCTTTAATTTTGAGGAAAATCAAGTACATGTAGGCGTTTCTTTTGGCCTACAGTGTAGCATATCATATACATGTACTTAGCATGGGTATATATAAGACAATGACAACGGGGTTGTGGGGTTTGGTTCTTTTTTTTGCAGTTAAGTTTTTAAGAGGTGATTGTCATTGTTTGTTTCTGTGTATTTCAAATTTATAAATGTTTGTGGTAGCATTGTGATTGATGGAACACAAAGGACAACATACAAATGTTACCATATACATGTATATGCTTCGACACCTGGGCCAATTTGAGACAATCTGGGTCATTATGACCGAAACTATCGCTTCAAAATTATGTCACAAATTTTCGAAGTTCGATGAAAACTATTAGGTCATTAGGCTTGTGAAAAACATATATACAAAGCGGTTATGTCAGTCAGTTAGTTTGTTAATTAAGTCATGTAAACGGTGAAGGATTACACGGATTATAACTTGGTAGCACAGTCTATATGACTGTGAAGTTAGAAAATGATGTCTGCTTAACATTTTGATGTTTTTCTGTATGGAAATAGTTCTCACAAAGTCCCTCATCAGGTGGAATATCATCTACCCTGATGAAGGAGTTGTTATCCCGAAAATATTGTTTTCTTTTGTATTTCTTATGGTTTTATATATTCGCATTCACCTTCTCCTTAATATAAGATACACGTGTATCTATTGGAAATCACAAACAGGCTACGTAGTAGGTATAATGTCATTTGAAATTAAAAATTGCTCTGTAATTGACACGTCTGTTGAACATTTAACAGCAAAACCTCTTTTTCACCGCTTGTTTTTTGTATCTACTCTACTGTAATTGTTAATGACATCGGGCCTGTATATTGTCCATTTGAGATCAAATCTATCGTCACAAATGTCAGATAATCAGAAACATTATATAGAGAACTTTAAAATAATTACCATACGTAACACGTACAGTTATCAATATTTAAATTTTCTTTTTAGCGGATTACTTACATTGTTGTTGAAACGGTGAAGGACAACTTCTGAGTCTCAATAGTTGCTGTCACTTTCTGACTATTATATACTATTTAGTATATGAACTAAATACTCAATAAAATGTTTGTTTAATTCACACGAACGAATTCAATATTTTTAAAATTTGACAATAACTTAACCGTTATGATATTATATTAAATATAGGCTTCAGATTTCATGCAATTACTGTACAGTCCTGTAACATATATATTCCAAACATCTATAGTATATGAATAGACACTCAATGAAATTTTCTTTCAATTCATGCTGACATACTCATTCGTGAATGGCGTGAATCAGGAAAGTCACATGAGCAAACTGATGAACACTACATTAAATACAAGGAAGCAAAGAGAATATTCAGGAGACAACATCGTAGATCCAAAGTTCAACAATTGGACGACAAACTGACTGAAATTGCAAAGGCTGCCGAGGTTGACATCCAGGAATACTATAAAGTGACTAAGCGTAATTCGCGACAAAAAAGCTGTATTACCAAGCTCAAATACGAAGATAAATGCTCAACAGAAACACAAGATATCTGTTCAATGTTTGGAAAATATTTCAGTGACCTTGCTACTCCAGTCATGCTCAACAACTTTGATGAGGAATTTGCAGCGAAAGTATCGGATACTGTGGATTATCTATGCAATGAAGCAATATGTGACACTATGAACTCACCTCTGTCTAAACCAATTACAACAAATGAGATATGGACGGTTGTAAAATCTCTTAAAACAGGCAAATCTCGAGGACCTGATGATATAACAAATGAACACTTGAAACGTGCAGGTAGATCACTATTTACTCACCTGTCAATCATGTTTAATGATATGATTAAATATGAATGTGTACCCTCCTCGTATCATATCGGTAAAATCCTCCCAATCCACAAAGGCCACGGCAAACTAAGACGGACCCAAGCAATTACAGGGGGATAACTCTGACCTCGGTACTCAGCAAACTCTTTGAACGACTTCTACTCAATAGGATCGAAAGTTCAGTAAGCAATTGTCAGACCTTTCCACACAAACTCCAATTTGGATTTCGCAAGTACGCGGGAGCTGAAACAGCATGCTTTAGTCTCTTTGAAAACCTTGCATATTACACGGAGAGAAAGGCCTCTGTCTTCTGTGCCTTCCTCGATAATGCCAAGGCCTTTGACAGAGTATGGTTAAATGGGTTATTTGCTAAGCTACATGATCTCGGCATTACGGGGAAAACATGGCGTCTGCTACGTCATATGTACTCGTCAATGCTGTCATACGTCACACACTCAGGGTGTCAATCAGAACTATTTCCAGTGAAGCAAGGAGTTGGACAGGGTCGCGTTATGTCTGCCTGGTTCTTCTCTGTATACATCAATGACCTTATAAATGACCTTGATAAATCTGGACTTTGACTTCAGTTACCATGGGGTCACTACCCATGACAACTGCTTGCAGATGACACAACGGTTGTAAGAAGTTCACCTAACAGTCTCCAACGCCTGCTCAATATTGTGTACCGTTATGCCTGCAAGTGGCAATTGGTGTACAATGTCAGTAAAAGTGCACTATTGACATTTTCACCCCATCGCCATAATGAACATCCACCTGTACTCTGTGGAGAAGATGAACTTCCCTTCAAGGATTCTGTCATATACGCGGGAGTCTGTGTCAGTAATGTAAAATCATCAGTTGAACGAACGCAAATGACCTGTGAAAAACTCAAGAAATTGATAAATATTAATCACAGCTCTGGACTTTACTCTGGGGGACTCAATCCTATAGCATCCACGCGCGTCTGGGAAAGAGTTATCTTACCCTGTGCTCTATACGGATGTAACGTCTGGGGACAACTCAGCTCTAAAGAGTATGACATGCTCGACACAGTGCAGAGATACTTCTGTAAAAAGGTCCAAGGCTTTCCAAAACAAACAGCCAATCCAGTTGTACTAGACTGCCTAGATCTACCCAGTCTACAAAGCTACATAGACAAGCAAGCTCTACTTATGTTTGGAAAACTCTGTCGATCACACTGTGATATGTATTTCAAAAAAGTATTCACGTATCGACTTGGACAGCATCAATGTGAGTACTTTGACAGACCTAAGAGTAGGAATTCTCCCATGTCCAATATGCTAAGACTGGTTAAGAAATATGACATGTGTGAACTATTGCAGAATTACATGAAGCATTCCATCATTCCCCGGAAACCGGTCCTGAATCGTCTTATCACAGAGAGAATAAAACAAGTGGAGGCTATGACATTACAGCAGCAAATATCTGTCAGAGAGGATCTGAAACGATATGCAGTCATCAGACAAAATGGAATACATAATATGTGGAGACGAGCTGTTCAGACTCCAAATTGTATTAAAGATCTCGCACTTGTTGTAAAACTCGGTGTATGTAAAATCAAATCTGGTGGATGTGAGTGTGGAAGAGTAGCAAACGACATTGTTAAACACATCCTTATGTTCTGTCCTATGGCGATGTCCGACAGAAATGAACTGTTTGATCGATTATGTGACGCTATCGATGTGAATGCGTTTGTCGACTGGTGGTCTAATGATGACGATATTATAATGTCATTTATACTTGGAGGTAGACCCACCTGCTTCTCAGATATACCATTTGAAACATAGAGAAAGTGTATGTTACTTGTAGCAAGTTATTTCAGAACATTGTATTACCTACTACAACCCCATTTCATTGTATAAATGCTGTCATTTGATTGATTTTGTCCCGACGTATGATGTTAATGTCACTGTATGATCTGTAATCTTCAATCATGGATGAAATAAAGACAATCTATCTATTGGAAATCACAAACAGGCTACGAAGTAGTTATAATGTCATTTGAAATTAAAAATTGCTCTGTAATTGACAAGTCTGTTGAACATTTAACAGCAAAACCTCTTTTTCACCGCTTGTTTTTTGTATCTACTCTACTGTAATTGTTAATGACATCGGGCCTGTTTATTGTCCATTTGAGATCAAATCTATCGTCACAAATGTCAGATAATCAGAAACATTATATAGAGAACTTTTAAATAATTACCATACGTAACACATACAGTTATCAATATTTAAATTTTCTTTTTAGCGGATTACATTGTTGTTGAAACGGTGAAGGACAACTTCTGAGTCTCAATAGTTGCTGTCACTTTCTGACTATTATATACTATTTAGTATATGAACTAAATACTCAATAAAATGTTTGTTTAATTCACACGAACGAATTCAATATTTTTAAAATTTGACAATAACTTAACCGTTATGATATTATATTAAATATAGGCTTCAGATGTCATGCAATTACTGTACAGCCCTGTAACATATATATTCCCAACATCTATAGTATAGTATAGTATAGTATTATTTCAATTCATGCTGACGTACTTATTCGTAACTTAACCATTATTGTCAAACTTAAGAAATATTGATTCCCCAGGCGACACATGTTGGAGATATATAACACCTAGTTTTATTTAAAGTCACATATCTAAGTGATAAATGGGAAACTTAATTATTGTTATTCGCTGCTTATTTCACTGTATAAATTATTCACATTATGAACACAGTAATCGTGTGGGTCCCCGATTCTAATGTGATTTATCCTTATTCTTTAAAGAGTCTCAGTCAACGTCTCAATATTGATTCCCCAGGCGACACATGTTGGAGATATATAACACCTAGTTTTATTTAAAGTCACATATCTAAGTGATAAATGGGAAACTTAATTATTGTTATTCGCTGCTTATTTCACTGTATAAATTATTCACATTATGAACACAGTAATCGTGTGTGTCCCCGATTCTAATGTGATTTATCCTTATTCTTTAAAGAGTCTCAGTCAACGTCCAGGATTAGCGAAGATTGCCCCTTTCACCCCTTGGGAAGTTATTTCTTTAGTTTAAATTGCAAGTTATATGAAATAACCACCATCTGCGCAGGTTGGTTATCTCATAATCACCATGGTCGGTTATGAGATATTCAACCTAAGGAAACAAATGGATTTATAAAATATGCGAGCCTATGGCGACCAATAGACATTATTTTTTACATCCATTTTATATCCTTCATATTTTTAAAATCCTTCATTCCTTGCACAAAGCAGGGACTGGGACTGTAGATCAGATGGTACTGTTGATAAATGCGTCTTGTAAACTCATAATGATATAATATTTCTTATATAATTATTATCGTATTTGGACTATTGGACTGACCAGTCGAGTTGACTAAAATGAAGTTTTGTTCGATTATAATTTCTTTAGAGAAACTAGACTAAGTGCATTTTTATTCAATACCAAATCCACAATTAGGCGCTTATTTTCAATAATTAGTCATGTATTCTGGTTTTATTCAAGATTTACTAACCAAGGATATTACTTTCATTATCTCTCAATCAAGCAATAACTAAACCAAGTAATTTATTCTTAAAGTAATGTCTTGCAATATATTGCAATTCATATCGCAATACATGAGTTAAAATCGCAAATTATCGCAATATGAAAAATCTTAGCAATACCCACCTCTAGAAATTATCATAGGTTTGTGTCGTTCAGATCACAGGTGTACAGTAACTTACCTGCTATCAGCCAAAATTAACACTTTTATAAAGGTTTTATCGATTTGCAGTAGTAGTTTCAGGTCGAGTAATTTGTCAACATCCAATGTCATGTTCAGACATTCAAAGTCATGTGTAAACATTCAATGCCATGTGCCAGCATCCCATGCCATGTGCCAGCATTCAATGCCATGTTCAAACATTCAATGTCATGTTCAGTAAATCAATGTCATGTTCAAACATTCGATGCTATGTTCTAGCATTAAATGCCATGTGTAAGCATTAACTGGCATGCTCAAACATTCGATGTTATGTTCAAGCATTCAATGTCATGTGCAAGTAATTTTTAAATTAATACATAACAAATTAGCCGATTGTCTAATTGAAACTTGCACAATGTAATGTAACCGTTACGTGTAACAATCTTAAAGCGTATTGGTCTGCATTCCTTCAGTGTTTCAGGATTAAAAGTTGTAGGAAATGTCCATGAGAAGTAATGCATGATACAGCTGCATACCAAAAGTGCTCTTAAACGTATAATGACGAAGATTCATACATCGGTGTAAATTATTTGCTGTACTGCTCGACTGAGACTTGTTTAAACCAACAGACACAGATTTAAAACACGACATTTCATTATTCGTATGTGTCCTTATCGGTGAACAATGCCAGGTTGCTTTACCGGATATGACTTACACCAAACCTACACTTACTAATAGAAAGGCATAAAGGCTAGTTGCACAGAAACATACACCGACATTCCTTATTTCTATATTTCAAACTGTGACTTAGGCTTTATTAATCAAGAGACAAACATTAACAACAAGAAAGGTACTTAAATATTCACGGGTTGATGTTTCGTGAACTGTATTACAAACTGAAAGATTTTATATTCATACATTAGAGGTGTATAGCTGTACTGCTCTAGACCAATTATATTGCATTATATTGTTTTAAGAATTTGGTTGCATTAGTCATTTCAATTTATTTGTTTCAGTACTTTGTAATGCCCTGAAAATCACAGTGTAATGATTGATGCTAATTGTAAATATCATTCTCAAAGCAGTTATTTTTATAAAGTTGCATGATGTTATCCTCTGTTTTTTTTTTTAATTTAAACAATATGAGGCAAATGTTATTACAATTTGAAATTGTTATTGCAATTCATGATATTACATATCAGTTAAGTGTTTGCCCCTTATATTGTATCGTGTAAAGTTCGTCACACGCGCATCATACGGGTAACAAATTCAGGATCCGTTAGGAAGGATACTTTATTAACAATTGTTTTTCTTTCTTCATTTTTATAAATAAATAAATATAAAACAATATTACGAACATGTGTTACGATGATACAAAACATAACTTCATTATGAAGGTTGAAATGTTTATACCGATTTTGCACCAAAACCATAAACCGAAAGAAGGAGTTTACCCAAAACCATTTATCTCCCTTTATGGAAAAACAGTTAACGAACTAAAACTCCTCATACAAGCCCTCTGCGCCACGGAATATTCCGGGAAGGGGCAGAACTTTCCGTGAGGCGTTGGACAGGCGGATATCTGCCTATTTTCTCCTACACAAGTGTCGACTCGATGGAAGTTGAGGAAACATCGTCTACGACGCATGCGCCGTTTGTTCCTGCAGGATGACCAGGCCGTCCAGGAGTCCCAGGTTCCGAAGTCCAGATCCTGGAAATTCATACAGGGTCTCTGTTGGTTACTGGGACCGACACACCCGCCATCCTCGTTACTGCAGGATCTGTGTCGGTGCTGTACTCCGTTGTTACAGTCGGACCACTCGGACCAGGTGCTCCAGAACGGTCTGATCTCCTTCCAGAAGGTGAGGTCCACGCCCTGGATACCGCTGCACCGGATGATTGGGTTTCTCCTGGAGGTTTAACAGAATACAGTGTTGCTGTGACGTTATACCATACGTTCAGTTGAAGATAACTAATGTGACATGTAATACTTCATTCAAGTTCAAACCCAATGTAAAATACAACTTAGTTCTAAAATGATTTACACTCGTCCCGAATTATCTTACTATCTTCATAACGGCATAGTAATGACGATGGTATGTTAATAAAGGAATACAGTTTTATCTATTGACCTCATCATAATATTTAGGGGCGCTCGTTTATTATGAAGTATTACATGGCTACCTCTGCACTGGATCTCATGTAGGGTCAACAGAACTAGGTGTTCCTTGACAATGATACAAGATCATGTTTAGCGTTAATGAACTTATAGCTGTTGACGTTAACATGATTATAAGACAATTGTTAATGGTTTCGGAACTAAGTATATAAGTTGATCTAGATAGATTAGAAAAACATTTTTTAAAAATATGTACTTTGAAATAATAATCTATATTCTTTAAAAAAAAGTTGTTTCATAAAATCATGTTATTTTAAGTAAATGTCTAATTTTAAATAATTAAAAAACATTTTCAATTCAAATAAGTCTAAATCAAACACTAACATCAGCACATGATGACTTTAATGTAATTTGAGAAGATTAACGTATGAGAATAAATTTTTACTTTCATTTTAGATGTGTTTGTGTTAACTTAATAACATGCAATGTTTGGCATCAGATCAAAATTTTTGTTTCGAGAAACACGTGTCAAGTTATGAAATTAGAAGTTAATGTATTTGGAGGTACTTAAACGAGATCGTGTTTTATGGTTTATCATCCAAAAGTGTCGTAAGGTACTTTTATGAATATCAATTACTGTCATGAGATTTTTCCCCAAAAAGGCGAATAGCCAGTATGGATATGAGCTGCAATATCCATTTGTAATCTAATATATTGTTTTAGAAGTTTTACTACGAAATAAAACCAATATTTGAAACGCGCTTTGAGGTGGTATTTACACTATTGCACACGTGATCAATGTCACAAGGGTTATCCATCGGGATAAGCTGCGACAGTCGTGCATGTGTTATCTAATGTAACAGCTGTGAAGATGACATCATTGTACATGTTAAACCTATTACACGGTTTATATATGCTCCCCATGTGATTAGTAACACGTGTTCGCTACTTACAGGTAGTCTGGTACCTCCATCACCCAGGGCTGCATCACATCCAGGTCCGTGTTATCACACAGGACACGTGCTAGTGACACCGACCTGATAGCGTGGAGCTGACCTGAAAGAAAGAAATGAACTATGTTTCAGAAAGATCGCCAACAAAAGTTTGACTTATTGTCTAAGTTTGGAGAAACACCAAACGAAACATCACCAAACAACGTGGTGGCAATCTAGCTCTCAACATGGAAAGGGCGTTGATGTGATGTCATAATGGTTAAAGTAGATATGACGTCACACTTAGTAATGTCAACGGCGCGAACATCATGGTATTTTCCATAACTTCAAGTGAGCGTGATAACTGAGTATTGACAGAGTAATACAAACTGATAAAGTTCGTCCCATTTAAAACAATAGCTTTGAAACTTGGGAATGGTATTAATAAGTCGCTTTCTTTCGTTAAATACCAAACCACTCACACGTTTCATACATATAAACGGGACGTCGTTCTGTGTTCTCCATAAATAGTGAACATTTAAAAGGTGATGTTGGAGTGGGGGCAATGATTCTGAGCCTTTCATATGAGGATGAATATAATGTAGAAAACAAACATACCGACTGAAAATCTCACAGGGTCGTCCTCTGTTTCGTACCAGAACCTGTCCCCCTCCTTGGTGAGCTGGAACTGGGTGGCGATGATACAAGCAACAGTTGGTCCGACGGCACTATCTGGGAGCAGGTTCTCGCTCATTATACCAGCAAAGGCGTCGATGTCGTCTGGGTGTCTGTTAGTTAAAGATGAAGGCATTTTGAAAATGTAAGTGCTAACACTGACATGATATAATTGTGCTCAGAGTGGAGGGGGTTCTCTCGTCAATTATACCACCAGACTCGTCTATGTCATAAGGGTACCTGCTGGTTAAGCAAGGGAAGTCATCGACTTGGACAGGTTTGAATATGGCTAACATTTGTCCAGCAATACCAGCAATGGGTATCTGAAAATGTTTTCAGAGTGCATTTTCTCGCTTAATACACTAAGCAAACGCTTCGCTGTTGTCAAATAGAGAATCAAAAGAATGTCGGGTTTACATGTTGAGGAGAACATGTCTTCAACTTGACAGTTTAATCTTATCTATCGACACGATACATAACAGACGGCTTAGCAGTGATGCCAGAAGTAGCTTCCAACTCATTATACAAGCAGACATGCGATGTTGTCAAAAAGAGAACCAAAAGAATGTCGGGTTTTAGAGACCGACGAGAACATGCCTTCAACTTGACAGTTTAATCCTATCTATCGACACGATACATTACAGAAGGCTTAGCAGTGATGCCAGAAGTAGCTTCCAACTCATTATACAAGCAGGCGTGTCAATGTCGTCAGGATGCCTGATGGTAAAATAAAGAGAGAGAAAAACGACGAGGCTACCGTAAAGTTGAACATGCCTACTCTTTGACATTGATAGATGCTATCGGCTATCGACTCCAGAGTGTTGTCAGAGATAATGTATATACTATCATATCATGTGTCTGTAGATTAATGAATGAATGAATGAATGTACTTGACATTATATATCTATCAATAAGTATATACAGGTAACTGTGGTCTCCATGCAGAACCAGGCAGCAAACGGTCGCTTATTTCACTAGCACGCCATCGATGCTTTCAGTGAGGTTGTAGCTTAAAGAACTGGACATTTGGAGAAGAACAATTTCCATCGGTTCCTTTCACATGCATTCCTTTCACTTGGCATTGTAAACCCACTGATATGTGATAATATGTTTGTCACAGGGCACCACCGGGAGACGGTTCTCGGTTATATGCATTGAATTTAATGTATTTAACGGGGGTCGAAGTAGCTTTGCGGATACAGATACTAGTACCCTGAAGAAGCAGGAAGTATTCCACCCTATACGCACCTGTAGAGAGACCCGAGTATCCTAGCAGCATCAGCAGGATGGTCAACAAGACCCCCACGTCCTGTCCCGAAATGTTGCGCAACCGGAAGTTTACACCACTTCCGCCATGCGTTATATCCGGGTATCCCGTGATCTCTCCCTCGCTGCATATTCAAACTTGCAAGATCGAGACTGTGACCCTCCCTATCCAAAAAGAGGTTTTGGGTTAGGTCAGGGGTCAAGAAACGATCAAATTTGTGGGCGTGGTCTCGAGTCATTCCACCCATGAGCTGCGAAATCGACTTTCCCTTTCCGTGTATAATGATACTGGTGTTTCCAAAGAGTTCCCTCAGGTCATTCTTCCCGTCAACCATGAAAGGTGAAATAAGCTTTGAGAAGGTCCCTCTGATGAGAGTGTGGCCGAATCTAAATGCAACCGTTGCAAACACGTTACGTATACTAGCATCCACGTTCTCCCTGTACGTATCCATGTGGCCCCAGGTCCCAGACTTGAGGTTGAAGTATTCCCTGGTTCTCATGTTGAGTAGCGCCGGGAGAAACTCATCATAGGTGATCTTCTGCATCATGGCTCCCAGAATCCTCCTGGTTTCCTGGAAACATCGCTCGTCGCCCCAGTGCGGGTTGAGACGGGTGAGATGCTCGCTGACGCGGTTGTGTTCCCTGATCCACACAGTATGCAGGCTGGTCAGACCCATCTGCTCGTTCACTCGTTCATCACCTGGAAAATATATACGTTACTTGATACTGGAATGGTAGGGATAGCCTGGAGCATTGTGATATAAAACTAGATTGAGCTCACGTACCTTCGACTTCACTGCATACAGCCAAGACAGCTATTAACTTTTGTCTTGAGAATTACCGCCTTACTTTGCTCAGAGTCATTGGACTAAGCTCATTTATCCTCGACCTATTAACTATATAGGACCAAGACAGCGATTTGCAACTTTCTCTTGAGAATACAGCCTAGCTATACCTTTGGTCATATGACCATGATTAGCTCGCACACGAATTGTCCACATAATGTTATATTACAATCTCGTGTTTACTACAATAGAATTATTTTTAAATGATAAAAAGAATGAAGTGTCTATCCAGACCGTATGACAATGTAGGACACTGAGACTTAAGTTCCATTAACTAATTACACCATGGGCGTCTTTCATGAATATCATTATTGCATGCAATAAGCAAAAATTACTAGTATGTTATTGTTCTATCGTATCTGTTCAGCATACCATCAAAGCAAATTCAAGATATAAATGCTGAAATGTACAAATGTAAGTTAAAGTATACCGGCATCAAAACAGAAGTCTTCATTAGGTCTCTCCGGTATACAGTTCTTTCTGTCGGAACGAGGCAGCAGGGATCCGGTGTGTGATTTCATCTTCCCTGCAATCAGTCGAGAAAACTAAGTGAAACTAGTCATATGAAGGGGTCTCTTTGGTTCTGTTTATGGGGCCCTACTTCCATCAGCAAATATTTGCAAATATACAATACTTATTAAAGGGGTATCTAGCAGTTGGTTAAATGTGTTGGTTAAATAGATTTCCACATTACTTTACTGTTTATACCATTTAGATGCAAACGAAATTAACTTCCCAACTGCTTATAAACTAGGCTTTACGTCATCAAATAGGAAATATTCTCATAGTCTCTGAGTCAGACAATCCGTCAATGTATCGGTGTGAAGGGCCTATATACATATTTTTGTTCAAGCATACAATGCGGATTTCGCTCCTGTGATATGTAGACTTAGCACGTTCCAAATGTATGTTATTATGTATGTTATGTAGACTTAGCACGTTACAAATGTATGTTATAATGTATGTTATGTAGACTTAGCACGTTCCAAATGTATGTCATTATGTATGTTATGTAGACTTAGCACGTTCCAAATGTATGTCATTATGTATGTTATGTAGACTTAGCACGTTCCAAATGTATGTCATTATGTATGTTATGTAGACTTAGCACGTTCCTAATGTATGTCATTATGTATGTTATGTAGACTTAGCAGTGTTTCATTGTTGTCGGCCTGCTTCGTAAATATGTAAGATGAAAATTATACAATTTAGGACAAATGATCGTAAAATCATATTCGTCTTCTTGATATTTTCCAGTTATAACGCCATCAGAAAAGTATAAGTCCTCGATGCCTTGAAATGGGTTCTATGTGTTAATAAAACTAATCAAGAACGACAACTCTAGATCGTACCTCCTGTGTACATCCTGAGTTTATCCATCTCCTCCTGGGTGGAACCGTATACTTGTGAAGCGTCCATATAAGCCGTGATCTGGTTCACTTGATCGACCGGTTCTGCAATCAACAGGGAGTGTTGTTGAATATTACAACTGGGGTGATATGTAATATTATCGACTATCGTGATTATTAATCAAGCGATACAATATCGATATTATCTTACTTATTGTGATACGTATTGTTAATGTTGGCCTTCGAAGTATGTGTTATCGCTGTTAATTGGATCTTATGTCAGACATACTTTATCTAAGTATCGGCTACATTCAAGAAAAAAATACAAAATATATCTGTTATGTAATGGAGAATGCATGAGGAGCCGTGGATTCGTTAAAATAATCAACGAGCCCCGAAGGGGCGAGTTGATTATTTTTAACGAATCCACGGCTCCGAATGCATTCTCCATCTTAATCCATGTATGACGTCACGAAACATACATATGTGATTATCTAGCATTATAGACAATTCATTTCAATTATGGAACCTAAAAAAAATATTATTTACAAATTTCGGTGCCCATTCATCGGATATGGTACACGTAGCTTCGGCCCTTATGAAATGGATTCTTCCACGCACGTGCATGGCGCAAATCTTCAACGCAAAGCGATTTGACTGACAGCAAAACTCCTTCATTTCATGTGTTTCAGCACGATCCCCACGCGTTTCACACTTTACCAGTCTTGTTTAGAATACAGGGATCTTACTGACAAACAATCAAATGATTACCAGCAGGCCTGGTAGCCGAATAGGTTAAGGCTCTGCGTAACAGTCGAAGGGTCACACGTTCGATTCCCGGGTCAGACATTACAAAAATAATCAGATATTTTAAGATTCTAATCAGATATAGTGAGACAAAATACATCAATCTTGAACAAATTACATTGTGAGCCATTACGAAAATGTCAAAACCTGACACCCCTCCTGACTGGATTAGTCAATGACCAGTAGATTCTTTAAAATAATCCACTGTAAACACAATAGAGTGACGTCATCACCATGGATTAATGTACAAGATGCAATCTTTTGTTCTGTGATATTGTGGCAGGTGCAGTTTTTCGGAAATTGACATACTGACAGCACATTTTATTTAATACAAGTTGTTAGGACCCAATAATGTCTAATATAATTTAATTGTTTGTTTCTAAATTAAATGACTTGTTCTATATTTAAAGAATACTTATGTATCTAGAGGATAGAAGCGATTGCAAGGGCGATAATCGTGCACCAGTACAAATATGAAAATAACATTTTTAAACAACTGTTCAAAGTATAAGCATGGGTGTACTTGAATGTATAACGTTATGATCGTAAGTCACCAAGAGCTTAATGTTCAATTGGCAAAACTATACATGTATCACATTTATTAACCCCGTCCTCCACGATCCTACTTACCAAACCGGCAGTCGGCGTTAGCCACCTGGATGGATCTTACAAAGTTCATGCACTGTCTGTCACCAAACCTTTGGTCGCCAGGAGGAATCGGGATGGGGAAACATATGTCTCTGTAATTGAGAACTGTTCATTATCTATCTATTAATTTCACTTAAGTTTACTATTTTGCAGTGGTACGTTATTTCTCGTAATGGTCGGCTGTTTTGAGATAGTATTCAGATAATGTCCCTCTAATGCAGGATAGTGTCAACCTCCGCCCGGCAGGATGTTATCTTGTAATGCCTCTCTTTAACTCATCATATCCCAACGATAAGGTTCTTAGTTCATTGGGGAAATTCAGTTTTTTAGGGACTATCATTCCGAAATATGACAAATAATGAAATAACCGAAAATCATATCACTTGGCTATATCAAGTGAGAGAGTTGAATTCCACGCCCCATGCAACTATTGTCAGTGAGATTTTATCGGAAACTCTATATATTTTTCTGGAATTTTTTTTTTCGCAAAATCGTTTAAAGATAACGTAAATGTAATGATAATTAGTAATCGGTATGTAACAGAGAACCCGTTGTAATTTGTTTAAACATTAACGTGGCAATACATCCCTATTCATGCTCGACATCGAATATGGATTCATTGAAAACAGTCATTGAAGTCAATTTTGCACATGAAGCGCGGGGACTATTTTCTTTGTGTTCATATTTACAAACAGAAGGTTTTCAAAGCAGGCCCTATATTTATATCGATCGTCTTAGTGAAATCAATTGTAAAGTCTGAAGCAGTCGTATAATCACTATCCAAGGAGTCAAGAGACACATACAAACATGAGGTTCACGCAATAAGAAATGGATGAGATGTAGACGGGTCTCCCTTACAACTAGAACCCGTCATAACGAGGATTACCAATGATTAAGGTAAGTTTAAGATATATTGTAAACAAAATGAAATTACCCAAGGGTATGTTTCTCTAAGCGATTTGCCCCAATATCAATCGTAAGTACATCTCTTAATATGGACTCAGATCGATTCGTGGGACGGAAGAGATATCCGAAGAATACGATTGTTTTGGGGCTGCCTTGTCGCTACATGTAAAAGATCTTTGAAAATCTAGACCCAAAACAACCCACCTTTCCAGCAAGGCGTTGATGACGTCTTGACTTGTTCCAGCCGGTATATCATCCACACAGCACCTTGCAGTGGAGCCGTTCAGACCTGTACACAGGTAAGTATTCATATATACCGTCATTCTTCACCTACACGTACATCTATCTGTATCTATCAGTATTTCTCACTAGTTATAGTGCACATACAGTTCAAGTTCAATGCAAGTTAAGTTTCAGCATATTGGGTTCTTCGAATTTACCAGGAATGTAACTTAGGTACAGTAAGATGATGATTCATATTATCATGAGGTATTAATTCCTCCAGTTATTAAATGAATTTACAATATTAATTTCCTAAATAAGAAACAGTATAATTTTGTGACCTGATATTTGAAAACCTCTGTTATATGAGATAATGAACCTTAACGTTTCATCCATTTTAAATACTTCTATGTAGTTGTCTCTCAAGTACACAGAAATGCTTATTTGACGAATCATCTTATATAACCACCTGTATCTACAACATCCACCCGATGCCATTGTACAAAATTCCAATGTCGGACAGTAACAATAACAGGAAAAAAGTAACAGGAAAATAAGTAACAAAAAAGTAACAGAAAAAAGGAACAGAAAAAAGTAACAGTCTTTATATACAGAAACAATAAGAGTATGACATTGACATGAATTAATGTTGATAATCTTGTTATTTAGGAAGATTATGAAAACAACATTGACACCACTAATTATTAAAGTAAATTATACCTGTCATCTGTAATAACATAATTAACATTGTGCTTTTATATTATATGATAAACTCTTACTGTAGTTTTGCAAAGACTACCAACATGTCTTAAAAAGTGAAGTAAAATCATTTATAATCACTAACAAATGATCTAGACCTTCAAAGATGTCATTATGTTGTGACATTGTGCTTGTATATAATACAAAGTTTGTTATACATGTTTAATAAAAACACTTGAAAGCAGTAATTTTTTTCCTGATACTATTTTCCGAGCAAAAAGTATTGCATTTTCCGTTAATTTTTTCCTATTACTTTTTATCCGAGCACCACAAAATCCATATCTTTAAATCGTTGAACAAACATATTAAACAAGTGCGCCGCATGAAGAGTAATAAAACTATAACTTTCCCTGGCATGCATATTAATCTCCCATTTGTCCCATCCCAAAGTTGTGTATATGAGATTTCGACCTTCAATCATAGTTTTTCCTATCGTTTTGACATTAACGAGATCCTGCCCTTTCTTTACAAGATATGTTCCCTTACTTAACAATAGTTGTGTCCGAACGTTACAAAATTGTCTAAATTGATTGTCATTACATTTCAAGATGTGTGCCATTTCGACTCATTTGTGTCTTGCATTTTGTGTAGTAAGAATGTTATCCTTTAATGCAGGCCTTGTATTCTTCTCTTGCGAGAAGCGTTTCTTTAATTACAATAATTGTGTATATGCAATGCAAGATAGTCCTTATACTTTAAGATATTTCAAAATGCCTGTACATTTCGCACATAGAATCCTTCACCTTTATTGATGGGAGTGCTGGTCAGATCGTGGTCAATAAACTGACCCCACTGCATCACCATGTGGGTCATCCTGTGTGAGGTCTGTTGACTCGCATCAGTCGTGTGCAGTTCCCTACTGACCAGTCGAACCGGGGGCAGGGGCGATCCGTCCTTTCCGTTCAGACGGGGCACTGACACACCTGTGGTTTAGATTAATACAGGTGTGATACGTGATTAAAAATTCAAATGTCACAAAATAGTATACATTACTTTATTCGACTGTTAGTATTAGTTACACGGTGTCTTGGCGTATGTTATTGTAAGAGCCTTGTAGAGATCTATTTTCAGAGGCGCAGCCGAGAGAAAATCGCAATTCACTAGGGTCTCACATTCCCATAAACCCATTCAAAACAACTGTTTTACTATTGTAAACAAAACGAAAATATGTCATCCTTTGCATTATGTTACAAATTGCAATGTATTCAATTGTTTCAGATTGCGAAAGCTTGGAACAGATATGAGAGAAGTTTTATATATATATGTATTACACTGTAATACCTCGAAGGACATCAGTTTCAGGAAAACATTGTACAATTTAAATGAACACAAATATAAGTATTAGTTAAAACAATAGTATATTTTGTATTATTGAATGTACGCATTTAACCGTTTACATTAATTAGTTAAAATTATCAAAGCAAATTTTCAAAAAGTAAATCAAGAAAATTAACTCTCAAAACACTAAAACAATAGGTAGGCATTCTGGTATTTTAGGTCACCTTCTGTATACATGTCCAAACATTTATCATAATGTAAATGTTTTCAGACGGGCACGTTTTCATATAATATCAAACAAACGAAAACAATACTGTTCGTCGTTGAATGTAAAAACTAACAGCGCCCATGTGTTTTATTGTCTATTAATATTTCATAAAACTGTGTAATATGAAAGATTATCAGTTGGGGTTTCTTTTGTTCTATGATGAAAATATATCATGGAATGTTTTTGTACGGAATGGGTGCATTTTATTTGTATTATCATGAAAGGGACTATTGTTTTTATATGCAAAATTATTCTTTTTTATTTAAGTTCACAGAGAATTCATAACGGATCTGTTAATGTATCGCAACTATAAACAATATTCCTTCCTGAATACATTACATGACATAAATACCACAAACACATATATTAATTGAAGCCTAAGGATATATTTCAAATACCATGTTATGTATAAGTCACATGGTAAGGCCCGAAGTGCAATAAAAAGTCCCTACAAATACCGAATGCAGAAATAAACGAAACAGTATTGCCAAAATGATTGTCTAGATTCTGAAACAAATACTCAACCATCATTATATTCGGGTGAAACGAATCTTCTCATGGGGATGAATGATTTGCCCCAGCGTGGGTTCCTCAGATTGTTACAACTGCCATCAATGGTTCTGAACTTTGCTTTAACATCACAGGTAACGGCTTCATCTCCAGGGCACCTGCCGTTATCAGTGAAGAGTCCTCTGTAGCTGGAGTTCATCCTGGAGAACGCTCCGGACAGCTGTTTGAGGAGCGCGTTACGACTGAAGTTTGCAAAGGAGGGCCTGCAAAAGAACAGGAAGATTTTCTGGATAACAACTTCTTTAGTGTGAAACTACACGACGTTTCGGATTTTATTACCACATAACTGAGTTAACATTATTGATATGAGCACATGTGCACACGTTTGCCTAGCAACCATTGTTTCACCGCGACTTCCCGTATTTTGTCGTCTGTGACGTCATAAAACGATTGTTCGTGACGTCACTGTAGCTTGCCGTCGCAAGAGAAGTGGACCGTTTCCTGGCTAATTCTACGCGAAGCACATGGACTAGAATGGATAATAAAGAAATTATTACACTCGAAAGTGTGCCATATGACTTTTACGAAACTCGTGTAAATTCATATATAACCCTCGCTCGCGCTGGGGCAATAACAAAAATTCACACTCGTTTCGTAAAAGTCATATGACACACTTCCTCGGGTAATAATCTCTATATATGCTCTCTCCTTCATCAGGTGGAATGTGTTCAACATGATTGTATTGAAACGTCAATATGACATGTGTCAAAATCAACGTAATGCATCACCTCATTATTACGAACTATATCACCTACTGCTGTATCATCTCTCCCGTTTGCTTGATAACGGTATAAGGATCTATACCGAAACGTCGACATTGACAAATAACGAAGTTGATCTTCCATAAAACATCCTTGTCTTTTCGATAACGCCCACTTCTAGAATGCTTTTCAAACCTTTAATCGACTGGTAGTTGAGACAGTTTCCCATTTAGTACATCTCTGATACTAGTGAAGAATTATAATAATGCAAATGAGAACATAAGTTCTGTAGTATTTTGTTTTGTTTTGGACTGCATTACATATATTTGAGATCTACTGAATTTAAAAGTGATTCTTGAATTTGAAGTAGCTGTTGCTGAATGGTTATGTTCATGGGGCATTCAGAGCTGGTTGCTGGTTGATATAGTGATAATGTACGGTGCTAGGCCTATAAAAAAATATAGTTAATGGTAAAAATGTCAAATGCAATTTGAAGAAACAAGAATACCCCAGATGTTTTGTAACTGAAATTAAAACTAAAAGATATATCACTTGCGGCAATGGCTTATTAACAATTATTTCAATATTTTCCCCCGGATAATGATTTGAAAAACATATCTCTGAAAAGCTAACTTACATTGTAAAGAGACATTCTTGTCATCATTAATTTTTATAATAGTATTTGAGAAGGGAGAATATATTTCAAAAACATGTTATTAATGTGGGGCAAGACAAACTAATTCCAAAGACAGAGTATGTCTAATAAATCCCTCTCGCTGTGTACATAACACGTTTAACGATAGACAGACATTGTATTCAGTAAATGGCGCCCAAACCATAGCCATTTGAAGTCATATAGTGCATGTGGTTTACAAAAAACATCAGAATGTATTATTGCCTTGCATGATATAATAATAAACATAAATTGATTATAACATTTAAATCTATTGAGGACATCACGTCCAAAGAAAATATGGATCAGTTTAAAAATAATAATGAATTATTTTTATGATAAAAATATTATGATAAAAACATATTTTAAGAATGTCATATTTGTTTTTGCTGCACATGCAATACAATGTACAGCTGCTTACTGAGAGTATGTTCGCCTGCATGTGTCTCTTAGTGCAAATATCATGTAAATGACGTTCATTGTAACGTCAATTAAATTTAATCACATACATTGACAATGAATCATCATATGTCAATTTGTAATATAATTATTCTCAAACGGGTCCTGCGAACGTCACGTCATAGGTGCATGTTTATGAAATTTGGCATAATGAAATTGACAGAAATGGTTAAATTTTTAAAATTCAAATTATTTTCTATTGCATTTTGCTTTGTACATTCATTCATTGAAATCATCTCTTTAGTACAGTTTCTGATATCTATTTTGTTTTATGAATCCTGTTTCTATGCCCTGTTTATGACCGTGTAAATACATCCTTGTGATCTTCGCCATATCGGAGGAAATAAAGACATTCATTCATTCATATTGGTTGCCTATAAGAGGAATTAAATGATCTATAATCGACCCAGTTGATTACTAACTGAATATTTTACAGAAGAACATGACAATTTTAGTTTTGAAAATATCACTTCAAAAAGAGCTGCCGAAACTATTATACAATTATAGACTGGTGATGAGGTCAATACCTGTTTTTATGGACCCGAGAAAACAATATTGATCAAGGACGAAGTCCGCGATCAATGTTGTTTTCTCGGGTCCATAAAAACAGGTATTGACCGAATTCACCAGTCCATAATTGTTTTATTATGTATTCAATACAGAAACGAAAGAAAAACAATGAAATACAGTCAAAATGCAATTTGGTTTGAACAGCTGGGGCTACGGTCACATGACGTCATGATTACAATAGCATGACGTCATGCAACAGTCGTTTGACGTCACTCAAGTCAATACGGCTTTTGGTCGGACTCGGGTTGGAGTCAATATGCTTTTCTGTCGACGGTCACGTGATCGCCTTTCGACCAATCAAATCGCTCGAAAAACAAGCTCACATAATAAAACTGTTTACTTTGAGTTATCACATTAGATTATGTTATGGAACACTCAGTTGTCCTCTGTTTACTATGAGTTAACACATTAGATTATGTTGTGGAACACTCAATTGTCCTCTTACTGCAGACAAACATATTGACCGGACTAGGTTTTGCAAGGACAAGGACATGCTAAATTACATGATAGTTGCACTGAAATAAACAAGTAGGTGAACAAACTTTCGGTATGCAGCTGTATATATATATCAACTTCAATAAAACTTCGAGTTTAATGGTATAATAAACATTAAAATTCACATTCAAACGTGCGATACCATAAAAAAACACAATCAAAAACACAACTGAGCAATTGAGATCACGTGTCTCCCTTTGCAGATATATTTTATTACTCCTGGGTTAAAGATTGAATGAAAAATGAGATATTTTGCAGTTGAATAACTTCCATCCTTCATGGATAATATTCGAAATTATCGCGATTATAGAAAGCTTATATTACTTTACAATATAGGATGCATTAACACTGATCATAATCGAAATAACAGCGATTTAAGATAGCTTATGTATATTTCTTTATAATATAGGATGTACTAAAATGAATTGAATTAAACATTTTATAAACCTCTAAAACTTGTTTGATATTCTGGATAACATGATATTCTCACTTAACATCACTACAGAAAAAAGAACTGATTATGTCATACTTTACACAAAGTTATTAAACTTTTTAAATATAGTGATTGAAATACACTTTTTTTCAAACCCTTAAATTCAAACAAATACATTTAAAGATAAATCTGTATAACATATGTAGGTAATTCTGCAGGGTATTGACCTATGAATAATTATCACTCCGCATACCATAAGGGTAATTTGGGCAACCATACTTTGCCATGTATAACATCACTATATTCGTCGCCATTATTTGTTGACGTGTTTATTGACAACCAGTGACGTGTCAAGTAGGGGAAGGATTTGACTGTCACTCAGTAGGTACCAAGGTGCATATTCATAGTCTACATCTATATAATACATCCACTACGTTTGCTTTACAGGTCACCTTCTTATTTAATGACTTTACCCAATACCAGTGTTTGAGACTTGATATGAAGTCAAACTGAAGGACAGCTTGTTGTATGTAGCATGGCATTAGGATCTCCATGAGGAAGTTACTGTGATGAACTTTTAGCTTAAATATTTTACAACACAAATTTTAAAAAAATTTCAACATTAACATGTTTTGAAATTAACACGTATCGTCGACCTCATTCAAATAGGTCTGAAATAGTTACATACAAGTATGTATCAGGCGTGTACATGTAAATTGTCTGATCCGAAAGGATATTGACGTCAAGTCAGTTTTTTCTATATAAAAGCTAGAGACAATATGAATTTTTTTGATATTCTGTGATGCCAGATAGAGAGATCTTATATAGACGTTAAAACGGTAATAAATATGTTAAATTCTTAAACCCCTTTAAAATCTCAAAGTTGAAAAGGTTAAACACATTTATTATGAATAAAAGTAAAATCTTACTCATTATGAAAAGCTCTAATGGCATATATCCTTTCTCTTTCCGTCTTGCCGAGTTGGACTGACTCAGCTTTGGTGTTGATGATCATGGCGTGGAGGGCAATGGCTGACGATCCACCGAAGAAATCAACACCTGGAGAAGTAGCCAGACATGTTAAATACTAGGCACCAGGTAGAACACACTATGAGGACGATCACTTCAGGTCTTTATTTTTCAATTCGTTGGTTTTACCACTAATCTGTATCAATAAATGTTGTAAGTGCAAATCAGTTGCACTTTAATCACGCTATGATGATCATAATTTTAGTTATTATGATGCAAAAGTCCGCTTCAGTGTCGTATAATGCAATTGTGTAAATTCAACAGTTTCATCATAGGCCACTATCTGTGCAAATGTTTTATTACAGAAAGTCTAATAAACCAGTATGTATATCACATATATATATGATACACTAACATATTCCTGGGGTGATCCTTGGTTATTCTATAATTGCAAATATCCAGTTCCCATCCCAAGAAAATGTTTAATAAAGCAGTATATACATGCGTAAACATTCATTATCTAAGTATCTTATAATGCATATGATATGAACTAACTTAATTCCGGGGTGCCTCCCTCATAAGTACATAACTGCAAAATAGTCTTTGCCCATCCCACGATTTGTAAATCGGAAGAAAGTACAAAGTAACGTGTGTGATGTTAACCTACACTGTCGGCCAAAAGAAACGCCTACCAAATATATTATCAGATTTCGTAAAAACTATAATGAGCAGTTAACCGGAATCAACCGGAAATAGCAGTTATCATTGGGCGTGGTTTTCATGAATTTTATTGACTCGAATCACATTTTTTTCCAAGGTGTCAATGGACTTTCATATTAATTGTTTTCAGCATAACTTGGAGACCACCATTGATTATATTTCCGAAATTATTTCATATTTCATTTTAAGGAAAATCATGTAGGCGTTTCTTTTGGCCGACAGTGTAAACGAAACGCATATTATTATATTTTCATTTGCTGTACCATATTTTGGGGGAAACTCCATTGAAAAAAACATGCAATAACATCTAGCTCTATTAAATTATATATATAATATGCATTAACACCTAGCTCTATTAAATTAATCTAGTTCAGAAAGGAACATCTATAAAAGTGTCAGTGTTACGATCTTTGGCCTTTTTGAAGACAATGCATTCTGTATAGATTAATAATACTGTCTGTATACATACACTCTCCTGGTTTATTTATAGACAAAACTCCATGAATCACTGTCTCTCGAGCTTTGATGTCGCTGTTTGCTTTTACTCAGTAAATGTAAGTTCAAAAGTTTTGTTTTTTTTATATAACGATCGAGCATCAAACTAATTATTCATATATTCATCACGTCATCAAATGTCAGTTTAATTCAGTGTTAGATACACAGTCATTTAATCCACTTCTTAAGATGTATAATGATGAACTAATAAACATTTTCAAATCAGGTGATGAATATATTAAGTTGCTGTATATGTCAGCAATCAGAAAGCATCCGATTGTCAATGTTGTATCCTTAACTTCATGAAGTCGCTGAATTGTTGAATCAACTTCCATATGTATTAACCAGACGTATATACTCATTGCCTTCATGAACTTCAAAATTGTTTTCTAAAAAAATACAGTCTAAAAAGTCGCTGAATCAACTTCATATCCAAGTACGAAGATTCAAATAGTCCTTACGTCAGCAAAATGAACTCACCAGATTCAAAGAACATTTCATCGTGCTCATACAGTTGCCGAATCGCTGAATCCACTTCCTTCTCAAAGTTCATTAAAGGTCCGTTACCAAAGCCGCCACCATGATCGTAGATCTGGAAGTTATCCGGGTTGTGTCGGCGTTCAAAGTCGTCAAAAGCAGAACACTGACTAGACAGCAGTGTCAGTAAGAGGAGGGCAATAGACGGCTGGCTTGACATTTTAATCTATAGATTCTCGATCTCGGGTAATTCAGAAGGATGTTCTTAGTTTTATTGTTCAGGTCTTCCTTCTCGATACTTGAAGATTTATCCGTTTAAAATCGCTGGACACTAGTCGGATATGTTTCCATGAATTACCAATCACTGTCCAGGCACGGCCCACATTCTCGTCCACCACTGGTCAGTAGAGAGTGACCACCTTCCAATTCACAAATCTAAAAAAGAAGAACAAAAAAAGATTAATACAATGATCAAAGTCGTAAACCTAAAACATGGAGGGACAACACAACTCAAATAATTAGATTATTAATTACACTATTTAAAAATAATATATCACATGAATAAATCTATTAGGGACAACTCCATCGTATATAAATCCTTATTAAAACATAAATGTTATAACAAAAACGTAGTTTTCATTAAGAACTCCACAGTAGCACAAAAATATTCCAATTAATACTTCAAAATTCTCAGACATATGTAAAGACAATCTATCAAAGGTAAACCAATGCAAAGACAACTACATTGTTTGAAAATGTCCACAAAACTTATATTGGCCAAACATATACACAATATAGCAGAAAAACGTGCAAACCATACAAATAATATGAATAAAAGTCGCCAACAAATACACATATCACCTGACAAGACCAAGCCGTGTAAATGAAAGTATGTACCGTCTCCTTAAGCCAGTACAAGTGATATTCAGCCCTTTAAATTTAGGCCAAAGGGTTTACAGCCACAGTATGGGGTAGTATGACAGCGTTCAACACGGCAATAACTGCAGTTATATTGTAAGGGAGGAGTCCATAGCTGATTTTGCCATCAGTGGGAAGACGTACCCATTGCCTGCTTCATGTCCCGGTATATTTCCACCCCGGACATTATTTGCATCAATACCGTTAATTTTCCTCCTCATCCCATGCACTGTTGAACGTCATTGGGTCTGAATTAATGGGAAACTAATGAATAAATTTGCAAGCTGATATATGTACTCGGCACTAGTTTAAGATGTAAATTCATCCTGAAGTTTATAATTATGTCAACAGATTTTAGTTGCATGTTTGACCACGGGGGATTAATAACACCAATCAGTTTGTGTAGGTAATGTTTCGAATACGAGCGTGGACTGTCGTGCCAGTTAAGGTATGTACTTGGGATTAAGTGGAGATTCATCCTGTTGTGTACAATTATGTCAACAGTAATCGGTAGATTCTAGACCAATCTGCATGACCACAAAGGATTAAGAGCACATTGCCCGTGGTTTTAAGTATGTGTGAACAGACACTGGATGTACCGACGAATACGAGATATGGGCTGCTTTGCAAATTAATGTATATATTTGGGATTACTCGAAGATTCATCATGAAATGTTCAATTATGTCAACATTTATCCGCAGATGATATACTGGTGTATGAGAATTTCTATTTAAACAATACAAGGCCTACTTTAAAAAAAAGTAAAAGTAAAATACTGTATTTTTTGTTTACAATTATAGGACGTCATGAAAGGACAGTTTAACGTCATTACGTCTATTTGTGTTGTAACTCGCATCAATATGACTGTTGGTCAGCCACGGGGTGAAGTCCGTATGTCGACTGCAATGTAACCGGCTCTCGACCAATCAGATAGCAGAACAAATATCAAATCTGTCTAGACTACGTCCTCGATATCTCTCCGCCTAGGATATAATTTGCATTGATGTAGTTCCGCCTCATCCCATGCGCTCTGGGTTAGCCAACACTTACTGTTCAAAGGAAATGCATTAATTGTGTTCGTTCCTGTTCACACTGAGAGCTACTGTATTGGTTGAATATGTTATCAGTGATATTGACCCCAGTTGTAACGGCCAACAGGGTACCCGTCCGTTTCTCTTACTGATACATGTATTCCATGAACCGATGCACCAAATAATGTCTTCAAATTTGGTGATTGTCTACACTATACTTTTGTGACCTTGTCCATACTTTCAAGCTCATCAGGACAATTTGACCGAGACTCTTGTTTGAGCGATATCTCACAGTATATATGTCTTCACTTCAATTAAATGACAGTATACAATGTCATGGCCAAAGCAAGGGCTGTTTTACCATTCTGCAATGCAACAAAAGAAGAACACGCTTCAAGGCAAACGATAAACACAATTAACTGTGTGTTAATTATATCTACATTCCGGTGGAGTTTGTCATGCTGGTGGCAACCTCTTGTAATTTTATCACAAGTAATATTTGCATATGGCGTCGAGATAGATTCACAGGTGGGTTTGATGCAGTGTTATCTAGGATCGATTTGAAGTCGCTGTAGCACTTACATATTATGTTTTCTCAAACTCGGCATTTATTATTATAGTTTATACAATATATTGTTACGTTAGAGGGTAAAAATCTCATAACACGACCCGAAAAGCCGCATTCTTAGATAACGGTTTTCCGTATTGGAGGAAAATGTTGCGACGTACAAACCGACAGTGGCGTGGAACTCTTCAGTGGGGGAGGTAGATTTGTAGGGGTTTCAATGGAGTTTGCGAGTTCAGATAGCAAGATAGTTGTCGATATTTAGGTATCGACACTTCAGTCAAATGACTTGAACAACCTTAATAACATGTATGGCCACTCGAAGGGAATTTGCATGGCTTACCCGAACCATGCACATTCGTTTTGGAACTCTTTTTAATAAATGAGGCGTATAATTCAGCTATTAGTTACACTCTTGAGAACACTTTACACTGTCGGCCAAAAGAAACGCCTACATGATTTTCCTTAAAATGAAATATGAAATAATTTCGGAAATATAATCAATGGTGGTCTTCAAGTTATGCTGAAAACAATTAATATGAAAGTCCATTGACACCTTGGAAACAAAGGTGATTCGAGTCAATAACATTCATGAAAACCACGCCCAATGAGAACTGCTATTTCCGGTTGATTCACTTGCGCACCGTACCCACGTACATTTGTAGCGTCATCATCACTTTAATGCGAATGCGTGCCTGTATTGTTGCTCGTGGTTATATGAAAATCGGTTTCAATGACCAAGTTTGCTGACCAAGCACTGATCGAAAATTGAACAATTCATTTGTCGCATTGAACAATTGTCATGCTTTTATGACATGACAACTTCTGAAATTTAAATATATTATGCAGAAGTGGGTCAACTTCATAATGCTATAATATTACTACACTGCTCATTATAGTTTTTACGAAATCTGATAATATATTTGGTAGGCGTTTCTTTTGGCCGACAGTGTATTTCAGTAAGAAAAACGTGCTACAGCGCCTTTAATTATCGTTAATATCCGTAACAATTTTCAGTGACTTCATTTGCCTGTTGAATAACATTTAAAACATATACGTCATATAAGTGAGTTTCAATAAGTTTTTCCTCTCCAAAATATATCAAGGTCACAGAACAAAATGTTTACAAAATATGTTCACAAAAATGCACATAAAATCGAAAACGTAAATAAGGTATTAACATAAAGCAAAGAACTATAATGCGTACCAAAGGCAATAAAGGTGATCCTAATTCTAATGGATGAGACCGTCAAGAGGTGAACAGAAATATTAAGATAAGGAGCGATTCAGATATAAAAGTATACGCCGGGGAAGTGTTAAAACGACGTGTTGAGATTATGTTGACTGTGGGAATTGGACATTTATCATCGGAAATGGGTTCTTCAGTAATAAAGAATTTTATCCGTGCGGGATTCTAAATTGCGCTTTGGTTCAACTGGTTATTGCAAATGTATTTTGCTTGATGAAACAAACAACAATCTTTGGAAATCAAAGATATTTTCACAAAACTGTGAAAACATAAACAAAAGATGCGTTTGAAATCAAAGGTATCTTCTCAAAAACTGACTTAATGAAAAAAATGCATTAGAAATTAAAATGAATGTATCTTCGCAAACATTATGTAGAAAATATTAGAAATGCGTTGGAAATAAAAGTTTTCTTTAAAACGACTGAGTATATAGGGTTAAGACTTTTTTAAGATTTAATCAATCACAAATACACCTATACCTTAACTCAACGATAGAAAGACATAATGAAGGTAACAATGATAATGTTTATCACACCTATGTTTTCAATATAAAGAATACAGTGTATTCAGGAGGTCATGTTAATTGATATACACCCTATTCATATTTCACTGAACGTTTATTGCAAATATTTAAAAAAGGAGATGAATAAGCGTTTAGATCGAAATGTAAAAGGAGGCTGAATGTATGGTAATATTCATCAGCAGATTGTTTTTATCAAACATTTTAAATGTTCTGTTCGCAGCGCTATAAACCTCGTCTACACTGACTATATACATACTATACAGTAACACAACATTGTCAAACACGAATACTGCATTTATATGGCATATTGAAACATGAATAAATTTGGCTAAATTTCACTTTGATGTTGTCTGCCTCTTGAGTTTATAGTAACAATTGACAGCCAGGTAGTTTTAAGCAGAGGGAGAGAAATTTATGTGAAACACTGTAGCGTTAAGTGGGCAATCGACATCAATAAAAGCTGTCAAAGTACGTCGCCTTGTCGTTACACTGAGAGGACGGTCTGTGCAGTACACGGTTTAGAAGATGCCTCTAAGTTTCATGACGTATGCTTAAAACTTTTTATAAAAATGTTTTTGGATCGAGAAACGCGTTGTGATAGATCTAACACGGCATTTACATTCAAAGGTCATTGTTCACGGACAAAAAAAAACTCTTTTGGGATAGCTTATTTGTCTCGGTGCTACACGTGTATTATAACGAGATATTAAAGGGATAATAATTTAATTATTCATTTTACTATTAAATTCAGTTTGGACATATGTCATAAGACATGAGTCATAACCTTTATGGGAACATTGGTCCATTTTGCCACTTAACGTGTGTTTGAGTGACACTATGTGAGGACATTCACCTCAACCACTTCATGGAATATTGACTTTCTGTATTAAAAGAAAGTGAAATGAATAATAGACCAACTGTTTTCATGTAAGTCCATTTTACTGACCCTCTACTTGATCATATGCATTCCGTTAAGTTTACATTCAGAATCACAAAGACCAAGAAAATATTTATGGAAATTATTTCCTTTACATTGTTCCGAACGTTACTCACAATTATTATATTAACCATTTATGAATGATGTAGTAATTATTTTCACTGATAATGTGGTTGTAAATGAACAACCTATTGTGAATAACTACCGTATTTGAATGAAGTTTGTTTTACATCATTCTTTCAAATATTTTAATGCTAATAACCTGTATTCGGACACACACAAACGAAACCTTGTATTTTAAGAAAAGGGGTTGACAATTCATCCGGAAATATAATTAACTGCGAAATAAAAGCGGCATAGCTGTAGTATAAAGTTAGATGCAAATATTCTGTAACTGTAACATTAACTTCATAACATAAAACAGATCATTGCAATTTGCATATAATACATCAAATCTGCATATAAATAATTAAACCGGTACTTATTTTCCCCAAAAAGTTATAACAATCGTCATAGAGTATAATTTGTCCTGTTTCCGGGATTTATGCATCGCAATAAATGTGTCGTCTTTTTTAGCAGCTCTCAAATAAAATAACACATTTTGATGTGATGAATAATTAATATATTCTTCGATAAACTCATAATGTAAAATCTCTGTGAGAAGTAGAGAGAGAGAGAGAGAGAGAGAGAGAGAGAGAGAGAGAGAGAGAGAGAGAGAGAGAGAGAGAGAGAGAGAGAGAGAGAGAGAGAGAGGGATATTAAGAGAGAGAGAGAGAGAGAGAGAGAGAGGGGGAGGGATATTAAGAGAAAGAGAGAGAGAGAGAGAGAGAGAGAGAGAGAGAGAGAGAGAGAGAGAGAGAGAGAGAGAGAGAGAGAGAGAGATATTAAGAGAAAGAGAGAGAGAGCCAGACGGAGACACAGAGAGACACAGAGACAGCCACTAGTAACACACAAGACTAATTATACGTATACCAAAAAGCACACAAATGCAAGCAATCTTTAGTGCTCAAAACTTCACCATCAAATACATTATGAGAGATGAAAAAGCCTAGAATATATACCCATGTAATTCCAAAATAAATTTCTTTGAAAACACTTGTGAAACAAGAGAATTGCTGAGCAAATCTCACTAATACACCCCAACTTCCAACATTGGTGAAATGTGGTGCGAAAAAGTAAAATCCACCTCACTGAAAAGTTCTTTGTATGATCTTGCCACTGTAGTTTTATTCAAGCGACGCGGGAAGTATACTTCAGGGCAATATGACCATACGAGTGCAGGTCGAAATGACCACAAGAACAAAATGGCCACGAAACCACAGTCAAAAGGACCACAAGTCATAATCACAATTGTCATAAAATATTAGTCAAAAGGTCCACAAGTCGTAGTCAAAATTGTCATACAACAGATATTAAATACATAATTAGTTGTTGCTTGATTATTTAAAGAACATGACAAAATAAAGTGTCCTTGTTCATCCACGGGGGAAAAGGGAGATACTGGATTATCATTTTTGAATGGGTCAACATGTACACTTGTACACTATTTATATCAACAGTGTACGGAAGTTTGAACTCTATAAAAAAAAAACACTTTCAGTTCAGTTTAGATAACTGCAGTCTCATTACAGTAAATTGCAGACGCGTCAAGTTTAAAGACATACGTTTCAAATAAAATGGACTGTGTTATCCATGTTATTACTAACGAAGCAGTTTGACATTTTATGTATTAATCATATTGTCTGTATTCAGAGTTCAAAGACGGTCAATCATCTTAAACATACGCCATGACGAAATAATGACCTGTCAGAGCCATGACATATGATTTAAAGGATTATTAAGTGATCTATGAATTTCAGTTATGGGTGTTTTATAATTAAAGCAGGTAGTAAGACAAAATTATCTTAGGAATGCGCTACCTCGGCCACCCAGGGACCAGTTTAGCTTAGTTCCTGTATGTACCATCCTTGGGATAATTCACAAAGAAACTTCGTACTCGATTCGCTCAATTAGCCATTACTTGTAAACCTCCCTTGAACGCGATTGCTCAATGTAGCGCTACGTAGCAAAGCGAGCGAACTTTGAGGTTTTTTACCGTGTCGTTCAGGAGAGAATGAGCGGTACTTGAGCGGTACTTGAGCGGTACTTGAGTGCTACTTGAGCGCTACATTGAGCGATCAATGAGCGATTATAAGCGCTCGCTGTTATGGAACGGAGCCCGGCTTTGACTGTATCAATGGCACGGCAACTTTGTCTGTAGTAGAGAACTGTTATACATGCAGTAAAGTTTGGGTGCAATGTTACATTGAATTTCAGCGTAGTACCACCGATGGTTCGCTAGTGCCAGTCGATGCTCGCGGGTTCACCACAATGTATATCCACATGAGGTTGCGCGCCTTCTCCCTGCCATAATACTAGTAGCCGTGATATAAGTAAAATACTCTTGAAAGCGGCGTTAAACCCCAAATCACCTCACCTCACCTAGATTGTATCATGTTTTGCTTATATAGCAGATGTGTTTTAATGTGAATAAATAATTTTAATCTTATTACTATTCTCTCTGTTAAGTTATGTTATTATCGGGTACATTAAGGGTTAAGCATTTAGAGTTTAGCCATAGTCAAGTTTATTATATAACATCCCAAGCCATGACGCTTCTCAGCTGATTGGTCTCACTAAATGCATGCTTAATTCACACCATTCTGCACTGCATTTTACAACCGACAAGACAGATATGACCAACTGACAGATCATGTAGCATTTGAGCAAGTCCCCGTTCCTACGGCAGGTGCTGTGCCAGTGTGTGAGTGTAGCACACCCCTGTACCACCCACAGGGGTGTCTGATATACTTTCACCTGAACCATCCCAAGAAATAAACGTCTCACACCCAGCAGAGAGTGTTGTCATCATTTGATCCTCGTAACCCTGCTACACTTATAACCCAACTATAGTTTTTCTTGTCCTACACTAAGGGTCAAATTAAATAATATAAAATTTCAAACAAAGTAAAACACAAACTTTTTTAATATTTGGTATTAAGGTGAGTTTTATGATACATGAACGTTATGTTAGTGCAAAATATTTGTTGTCAGCATAATGTAAATTTAAATCGATGACGCATCGTTGCTGTAGGATGCCCTAAAACAGACCAGAAAACCATATTTCACTCTCCTGCCTTACATGTAGCTGGTTAAAGAGATTTCACGAGGGAGATTCTTAAAAGTCGATTTTTTCCGAAACATGAACGGGTAATATTTCAAACAATTGTGTTTAGTTGGCTGTAAAAGACATTCGTGAATTACAATATCTTGCATTTTGTGGTATCGTTTCTTTTGGCCCCGAGTGTATATCAAATGACTTGATTTTGTCAAGGTCCAGACGTTCTCTATGCACTAAAGTGGGTAGGTGTATGCTTCGTACTACCAAGCCACAGCCGTCCATCTCCTCATACCAAACCTAGTCATCGGTTTCTTACGTTTAGACTAAGAAACATGTCCTTGCAAAACAACTGATAGAGTTTGCGTTTACAAATATAGACAGTTAACAGCATAGCTTGCAATTAACAACATATATTTGATATTTGTTCCTTTGATAACAGTTCAAAGTGAGAGCATGAAAACAACTTTATGAACTTAAAGATACAACTTGCCTCAACCCAAGAATCCATGCATACCTTATTGTAATAATCGCTTTAAAACTTACAATAACGGATACTTGTCCAACAAAAACAGTTTTAGACAATGTATAACATGAATGTTTAAATCAGAGTTTCGTAATATTCTGAAATAACGTTTTATAACGAAACAACTACAAAGACTGTAAAACAAACACATTAGTAAAATCAATCATGCTTGCCATGGAAAATGTAGGTAATCATAAATTCTTCTAATTTATATCAAACTAAAGTCAAAGTTCTTTGTAATAATTATCATTGAACAGTATACGCATGTGTGTTGTAGGTATAGGTCCTTTATTATTATAAGCGCCGGGGGGTAACAGTTGTTCAAATGATAAGGCTCTGGTCCCAAATAAGCGCTGGGTATATCACCTGTTTACGAAAGGATTGGCTCATTTAATTTTGTAAATTTACATTTATACCATTTAAAATGAGACGTTAAGAGATTATTCGTATGTTTGTCTTCAATAAAATACCAATTGGAGGATGTATTCCTTCTTATAATCAGGCGCCGGGTTCCAGAACTGCCGCTTCTGGAGTCTGTTGAATATATATCTGAGCAGAGACGCTATTTAGAGGAAGTGCGGCAATCGGTTCCTTGATTAACATGAATGCAACCTTCATTTTTAGAAATTGACGTCGCTATCCAGAACGTGATACGATTAACAGCACTTGTCCCGACAAAGAAATGTATCAAATGAAAAGGTAACAGAACATCAAAGGCCATGTACAAAGTCTGATTGACATATTTTATATGAAGTATCAGTGTAGTTGTTCAGTAGGTCAGTTAAGTACTTCTATCATTTATTAATCACAGATCTAAGTATAGTTGGCGGACCGGGTTACGTCATTGTTCGTTGTTCTCCAATCAAATACCGCGAAGCTCGACTGCGCATGACAATAAAATGAATTGGTAACCGCGAAGCGACCGTGCCGATTGCACTTGATTTCGGCTGACCTGTCAATCAGTCCTGCGGGATATGGTGTCTATTTCCTACTGAAATTAAGTTAACTGCGAGTTAATAACCTAGACGGGATCGTTTGATATAAATAAAAGAATGGGTTTATACACGACATCGCACCTTTCAGGTCGTAACATAGATATAGCTGACACGCGATTGTGATTAATGATGACGAATACGTGGAATCGTCTCTTTAATTAGAATGACCTTGTCAGTAGTCACTTTCAATGTACTATTAGCCGTAATAAGAAAGGAAACGGACAGACAGACAGACAGACTGTTTATTTACGTCTCACCTCAAAATGGTACATAAAATATATTTACAACATTAAAATGAGCCACTACTTTTTGGAGTTATACGAGACGAAACAAGTTACAATGTACAGAAAAGATTACAAATATATATATATATATATATATATATATATATATATATATATATATATATATAAAAGTACAATAGATATAACAAATATACATGTATATTAAAAAGTACATTAAGCATAACAAATGTATAATAAAATGTACATAAAAATGACAACCAGCTGAAGTTGCAGAATATTTGTATTATTACAATATTTACATAACGATCTTGTTACTACAAGCATGTATTTTTTCACTTGAATGGAAGACTTAGTACATTTAACTACGAATTGTGAATGACACTGGCGTCAATTGTGAATAAACTCTTAAACGTAGTTTCATATGATATGTATGTTATCATTATTGTGTACAAAGTAATCTATAACTGTGAACCATAATTTTGCCTAATAAAATGTACTTTGCAAATGTTCCTTTATCTAAGATGAAGAAGACAAATATTTATGGATGATCAACTTCTTTATTAACAATAGCGACGTTTCGGTATAGTTCCTTATACCTATACCGTTATCATGCTTGATAACGGTATAAGGATCTATACCGAAACGTCGCTATTGTTAATAAAGAAGTTGATCATCCATAAATATTTGTCTTGTTCATCACACCAACTTCTAGAATGCCTCTCAAACAGTTTTCCTTTATCTAAAAGGACAATAAGTGTATGTGGCCGTTTATACAAATCTATTTGATCGTCGAATAAACGATTCATGCTAGTTCATATGTCAACTCCAATAGAACCAACAAATAAAAACAAAGAGCCCAAACCTCCGTCATTTAAAGCTTAAAGGCACTGTAGAACGTTTTTTTTGCACATTATGCTTTCTCAAATTTGCCATTTGATATATTGGTATGTTAATGAGTAAACTATCTCATTACACGGCCCGATATCACTAGAAAACGGTTATCCATATTCGTAGATAATGGTGCGACCTACAAAAGCGGCAGTAGTGCGGAACTCTTCAGTGAGAGGGGTAGATTTGTAGGTCTCACGATAATTTTGAGAGTTCAGACAGCAATATGGTTGACCATTTCGTCATGGTGCCATAATTAAAACTCTACTCTGAGTGTTTAGGTATCTTTACATCAGTCAGATCACTTGAACTGCCTTCGATTGGCCATTTAAATGTAAACAACTTCAAATGGCCACTCGACTAGGAAATGGTCTCGCATTGTTTAACCGAACCATGTACATTCGTTTTAGAACTCTTTTTATTGATCAATGAGTGTTATTTAGCCGTTGATTACACTTATTTAGATTTTCGTGAGTGCATTTTATTTCAGGAAGAACAACGTGCTTCAGCGCCTTTAAGACCCGGGGTGTCAAATCGTGCACCCCATCTAACATTACAATATGTAGTAATATTCAGTAATATGTAGGAATATGTCTTCATCAAAATGGTAAAGTAAAGTAATGTAGACATTATTTCGTTATATGCATTTCACGATCGAAGAAGTACTTATTATAGAGCGTAAATTCCTTTGAAATTATGCTTTAGAATCGAGCAGTTGTGATGTGTGTTCATTACTGTAAGGGGGGCCCATTATAAACTGACGGGAAAAAGAAAGTATAACACTCACTTGTTTTCGGTTTATTCAATATTTTAAAGAAATGATATGCATTTGATAATGGCACGAAACAATAACACCTTTCGGCATTAGTTTGAATGACTTAATTGGTGACTGTTTTATTTTTTAACTAAAATATCATTATTTAAAGTAGACAGGGGTACAGGGGTACCAACATGACCCCTACCATGTTCAAAATGTTCTAAATGTTTGCAGGACGAAGCACATTTATTTATTTTCACACATAGTATGTGTTATATGTCGATTAACAGTTTTATCAAAATTAATTTGAGGGAATTTCAAAATTTAAATTTTGAATTTTAATTTAAAAAATTAAAACCACGTAGAGGTATTCTATGGCTGATTTAATGTTTTGGACTAATTTCCCAAACTAGTCCGTTTTTTAATACGACGTTGACGATTCGATATATTTGACTTTGTAAATTATACATATGATAAATACAACTGATGTACATTGCATATCATAGCACGGTAACGAGTACATTGAGCAGAAAGACAATGAATGCTTACTGTAGCAAGTTGATATCTTATACCAAACTTAAAAAGATTTACTGAAAAAAACTATTTCTCTTCGTATTTCCTAGGAATACATATTTAGCTAAACATGTCAATACATTACAATCCTCAGAGCTTAACAACTGTATACATTTTGAGAGTGAAGGGTATTCTATATGATAACTTTAGAATCGAGCTGTATATTTCTTTGAATGCGGGATTTATATTCTGAGTAGATTTTAAAGGCTTGCATACTCAATCTTTGATGAATTTTGTATATCTACACATATCTACACATATCTACACATATCTACACATATCTACACATATCTTCTCATAAGAGTGTACGTTTTCACTGAGTTTCGCCATAAGATTTCGGGGACATCCCAAGGTAGGACATGTAGCAAACTTGAAGAGGAATAGCAGTGACCTGACAGCGGTAAAAGGTAACTGTCACAAGACATGTTACCTTGATTACATTGTAATATTGTTGTGATGCTTCAAACAGTGGAACACAATCCCTCTTGGTGGTTTTGGAGAAACACGGCTTTTGTTGCTTCAATATAAATTAACATTATGTTTATGACTCCAAACTCAACAGTGATTTGGACATATTATGAATATCTAAAAATCATCTTTATGGTAACCGCGTTGAAAAGGAAAAGTATGTACATGTATATTTATTCCTGACAACAAATGTATATCACATTTTCACAAATAAGATTTGAATCAACAATTACATTTGCTGTTATCTTTTCGAATGATATATCTTATCCGAGGTGGTAAACAGGTGACGAGAATCACGATACATTATCACCTCTCGTGGCACATGCGCAGTTAAGATTTGTATCTGTTTTAGAGATTTAAGAGTGCTGTTATCAAGACACCAGTAGCACATTTTGAGAGAAAGCACTCTAATTGGTCGATCTTTCCTGATTATCATCATAACCATTAAAACCCCATTACAAGTCTATTATAAAGTTATATATTTATAGATACGAGATAACGAATTTAGATAAGCCTAAGTGTTTCCATAATATTGGACTTCGTACATTAGATCCAAGCATTATAAACGATAAGTTGATATTTAAAATCATTTTTCACTTTGATGGTTTTCTACTGACTTATCACTTGGTACTCTTCAAAACTGTCAAAGCTGTTACAGTGAAGTGTGATATATGCATAAGGCTGTCCATAATTTCAAATTTGTGGAAAGGAAAACACAAACAACTGTAGAAGCGAGTTCAGCTTACATGCCCTGTCTGCCCACTCGGCTTAAAGAAAGTTTCAATTTGTAAAACGTTACAACAATAGATACATATTAACGTGTATTACCTACGAGGACAAAAATATCGGGGTTCATATTTTTCATACGATGAAGTGGACATTAATATATTTTCTGTAATCAGTATATTATATTTATGTCTATGTCATACTATATTTTCGACACTCGGGCCTGAATATCGGTATATCACTCGCTCACTCGGGACATACTAATAATAAGGCACTCGTGTCGTAAATATAGTACTTCATAGACACTCAAATAATATCCTCTATATATGTATTGTGGATTAAAGTGATGCATACAGTTACAGAGGTATTTTCAAAGTTGTGCACTTTTCATGTTATTTTTTATTTATTCATTAAGCATTATTGTTGACATACAAAGGAGGGATGATTAACGCATCCTCAAAAAAACAACCTTCTTTGGTCATCTCAGTTTAAGTTGTTTTCATTTACTGTTATCATAGCACTTAGAGACGCAGATTATCTGAATGGGTTATTTCCTATTGGAAACCTCCAATGAAGTAGTACAGAGATAAAAACAGGAGGATAAACCTTTGCTGATGTATGTGGTATATACTAATGTTGATAAGTTTGCAGGCAATATGTTCTTTTGCTTGAAAGGCTTCCACGTTCTTTAGGTTGCTATATTTTAAAGCTATTAAATATTCAAAGATGTTGATATCGTTATCATAGCAACACGATAACAGAGCTGTTATATTGAAGATTGAATCAAAAACCCAAAGACAGTTCCTACAGTGTAGCAAATTTCTAGATCAACTATCACTCATTTACACGTGGATTGGAAACTAGAAACACAAGACGTAGAATAATGCTTCTGTTAACGCTTCTTAACAACTCTCTACTTGGGTGTTTGGCTTCAGATGGTTTCCACGTGACACGCTGGCTTAAGTTTGATGGAACTATATATCCACTTGACTTTACAGGATTGAAGTTTGTTGCTCCGGTGCAAACCACACTTCAATGTCTAACAAAACCCATGATTCACATGACTGACAAAGTTTGTATTGGGACTGTAGAAAAGATGAAACATTGTTACTTTTTTGTGAGAGAGGAAAATATAAAACTAAATCTGTACAGAAGGGATGCAATTGGACATGTTAAATACACATGTTTCCAAAGTGAGGAGAAGAGAAGGTTCAGCACAAACAGACAGAACGTTTCAAATACAGATAGTACAAGACTAAATACAGATAGTACAAGACTAAATACAGATAGTACAAGACTAAAAACAGATAGTACAAGACTTAATACACCTCAGTCTGCAGTTAACAGGAGACAAAAATATCCACTCAAAGTTTCTTACCGCCGAAGTACTCAACCATCAATTATCAAGAGACTAAAACACTGTACTTGTGGAAAAGTTCCTCCAACATCTTTGACAAGCAATCTGAGATTCCTTATTTTCTATATCAAGAGAGGGACTCAGATAATTTTTGCCATTGTAAACAGGCGCATACGGCGTTTATACGAACCTCAGGTGGACAAACTGTCAAGCTGGTCTCACGATATTACGGTTTCATCCAATGACTGCAGACTCTACTGGAGCGATATTAAAAGCACTGGCAGACATATCTTTACAGCGTGTCTGAGTGATGGCAAGAGGGTACTTCTTACAAACCAGTCACTTTGTCACCTCAAACTGGACCAAACAAGAAGGCTGCTCATTTTCACAAGCAGTAAACAAAAACGGAAAAGAATAGAAAAGTGCTACAGTTTACGAACAATGAATACCGACGGTGGTAATGACAACTTGCTGTATTTCAACAGGAAATTATGGATTATTTATATTACAGTTCTTGCAGGCGAGGCGCATATAGTATACTTTGTTATGACAGATGAATATAACTTTATGTACAAAACAATTTACAGTTTAGATTATTTGAAAACATCCCATGAACAACCTAAAATTTTCAAGGCATTGGGGTTTTATATGATTGACTTTCAGATAGCTTCCACTGACTTCTACACTTTTATCAAGAAAAATGCACAGGGACCAAATGAACATCTACTGGTAAAAAACGGTTCTGAAACAGTGCTTGCAGGTTGTGCTAGCGGACTTACAGTGCATGTGCTGGACACATTTTATGCATTTTGCAACGAAAGCATAGTTAAGGTTAATAGTGAGGGAAAAGTTCTCCTGTCACGTAGAATTCCAATTTTGAAGTTGGGTTCACATACCAGACTAAGGTTTGCAGTTGGTTGATATGGTCACCGCCATTGAACTACGCACAGGCCAAGGTAAGCGCAAATATGTTCTGCACATAGGGGAAACTGGTCGTTCGTCTCTGTTGCGGAACATATTCGCGCTAAACTTGGCCATGTGCTTAATCGCACACCTCGCTATACGGACGATTGTCAACTGCAACCAAATCGTACGAATAAACGGGATCTGACTGTATACGGGATTGACCCTCGATTTTCTTTTTCACAAAAATAGCCCAATAGAACGCTACATTTAAAGCAGTTATCCGATTCTATAATATACCAGCTCCAAAGACTACCAGACTTATCTGTTCAAATGAGATTGAGTATGCAATGAAGAGCTATTTCTTTTCGTTGTGTAATTACACTTATTACGTTATGTGAGCTCTTTCGGGTTTGTTGGTTATATGTTGATATCATTTCCGGGATTCATCGTTGTTCAACACACACAAACCCAGTTTAAAACCGTCAGCATTAGAGGGGTTAAGCCTCGGTCACAACCCAGGGTGCGTTTTTTGTCCGTACGATTTTTGGGAGGCCGCTACGCAAGGTGTAAGTTCGTTGCTTACACGAAACGCCTGGCCGTAATCTGTTACGTGCATCGTACGTTGTGCACTTGGTAAGGGAGTTGTAAGTGCTTACAACGTAATTACACCTTGCGATTGCCTCGATATCGTGCGAAGGCCGTACTTACATGTGCTGTACACGCACGATGTCCTTAAGTGCGTGCATGAGCGATGAACGTAACCTGATTTCAGGCGACCTTCAGAGGTTCTTCTCTCTCACTGTTGCTGCCTCAAGATGCCCCCATCAACGCAGAAACTCCCGGTTCTGATCCCGCAAGAGCGTGACCGACGCTTAAAGCTTGTGAACCGGTTCTGACTGGAGAGGATTTTACAGCTGCTTCAATTTTGTAAGAGTCGGGTCAAATTCAAATGATGGATCCTGATGGATTTGAACGACCATTACCTTAAACCTTAAACGTAAACATGGCGTCATCTGAAATGTTTAAGTCATGTAAGTATAACTGCAAGCTTTAAACTGCTTTGAAAACAGTAATTTTAGTTTAATTGAGCGTGCAAGCAATGCCATGTGGAATTCGTTTCCAAATAAAGCTGCAACTATTTGAACAACACGTCTGTAAGTATTATATCCGAAAATAGCTGACTGAACAGAATAGAACTCATATACACTTGTGTAAATTGATCTTTAAAAAATCATTCGAAAGTTTTCCATTAAAGGCATATATACTATTCAGAACAAGTGATTGACGAAACCTGTTTGTTCTAATCGTTGGTATACCCAGTCTGCGTCCAGAGGGCAGTATATTCTGAAAAATGTATGTGAGATGAGTCACTTAAAATTTTATTTGCTTTTTTGAAAATTGCTGTTCATAAAAACTGCCTATTATTTCAATAGGACGTCAAATAAATGTTTAAGCATTATTTTGAACAGACAGGTTTCCGTACCAATACATGTAACCACACTTTGAATAAACGTTTGGAAAAGAACCTCAAACTAGTTTGATCTATTTTAAAATGTTTCAACTTCCACAAAAAAGCAATCGTTGCTGTCCTTTTGTCAGTGTTTTCATTCCAAGAACGTTTAGAATCTAGGACAGTAACCAAATATTTATATTCTGTTACTCTTTCTATTGTATTATTATTCAATAGTCACATGATTTATTGTAGACCTAGTTTTTCTGAAATCTATGACCATTTCTTAGGTCGTTTACCAAAAAAAGTTTGATTTGCACCATTCTTCAAATTTTGAAATCTCTGTTCTGTACCTCAGTTCGGATTCTCTAATCAGGCCAACTAATGCAGCATCGTCGGCAAATTTAATTGTCAGACATTCTTTTGCTTTGAATATGCAGTCATTGGTATACAATATAAACAAAATTGGAGAAAGCAAGCATTCCTTGGGCGCACCAGTGGATGTATTTAATATTGACGACTCTTGGTTAGCCAGTTCAAATTGTTGTCTATAGACCTTTCCACGGCCTATTTCATGGGCGCAGCCATTTTGTGGCAGCCATTAAGCGGCTGCAACGTTAAACTAGCGGCAGCCTATGTTATTTGCAACGCTGCGGCAATCAAGTATGACGTAATCAAGGATAGACGGTGCCTAGTCAACGCTTACGCTGTATAAAAAACGTCAAACTTACTGACCAAATAATTATTCATTTTTAAGATTTCTGATGTCATAATTGCGACTAACAGTGCAAACAACGATTCATGAGTAATAGATTGAAGAAATTAACAGATAATAACAGTTTTGTGTGTTGTTTGTAATACCAAAGTCCGAAATATGCATGAACTACAAAACATGATTTTACCTAATTGTTCAAGTATAGTAAGTTAAATATTATTTTGCACACTGGTAATGTAGGAAGATGAAGCATATTTAGATGAATGCACCACTTATGAAAATACCGGCGTTCACCCGTCAAGGGATGAGAGATACGTGATTTTACACTGTAAATACAACATTTGATGTTTATTATATGCGTTTGTGGTCAGAAATGTGGCGTTTTTAACACCAAATAATCCTCTTTTTATTTGGCCAACCAAACACATACGTTCTCTCATTCATATCATTCTCATAACACAAACAAAATTCACTTCCAAAACGTTAAGCAAAGGGGAAAACGTAAGTTTTTTTAAAACTCTTTTTAATAATCAAATTATGTTCATTAAACACACATACCTTTAACTGCTTCTACAGAAAATGGATATCTTAGGCGAAAAGGCTTAGCACACCTTTAAGAAAACTTTAATTTCTCACGTCAAATTTGTGTATCGCTGCATAATTATAGTTTACCATGTTTGCAATTATTTTTACATAGGCTATTTATGTGAGAATACGGGGTATATAACAATTATATATTTCCCCTTTCAATAATCTACATTTTATAACATATAATTCCATAATGCATTTGTAACGTTTTTAAGAAGAAACAGTTGTTACTCGATTGCAAATTATATGAGAAATGTTAAAAATAATTAGAAATACTCACCCATATTACAGAAATTCAAATAACTCTCTTGAAAGTTGATGTAGTTTTAAAAAAATCCAAATCTCATTGTTACACATACATCTGTTTCTTATACCATGAATTGAATCGGGGCTAAATGATTGATTAATTACCATTTCAAATCATAAATGAAATGTAGGCTATTAGTTTGAGAAAAAATGCATTTTTATGAATTTTATTTTGCAAAAATATATTATCTTTACATAAGAAACCCAGTTGGACCAGAACAACATTTTCTCTTTCAGAAGATATGTAATATGTGGAAATTTATTAAGAACTTTTGTTTAAAAAAATAAGTGTTTCCATAGCTAAGACCTTTTGCGAAACTGCATGCTGATTCATCACTTTAACATGCTCTAATTTCAAAATTAACAAGTATCCCATGAAACATTGCATTTTTTGGAAGCAGTAAACAGTCAGGATTAAATTGATATATTGTTTCTGCCTTCACCCAAAACTTGGACTTAAAGTTATTTTAGAGACAAGCTACAGCTTTCGACCCATGCCCTAACGTAAAACGTCATTTTGCAGCCGCTTAATGGCGGTGGACGCTAGTGCCACCACAAAGGGGGGGGGGGGGGGGGGGGGGGTAACTGAGAGCGTCGTGACGCACTGCTCCGTGGAGAGGTCTATTAACCAGGAATGCATTTATCCATCTAACGGTATTAGAATTAACGTTCATTTTGGAAAGTTTGTCAATAAGTAGATGAGGCTGAATGGCATTAACATCAGTTGAAAAATCAACAATCATTATCCTTACATATGTACCACAGCTTTCCAAATGCTGATACATATTGTGACAGACAGACATATTCTTTATTAGACAATTAGTCAAATTATACTTTTGTCAATCAACATATTTTTTCAACATGGTGAAGAACAGTATAAATGTATATAATGCTAGTTAGTGATCAATGTGAGACAAAGCCTAAGATATACTAGAGTTCAACATATTATTTAAATGACTTCAATGCAAGATACACATATTTCGCTAACTTGAAATTAAGATTTTTACAGTCACTATTTCGAAGTTCTTGAAATGTAAACAAACTAGGACGTCTATGGTAGTTGCTAGGTATTAAAAGCAGATGACAAATGAACAAACATTGTCCGTACATATGTACCGTAGCTTTCCAAATGCTGATAAATATTGGGATGGTTGCATCTTTTACCCCACGTCTTGCCCTATAAGCAAACTGTAAAGGATCAATCACATGGCTGACCTCACTAAGCAACAACATTCTCTATTTATACGTTCTAGGCATTTCTTGATACAAAGTCATTCACTGACTGATCAAACTCATAGAGGAGTCCTTCATCTCTACAAGAACTGTCATTACCCGTCGCCTTATTCCACTTCAACCCAATATTATATTATATGTTATGTTATTACCTCTTCCTCATTTAGGAGGATTGACTTTATAATGAAAGAAAGCAACATCTACTGTACATACTTATCACTGATATGACTTGATGTAAAGTCATTCACTAAATTGGAGAGACCTATTTCATCCCTATACAAGAATCCTTGTCAAATAGGATCAAACACGGTGCTTGGAAAATCGAAGGGCGACATCCCCTTTTTCCATCTTTCAAAGTAGAAACAAAATACCTCTTCTTCAGTAATCGGAATAATTGACTCTTCATCAAACTCAGTGCTCAGAAAAGCGACGGATTCCATGTTTCAGAGTATAGGCGTGTCTTTCTCACTTTCAAACACAATTTAAGTTTTCGGTTATCTGCAAAGTACATTACATGCATACATGTACATCATAATCCATCATGGAAAATTTAAATGTACCCAAAAGAAACACTCTCTTGGTTTTCGGTAGCCATTGAAACCGGACATTCGCTCATCCTCTTTTCTTCATTTTCAACATAACCTTGCAGGCGTGGTTTTATCTTCACATTAAGTGTGTCACAATGTCCAATAGACTTCAAGTTGATATTATTTTATTTGCTTTTGATACCTCTTCTTTTACAATTTACAATTTATTTTTATTTTATAAATATTTATTAAATTGAGAGTTATACTAATGGGCCAAGAACGATTATGATTATTTTTAATTTTACAACATCTTATTTTCACTTTAAAAGGAATATAACATTAGTATCACTCAGATCCCATTAGATACTATACACGTTGATTTTATAACACGATAATTATTTTGTTATATCCCTTTTAGTGAGATGTTATACTCTTCAAACTTAACAGACAAAAAGGGCTTTTTGTTCATATACTGTGACGCGTTTATGGAAACAGAGTTGGTAAAATCTATAAAAAGTGATTTTGTACTTTTCAAGACTGTGATATTCTACAGACAACAGAGTAAGGAAACAGTCGTGTTTCCAAAAGAAGGGTTGATATGTTGTTACCAGTTAGTATTTGTCTCCTCTTATATTTGAACAAAGCATGTTCAGAGCACATGTATAGAACACGTTGGTTCAGATCTAGTATGACTACATATCCTGGTCAGAACAAACTGACTTACGTGACTCAAGTGCACACATCCATCCAATGCATTTCCCTGTGCTTACGTCACATGTGTGATTTAGCATGTCTTAGATATGAGGGAACATGGAACCAGTGTTATATTGAAAGGAGAAGACCAACCAAGAAGACGCTATTGGTTCAAGAAAAAAATGAACTGGTTGATTACAGGTGTTATCAGAGAGAAAAGAAAACATTATTTCTCAATACAACTACAAGTCTGCTTCATGACCGTAACGGACTTGAAACTAAAACAGCAATGGACTATGTTACCACAACCCTTAAGAAAGGTTCCTACCAAGATACAAGTTTTGAATCGGCAATTATCAGTAAGCTTTCATGCACTTGTGGGAACATCCCAATCCTATCAATGCGCCAGAGATTCATTATTTTCCTTAAAACGAATGACAACAAAAGTTCAACATATGCTCTTCAGAATGGTCAAATTGTGAGCATAAATAGTTTCATAGAACTTCCGGACAGTTCAAAGAACTTGCTAGTGTCTTCAGCGGAATGTAAACTGTATTGGACTGAATATCATACAGATGGTCAACGCATCTACACAGCGTGTCTAAATGACGGACAGAAATATGCACTCTCCAAGCAACCCGTGTGTCAGTTCACCATTGATCCTGGTAGGAGACGGGTCATCTACAGCAGCAACAAAGGACGAGCCACTAACAACGGGAAGTGTTATAACCTACTTATGATGGACACCACTGGTAATAAGGATCGAATTTTTAAAAATAGCTTTAAACTACCAGTCAGAGATGTAACCTTTGATCAGGTCCATTCCAGACGAGTTTACTTTGGGTTGAGCAGTTACATGTACTATGACACCATTTACTGTATCAGATATTTTCCAAAAATACAAAAGTTTCATATTTGCAAATCATTGAATATGCAAACTCGTAATATGCATATTCTATCCTGGAACGTGTATACAGTGTTCATGAAGATTAGTAAAGTAGACCAGTTGTGTATGATTTACAGAAATGTTCTCAAACAGATCAAAGGATGTGAACTCGGTTTCACTAATGTTATAGGGAAATCATTGTATGGCCTCTGCAATAAAACCCTAGTCCAATTTGATATTAAAGGAAATGTAGTTCGTAAAATCCAATTACCCTCGTCTGATAGCAATCAGGCACAATCTGAGTACAAGTTTGCGGTTGGTTAAGCAGAGGGGCCAATTCACAGAATAAGAAATATACCTGGTTTAGCCCTGACGAGTCTCAGGTTGTACTTTGAATATATATTTCACAAGACAGATGTTCAGTGAATAAATGTGCACTAACTCGTTACCAAGCCTCTTTTATCATTGTTTTGCTAATAATAATCTATAAGGCGGTTGAAAAACTTAAACGTGTAATGTAGATGTTGATGTGAAGGGATGGTACAGACTGACAGAAGCGTACATAAAATGACAGCCGATCACCCAACAAATATGTCAATAGATGTTCTTGAGTCCAAGAGCAACACAGTATAGAGAAGCTGTAAACTGTTTTGCGATTGAAAATAAGTTCGAATTTTAATTCATCATTTCTCACTATAGAGACAATAACTACGTTAGATGAGAGCTCATTAATTTCTTATTTCTGATGAAAATAGTATCTATTTCATGAATCACAGAACTTCATCACATACTTTTGGTGTTTGTATGTCAACGGATCACAAGTCATGGACGTGTCTATATCAAAACAACTCGGGCTTGATATCAAGCCTGTGAAAGTGCAGCGTGGATTGGACCAATCGAAGTCAACTTGCAGCAAACGTTGTTCAATCATTATTGGGGATGACGTCAACAGTGGATAATTCCTAAGAAACTGCTGATCATTGACTGTCCTAGTCAGAAGGGGTGTCAGGTTTTGATACTTTTAGAAATGACATACTTCTTTTCCAAGAATAGTGTATTTTGTATGATATAATATCTTAAAATACCTCCAATATGACAAACGAATTATGTATGAGCGAGGATTCGAACATGCAACCCTTCGTATATTAATTCAACGCTTTTATCCATTAGGGTATCAAGGGCTGTTAGAAAGGTATTACTGTGTGTTAGTGAAAACGCTGCATTCTCCATGCCACTAAAACTAATGGGTTAAGAGTGACACGCACTGGGACGGCGTGGAGATCGTGCTTATAACACATGAAAGACATGATTTGGGCTGTCAATCACATCGTGGAATAATCCATTTCGTGAGCGTGGTAGCTACGTGTAACATGTCCTATGAATGAGCTTCGAAATTTGCAACATAACTAATTTTGTGTCGAATAATAGAAATTTATTGTTTAAAATACATGATCATAACATATGCATAGTTTGTCACATCATACATAGAGGACGACATAAACTGAAATCAGAACTGTTAATTCGTATAAAATAATCAATGAGGCAGGAAGATTATTTTTAAAGAATCCGTTGCTCCTCATCATTTCTCCATTACAAAATGCTAGATGCTAGCCAGATTACACCTTGGGATTTTAAACCAATATATGGATAGTAAACACGTTTTTAACAACACACCGCCTGCTTCGTTGTCTCAGTTCAAGTTTCTTCGATTGCTCCTGTTATCACAACTCTAACAGGACTGAGCACTTACCTGAGTGGGTAAGTTTCCTAATTGAAAACCTCCAAGGGATACGTACAGTGATAAAACCAGTTTAGAGAATACAATTTCACTGATTAATGTGTGAAAAACTAATATTGATAAGTTTATGTTTTCTTGCACTTAAATTGCTTCCACGTCCTTTAGCTTCCTTTATTTTTATATTCAAACTTGAAGCTATTAAATATTCTAAAATGGTGATATCGTTATCATGGCAACACGAGTATATAGCTGTTAAATTGAAGATTGAAAAAAAACAAAGATAGACAGTTCCTACAGTGTAGCAAGTTGTTAGATCAACTATCACTCGTTTAAATGTGAGTTGGAAACTAGAAACACAAGACGTAGGATAATGCTTCTGTTAATGCTTCTTAACCTTTCTCTACTTGGGTGTTTGGCTTCAGATGGTTTCCACGTGACACGCTGGCTTAAGTTTGATGGAACTATAGATCCACTTGACTTTACAGGATTGAGGTTTGTTACTCCGGTGCAAACCACGCATGAATGTATATCAAAGCAGATGATTCCCCTTTCAGGAAAAGTTTGTATTGGGAATGTAGAAAACAAGTAACATTGTTGCTCTTTTGTGAAAATGGAAAGCAAGTAACAAAAGCAGCATAGAGGGGGCACAATTGGAAAAGTTGTATACACGTGTTACCAAAGTGATGAGGATAGTACAGGACCAAATACGCCTCAGTCGCCTGCGTTATTATACAAACTAATCAAAGGGAGATAATCCAAGATTTTTGGATGGTTCAGATATACAACCCGACTTCAAAAGAGCGATAATAACATCAATATTCAATGAACTGTTATCAAGAACTGAGTTAAGTAAATCTTTCAAATATGACACCAGAGCAGGCATAACATTATGAAAGGAAAGAGGAATACCGTCATGGCATGCAACCTTATTCCACTTTAACCCAATGCAGCATTTTATTTCCTCTTCTATTTTTCAGTTATCGCAATAGACTTTATATCATGAGAGAAAGCAAAATCTGCATAATAATCACAATTGTGACTTGATAACTCACGGAAATTCATTCACAAACTCGGAGAGTCGTATATCATCACCTTGTTCCATCTTTCAAAAGAGAAACGAGCTTATAGGCTTGACTTTCTCTTTTTCAAACGAAATTGGGTTTTTTGTGCAAATTACATTACATGCGTACATCATAATCCATAATGCAAACTTTAAACATACCGAAAAACACACTCTCTCGGTTTTGCTAGCCACTGTAATCAGACTTTTTTCTCTCCCTTTTTTCTTCATTTTGTATGTAACCTCACACGCATGGTTTTATCTTTACTTGTCACCATTTCCAATATATTTCGAGTTGTTGTGATTTGATTTGATTTTGATACCTCTTCTTTGACGATTGATATTTTCAGATTGAGAGATAAACTAATTGGCCGAGACATATTATGATTATTAACACCTTCTTTTCACTTTAAAAGGAATATAACATTAGTATCACTTAGATCCATTAGATACTATACACGTTGATTTTACAGAATTATTCAGAACAAAAGATTGACGAAACCTGTTTGTTCTAATCGTTGGAATACCCAGTCTGCGTCCAGAAGGCAGTATATTCTGAAAAATGTATGTGAGTTGAGTCACTTAAAATTGTATTTGCTTTTTTGAAAATTGCTGTTCATAAAAACTGCCTATTATTTCAATAGGACGTCAAATAAATGTTTAAGCATTATTTTGAACAGACAGGTTTCCGTACCAATAAATGTAACCACACTTTGAACAAACGTTTGGAAAAGAACCTCAAACTAGTTTGATCTATTTTAAAATGTTTCAACTTCCACAAAAAAGCAATCGTTGCTGTCCTTTTTGTCAGTGTTTTCATTCCAAGAACGTTTAGAATCTAGGACAGTAACCAAATATTTATATTCTGTTACTCTTTCTATTGTATTATTATTCAATAGTCACATGATTTATTGTAGACCTAGTTTTTCTGAAATCTATGACCATTTCTTAGGTCGTTTACCAAAAAAAGTTTGATTTGCACCATTCTTCAAATTTTTAAATCTCTGTTCTGTACCTCAGTTCGGATTCTCTAATCAGGCCAACTAATGCAGCATCGTCGGAAAATTTTATTGGCAGACATTCTTTTGCTTTGGATATGCAGTCATTGGTATACAATATAAACACAATTGGAGAAAGCAAGCATTCCTTGGGTGCACCAGTGGATGTATTTAATATTGACGACTCTTGGTAAGCCAGTTCAAATTGTTGTCTATTAACCAGGAATGCATTTATCCATCTAAGGATATTAGAATTAACATTCATTTTGGAAAGTTTGTCAATAAGTAGATGAGGCTGAATGGCATTAACATCAGTTGAAAAATCAGTATCCTTACATATGTACCACAGCTTTCCAAATGCTGATACATATTGTGACAGACAGACAGATTCTTTATTAGACAATTAGTCAAATTATACATTTGTCAATCAACATAATTTTTCACCATGGTGAAAAACAGTGTAAATGTACATAATGCTAGTTAGTGCATGATCAGTGTACGACAGAGCCTAATAACATATTATTTAAATGATTTCAGTACAAGCTACACATATTTCGCTAACTTGAAATTTAGACTTTTACAGTCACTATTTCGAAGTTCTTGAAATGTAAACAAACTAGGACGTCTATGGTAGTAGCTAGGTATTAAAAGCAGATAACAAATGAACAAACATTGTCCGTACATATGTACCGTAGCTTTCCAAATGCTGATAAATATTGGGATGGTTGCATCTTCTTCCCCACGTCTTGCCCTATAAACAAACTGTAAAGGGTCAATCACATGGCTGACCTCACTAAGCAACACATTCTCTATTTATACGTTCTAGGCATTTCTTGATACAAAGTCATTCACTGACTGATCAAACTCGTAGGATTCTTTCATCTCTACAAGAATTGTCATTACCCGTCGCCTTATTCCACTTCAACCCAATATTATATTATATGTTATGTTATTACCTCTTCCTCATTTAGGAGGATCGACTTTATAATGAAAGAAAGCAACATCTACTGTACATACTTATCACAGATATGACTTGATGTAAAGTCATTCACTAAATTGGAGAGACCTATTTCATCCCTATACAAGAATCCTTGTCAAATAGAATCAAACACGGTGCTTAGAAAATCGAAGGGCGACATCCCCTTTTTCCATCTTTCAAAGTAGAAACAAAATTCCTCTTCTTCAGTAATCGGAATAATTGACTCTTCATCAAACACAATGCTCAGAAAAGCGACGGATTCCATGTTTCAGAGTATAGGCGTGTCTTTCTCACTTTCAAACACAATTTAAGTTTTCGGTTAACTGCAAAGTACATTACATGCATACATGTACATCATAATCCATCATGGAAAATTTAAATGTACCCAAAAGAAACACTCTTTTGGTTTTCGGTAGCCATTGAAACCGGACATTCGCTCATCCTCTTTTCTTCATTTTCAACATAACCTTGCAGGCTTGGTTTTATCTTCACATTAAGTGTGTCACAATGTCCAATAGACTTCAAGTTGATATTATTTTATTTGCTTTTGATACCTCTTCTTTTACAATTTACAATTTATTTTTATTTTATAAATATTTATTAAATTGAGAGTTATACTAATGGGCCAAGAACGATTATGATTATTTTTAATTTTACAACATCTTATTTTCACTTTAAAAGGAATATAACATTAGTATCACTCAGATCCCATTAGATACTATACACGTTGATTTTATAACGCGATAATTATTTTGTTATATCCCTTTTAGTGAGATGTTATACTCTTCAAACTTAACAGACAAAAAGGGCTTTTTGTTCATATACTGTGACGCGTTTATGGAAACAGAGTTGGTAAAATCTATAAAAAGTGATTTTGTACTTTTCAAGACTGTGATATTCTACAGACAACAGAGTAAGGAAACAGTCGTGTTTCCAAAAGAAGGGTTGATATGTTGTTACCAGTTAGTATTTGTCTCCTCTTCTTTTTGAACAAAGCATGTTCAGAGCACATATATAGAACACGTTGGTTCAGATCTAGTATGACTACATATCCTGGTCAGATCAAACTGACTTACGTGACTCAAGTGCACACATCCATCCAATGCATTTCCCTGTGCTTACGTCACATGTGTGATTTAGCATGTCTTAGATATGAGGGAACATGGAACCAGTGTTATATTGAAAGGAGAAGACCAACCAAGAAGACGCTATTGGTTCAAGAAAAAAATGAACTGGTTGATTACAGGTGTTATCAGAGAGAAAAGAAAACATTATTTCTCAATACAACTACAAGTCTGCTTCATGTCCGTAACGGACTTGAAACTAAAACAGCAATGGACTATGTTACCACAACCCTTAAGAAAGGTTCCTACCAAGATACAAGTTTTGAATCGGCAATTATCAGTAAGCTTTCATGCAGTTGTGAAAACATTCCAATCCTATCAATGCGCCAGAGATTCATAATTTTCCTTAAAACGAATGACAACAAAAGTTCAACATATGCTCTTCAGAATGGTCAAATTGTGAGCATAAATAGTTTCATAGAACTTCCGGACAGTTCAAAGAACTTGCTAGTGTCTTCAGCGGAATGTAAACTGTATTGGACTGAATATCATACAGATGGTCAACGCATCTACACAGCGTGTCTAAATGACGGACAGAAATATGCACTCTCCCAGCAACCCGTGTGTCAGTTCACCATTGATCCTGGTAGGAGACGGGTCATCTACAGCAGCAACAAAGGACGAGCCACTAACAACGGGAAGTGTTATAACCTAAGTATGATGGACACCACTGGTAATGAGGATCGAATTTTTAAAAATAGCTTTAAACTACCAGTCAGAGATGTAACATTTGATCAGGTCCATTCCAGACGAGTTTACTTTGGGTTGAGCAGTTACATGTACTATGACACCATTTACTGTATCAGATATTTTCCAAAAATACAAAAGTTTCATATTTGCAAATCATTGAATATGCAAACTCGTAATATGCATATTTTATCCTGGAACGTGTATACAGTGTTCATGAAGATTAGTAAAGTAGACCAGTTGTGTATGATTTACAGAAATGTTCTCAAACAGATCAAAGCATGTGAACTGGGTTTCACTAATGTTATAGGAAAATCATTGTATGGCCTCTGCAATAAAACCCTAGTCCAATTTGATATTAAAGGAAATGTAATTCGTAAAATCCAATTACCCTCGTCTGATAGCAATCAGGCACAATCTGAGTACAGGTTTGCGGTTGGTTAAGCAGAGGGGCCAATTCACAGAATAAGAAATAGACCTGGTTTAGCCCTGACGAGTCTCTGGTTGTACTTTGAATATATATTTCACAAGACAGATGTTCAGTGAATAAATGTGCACTAACTCGTTACCAAGCCTCTTTTATCATTGTTTTGCTAATAATAATCTATAAGGCGGTTGAAAAACTTAAACGTGTAATGTAGATGTTGATGAGAAGGGATGGTACAGACTGACAGAAGCGCACATAAAATGACAACCGATCTCCCGACAAATATGTCAATAGATGTTCTTGAGTCCTAGAGCAACACAGTATAGAAAAGCTGTAAACTGTTTTGCGATTGTAAATAAGTTCGAATTTTAATTCATCATTTCTCACTATAGAGACAATAACTACGTTAGATGAAAGCTCAATAATTTCTTATTTCTGATGAAAATAGTATCTATTTCATGAATCACAGAACTTCATCACATACTTTTGGTGTTTGTATGTCAGCGGATCACAAGTCATGGACGTGTCTATATCAAAACCACTCGGACTTGATATCAAGCCTGTGAAAGTGCATCGTGGATTGGACCAATCGAAGTCGACTTGCAGCAAACGTTGTTCATTCATTATTGGGGATGACGTCAACAGTGGATAATTCCTAAGAAACTGCTGATCATTGACTGTCCTAGTCAGAAGGAGTGTCAGGTTTTGACACTTTTAGAAATGACATACTTCTTTTTCCAAGAATAGTGGAAGAATAGAATTTTGTATTGTATACTATCTTAAAATACCTCCAATATGACAAACGAATTATGTATGAGCGAGGATTCGAACATGCAACCCTTCGTATATTAATTCAACGCCTTTATCCATTAGGGTATCAAGGGCTGTTAGAAAGGTATGACTGTGTGTTAGTGAAAACCCTGCATTCTCCATGCCACTAAAACTAATGGGTAAAGAGTGACACGCACTGGGACAGCGTGGAGATCGTGCTTATAACACATGAAAGACATGATTTGGGCTGTCAATTACATCGTGGAAGAATCCATTTCGTGAGCGTGGTAGCTACGTGTAACATGTCATATGAATGAGCTTCGAATTTGCAAAATAACTAATTTGGTGTCGAATAATAGAAATTTATTGTTTAAAATACATGATCTTCACATATGCATATTTTGTCACTTCATACATATAGGACGACGGAAACTGAAATCAGAACTGTGAATTCGTATAAAATAATCAATGAGGCAGGAAAATTATTTTTAAAGAATCCGTTGCTCCTCATCATTTCTCCAATACAAAATTATGCTAGCCATATTACACCTTGGGATTTTTAACCAATATATGGATAGTAAACACGTTTTTAACAACACACTGCCTGCTTCGTTGTCTCATTTTAAGTTTCTTCGATTGCTCCTGTTATCACAACTCTAACAGGACTGAGCACTTACCTAAGTGGGTAAGTTTCCTAATTGAAAACCTCCAAGGAATACGTACAGTGATAAACCAGTTTAGAGAATCACTGATTAATGTGTGATATACTAATGTTGATAAGTTTATGTTTTCTTGCACTTAAAAGGCTTCCATGTCCTTTAGCTTACTTTATTTTTATATTCAAACTTGAAGCTAATAAATATTCACAAATGGTGATATCGTTATCATGGCAACACGAGTATAGAGCTGTTATATTGAAGATTGAATACAAAAAAAACCATAGACAGTTCCTACAGTGTAACAAATAGTTAGATCAACTATCACTCGTTTAAATGTGAGTTGGAAACTAGAAATACAAGACGTAGGATAATGCTTCTGTTAATGCTTCTTAACCTTTCTCTACTTGGGTGTTTGGCTTCAGATGGTTTCCACGTGACACGCTGGCTTAAGTTTGATGGAAATATAGATCCACTTGACTTTACAGGATTGAAGTTTGTTGATCCGGTGCAAACCACGCATGAATGTCTATCAAAGCAGATGATTCCCCTTTCAGGAAAAGTTTGTATTGGGAATGTAGAAAACAAGTAACATTGTTGCTCTTTTGTGAAAATGGAAAGCAAGTAACAAAAGCAGCATAGAGGGGGCACAATTGGAAAAGTTGTATACACGTGTTACCAAAGTGATGAGGATAGTACAGGACCAAATACGCCTCAGTCGCCTGCGTTATTATACAAACTAATCAAAGGGAGATAATCCACGATTTTTGGATGGTTCAGATATACAACCCGACTTCAAAAGAGCGATAATAACATCAATATTCAATGAACTATTATCAAGAACTGAGTTAAGTAAATCTTTCAAATATGACACCAGAGCAGGCATAACATTATGAAAGGAAAGAGGAATACCGTCATGGCATGCAACCTTATTCCACTTTAACCCAATGCAGCATTTTATTCCCTCTTCTATTTTTCAGTAATCGCAATAGACTTTATATCATGAGAGAAAGCAAAATCTGCATAATAATCACAATTGTGACTTGATAACTCACGGAAATTCATTCACAAACTCGGAGAGTCGTATATCATCCATTACCTTGTTCCATCTTTCAAAAAAGAAACGAGCTTATAGGCTTGACTTTCTCTTTTTCAAACGAAATTGGGTTTTTTGTGCAAATTACATTACATGCGTACATCATAATCCATAATGCAAACTTTAAACATACCGAAAAACACACTCTCTCGGTTTTGCTCGCCACTGTAATCAGACTTTTTTCTCTCCTTTTTTTCTTCATTTTGTATGTAACCTCACACGCATGGTTTTATCTTTACTTGTCACCATTTCCATTATATTTCGAGTTGTTGTGATTTGATTTGATTTTGATACCTCTTCTTTGACGATTGATATTTTCAGATTGAGAGATAAACTAATTGGCCGAGACATATTATGATTATTAACACCTTCTTTTCACTTTAAAAGGAATATAACATTAGTATCACTTAGATGCATTAGATACTATACACGTTGATTTTACAACACGATAATTACTTTATTATATCACTTTTAGTGAGACGTTATACACAACTTAACAGACAAAAGGTTTTTTTTTCATATACTGAGACGTGTTTATGGAGACAGAGTTGGTAAAATCAATTTTTAAAAAACGTGATTTTCAAGACTGTGAAAGACTGTGTTCCGGTTTACAACTTAACCCTGTTGATTTTCACAACCGCCTAGATACACTTATTACACTTTTTGCATAATTATATGCTGATGATACAGTACCAAATGATTTACAAAAAAATGTTGGATTCTTTTACACTTACTGTAACAAATGGAGGCTTAAAATCAACGCATCCAAATCCAAAATTTTAACTTTCGGTGGTTCCAAAAAAGAATATAAAAGAAATTTTAATATTGGAGTAACCATTCTTGATTCTAGATTGCTATCCTTACCTCGGAATTACACTTCAGAAAAATAATAAATTCACTAAAACCAAACGTTTGTTGATTGAAAAGGCTGCAAAGGCAATGTTTTTCGTATTAAGTCAAGGAAGAAAACTTAAACTTTTTTCTTACTGTCATTTGAAATTATTTGATTGTATGATTACCCTAATTCTTTTATATGGATGTGAAGTCTGGGGTTTTGAAAATGCGTCCTGTTTTGAAAATGTCCATCTACGATTCCTGAAATATTTGTCGTCATTGCGCAAAGGTACCCCCAACTACATGGTCTATGGCGAGTTTGGTCGATTCCCACTTGTAAATATTTTTAAATGCAGAATGATATTTTTGGGGCCAAAATTCTAACTGGTAAATTGTCAAAATTGTGCCTTCTGGTTTATAAATTGTTATTTAATGATTTTATTTTCGGCAAATGTTCACATAAATGGTTATGTTATATCAAACGAATTTTGGATGATCTTGGACTGAGTTTTGTTTTGAAATTTCAAAATTTCAAAAATACCATTTTGCTAAAATCTGAAGTTAAAAGCAAATTAAAAGATATTTTTCAGCAAAATTGGTTATCAACAATTGAAAATTCTTCCAAAGCAACTATATACAATATCTTCAAAAATCCATCTCTTTTTAATTACAATAACTTGTTAAGATTTCGAAAAGCTAATCACTAGCTGCCAATCGAAACATAGTTCAGAAAATAGTTCAGAAAATGTACTCTTTGTAATTTAAACGATCTTGGGGACGAATTTCAATATGTATTTGTTTGTCCTATATTACAATCAGAAAGAGAAAACTATATTCACAAATATTATTACAATAGGCCACATATGTACAAAATGAATATTTTATTTAATTCTAATAAGCTAGGAACTTTAAGAAAACTCTCAATTTTAAAAAAAATCATTATGTCTTCGTTCAAGAAATAGCTTTTATAATCATATGTACCAGCTGTACATGCCTATTATATTGTATATTTTATCAATGTATATATGTTTTATGTACCTCTTATGCTGCTGTTTGCAGCCTGAGTTCTTGAATAAAGTTCAGTTCAGATATTCTACAGACTACAGAGTTAGGAAACAGTTGTGTTTTCAAAAGAAGGGTAGATATGTTGTTGCCAATTAGCATTTGTCTTCTCTTATATTTGAACAAAGCATGTTCAGAGCACATGTATAGAACACGTTGGTTCAGATCTAGTATGACTACATATCCTGGTCAGATCAAACTGACTTACGTGACTCAAGTGCACACATCCATCCAATGCATTTCCCTGTGCTTAAGTCGCATGTGTGATATAGCATGTCTTAGATCTGAGGGAACATGGAACCATTGCTATATTGAAAGGAAAAGACCAACCAAGAAGGAACCATTGGTTCCAGGAGGAAGGAACTGGTTGATTACAGGTGTTATCAGAGAGAAAAGAAAACATTATTTCTCAATACAACTACAAGTCTGCTTCATGACCGTAACGGACTTGGAACTAAAAAAGCGATGGACTATGTTACCAAAACCCTTAAGAAAGGTTTCTACCAAGATACAAGTTTTGAATCGGCAATTATCAGTAAGCTTTCGTGCAGTTGTGAAAACATTCCAATCCTATCAATGCGCCAGAGATTCATTATTTTCCTTAAAACAAATGACAACAAAAGTTCAACATATGCTCTTCAGATTGGTCAAATTGTGAGCATAAATAGTTTCATAGAACTTCCGGACAGTTCAAAGAACTTGCTAGTGTCTTCAGCGGAATGTAAACTGTATTGGACTGAATATCATACAGATGGTCAACGCATCTACACAGCCTGTCTAAATGACGGACAGAAATACGCACTCTCCAAGCAACCCGTGTGTCAGTTCACCATTGATCCTGGTAGGAGACGGGTCATCTACAGCAGCAACAAAGGACGAGCCACTAACAACGGGAAGTGTTATAACCTAAGTATGATGGACACCACTGGTAATAAGGATCGAATTTTTAAAAATAGCTTTAAACTACCAGTCAGAGATGTAACCTTTGATCAGGTCCATTCCAGACGAGTTTACTTTGGGTTGAGCAGTTACATGTACTATGACACCATTTACTGTATCAGATATTTTCCAAAAATACAAAAGTTTCATATTTGCAAATCATTGAATATGCAAACTCGTAATATGCATATTTTATCCTGGAACGTGTATACAGTGTTCATGAAGATTAGTAAAGTAAACCAGTTGTATATGATTTACAGAAATGTTCTCAAACAGATCAAAGCATGTGAACTGGGTTTCACTAATGTTATAGGGAAATCATTGTATGGCCTCTGCAATAAAACCCTAGTCCAATTTGATATTAAAGGAAATGTAATTCGTAAAATCAAATTACCCTCGTCTGATAGCAATCAGGCACAATCTGAGTACAAGTTTGCGGTTGGTTAAGCAGAGGGGCCAATTCACAGAATAAGAAATATACCTGGTTTAGCCCTGACGAGTCTCAGGTTGTACTTTGAATATATATTTCACAAGACAGATGTTCAGTTAATAAATGTGCACTAACTCGTTACCAAGCCTCTTTTATCATTGTTTTGCTAATAATAATCTATAAGGCGGTTGAAAAACTTAAACGTGTGATGTAGATGTTGATGTGAAGGGATGGTACAGACTGACAGAAGCGTACATAAAATGACAACCGATCTCCCAACAAATATGTCAATAGATGTTCTTGAGTCCTTGAGCAACACAGTATAGAAAGGCTGTAAACTGTTTTGCGATTGGAAATAAGTTCGAATTTTAATTCATCATTTCTCACTATAGAGACAATAACTACGTTAGATGAAAGCTCATTAATTTCTTATTTCTGATGAAAATAGTATCTATTTCATGAATCACAGAACTTCATCACATACTTTTGGTGTTTGTATGTCAGCGGATCACAAGTCATGGACGTGTCTATATCAAAACCACTCGGACTTGATATCAAGCCTGTGAAAGTGCATCGTGGATTGGACCAATCGAAGTCTACTTGCAGCAAACGTTGTTCAATCATTATTGGGGATGACGTCAACAGTGGATAATTCCTAAGAAACTGCTGACCATTGACTGTCCTAGTCAGAAGGGGTGTCAGGTTTTGATACTTTTAGAAATGACATACTTCTTTTTCCAAGAATAGTGTATTTTGTATTGTATACTATCTTAAAATACCTCCAATATGACAAACGAATTATGTATGAGCGAGGATTCGAACATGCAACCCTTCATATATTAATTCAACGCCTTTATCCATTAGGGTATCAAGGGCTGTTAGAAAGGTATGACTGTGTGTTAGTGAAAACCCTGCATTCTCCATGACACTAAAACGAATGGGTAAAGAGTGACACGCACTGGGACAGCGTGGAGATCGTGATTATAACACATGAAAGACATGATTTGGGCTGTCAATTACATCGTGGAAGAATCCATTTCGTGAGCGTGGTAGCTACGTGTAACATGTCATATGAATGAGCTTCGAAATTTGCAAAATAACTAATTTGGTGTCGAATAATAGAAATTTATTGTTTAAAATACATGATCTTCACATATGCATATTTTGTCACTTCATACATATAGGACGACGGAAACTTAAATCAGAACTGTGAATTCGTATAAAATAATCAATGAGGCAAGAAAATTATTTTTAAAGAATCCGTTGCTCCTCATCATTTCTCCATTACAAAATTATGCTAGCCAGATTACACCTGGGGATAGTAAACCAATATATGGATAGTAAACACGTTTTTAACAACACACCGCCTGCTTCGTTGTCTCAGTTCAAGTTTCTTCGATTGATCATGTTATCATAACTCTAACAACAGGACTGCACACTTACCTGAGTGGGTTATTTTCCTAATTGAAAACCTCCAAGGGATACGTACAGTGATAAAACCAGTTAAGAGAATACCATTTCACTGATTAATGTGTGAAAAACTAATATTGACAAGTTTATGTTTTCTTGCACTTAAATTGCTTCCACGTCCTTTATTTTTATATTCAAACTTGAAGCTATTAAATATTTTATAATGGTGATATCGTTATCATGGCAACACGAGTATATAGCTGTTATATTGAAGATTGAAAAAAACAAACATAGACAGTTCCTACATTGTAGCAAATTGTTAGATAAAACATTTCAATAAAAGATCGCGCATAACTGTTGAGCTAAGCGAGTCTAGAACCGAACGGCGAAGGACATTCACGGTCGCTGGCCGAATACAAATTGTGCAATCTATAAGCAAATACTCACAATCTAATCATTATGAACTAACGGGATTCGGATTTGAGGAGTCGTGGTAATGAAATATTGCTTTTCCGACTGTTGTTTACATAATATTGACGAGGTGACAACAGCAAATGGCGACCGCCATGCCATGACGTCATTCAAAGGACGGATAACTCTGATCTCGTGTCCCTGAAAGATTATATTTTATTATGCTTCACTCAGCATGATGGGTGTCGCAGGTGTCATCAAACAGGTAATCACGAAAAATAACGAAAAGAAAGTTCCAAATGAGGATAGTACAAGACCAAATACGCCTCAGTCGCCTGCGTTATTATACAAACTAATCAAAGGGAGATAATCCACGATTTTTGGATGGTTCAGATATACAACCCGACTTCAAAAGAGCGTTAATAACATCAATGTTCAATGAACTATTATCAAGAACTGAGTTAAGAAAATCTTTCAAATATGGCACCAGAGCAGGCACAACATTATGAAACGAAAGAGGAATACCGTCATGGCGTGCAACCTTATTCCAATTCAACCCAATGCATCGTTTTATTCCCTCTTCTATTCTTCAGTAATCGCAATAGACTTTATATTATGAGAGAAAGCAAAACCTGCATATTAATCACAGTTGTGACTTGATAACTCACGGAAATTCATTCACAAACTCGGAGAGTCGTATATCATCTCCATGCAAGAATCCTTATCAAATAGAACCCAACACCATGCTCAGAAAATCGAAGAATGAGATTACCTTTTTATATCTTTCAATAAAAAAACGAGATTATAGGATTGCATTTCTCTTTTTCAAACAATTTTTTTGGTGCAAATTACATTACATGCGTACATCATAATCCATCATGCAAAAATGAAATATACCGAAAAAACACACTCCCTCGGTTTTGCTAGCCACTGTTATCAGACTTTTTCTCTCCCTCTTTTCTTCATTTTTGTATGTAACTTCACAGGCATGGTTTTATCTTTACTTGTCACCATTTCCATTAGATTTCGAGTTGTTATGATTTGATTTGATTTTGAAATCTCTTCTTTGATGATTGATATTTTCAGTTTGAGAGATATACTAATTGGCCGAGACATATTATGATTATTAACACCTTCTTTTCACTTTAAAAGGAGTATAACATTAGTAGCACTTAGATCCATTAGATAGTATACACGTTGATTTTACAACACGATAATTACTTATATCACTTTTAGTGAAACGTTATACACAACTTAACAGACAAAAGGTTTTTTTTTCATATACTGAGACGTGTTTATGGAGACAGAGTTGGTAAAATCAATTAAAAAAAAGGTGATTTTGTTATTTTAAGACTGTGATATTCTACAGACAATAGAGAAAAGAAACAGTCATGTTTTCAAAGACAGGTTGATATGTAGTAGCGTTAGATCTTCGGCAAAGAACCACAAAGCCACTGGGTGTGAGTCGAGTCAATGAACTTAATTACAGAAAGTAATAAAACATTCTCTAATTCTAAGCCTGAAACATATTAAAATAACAATATAAGTTTACACTCAACACATATATACATCACAGGTTGTCAATTAGCATTTTTCTCTTTTTCTCTTGAACAAAGCATGTTCAGGGAACATGTATATAACACGTTGGTTCAGATCTAGTATGACTACATATCCTGGCCAGATTGAATATCCTGTATCAGATACTTTCCCAAAATACGTAGGCCTCACATTTTCAAATCATTTAAATATGCAAACTCGTAATATGCATATTCTATCCTGGCGAGTGTTTGCAGTGTTCATGACAAGTAGACCAGTTGTGTATGATTTACAGAAATGTTCTCAAACAGATCAAAGGATGTGAACTCGGTTTCACTAAGGTTATAAGAAAATAGTTGTATGGCCTCTGTAATAAAACTTTAGTTCAATTTGATACTAAAGGAAATGTAGTTCGTAAAATCCAATTACTTTCACCCAATAGCAATCACGCACAATCTGAGTATAAGTTTGCGGTTTGTTTAGTAAATGGAGCCAATTCATAGAATAAGAATTATAACTATAAAAGGGCTGATTGGCGAATTAGAGCCTCAGATGGTACTCCGATAATATATTTCACTTGAAAGATTTTTCAATAATAAAATGTGCATTTCCTCGTTACCAAGTCTCGGTTTTCACTGTTTTGTTAAATAATTGATGATGATGTACTCTGACGAATACAGATGTACAGAGTAAATGCCGATACCGGCTGACAGAAGCGTACATAAAATGGCAACGATCTCACAACACATACTTTGTATATGTTAACAGATATTCCTGAATTTTATAGCAACACAGTAAAGAACTTTTCGGATCCATAATGGGTTGAAAATCATGAATATTATCAATTTGTCATCGAAATTTGTCAATTACAAAGGAATTAAAACCAATGTAATTTAGAACTTAAAATTTAGACCAAAAGCTTCACGTGCGAATATGTTGGTATTATCAACCATCAATTAAAAAACAATGAAGAACATATCCGTATTATCAATAACAAGGGAACTGAAAACGTGAATAGAAAGCAAGCGTATGGACGGTCAATGTCTACTGCCAATGCTACTTCTCTAATCACTAAGATTACATCTGTACTCTGGCATGCAAGAAACAAACCACGGCACTGACAGCCAGGCACATAAAGTTACTTGGAATAACTCGGATACAAAGAGATACGGAAGATTCGTGGATGCTTCCTTCAAACAGATTCAAACTTCCATTGTTCGGTGCTGGTTCGATGCCAAGTAGTTCACATATAAGCGGATACACATCAACGCTTGCTATCGGGGCGACTGTTGTGTCGTTCTTGAAGTTTGGTCCACGAGCCAGAAACATTGCCCTCATTGACGGGAGGTCGTTGTCATAGCCGTGAGTCCCTTTGAATGTGGTCTTCATAGCAGTTTTCGTTTTATTCTGAAATAGAAATAAACATTCAAATTGAGTTTGATCCGAAGTAACACATTTCTATTTTATTCGGAAATATAAATATTAATTCACTTTGAGTGTGAAAGCAGTTAATTCAGTTATATTCTGAAATATAAATACAAATTCTATCAAAAGTAAGCAAAACAATATGGAGCCACAGATTTACTTTTCAGCGTATTCTTACATATACCAACCCCATTGATGTCAATGTCTACTTCCTACCAGCCGACAGAACAGTGGTTACCCCTTTATATAAATTCAGGCAAAAAGAATTGATAAAGGGTTCTTTATTCTGATTATTAAATGCTTAATTAGATTCAACTACATGTACTAATTCTAACCTTATTGTAAACAACCAGAATAGGACTGTGGGAATATATTGTCGTAAAATTGTATTTACTATATATGTTTTATAAAGTGAGCTTTCAGTTTCTTCTCAAATTTCACATTGGACCAAAACAGGAGACAAATTTGCCAAATTAATGACAAGGAGCAATATTCTTGTTACTGTCAACTAATTCTCCTGTCTGTCTTGAACAGATACCTCTTTCCTTTGCCAAATAGAAACGGAAACTCGAGTTTGCAGAGCGAGCGTTTCATTAAAGCGTCATGTCCCTATTATTGACATTAGTTTATACAACTACAGCATCATACATGTATGATATGCCATCCTTCATAGGCCATACTGAAAACTGACGTTATTTTGAGAATGACTGTCGTTATTATTCTTACCTCATCAGTCTCATCAACCTATATCATCTGATGTCATCCAGGAGACCGTTCCACTAGCAAATTTAGTAACCCTAGTATCAATCGTAAGCCCATCTTCTATCTAATCTTCTAAGATTGATCCTAGGGCTAAAATCGGTTATTGGAACGGTACCCTGGCAATGGAATTGTCATTTCCCTCTTACTAGTATTGGATTGTAACTCACGCCTCAGCTTGAATAACAACTGATATTTATGGGCTCCGTTCCATAACAGCGAGCGTTCATTATTGCTCATTGATCGCTTAATTTAGCGCTCAAGTAGCGCTCAAGTAGCGCTCAAGTAGCGTTCATTCTCTCCTGAACGACACGGTGCAATTCCTCGATGTTTGCTCGCCTTGCTACGTGGCGCTACATTGATCAATCGCGTTCAAGAGAGGTTTAAAAGTATTCGCTAATTGAGCGATTACTTTGAAACCTCTCTTGAACATGGCCCTGCTGCTACATGTATTCAAACAATAACATTTGAATTATTCTGACACTGAATATAGGTTATGTAATTGATCAATTCTCAACTTGTTCGTTCCCTTGAAGCTTGTTGCCATCTTTGATTGAAGTTCGCGAGTGGCACACAAGCCTTGCGCAGAAAATAATTCACTCTCTCCATATTTAAAGTCGGCGATATGTCTATTACGCATAATGGGTGGTATTTTTTGTGTATTGTCATTAAGTCTTTATATTTATAGAAAATATTTACTGGCCCTCACCATTGTAATCAGCCAGCCCTGCTCAGCCTCAATAACAATTGGCATTATTCTGACGTTGTTTCGGTAATGGTATCTCTCCGGGACTCTCTCCTTCCTGTAGACGGTTATGTGCTCCACTCCAGTTAGATTAGTCACGATATCATCCAGTGCGCCCTCTACCGGAAGAATCTGAGCCATTGCATCCAAGCTCGGAACTCTTTCGACCAGTCTCATGTCAACGTAATCTGATATGTCGACAACCTGAAGTGCCGAAGAAAATTAATGGGGGATTTTTAATTTTGTATTCAATATTGGTTATTGTGTGATTAATCATTTATTGTTCAGACATAATGGAATGGAGACTTGCAGGACCGTGTCGGGTGACGTCATCCTTAATGGAATTAATTTGTGAAGAGGTTAATATGTAAACGAAGTAGCCGATAAAGATCCGGTCATATTTCGGGGATGATTTTTTAATATAATTTGATACGAACATGTCAGTATTGATACACTATCAGTAATCAATTGATTATCTACGGGCTTTCAAAGAAAAGTTGGCAGAAATGTGTTTGGAAAATGTATTTGATGTGTTTTGTATTGAATATAATTAAATAGAAACGTTGTAATTCTTGGTGCATTTTTTTCCATAAGAAATTATTTTGCAGAAAAATTAAATGGTTACCTTATATTTGAATTAGAAACGTTATGTGGAAAGATATGACATGAGTAACGTTTTCTTTTCGAACAAAACAACTTATATATATATATATATATATATATATATATATATATATATATATATAGACGGTTTCTTCTCGAACAACTATACGCGACATAAGGCTGCCGTTGAAGACAGAGAAATAAACAAACCTGTTTACAAACTTATTTGGAAAACTTGACATACAGACTACAGTTGGTTTTCAGTTGTTAAAAAAATACAATATAGTCCACATGTAATCGATGGATATGTTCCATAACATCAGTAATCCACTTTTCAAGTAGCAATGACACAATGCATAACAAAAAAAAACAATCATATACCAGTGGACCAAAGTATGAAATCTAGGTATAACAGGTAACCTACGTGTAACGACGCGAGCCCTTGTGCTGTCATTCATAGAGAAACATACACACCTTGTCAACAACATCGATATCGACCATGCCGTGGTCACTGGTGATTATAACGTTGAGCTCATCCTCCAGACCAGCCTCCTGGATCTTCTCCATCAGATAGCCAAGCAGCTCATCCATTTCTTTTACCTTATGCCTAATCTCGGGTGAATTAGGGCCAAACGTATGCCCAGCAGCATCTGGTTCGGGGTAGTACAAGGTTGCCAGCTGAAATCCTTTGCTTTTGAACCAATCCAGAACAGTGTCAAGCCTTCCTCTGTACGGAGGGTCGTCGCTGTACGGGAACCAGATGTCAGGTCGGATTCCGTGGATCTCTGCTTCGCTTCCTGGCCAGAAGTAGGTCCCCACTTTAAGTCCCTGGAAATATCAAGGCAAAATAACGCAGGTTATCAGTGTTCCCAGATTGGTCCTACGAGCTGTTCAAAACGCATCTTACAATACGCGTATGTCAATTCTAGCTAAACAACAAGTTTTACAGTTTGTCGCTGTTTTTCAGTCCTTAAACATGCGCTGAATAAGACGGTTTTAACTATGCTACATAAAGTACTTCCATCATCCCATACCAAGAATTTTCATGTGTTTATGGTTTAAGGCCCAAGGGCGGATAATTCGAGTACGAGTTTTTCCTGACATTGACATTGAGTCCTTAGTGATATGTTACAGTAGATACCATTGTTTCCCAGTTGAATTGGGATATATAGTTACAGTTTGCCCGTGAGTTTTTCCGATTTCTCCTCGGACGGACCTATTATAAATGTATTTCCCTGTATAAAGAGGATTTTCATTGATGGGAAAGAAAACTAAACCAATTGAACAGTTGATGTGTAACGTAATTGTGTGTGCATAATACATAGCGGATATGTGTGAAATACCATGTTCATTTCATCGAGGGGGTAGAAATGTGTCACGAGTGGTGGAAGGAAAGATAGGTATTATATTCATTATAATATTATCACTATTTCTGTATTGTATGTCGAGCTATTTCAATGGTAGACTTACAGTCGCAAGGAACAATTAACTACAACGATATAACATGGTGTCCTAATGACGTTACGTGAGCTAAAGTTTATCGCCATTCAGTGAAGGTTACCGAAGGTCACTGAAGCTTAATAGAGGGTTTATATCAGTCGCAGAATCGAGTATCTCACTCCAAAATATATAATAAATAACCCATAACACTTGATAGATGACACATTTAAATATATGACAAGGGTCACGATTTAGTTCTATAAATTAGAAGTCATAAACCCTTATCTCTGTAATTCATTTAAGGTAGGCGCTACTTTGGGTGTATCTAAATGCAGTACCTACAACGTGTTTGTAATATGTAGGACACCACATAAATCTAGACACTCATGGTTCAGGTAAACGTATCTTATATCTGTGTTTAAAAGCAACAGCCTGTCCGGCACTGGTATTTCTAGATGTGTTCATTGTTATCTCTCTTTTAACAGACAGTAAAAATAGAACGTCATGGCACACATGTACATGTACTAAGCGCCTACAGGTAAAATGGAACCATCCACTGTCCAGTAAGATATATAGTTAAGATCTAGTTAACCGACAAAGTGGTACTAAACAAAACACTTGTCATTTTGACATGGATTATTTCTTGTTGTCTGTTCTGTTTCTGACGTAACATTGGCGGCAGAGTCGTCAGCTTTTCTGCGTCGGTTTAGCAAGAACCCCCCCCCCCCCCCCCCCCCCCCCCCACCCCCCCCCCACACTGTGTTGCTACAAAATATATCTTTGCTGGAAAAAAGTCACGCCTTGGTGACCAAATATTGATGCCAATTCATCTAAAAGCTTACATTTAAGCCTCTTTGTACTGTACCGACCTTTGTGCAGTTTATAAAACCGATTGACTTTTGACATCTTGACAGGGGGTAATATTAACAGAATAATTCGTTTTGTAAAGAAACGTTATTACTGGAAATATAAGCAGTCGAAATAAAGGTCCCTGTGTTTGTTATAGAATGTATTTATTAAGAATAGCGCATCGCCTATAAGAACGCCGCAATGGAGTCCTAAAGAGAATGAGAATTATAGCAGTAGCTTGTTTCTCTACTCGTTGTGTTTGGTCTTATTTACCTCAGGAGACATCGCCAGTGTGAGATAAAACGGTATCTAGGGAGTAGATTTTGCCACCGTCGACAGCATGACATGTTTTTACCATCTTAACGTAATGACAATTGCAATTACATAAATTATAAATTTACGTCAAAATCTTATGACATCACAATGCAATGGTGTCTCATCCTCGTGTCTTCTTGTATCTAATATGTGCAAATTTTATCAACTTGATATATTTGATGTCAGAAGACATCACAATGCAATGATACCATCAACATGATTACGACACGAGTATCTAATGACAACGCTGTGTTACATTTGTTATTTGACGTAATGAAGAATGGTTTGGGGTGGTATATGAATCTCTTCCTCGTGTCGTCTTGTATCTAACTTGTGTTGATATATTTGATATGAAAAGACACAAGGTTGAGATTCCCTTTCTCTCAAAACGTACTTGTCTTTTAGCTGTCACCCAGATAGGTTCCCCACCCTCCCACCACTGAGACTCTTCGCTTGATTTTGTGAAGACGGAGTTGAGCACCGGATCAAACATCCTGTTGTCTGTAATGCCATGGGACTCGGGGTACAAACCTAGTTATGAAACAAAATATATATATAAATATCAAATGTCTATAGAGGTGATGAATTACAGAGACAATATTATGGATAAACAACGTCTTTATTTATTTGCTTGATTGAAATCTATGTAGAAACGCCACTTTCGAAGAATAAAAACAGTTGTATATCCATATCCAGTTGTCTCTTTTCTTCGAATGATATTTTTTTGAAATATTCATTGACGGAAACTGCACTGTACCATGTGTCTCAAAATTGAGTCAGTCAAAGATGTCAATATAAAGCTATGTTATTTATAGTAACATTTAACATTTACGTCACGAACCTAAACAGAGGACCACCTCAGTTCCGACTGTATCCTATTCTGTGTAAACATACGGGGTCGGCATGGAGGAGTGTTACCATAGTTTATTCCAAAGCATATTGAACAGGATTTGTAAACAAGGCACAATACGTACATACTGCAATATCAGATCATATTTTCCTACGAGGGCAACCATATCGGGGTTCATATTTTGCACATGTCGAAGAGCAAATTATCAATTTGCTATGACGTCACGTTACGCACTCTCGAATCGCCTCTTTTCGCACTCTAACTAACCAGCCATCAAATGACTTTATGTCAAACAATATTTGAAGTGAAGGTGAGAAGGCCGTTGAGCGATCACCAAAGTGGCAACATTCAACATACAGTGGGTGGCCATATTATTACGTACAAGTGACGTAATCCCATAGACTTACATGTTAAATAGCTCTTGCGGGAATAATTTTCATGGAGTTATTGTTTGTCAATAAATTCTGAAATCTTTACCAAAATATAGGAAATCATCTTAGCTACAGATACATAATTTCCATATTTTTTTCTGATAATTATTAAGAAATCTACCTCCTATCAAACAACACATACAACACACCGATTATGTTTAACATGGTCGTCAATGGGACATTAGAATCACAAGTTGAATATACGATGTTTAAACAAGTGTCATTCGAAAACTGATCAACTGATAGATGACAGGTAATTATGTACATATAGCCGAGATGATTACCAATCAAATATAAATCCAAGATGGCGGACGATGTGGACGTGTCGATTTTGCTCAGCCAAGCGAACTCGGTTTTAGAGAATAATGTCAACGAGAAGTCGGTTTATACCATGTCAGTTGTAGAGGAAACGTCTGAGGAATGTCTAGAAGACGAAATGGCGACTCAACAGCCTGTCATCACCTGTGAAATTGTGAGAAATTGCCGGGACGAGACAGCCTCACTACACAACCAAGATGGAGATCAAAGGCATGAAGGTACTTATTTATCTAATACCATTGACTTTTTGAAAAATGAGATATCCTGCTGTGCTAAGGAAGATTTTATCGGGAAGTTAATTATGAGAGTTCAAGGGAACACATTGCTCTTAGATGAATTGAGACAGGAATTACTGAATGAATGTAAACAGAATGAGTATTTTCCTTATATGGACAGTGTGCTGAAGAAGAGAAAGGATAGACGCTCGAAAAATGGTGAGAAGTTAGAAAATAAGCTTTCAAAAGACTGCTTTGTGCTTTATCGTGGTTTACTAGGTGACATTGGTGAAGATCTTTTAGAAGTTTTGAATTTTCAAAATAGACGATTAACACAACAAGGTCAACACCCGAGTGCGCCTTACCAATCACCAGCTATTGTTAACCCAATAAACGAAACCATAGCCAAGCTGGAGAGGGATATGGCCACGCTGAAAGGAGAGTATGCCCAGGACATTGATTGTCTTCACACAAAGATCAATCAGCTCGAACTTGCAAACAATGACTTACGTAAAGAACTGGAAACTGCTCGTGCTGAAACTGTTAAGACACGTGATACTGTTGCAAAACTACGCTCTAATATGTTGAAAGCGGTAGAACAGCGACGAAGTGAAAACAAAAGCAGAATAACGGACATTGAAGACAACAGGGAGAATATGAAACGATCACAAGCTTTCACAAGGTTCAGGAATCAGTAGAGAATGTAGAGTCTGAAAATGTGAAGAAGAACTCAACACTGGAGAGCCGCAGTAGTCGACTGGAGAAACGACACAGTGACCTTAGAGATAGTGTAAATGATTTGCGAGACAAACTGTCCTCAGGATGTCTAGATATCTCTCGAATCTCAAGCGAGAGAACTCTAGGGATTGGAGCCCTGAAATCGAAAATAACACTTCTGGGACAGAACATGATTTCATTGGAGGATGATCTTAAAACATCTGACAATCAAAACAGCTCATGTGCAAATGCAGTAACGGAAATAAGGAAGAGAGTTAATGCCATTGAACGAGATATGAGGAGGAAAAACAAAACAACCTCATTTGCAGATATTACCAAGGCTTCACATGATGTTGAGAAACAACCAGATTTATCCCCAAAGGATAATGAAAAAGTGTCACAAGCCAGCGAAATTTCACCAAACCTATCAGAGTGTGCTACGACAACACTAAATAGAGGACATGCACAACTCCTACCAAACAATACCCAGAAGTCCACTGGTTGTACTCGTATACAATCTGACGAAAACCTGGCCAGACCAGCCCTTACTAAATCCGTTCAAGTGAACCCACAGAGTGCACACGCCGACAAGGGAGATGAAAGAAGCTCCATAAGAGTACACATAAAGAATGACCAGTGTGCTGCAACGAGAAATAACTCCACCCCCTTCTGTGCTGGCCCTCCAAGATTCAAAGTTTGCAGATACTATATCGGTCGCATCAACAAAAACTGTTCCGAGCAAACAATACAGAGTTATATTAAGGACAGAGGTGTCACTATTACCCATCTCAGACTCTTTAGCAAACCTGAGAGACACTTTGCTTCTGCACAACTGAATGTGCTGATGGAAAACAAAGAAATTGTTGAAAAGGTCGACTTTTGGCCTTCGGAAATAGTGGTCAAGCCTTGGTTGAGCCGGAACCAATTCCTTAACATGATTCAAGAGAGGTCCAAACCACAGTAAGGACGAGAAGAATTTGCAAAATAATGGCGAGCTCACACAACCACTCAATGTGCAACAATGCCCTAACCTTCATGACATGGAATTGCAGAGGGATAATGACATGTGGCCCATACTTGAACAAATGCTTGTCTGATCACGATGTCGTCATCTGTGCATTATCAGATCACCAGCTAAGAGCTCATAACATATCATTTATAGACAGCGTGAATGACAGCTATCTATCCGTGTCAAATGCTGTTCAGGAAGACTCCACAATGTCCAAGCGATCTAATAGCGGTGGCACTGCTATTCTTTACCACATGAGACTCCAGCCTTACATAAGTGAATTAACCACGGACTGTGAAAGGATAACAGGATTGGAAATAACTTTAACTGATTGCTTACCAATGTTCATCTTTGCAATATACTTTCCTCCCCCAACCGATCTATTGAACTCTTTAAACACTACTTAAATCTGCTGCAAGCTTACGTTACAGCATATAAAGATCGTGGGCAAGTCATATGCTTAGGAGACTTTAACGCCAAGGTAAAGGGGACTCGGGGCGGTGTAAAAGAGGATGCTCGGAGTCTATTATTGGAAAACTTTGTCAACAACAATGAATTTACAGGACCAGTGTGTACTTTCCAGGCGTATGATGGAGGACCACAATCTCCTATAGATCATATTCTCCTCCCTTCCGACCTCGAGAGACTGGTATCAAAAGCAGTAGTAAAGGGAGATAATCCCCTGAATATTTCGGATCATCATCCTATCATATGTAGGGTTCGAATCCCTTTCAAACTGCCGGAAAGAAACTGTGATCTATTTCGCAGACCAGCTTGGGAAAAGGCAGTTCGTAGAAACTCCATAGTGGACTACACCTACGCAGTGTCACATACATTATGGGGAATTGAGATGCCTCACGAAGACTGTAGCCATGATGCCCTTGATGCGTTCTATGCCAAACGTGTATGGACACTAAAAAAAGCAGCAGCTGAATGTCTGCCAGTAAGCAGTTACAGACCTCACCTTAAACCATTCTGGACGGAAGAAGTGAAAGCCAATCATAACAATATGACAAACGCAAGGAACATATGGGTGACAAAAGGTAAACCTAGAGGTATGCACCACAACACTTTCAAACTGTATAAGGATGCTAAGGACAAATTCAGAAATGCAATGAGGACAGCATCAGAGGCATTTGAAAGGGACGCTTACAACCAAATTGACAAGTTATGTGATATCGACCCAAAAACATTCTGGGCATTGATTAGGAAAAACAAGAACAAAAACAGAATAGCTGCTATCAAAGTTGACGATAAGCTCGTACAAGACTCGGATGAAATCTGCAAAGTATTGGCAAATCACTTCAGAAGCCTGCATAGCGACAAAGACGAAGCCCATTTCGATTCTAAATTCAGAGAATCTGTAGAAACCCAAGTTCGGATTTTGAAGTCAGAAACAGCTACCAGAGAACAAGACATGTCAAACTTAATGACAACGACAGCGGAAATAAGGAAACTATGTAAAGAACTGACGAATAACAAAGCAGCGGGACCTGATGGCCTACAATATGAACACCTAAAACACGGCGGGGATCAACTGTATGGTTGCTTGGCAACGCTGTATAACAGACTCATAGCATCATCATTAATCCCAGAAACATGGAAAGAAGGCTGTGTCATTCCAATCTACAAAGGTGCTGGGAAGTCAAAAACTTCTCCTGACTCAAACAGAGGCGTAACATTATTACCTGTCATGTTCAAGCTATTTGAGAAGGTGATCAGCAAAAGACTCCCGGAGATTTATGAGGCAAACACTTTCCCCAATCCGCAGCAAAATGGCTTCCAGAGAGGACTGTCATCTTGCCACACTTCCTTTATAATACAAGAGACTATAAACCATTACCTGGAAAGGAAAGATGCTGTGAAAGTCGTGTTCCTGGACAGCAGCAAGGCATTTGACAATGTGTGGCACGAGGGACTGCTTTGGCAACTGAAGAAGTTATGGCCCTGGAGAGAGCTCAAAGATTTTGCCTCAAACAAATACAAAGCCTACCTCGTTCTGTCCGCACGGATATATGTAATGCCTTGATCGGATTCCATTCACTTGAGTCTTTTATGGATACGAAGAAGCTTCTGTTCCTGGGACAGATCCTTAATAATCTTAATCACTACCTGAGTAAAAAGCTTATGATGTCAAGGATATTCATGTACAAACACCACTTTGTAGAGACTTCATATGGATTTATAGCGGACATAATGAAGATTTTGGAGCAGTACCACCTCGAAGATTACATGCAATCATTCTTAGACACTGGGACATTCTGTAAAGCGACGAACTGGAAACATCAAGTAAAAATGCAAGTACTAGAACATCAAAGAACGGCATGGTTCCAACGTATACAGACAGTTCCAGACCTACAGCAGTTTAATCAAATTCAGAAATATTTTGAGCCTCATATAGCTTGGAAGATTGCAAACACCCATCCAGAAATGAAAGAAGCATGCACATTCATTGTGCACCTAAGCGCAATGTGGCGATATGGACAGATTAGGGGAATCTGCACATTGTGTGAGAGGGAATACGAAGACTTGTTGGTACACGTCTGGTGCCAATGTACATGTACTGAGACACAACGAGATCAGCTGTGGTGCAACATCCTGTCGATTGAGCCCATAGACCTGAGTGTGACGCTGCGTGAATCTGGTCTGCTCTCTCCTATCCTGCAGATCCCCAGTACGACTCAATGTTGGTGATGACGTCATCTACGCTAAAATGGTGATCAATGGACTCTACGGACTATGTTTGGTGATTCTGTAACTGCAGGATTGTGTATACAATCTAGCAGGCTCACAAACTGAACACTTGCATGTTGCCTATTCGCATTGACAAGAGATCGCCTCTTCACATTCTGAACAATTGTATATACGCTTCCTCCTCGCATTCTCGCATTCTCGCAATTGTACAATATGTCGCATTCTCGCATTCTAATTGTATTCATCGCATTCTCGCATTCACATGATATGTTACTATCCTTTGGAGGAATAAAGATCATAATAATAATAATTCCCGCAAGAGCTATTTAACATGTAAGTCTATGGGATTACGTCACATGTACGTAATAATATGGCCACCCGCTGTACATCTTACAGGCAAAGATACGTAATACATATACATGTATAGTGATCAGTAACTGACCTTCAGAGAAACGAATGAAATTGTGATTACACGTCGATTATGGGATTGTTACGGTCATGATGGTATCATTGCTTACATGTTATATTGCGACTTGCTTAATATAATGAATGTTTGAACATTTGTGTTGTAGTTGTAGTGCAGATGTTCTCATGGTAATTGAGATGTCCCAAAGATTAATGTTATGTTTTCATATCATTTATTCGGCTTTCTTCCAGTGAAAAGTCATTTTGCAACTTGTACAAAATTGAGATTCTCTTGCCACGAATATCCTTCACAACCGACTGACTGACATGCATGTTTGTGTTGCAGAGACGACTGTCGGTGATACAGAAGAACCACCCCTCACAATCACAAAACAAACAACTCGGAGTGCCTCGCATGTCACGATACAGTAATACTGTTTATTCATATCGCACGTTTGAAAGCCAAATAAGATTCTCCAGGACGTGTTATGATGACACATCAACGAGGGTAACTTACATCATTTTATTCATAGAATATACGGTAACCTCCCAAAACTTCTACATGCCAAAACTTCTACAGACTAAAACAACACAGTTCAGGGTCCACTGCACATGGTCATTACCTCAAGTAAGAATGGACTAGTCTGATTAATGTGCCAAAACTTCTACATTAGGCTACATTTAAATAATAGACATACGTATCACAGGAGGTTGTAGGTTGTTTAACTGTTTATTCTCATATATACATTTCCTAACAAATATAATAATCACAATTATCATATCTTTCACAAGCGCTGACGTCCTGACATCAATCTGGTAAAACTTTGTCGCTTTGATAACTCTGCAGTGACCACAGATTTGATAGGGTGATAGAAAAGTCTGCTACTTGCCTATGCAACTACCATTATGCACTATCTTTTCATCTGCCAAAACTATTCACGCATTAGATCAAAGAGCTATTATTATGATAATGGATTCAATTTGAAAGCTGTGGTAACAATGACTTATCTGATGAGACTAACTTAAAAATTGTGCATTTATTGACTTAGGCAAGCATTTTTAAATAGATTGTGTGAAATTGATGAATTTACATATTCAGTTATTGGTATATGAAATTGTTTATTGTTATTATATATGTTATAATGCATAAATTATGTCAACGTCATGGGGAGAGATAAATATATAGGGGTATATATCCCTGTTTATAAATTCCCCTTTCCACGTACTATTGCTAAAAATTTCGTATTTGACGTACGAAATATGAAGCAAAATATTTATATTTATACATAATTTATATATAAATATTAATAAACACAAATACTCTGTCATCTTACTTAGTAAGCGATGCTGGACCTGTTAATCCTCTACTCCAGTAATCCTCCTCTTCAATCAGCTGTAGAAGTTTTGGCAAATTACATTAAAAAATATCCTGGGCTGTTCCATTTTGAAATAGGTAATTGCATTATTCTGCCCTGACTTTTTGTAGGAGTCTTGGCATGTAGAAATTTCGGCATGTAGAAGTTTTGGGATGTAACCTTATATACGTATATATAAGATACCTACGGCCATAACACACAGGCGGCCAATTGAACCGACAGCCTGCTTTATGAGACAATATAAGATACCCACGACAATAAAACACAGGCGGTCAATGGGATCGACAGCGTGCTTTATGAGACAATAAAACATGCTCGTGATTTTAGACGTCAGTTTGAGCGTCGCTTAGCAAATTACGTCACATGTTACGTCACTTTGATTGTTCAATGCTAGTGAACGTGTTCTACGACGGGAGGCATTACTATTTTCAAAAAAATAATATACATGTATACAAACAACATAATATCTGCACAGCTTTCATATAAAAGCGAGTAACTGTTTAAGGGCATCTCATAAAAGAAATAGAAGACTCGTTGTTGTTCTTTATCGTAGAATAAAACATAGCAGAGAGCATAAAACACTCAGGGCTGCGCCCTTCGTGTTTTATGCTCCCTGCTATGTTTTATTCAACGATAAAGCACGCCAACTCGTCTTCTATTTCTTAAATAAAATAGGCTCATGATTTGAACGACAGTTAGAGCGTTGCTTAGCAAATGACGTCATATTTTACGTCACTTTGATTGTTCAATGCCAGAGAATGTGTTCTACGACGGGAGGCATTAATATTTTTAAAATAAAGTTTATAAAACAACATAATATATCCACGGTTTTTATATAAAAGCGAGTAACTATTTAAGGGCACCTCATATAATAAATAGAAGACTCGTTGTTGTGCTTTATCGTTGAATAAAACATAGCAGAGAGCATAAAACACTCAGGGCTACATGTACGCCCTTCGTGTTTTATGCTCCCTGTTATGTTTTATTCAACGATAAAGCACGCCAACTCGTCTTCTATTTCTGAAATCAACAGCATAGTTGCAATTGCATATCTAGCGGTAGGACCATTATCAGTCATCTAGGCAGATTATCAATGTAATAGTAGGTTTATTTATTTCATTCAAAACTTTTTCGGTGGTAAATTGTGTGACGGTCCTCTCCAGTGACGTCACAGTCAATTGTTCTTTGACGTCACAAATGACAAATACGAAAGCGCTGTAACATGGTAGCAAAACAAATGTGATTTTGCCACAATGTGATTTTGCCACATGTGCATATTTGAAACTATTATATCGTTTATGTTTACGTATTGCGTGGTAAAGATGGGGGTTACTTACTTAACGAGTTAATAACGAGAATAGCTAAACTACCGGGCAAAAGAAAGTACTCACCTCAGTTGATTGTATCATATGTATGATTTTCAATTGCAAATATCTCAAGTTTTCGATGTCATAATCCAAAACTGATAAGTACAGGTGTTTAGTTAGCAGTCAAAGAATACTTCTACATGTTTTTTAATTATTTTTTTTAAAATGAAATTTTAAGTTTAATTTTGTTTTTAAATTATTGTTGATGATACACAACTGTTCTTCGACATATAAGACATATCCTATGTGAAAATAAATAAATGTGTCTGATTCTGCACACATTTAAAACATTTTAAACAGGGCAGGGGTCATGTTAGTGAAAATTTCATTCTTAACCCTGTCTTCATTACAAAAAGATATTTGAACTAAAATTTAACCTCAGTCACCAACAAAGTCATTCAAACTACTGCAGATAACTATTATTGTATCGTGTCATAGTCAAATACATCTGATTTCTTTTAAATATTGAGTTAATCGAAATAAACTTAGGTGAAAACTTTCTTTTGCCCGGTAGTTTATTTACCTGTCACGATGGTGTAATGGCTGGGAAATGTGTTTGACGGATAGCACGGTTTCATATATTGGGCTCGAACCCCGTCCTTTATGAAGCGGTCAAAGTTTGGAGTCTCTATTTCGTCCAGGTAGTCAGGCCGGAAGCCATCCATAGAGACGAGTAGCACTTTGTTCTTGTACACTCGCCCCTGGATACCAGCTATAAATACCAGGAGTTCGAGTAGATAAAGACTCGCCAGCTGCATCATGTAGGGAATGTGGCGCTGGTCCCTTACTGACTGACCTCAAGCTTCTGCTGAGGAGTGCAACTCAAGCTCTGTTTGATAATACGTACGCCTCTGTTGAATAACACACCTTAGTGTCCGTTGAATAATACGCCTTACAGAATCCTCTGTTGAATAATACAATAATACTTCAGTCTTTGTTGATTAATACACGTTGACGTCTGTTAAATAACACACCTTGGCCTTATGGATGATAAACTTCAGTTTCAGTTGAATACCAGTCTTCAGCCTCTGTTGAGTACTGAGATTAGACCACCGGGTTAGCGACTTTAACGAAATGCACTTCAGCCTCACTTTGAATATAAAATGTTTTCCTCAAAGGTTTGATCTTCGTTGAAATGCGTTCCAATCTCTCTTAAACGATATATCTCACCCACTAGTCAGATGGTTGAATGCAGTAATTGTCTATGTTATATATAAGTAACTTGTGTTGACATAATTTCCCTCTGTCGGTTTTTCACGAGATTTCATGTATTCGAGGGTTTGTCTTGACTTCTATATAAGCGCGATTTTACACGGCACAGCCTCGGGTTTTCCTCCTCAACAATGCAGTGTCCATTTCAACATCTCCATTTGTATTCGTAGTTATCTAAACATCCGGGTTATAAACCTCAATGTGGGTCTCATATCTCCGCGAAGTATTTACAAGCACGAAGTGGAGATGACAGGGACTATATTTCTCGTGTACTTCATTTCTTTTTTAAATATAGAATTTGCTATTCATTTGTAAGGAGATACATATTTTGCAGTTATTAATAACATTATCGTGTGACATGTTAAATCACTAAATGAACTCAGATTCATAGGTAATTATGTAACCAAGCAATATAAATGGGTACCTGGTACCTTTGTGTTGAAGGTGACCTTCTAGCGACATGTTTGTAAGGTTATATCAGGGTAATGATAGTGGATGGGAAAGTACGCCATATCATTACCCATTAATAGTATTATATTATATTATATGTATTATTAATAAGTTAATTTAATATGTGCATATTGATTTAACTGTTAACCATATTCTCAAATATGTAGGTTAATTTAATTGCATAAAACCAACTCAGTATAATATCTCCTCCATCAAACAATGTGCATCACCCGCGCCTACAATGTACATAGACCGGTTGCAAGTAGAGCAACAGAGAAGCGTATTGTCCGTGCAATGTCTTATCGTTCAAATACTTACGGTAACATTGTGACAGATTGCTATTCATGAACCTGTTACGTGTTTAATTACAAATTTAAAGGTGTAGTTTCTAAACATTTCGTTTACGCATACACACCACCAATAATGGCCCTTTTTATATATTTTTAAGACTTTCAAATGAAATAAAACCAAGCTGAAAGTAAATGGTGCTTCTAATTAATTAGAGGTGTTAGGAATCTGGTACGTTTGATGACGTTAACAGAATTTCAATTCAAATACTGAAAGCAGTTTGTTTATATCCAATCTGTGACATTAACAAATTCAAATTATGTAATGGTTTAAATTAAATGGTTTACTCACAAACGTCACCAAAAGCGGTACATGTGGTAACATATTACATTTGATATTTGTATTAAAATAATAATTATAAGTGTGTTAATCAAATTAGGTACACTTCTTGAGTTTTTATTACTAGTGTACAAACACATATTTTAAAATCATTCTACGTTTTTTTTTCCACTTCTTCGGTATCCCTATTGTTTGTGTTTTGTCAATTTAAAAATATTTGGCGAATCAAAAACAATACCCTTTTACTGTTACACTAATGAATGCGCCATCATATTGAAGGCGATGTATCTCCTGTGTTAGCTACTTACCTTGGAGCGTGGTGTTGATGCGTGTTGATTAAATGTATCTCCTGTGTTAGCTACTTACCTGGGAACGTGGTGTTGATCCGTGTTGATTAAATGTATCTCCTGTGTTAGCTACTTACCTGGGAGCGTTGTGTTGATCACTGTGTTGATTACCCCTGTGTTGTAGACAACCTGCTAATTATTAGTTTGTTTGTTTGTGCACCAGTTATATGTGTTCAGCTCACATCAGTCACCAATGTAGATCAAGTGCTACTGATGTTGTAGATATTACTGACAGGTTAATGTGCCAAACAGCGGAAGTTTATAGAGGATATTATATGAGTGTCTATGTCATACTATGTTTACGACACGAGTGCCTGAATATTAGTATTTCCCGAGCGAGAGCGACTTACATGAGATGTCATGGGCAGTTATTACCACGAAATTGTTTCGTTGTAAACATACAGTGTTATTGTTTGGGATAGGAACACAAGATTATTATCCTATATATGTCTTTGTCGTCTGAAAGTTAATTGGTGATCTCAACCTTATTGAACTTAATGCACGACATGTAATTTATACAATTACTCTCTGCAAAGTGTGCAGAATATATATATATATATATATATATATATATATATATATATATATATATATATATATATATATATATATATATATGTATGTATATATGTATATGTATGTATATATATATATATATATATATATATGTATATATATATAAACTACAAACTACATAAGTTATTCTCAGACGTCTATTATCCATGAGGGATTATTTCTTCTTTTCGTTGCTTACTGCAGATGAAGTCTTCATCCTGTGGTATTTCATTTCTTTTGTTTTTTGTTTGTTATTTTGTTGACAACTGTTGTGAAAAACCTTATTTGAACTCAAAAAAGTACATTGTTTTTCTTGTCACGTTTATAACACTACTCAGTGTTACAGTCACACTAAGTAACTTGTCGTTACTAGTGTACTTTGTACATACATTTTTCAGCACATTTTGTCATCGCAAAACTTTATATGAACCCACCCAGCAAAAGATCTTCATCTTAATGTTTGATAATGATTGATATAATGCAATATAGACAGGCGGTGGGTTCATTTGTATGTCATATTCAAAGCAAATCTGCCTTTAAATTTAGAAAACAGTGTTATACATTTTCGATTTTAAGTCTTTATAGCAGCCATACTTCCCTGTTTATAATCCTTTTACTTTTAATCTGCGGAGATGTTCACCCACATCCTGGGCCATTTCAAAACCCCAACCTCAAAGTTATACATTTAAATGCGCGGAGCGTTAGAGATAAGTTAGATATACTCCAGGCCGAACTTGAATCATATGATATCATTTGCATAACAGAATCATGGTTACATCATGGTATTGATAGCATGAATATAAACATTCCTGGTTTCCATTTACCATTACGGAAAGACAGACAGGGTAGGGGTGGAGGCGTAGCGGTATATATCGAGAACTACTTAGCTTTTGAGTGTATGAATAGCTTAGATATACCTGCACTTGAAGCTCTATGGGTTAAAATAAGATGTAAAAAACGGACCTATCTCATCGGAACATTTTATAGGGCAGATAAAAGTGGTGTTTATTGGGACTTGACTGAATAATCTATTAGTAATGCAGTCGATCTTGGATTGATAACAATTGTGACTGGTGACTTTAATGAAGATCTTCTTACAACAAATTCCAACAGAATTAATCAAATCAAACTTATAAATGGGTTATCTCAAATAATAACTGACCCTACAAGGATTACCCCTACTTCTAGTACCTTGATTGATCTTATTTTTGTTTCACATACTGCTTCTGTACTAGAATCCGGTGTACTTGATCCTATATGTAGTGACCATTGCCCTGTGTACGTTACTTTAAAGGAAAACATAGCAAAAACAGTTTGGTTTAAACATATTTTTATTTCATAAAATTGAAATAAGGATTGGTGAACAAGCCACAAGGCTTATTTGAACACCGCTCCTTTACAACGTATAATACATAACATAAAGCAACGACAACGATTTTTATTATGAAAAACATATACAAACATGAAAAATTATAATTTATAATTATATCATATCTTGCAAGCAATACATCCGGTTTAGTGTGTCCATCTACCCATGTGTAGCACGAACGATATTTCATTTTAAATGCTAAGAGTTTTTAAACGTCGTTTTTAAAACGTTGGGTTTTATTAATGAAAATGTGAATTGAATCAAGAATTTTGAGATTTTCAGAGTGAGTTAGTTCTTTGTTTCCATTTAGAAGAGTATCAAGGCTATATCCGTTAGTGTAGAAGTGCAAGTTTTGTCTTAAGTGGTCATAATTATGGCAAGTAAGCAAGTAGTGCAAAGCGTTTTCAGTCTTATATCCACAGGAGCAGCGTGGGTTATCGGATAGATGTCGGTTATATCTATCGGATTTCAGGTTGCTACAACCAAGTCTGAGGCGGCAGTGAACAATTTGACAAAATCGAGTTCCGTAGTTCAGGTCAAAATATAACTTACATGTATTTTCGTTTTTATTGATCAAAGTTTTGAATTCTGTTAGTGAACAGGTCTCTTTTAAATCTGGTAATGCGTTCCACAGATGTATGGTATTAGGTAAAAACGATTTAGCGTAGGAAACAGTTCGACTGTAAATTCCCTTTATTTCAGAGTTATTTCTTAGATTATAGTTTGTAGTTTCGGAAACAGAATTTGGGATTAAATCACAAAGATACGGCGGGAGTTCATTATTGAACATTTTGAAGAAAAATGTTAATTTTTGACAATATCTTCTACTTTGTAGTGGCTGGAATTTAGTTTCATTATAGATTTTGTTGTGACTTGTACCACGAACAGCACCACATATTGTTCTTAGGGCATCGAGATGCAAATTCTCCAATATTCGCGATTGTTCAGATGTACAATTATCCCAAATGTGTGAGCAATAGTCGAATATAGGTAAGATATAAGACTTATACATTGTTTCCAATGTCTTACGCGATAGTCGATATTTGAAACTCCTCAGACAATTTATCATAGGGCGAGCTTTACGTACAATATCATCAATATGATTATTCCATGCACAGTCGTTTTGGAGTGTTATTCCTAAGTGTTTATGACTTTTGACTTCCTTTATTATTGTTCCGTCCATTAGTAGATTTGGTTTTACTGGCTTAGTTTTTCGCGAAAACTGAATAGATTCGGTTTTGTTTGGGTTAAATGTGACCTGCCAGTCCCGGGCCCATCGTGATATTTTTTCTAAATCATTGTTAAGACAATCAGCAGCAACTTTCGGATCCTCAATGATTACGTACAGCGAGGTGTCATCCGCAAAGAGACGAATATTACTGTCAACATCACATACAATGTCATTAATGTATATCAGAAATAGGAGTGGTCCTAGAACTGAGCCCTGTGGTACTCCAGCAAGTACAGATTTCTTATCTGATTTATACCCGTTAATTGCAACCCGCTGTACGCGGTTTTCTAAATAACTTTCAAACCACTTTAACAGTTCACCTTGAATACCATATGATTCTAGTTTATGAATAATTCCTCTATGCCACACCTTATCAAATGCCTTACTTATATCACAGAAAACTGCTCTAACTTCTTTCCCTTCGTCAAGAGCTTTAGCTATAAAATTGTATAGAAATGTTAACTGATTTGACGTGGAATCCCCTGGCATAAAACCGGATTGTAAGTTTGATAAGAGGTCGTTGTCTCTTAGAAAATTGAATACGTATTTAAACACACACTTTTCAAACACTTTGGATAAGCAAGATGTGAGTGCGACCGGACGATAACTTGAGCATTCATGTACGCTCTCTTTTTTGTGAATAGGTATAACCGATGCTTCTTTCCATGATACGGGAAATACTGACTCCTCAAGTGATAAATTAAATAATTTTGTAAGTATTGGCGTTAGACTATTTGCAATGTATTTGAGTACTTTATTTCCTATCCCGTCGGGACCAGTTGCTTTCGTGGTGTCTAGTGATAATAAAATATCACGTACGTCATTGTGGGTTAAGATGATTTTAATTAAAGTTGCCTCATTGTGAATTTGTAATTCAGGAAGATCTCTATCTGGATCTGCAATATTGGACTGCGCTGTAAAATAGTCATTAAATACATTAGCGATTTCTTCAGGGTTACTATAGACTGTATTGTTTTCAATAATTGTTGGGAATTGGCTGTCATCCTTACGTGATTTTATAAACGCTTTTGTCAGTCGCCACCACGTTTTTGTACCATGCGAGTTATTTACTGAGTCTTCGATCTTAGTAATGGATATGCGTTTAGCAGTTCGAATAGCGGAGGTAACTTTATTCCTTGCTAATCTGAAATCAGCCCATTTCCTGGGATGGTTAGTTTTCTTTGCAATTTTGTGACACCGGTTACGTTTTCGAATCAAAAATCTTATCTGGCTTGTCATCCAGAGCGGGTCGGCTGGTCTAATGGTGACAATCTTATTTGGAATACATTTATCACAGATATCTTTTATTATGGCTGTTAAATTGAATGCAACCTTGTCTGCGTCTTTTGAAGAAAATAACGCATCTTCGTCAATATCGTTTACGTTTCTGTTCATACTGACTGTATCAGCTAACGAATAGTTGTAAACTTTTCGCTTGTAGTTTCGAGTAGACGGCACTGGTTCCTTAATCGATACAAATACCGGACAGTGGTCACTGCAGACAGGGTCGAGGACCCCTGATTGATTTACAACATTAGTATTTGAAACAAATATCAGATCTATCAAGGTACGAGAATATGGTGTAATTCTCGTTGGTTCAGTTATAATCTGTTTTAGATCATACATTAATTGGATATAATCAATTTTATTTCGATTTACTCGAAGGGCGTCAATGTTGAAATCACCGACAACTATGGTATACATATTTTGGTCGACTGCGTTACCAATAGATTCTTCGATTAATTCCCAGTACGCGGCGCTTTTATCTGCTCGGTAGATGGATCCTATAAGGTAGGAGCAATTGTTACCCATATTGCCTCAAGACCGGGTAGTTCAAGGTTGTCCATACAGTTGGCCTGCAGATTACGTTTTATGTAGATAGCAACGCCGCCACCACGAGTTTTTCTATCTTTCCTGAAGGGAAGGTGATATCCGGGTATTTCTACATCAGTACTGGGGATGTCTGTGTGCAACCAAGTTTCTGTTAAGCATATTACATCATATGAGCGAAATTCAGCTTCTAGTAAATCGATCTTATTCTTCAGGCTACGAACGTTTAAATGTATTATCTTAAGGTCATGGAAACATTTCGGTCCTGGATTTGAATGGATATCACCGCAGCAAAGAAGGATGATAGAAACAAATATTGATACTCTAGAACAGTAGAGACAGAGGAACTTGAAACTTCGTACAGTTTTCATAAAATGATCAGAGGATTTTGAATATAGTTTCATAGCAAAGGAACCCACTGCCTGTCTGTACTGTTCAATATTAACCATAATCAAGTATCAGACAAAAAGTCGTTACAGGGAGGGCAGTGGGTTCCAGGGTAATGCTGAATGGGGGTAGACACACACAAACCGGACTAAGGTAACTAATACATGTGAACATGTTTGTTTTTTCATAGAGAAGTAACTCAAATAGGTTGAAATGAAAACAAAAGTGCAAGAAAGGTAAAGAAAAGTAGATCATAACCATGATCTGAGAGATTCCTAATGGAAAAGAAAAATATAAAAACAAAAGAAAGAGAAAACAAATCAAAACGGCGCCTTTATGGGAGGAAATAAAGTGATGATTATTATTATTGAAAATAAAAACCAAAAACAAAACAAAAACAAAGGCATGACCCCACAATAGTCAAGCTAAGTGTCTTTACTTAGTAGCAACAACCATGCATATCAATGACACGACATATAGCCACACACATAAACTTTAGTATCAAACATACACGCACATTCACAGCCGTTAAGTTGACTGCTTAACACTTGATCATCAGACGCCAATGTATCTTTGCAAGCCTACTCCAATTGTATAACAAGTACAGCTCATATACATGTACATTCATATTACAACACACATGCACGTACAATCATATTACAAAACACATGCACGTACAATTACATTACTAACACGCCCACGTACATTCACATTAGAACACACACCAATGTACATTCATATTAGAACACTCACCAATGTACATTCACATTAGAACACACACCAATGGACATTCACATTAGAACACACACCAATGTACATTCACATTAGAACACACACCAATGTGCATTCATGTTTCTACAACATGCGTCCATGCGTCCATGTACATTCTCACTACAAAAACACATCCATATGCATGCATATACACATAAGATATAAGTACAGTTAAAACAGCATTATGTCCAACCCTTTTGGGAATACCTGTAGCAACAACTGTGTGAGAGAAAAAAGACAACAACAACAATAACCCACCAGAGTAGTAGGGCAGTCAACGCGCACAACGTCGATTCACGAATGACAAGACAGTTATATAAGTCATGCTGTGCACGGACTCGCTGCCCGTGCATAGGGCACACACACGTGCTGTGTAACGTTCATGCAGCGTTTACTGTTATGTTTACTGTTAAGTTCATGTGAAGTCTGATGTCATTGTAAAGAGACATGAAAGTCTAAACAGTCTTTCGTTAATAGTTATTATCACAATGGACATGACTCTACAATGTGCTAGCAAAAACAAAATGCAATATTATGCTAGGACAGCATAATCACTGACGTAAGTTAAACAAGTGTTTATTCATTTGTTTTGAATCTTCAGTTTCGTAGCTTCACACACATCGTTGAAATGAGTGCTGTTAGCGACCTTTCTAACAGTTCCGTCGAGCATTTTAATGAGGATTACCCCGCTTGTTACCCATGATGCCTCAACTTTCTTTTCTTTAACAAGTTCACGAGCCCTTCGAGCCAACGCTGCTCTGGGTCCGGTCAGATCTTCATTTATAAAGACCCTCGAAGAACCAGGGATTTTCACATGTTTAAGTTGAGAACGTGATTTGATAACATCACGTTTAGATGCGTTACTCACGAAACGCACTATGATGGGACGTGGATTGGCTTGTGGTGTAGCTGGCCGTTTAGGAATACGGTGGCAAAAACAGTTTCATTCAAAAGAGATGAAGATGTATCCTATACTGATAAATCGCTGTGTGAGCTGTTTTTTTACCCTAATGAAGTTTTTTACATTCTTTCCTCTCTGAACACTACAAAAGCAATAGGCCCAGACGGAATTAGCAATAGGTTCCTAAAAATGAATGCCCGATTACTGGCTTCACCCCTAACCGATGTGTTTAATCTATCACTTCATGAAAAGGTTTTCCCGCAAGTTTGGAAAGAAGCTTCTGTTGTCCCTATTCATAAAAAGGGTAATACCAATGACTGTTCCAACTATAGACCGGTTGCACTGACCAGCTGCATGGCAAAAGTTTTTGAAAAATGCGTTTTTAAAGGCGCTGTAGCACGTTTTTTGCAAATTTTATTTTTTCAAATTTCTCATTTATAATGATAGTTTATGTCATTTATATTTACTTTAGAGGGTAAAACATCTTATTACACAAACCAATTATCCGTAGTGGTAATAACGACAATGCGTATAACGCAAAAATTGCATGGCGGCCATTTTATTGTGAACACAATTTATTATTTCGAATGAAAAAAACCAATTCCCATGGCTTTGCGGAACCATGTACACTCATTTGTAACTTGATTTTCCGAAGAGAGAAGGGTGTTTTCCTATTGTTTACATTATTTTTTAAATACATTTCATCGACTTATTTGAGCGGAAAAACGTGCTACAGCGCCTTTAAACATGTCTTCAATTATTTTAGGGATAATGGCATACTTTCAAATCTACAATCCGGATTTACACCAGGAGATTCAACTGTTAATCAACTAACGTATCTTTATGATTTCATTGCCGGCGCAGTAGATAAAGGTAAAGAAATCAGAGCAGTATTTTGCGATGTTAGTAAAGCCTTCGATAGGGTTTGGCACAAGGGTATTATATATAAACTTAAAGCATATGGCATAAAAGGTGATATTTTAAAGTGGTTTGAGAGTTATCTTGAGAATAGAAGACAAATCGTTGTAATTAATGGTTTTAGATCAAACAAGAGCACTCTTTCTGCTGGTGTTCCCCAAGGCTCAGTCTAAGGACCCCTCTTATTCATTGTATATATAAATGACATAGTTGAAGGAATAGGTAGTAATATACGACTTTTTGCGGATGATACTTCTTTATATGCGATAATTGGTGATCCCGAGCAAACTGCAGTTAATATGAACGAGGATCTACAACGAATAGCTGAATGGGCGGAAAAATGGCAAGTATCGTTTAATCCAAATAAGACAGAGTCAATACGCTTTACCCGAAAATCACAACCAATTCCAATGCCGAATCTCACCATGAATAATGATGTCATTACATCCGTTCAAAGCCATAAACATTTAGGCCTTATACTACAGCACGATTGTTCCTGGAATGAACATATAAACAACATTGCTAAAAAAGTTGGGCCCATGGTAAATTGTCTCAGAAGCCTCAAATACCGTCTTAACCGAAAAACCTTAGAAACAATGTATAAGCAGTTCATATTACCGATTTTTGATTACTGTAGTCATATATGGGACAACTGTACAAAACAGCAAGCAGATGTACTCGAAAAACTCAATCTTGATGCTCTAAGAACCGTTTGTGGTGCTGTTCGCGGTACCAGCCATCATAAGATTTATGAAGAAACCAACTGTCATCCACTTTGTCAAAGAAGATATGTACAGAAAATGACTATGTTCTATAAAATGGTAAATAACATTGCCCCGAGTTATTTAAGTAACCTTGTACCTCCGACATTAGCAGAGGCATCTAATTATAATCTACGCAATGCTTCGAATATTCAGACCATACACTCTAAAACTGCAAATTATGCAAGGTCTTTTCCTCCAGATACTGTCAAATTATGGAATTCATTACCTATTGAACAGAGGGAAATAAAGTCCCTATCAAATTTCAAAATTGCCATTCAAAATAAGAATAATACCTACTGTCATTTTGATTTAAACAGTGGTAGCAGATTTTGTCAAATAATTCATTCTCGTATTAGACTTGAATGTAGTGATCTTAATGCACATAAATACAAACGTTTTATATCTCCAACATCATCCTGCGCTTGTGGCCATACTTATGAAGACTCTATTCATTACTTTTTTGTATGTCCTTCCGATAGCGATATAAGACAAAATATGTACTTTTACAACAATGGTTTTAACCTCAAATCAGTCCTCTTCGGTAATGAAAATGCAACCAAAACTGTTAACAAAGAACTTTTAATTTCAGTTCACTCTTTTATAAATTTGACTGGCAGATTTGATTAAAAAAATTGCAATGACGCATATTTTCTGACAATGACTGTTTTGTAAATCCTTTCCATTTTGTACATACATATTTTCTGACAACGATTGCTTTGTAAATTCTTTCAATTTTGTACATTCATCATGACGTGTTCTTCTTTAATTGCTGTATCCCGGAGCGGTATCAACATAAGCTTTTCAAGCTTGTTTACCATTCCGGTTCCTTTTCTTTTGGAAATAAATATGTTTAAACCATATACCGATATTCAGGCACGAGTGTCGTAAACATAGTATGGCATTGACACGAATATACTATTCTGTTTATTACCGAAGTCGTGAAATTAATGGAAACACGCTAAAATCCACTTTCAACCATAGGCTGGCGACCCGCCGTCGCGCATTTAGAACGCAATGTCATAGACGAAACGTGACGTCATAGCATTGTTTATGACGTCACGTCACCATGACAAAGTGATATGTTGTCCTAGGGCATCGTATGAAAAATATGAACCCCGATATGATTTCCCCCGTAGGTAATAATATCTATTATTGTCGACTGAAGTATGATCCTACGACAGTATCGCTGATGACGTCATATGAAGAGACTGATGACGTCATATGAAGAGACTGATTACGTCACATAAAAAAGAATGATGACGTTGATGAATCTCTCAGAGATGGAAATCTTTGAATTGAGTAATACGAGGTTTTCCACTTTGCACAATTTTGAACAAACTCTCTAAGTCATAAACGATTAATTGACCTAAAAGAGTTTTCCCGAGGCAAACAAAGATGACATGTGTATGTTACTTTTTTGCTAGGTGTCAAAGAGTAACATTATCGATATCATCACATAACCTCGTGTGAAACACGTGATCAGGATATAGTGATATTTATAATACAAACTATACTTCACTTGTTGACGCGTCATCTCTGTAGGACGCCATAAAACAAGCGAAAATGTCGCTTTTAACTCTCATACCTTCCCTAGTTAAGTAGATTTACCAAACGACATTTTTTAAAAGGCGTTTTTTTTAAAAATATATAAATACAACAGATAAAGTTTGGAAACTTAACAATTAATTCAGTTGACTTCTAGAGAATGACGTAGACCTGTTTTAATCGTTTGAATTACCCTTGGATTTAAATATAATGTATTTGTGTTGGTGATGTTTCTTTTGCAAGTCAGTTAAAATTATATTTGTGCCGAAATACC